>CM076589.1:18772500-19972500 GCA_038430175.1 Ficus hirta
TGCCTATTTAAGGCTGACTTCAGATGATGGAAATAAGATTTTGATGTTTATTCATATTGTGAGTTTTTCTTCTTGAGTTCTTGAAGAAACTTTTTCGAACTTATCAAGGATTCCTTGTGGCGTTCAAATCGACTTATCAAACGGACTTCCATAACCGTTTGTGGCGTCTTCACCATACCAAGGTTCTTGCTTCGCTAAGCAACGGGTCGCGGTTTCCATCAAACTTGAAAGATCTTGGGTTGTCGTTCCCAGATTTGGTATCGGGTTTCGTCACGTTGTTGGCGTGGTTCGTATCACTTCCAATGCGAAAAGAGACTATCACCTGTTTATTCACTCTTATTTCCCCACTATCATTCAACCACTGCAATTTATATGGTCGAGGATGCTTCATTGTTGGCAGCCCTAACTTTTCTACCATGGTTATGCTAGCAATGTTTGTACAACTCCCACCATCGATGATCACACTACATACCTTGTTCTTGACATGGCACCTAGTATGAAATATGTTTTCCCGTTGCTCCTCTTCGTCTTCTCGGGCTTGCACACTTAGAGCTCTCCTTGCAACCAGCAAATCTCCTTGGACAGCATACTCCTCAATGTCGGCATCCTCCAACGAAGGCATAGAATCATTGTCCGACTCCTCTTCGGTTTCAATCTCTCCATTGTCTCGCATCACCATAGCTCGTTTGTTCGGACATTGGCTAGCTATGTGACCCCTGCCTTGACATTTGAAGCACTTAATATCACGATTCCGAGTAGTGGTAGATTCTGATTTACCTTGGTTCCTATGGCTGGCCTCGTCTTGTTTTTGTTCGCTCTTTGGCCTCGTGTTGAGCTGCTTTTCATCCTTCTTCCATGGGTTTGCCTTCCAAGCTGAGGTACTGGAATTTTGGCTTGGACGCATGTTACTGCCCCTCCTCTTGAGTTGATTCTCAATTTTGACAGCCATGTGTACCATGTCCTCCAGCTCCACATAATGTTGTAGCTCGACGGCATTGTGAATTTCTCGGTTCAAGCCTGCTAAGAACCTTGCCATTGTTGCTTCCTGGTCCTCTTCGATATTTGCGCGGACCATCATGACTTCCATCTCCTTATGATACTCCTCCACACTCCGGCTGCCTTGCTTAAGATTTTGCAGCTTGTTGTACAACTCCCGGTAGTAGTACGCTGGCACAAATCGCTTCCTCATCACAGCCTTCATCTCTTCCCATGACTCGATAGGCCGCTCTCTATTTCTTCTCCTATTTATGACAAGCTGATCCCACCAAGTTATAGCGTAATCAGAAAATTCAATTACGGCTAATTTTACCTTCTTCGCGTCGGAGTAGGTGTGGCAATCAAAGATGAACTCCATTCTCTTCTCCCATTCTAAGTATGCTTCGGGATCAGATTTGCCCTGGAAAGACGGTATCTTCATTTTGATGCCACTCAGACCATCATTTCCCCGATTTCTAGCTCCTCTATCCCGTCCAAATCTCCTGTGGCTTCCCGCGGAGTCTTCTCCCTCATCGAACTCATTCCCATCATTTCCGTAGTAATCATGGGCCTCTCCTCTAACCGGGACCCTCTCTCGCCTACGCGCATGAGGAACATGTTGTGGCTGTTCCACGCGTGCGTTTTCCATTCGGTCTACCCTCTCATGTAGCTGCTCCAACTCTCCTCTCAACATTCGTCTCATCTCTCCCATCATCGCTTCCATGAGGAGTTTTGGATCTGCCGCTCCAGTAGGACCATCAGAAGTGTTCTTGCTATTGTTTGACATTTTATTTGTGCTGCAAAACAAAGTTAGAGAGAATACAAAGGACCTTACCACACTCCCTTACGTGTTTCTCTCGTGAACTGGTTGTCGCTCAAATTCGCTCGTGTTTACGCTCAATTCTTTGGGCTTCTATTCACTCTAATGTTCTCGCCTCTCTTGCCTTTTTCCACTCGTTAATACTCACTCAGTTCTTATAGAACTAATTAAATCAATATCGAATCTTCCGTAACGATTCACAAACCAACTTACCAATAAAGCTCAGATTAGATACAGATGGAAAACAAAATGCGGACAGAAAGTATGCTCAGAATTAACCCCCCAAAAGAAACGTAACTTGGACTTCCTATACCCTGAAGATCAAGAAACAGCCGAAAAAAAAATTTAAGAAAGGTTTCCAGATTTTTTTTTTTTTTTTTTTGTTTTTTTTTTCTTTTTCGTTTTTTTTTTTTTTTTTTTTTTTGTTTTTTTTTTTTTCTTTTTTTCGGATCCTTCTCCTTTTTCTTTTCTGCCTTTTCTTTTGATAATCTGGATTTTTTTTTTTTTTTTTTTTTTAAAACAATCTCCTACACAGTTTCGACTGACCACAAATAAAAGGATCTAATTAATCCCTATGAAATTTCAATCCCAGCAATAACAAGAAAAACCTAATGAACCCTAAATTCTGGAAGACTTTTGCCCAACAAAATTTTTTTTTTTTTTTTTTTTTTTAATATACCGAATCAATACTGGGAATCAATACTCCAGATCACTAGAACAAAAACGAAAAAATAAAAGGATAGGATAAGCAAAACCTGATTAGAACCCTAGGCTCTGATACCAAATGATACGAACCACGCCAAGAACTGACGCGACCCTAACCAAATTAGTCTCCAAGATCAAATTCTAAACGGATTTGAATGGAACCGCAACCCGATGCCTAACAAGAAGCACGAACCTTGGTATGTGAGGACGCCACAATCAGTTGTGGAAGGACTGATTGATAAGTCGAATGAACGCCACGGAATTCTCCGATAAGTTCAAGAAGTTCGTTTAAGAACCAAAGAGAATTATTCTCAAATTTTTTTTCAATGAAAACTGATCTGTCCTTCAGAATTTCGTACAGTACATTTATATGTATTTCCCTTTGTGGATTTTCAGCCCTTAATTGCCCAAGGAATTTTCGACAAGTCTCTAAGCCACAAATAAGGAAATAATCAATCTGAAGCAATAGAGACAAACCAAATAAGGCATGTTCCCTATATGGCTGAAAAGCCTTACAATATTCTAAAATAAAAGGAAACAAAATAGTAGAGCAATCAATACTGATTCTTGTCAGCAATTATTGCCTCAAAAACGGAAAGTTCTCAAAATGGAAACGACAGCTAACGATCTTGCAAGCGGAATTACTCGATCTCTTCTAGCACTTGAATCATGCATTTGTTGGACCGGTCGTCGCTTGAAATTCCCTCGATGGGCCTCCATGCCATAGCTTGGGACCAAGTTGCTCGAATCAGCCCATTAAGTGCATCTCTGAATTTCTTTGCGCGAGCCCTCGTAACCGGACCAATGGGAACTTGAACTGGATCTGAATAAGCTTCATCCCATATGGTGCTCGTGCTTTTGCTACCGATGTTCTCATCAGAGTTGTACTTACAAATTGTCCTATGTTCTTGATCTATCGTTCCAACAAGGCACGACAACAGGTTTGATACGAATCACGCCAACATGTGGCGAAACCCATAATCTAAGAAGTCTCCAAGATCGTCTCTATGCACAGGTTCGATTGGATGGAAACCACGACCCGTTGCTTGAATCGTGACACGAACCTTGGTATAGATGACCACGACCCAATGCCAACCCACAAACAAGAACCTTGGTATTGTTGTAGACGCCACAAACGGTGGTGGTGAACCATTTGATAAGTCGAATTTGAACGCCACAAGACAAAGTCTTGATAAATTCGATTAGTTCAACGAGAACTGAGAAATAAATCACAAGAGTAAATGGAATTGCCAAAAAGTTCCTATTGATCTGAAAATAATGCCTATTTATAGGCTGAGAATTACAATAATATTCCTAGAATATTCTAAGCTAAAGAAAAGGAAACTAACCTAATAGTTTTAGCCAAAAAATTAAAAAGGAAACTAACTTAATTGTCTGACTTTATTTTCCAGCCATTTACAACCATTATAAGGAAAAGGAAACTAACTCATTCTTGCCCAGTTAACCCAAAAATGTGGACAACTAAATAAGGAATCAAACAGCTTGGCTCAAACTAATCAAATCCTCCAAAAAGCACACCCATTTGCATGGATTGCATGGCGGACTTGGCTTCTTCAATTACATGGCTGAACTTGAATTAAATTGACTATTTGAGCTCTATTTGTTGAGTCCACACATGTAGACTTGCCATCCTCTATCACAATGTGCTTCACGAAAGTATTTAAAGCCTCCTTGAACCTCTTTGCCCGCGCTCTTGTAACTGGTCCAACAGGAACTAGAACCGGATCCTTGGCCTTATCAAGGTTCTATTATATTCATGTTTTCAAACAGAGCGTAAGAATCATTCTATTATAACGTATTCATTGAACCATAAATCAGTCTCCAACCCGACTACCATTCGTTATAGAGTTGTTACTTATACTTAAGTAATTTGTGCCTATTTTTTTATTATTTACTTTTTCTCAAAAATATCTTGTTTTCTTAGAAAACACTTTATTTACTTGGAAAATATCTTAGCTTCATAAATCAAGTATTTCTTGATACAATACTTGAAATTTCAAATGAATTTAAACCTCTTCGAAACTTATCTTCATAAAACCATTGTTTCTTTAAAAAGAGTTATAAAACCTTGGAAACTAATTTTTCCAGATAAAAACAGCCTTTTAAATTATATGTGTGCAGGAATATCTACTTCCATGCCCAGTTTTAAAAATTCAGTTTTATCCTTAAATTGGTTTGAAATTTGGAAAAGTTTTCTTCAGAGAAGTTATAGATCTCATCGGAACCTACAACTTTCAAATTTTGTCCGAAACTTAAATTCATTTTTAACTTACTCGTTTTTTTCATTGAAGAATTCTGACCGTGTATAGTATCTGGATCGGCCAGTTTTGAAATCTCATAAAAACATAGGCCTTTGGTGCCCTTTTTCCAAATTCGGTCTCTAAGGGGCTCAAAATTTAGTTTCCAAAAAACTGTCCAAATATTTTCGAAAACCGGCAGTTTGTATTTTGTCGGTTCTTTCTTAAAAATTTGCACACACTACCTCAAACGGTCAAAATTGTGAGCCTACATCAACATGCAGTGTGTAGGATTCATTTTTAAAATTCAACCATCACTTATCTTATGCACTTGAAAAACACAACATTGATAACTTGTCATTCTTACCAACTTGTGTCTTTAGGTTGATTTTTTAACCACCATACATATAATCATTCACATAACCTTAAAAGTCATCATAATGCATATAATCATTCACATAACCATCATACATAAAATATTCTTATTTAAACATGTGAGAGCATAATCACAAGCACATGGTAAGCAGACATAATCTTAAAAGTCATCATAAAGTATAAATTCAAACTCATGTTTAGATCTAGCAAACCATGTTAACCTAAGCATAAATTAAGCATAAACCAACCATTAAAGACCATAATATAAGAAAATAAAAGAACATGAGCTTATGCTCTTACAACCCATAGCTAGAAATACACATAAATTCCTCAAACCAAAACTAATTAAAATCTTAGTTAAGGGATCAAGAATATACCTCTAAAGCTTTGAAAGAGTTAATTCTAGTCCTTGAATGAGCAAAAATTCTTGCTCTACCTCTCCACCATGACAACTGGCACCCCCTCCCCCCCTCTCTCTCTCTCTCTCTTCTAAGGGCTAGAGAGGCAAAGATAAGAAGAGAACTAAAAGTTGAGAGATTAACTAAATAATCCAACTCTTCACCACTCACCTCTATTTATAGGTTGAAATTCTAAAATTATCCACAATTATTTTTTTTTTCTTCACCTTTCTTGAATTTCATATTTGGCCTTAAAGACAATTTTTGCCTTACAAGTCCTCAGAGTAGCCAGCCATGTGGAGAGCTTAGACCCAAAAAAATTTTTTTTTCATACTTATCTTTTCTATTTCTTTCCATAAAATTCATTAATCCCAAAATTTGCATAATTATCTATAATGACTTAGCTTTCAAGTAGGGCCATGTTTGCCACTCCCTCCTAATATGCAGTCAATTTCCTTAATAATTCAGATAGTACAAATACTGTTTTAACTATCAACAGTACAGTAATACTGAAATGCAGTTCATAATTTTTCTGCACTTAACTAGAACGCGTATAGGTTTTTCTTAGGACTTGAAGTTAGTTAGTCCTCATTACTCCAAATATTATTCCTGATCATTCTAGAGCATTCTTAATCCTTATTCTTAATTCTGCATCCGTAATAACGGTCGGTCATAGTATAATTTTAATACTGCTTATTATACTGCAGTACCGTATTAATCATGTCATAATTTTTTTTCTGGTCATACATTGGCTAGGATAAAACCATAATCATGATTTGCCTTTTTTATCATAAGGCCTCATACTTAAACTTAAACTGTCATTGAGTCTTATAACAATATAAGAACTCGAACATATTTTGGTAATCAAATCATGAGTTTCCTATTGATATCCATAATTTTCATGAAACATCACCATAATACTTAGTACGGACTTAAATTTCTTTATATATATATATATATATATATAAAGAAATCACGAGTCCGAAAAATTCAGTTATTACAGGTTTAGGGTTGGCTGAGGGCATTTCTGACGTTTTGCAGCCACCTCAATTGATGTTGATGACGTGACAGTGCTAGCATTGAAAGGAATCAAAAATGGTGCTAGTTTTAATAATATTTTTCCCACATGTACTATTTTTGAAATCAACCCTTTTCTAAAACATTTGGCTTAATCAAAAAAATATTTTTTTTTTAAGCTTTTATGGGTTTCCCGAGCAGAGAAGCAGAGGACGCCAGAGCTAGAGCCGGGCCCTTTGCAAATATGGAATTAAAATGGGATTCATGTTGCAAGACTAACCCCCAAAGAGAAAACATTGCAAGGCTAACCTCATTCATTAATGAATCATTTGTTTTCTCCAAAATACCCTTTACAAGTAAAAAATAAAAATAAAAGAAATATGAGATAAAAGGGGATCTGAAGGGAAGGAGGACCATCTTCTCTTACAAAAAAAAAAAAAAAAAAAAAAAAAAAAAAAAACAACCCCAAGAAACCCACTTTGTTCTTTCGTTGGTTTCGTCTCTTTCACCACCTCAAAACTACCATCATTTTTCATCTCCATCATCCCCTCAAAACGACCATCCTTATATTCGAGTTAACATCATCGATTTCCAACCACAAGGAGAGGAGAGGAAGTACTCTAAAATTTTGGTAAGTTCATCTAAAACCCTCAAAATTTTTTATTGAAATCGTTTTCAAAGTTATTCAAGGGTTGGGCATTCATGATTTGGGAGCTTAGTAAAAACAAAATGATTCAACCTATTTTGCACTAATTTTTGGCTTGTAAAATCTGTAAATTTACAAATCCCGACCGGCCGGACCGACCTGACCGGCCTGACCGGTCATGCCGGTCAGGAATTTTTTTTCCTAACCGGATTGTTCTTTTTTTTTTTTGTTTATTTGTTTGTTACACGTTGTTGGTTTTCCTGACCGACATGACCGGCCTGACCGGTCATGCTAGTCAGGCTGGTCATGCCGGTCGGGAAAACCAGCAATGTACACACATTGCCACTTTTTTTTTTTTTTTTTTGTTTCACTTTGCTAGTTTTCCTTATCAGGGTGTTCTTTTGTTTGTTTGTTTGTTTGTTTGTTTGTTTGTTTGTTACACATTGCTGGTCGTCAGGCCGATCAAGAATATTTTTTTTCTAACCGGGTTGTTCTTCTTCTTTTTTTTTTTTTGTTTATTTGTTTGTTTGTTACATATTGCTAGTTTTCTTGACCGGCCTGACCCGTCATGCTTCAGGCCGGTCAAGAAAACCAGCAATGTACACATTGCCACATTTTTTTTTATTTTTTTTTCACTCTGCTGGTTTTCCTGACCGGCATGGCCGGTCAGGTGGTTTTGGGGACGGTCTAGTAGTTCAATGCCGGTCAGGTGGTTTTGGGGATGGTCTAGTAGTTTTGAACTAGTCTTCAATTTTTCGTTAATTTTTTTTAATTCTTTCATAACAATCTTTATTGTTTTCTTATTTTTATTTTAAAGGAAAATGAGTGAGATTGTCATATATTTTCAATATGATGGAGATTGTAAGGAGAAAGATGACGGGTCATATGAATGGTGCAGAAGGAATAAGGAAATCAAGAGCTCATCAGAGTGGGCTATCCCAGATGACATAAGGAGTGAAAAGGTATTGCCTCCTGATTTCACAAAAAAACGTGGGAGGCTTCAACAAACTAGATTTCCTTCTGTTGGAGAACATCGGAAAGGCAAAAACAAGCGATCATGTCAAGCAACTTCTCATGAGAGCTCAGAATTTATAACCCCCATTTGAATATACTTTATCGTAGCAGATTTTCATGTTGTATGATCGTGGTTTTATTTTTAACTTTTACTAAAGATTTTGGACTACATCTCTTATATTAGTAGTTGAATTATGTTTGTAGTTATAAACTGTATTTTGGATATTATAGTGGCTGAAATCATTTTAATTGTTTTTTACAGGATCCTTAGTGTTGGTGTTTGATTAAAATAAATCAACATATTTTTTGCCAGTAATGTCGGCCCGGAAAATTTTTCTCCGGACCGGAGTTATCTTTTTTGTTTTTTTTATCAACACACCTTTCGGGTTTTCCGGACCGGCATGACCGGCCTAACCTGTCATGCTGGTCCAGAAAAATTTTCTCCGGATCGGGGTGTTGAACTTTGTTTTTTTTTTTTTTTTAATCACAACACCTTCCTGGTTTTCCAGACCGGGGTGTTCAACTTTGTTTTTTTTTTTTTCTATCACAACACTTTCCTAGTTTTCCGGACCGGCATGACCGGCTTACCAGATCATGCCGGTCTGGAAAAATTTTCTCCGGATCGGCGTGTTCTCCTTTGTTTTTTTTATCAACACACCTTTCGAGTTTTCCGGACTGGCTAGACCTAACCGGTCATGCCGGTTCGAAAAAATTTTCTCCAGACCGGGGTGTTCAACTTTGTTTTTTTTATCAGAACACCTTCCTGGTTTTCCGGACCGGCGTGTTCTCCTTTGTTTTTTTTTATCAACACACCTTTCGGGTTTTCCAGACCGGCCTGATCGGTTAGACCGGTCATGTCGGTCCGGAAAAATTTTCTCCAGACTGAACACCTTGTTTTTTTTTTTTTATCACAACACTTTCCTGGTTTTCCGGACCGGCATGACCGACCTATCCGGTCATGCCGGTCCGGAAAAATTTTCTCCGGACCGGCATGTTCTCCTTTGTTTTTTTATCAACGCACCTTTCGGGTTTTCCTGACCGACCTAACCAGTCATGCCGATCCGAAAAAATTTTCTCCGGACCGGGGTGTTCAATTTTGTTTTTTTGATCACAACACCTTACTAGTTTTCCGGACCGTCATGACCGGCCTAACCGGTCATGTCGGTCCGGAATAATTTTCTCCGGACCAGCGTGTTCTCGTTTGTTTTTCTTTATCACAACACCTTCCTGATTTTCTGGACCGGCCTGACCAGACCGGTCAGGCCGGTCCAGAAAACCCGGTCCGGTCCGGACCAGCGAGCACTTTTGGCCTGACCGGGGACCGGTCAGGCCGGTCCGGACCACCGAGCGCTTGTGCTCGCTGGTTTTCCGGACCGGTCCTGGTCAGGCCGGTCCGGAAAATCAGCGAGCACAAGGTCGGGAAAACCCGGTCCGGACCAGCGAGCACTTGTGCTCGCTGATTTTCCGGACCGGCCTGACCGGGACCGGGCAGGCCGGCCCAGACCAGCGAGCACTTGTGCTCGCTGATTTTCCGGACCGGCCTGACCGGGACCGGGCAGGCCGGCCCGGAAAACCAGGGAGTTTGTGTATGCTCGCTGGTTTTCCGGACCGACCTAACCGAACCCGGTCAGGCCGATCCGGAAAGTCAGGGAGTTTGTGTGTGCTCGCTGGTTCTCTGGACCGGCCTGGCCGGTCCCGGTCAGGCCAGTCCGGAAAACCAGCGAGTGCAAATTGCTCGCAAGGAGGGAGTGAGGGTTTTTTGAGCTTCAGTGGGGGGCTTGGGTTCGACGAGGAGGGGGGTTCGGCGAGGAGCTGAGAAGGTGAGGGGCTTGGGTTTCTTTCTTTCGGCGAGGGAGTGGGGGGTTTTTTGACAGAAAAGGCAAGCCAGGGGGAGGGAGGGAGGTGGGGGGCTTGGGTTTCTTTCTTTCGGTGAGGGAGTGGGGGGTTTTTTGACAGAGAAGGCAAGGGAGTGGGAGGGAGGGTGGGAGGGAGGGAGGTAGGTATTTGACTGCTTCTGACTTCCTTTTGGTGCCCGAACGGCTTTTTTTTTTTTTAATTGAAGATAGTTGAAGGAGCTTTTGGTCTTTTATTTAAAAATTAAATTAAAAAAATAAATATAAAAAGGTAATTAGAATGGAGGTTATATTTGCGATGGTGGTTCATTTTTGGCTTATATATGCAAAAAAGCAGCTAGAGCCAGAACCAGAGTTGGAGAACACGGTGAATCGCGACACTAGAGCTGGAGCCCAAGAAGACTACCAAATCGCAGCACCGAAGTCCGAGAAGCAGGGTGTGGCCTTTGGGAGAGAGATGGGGCTTCTTTGATTTGTGGGGTTTGGAAGAGAGTTTGGGAGACGGAAAAGGCCCACCGTCTGCCGCTTCTCTGATGTATTGGGACCTGTGATTCTCACCCCGCGATCTGGCCATTCTCGCCGTCGCGAGAGATCTTGGCTTCTGGTCTCTCGCCGACACGATTGGCCGTCCTAAGAGAGAGGTCAGCTACAACGACGGCAACAGCCAGTGACCAGACGACATCGGTGAGAAAGAGTAGACGCATCAACCATGACAACGACATGACACCGGCAACAGTGATGGGATGGCGATATGTGTTCTTGACATCCATGGTGATGAAAGCTTCAAGAGCATTTCTGGATTTTTTTTGAATGATATGCTATGGACATGTGTAGTGAGCTTTTGTGCAACCCTTACATCCTATCGTTAGATTTAATATTAAATGTCTATAAAAAGGACTCTATCATAGGGACTCTCAAACGAGTTTTACGACAGATCTTCTTAAATTATTTATTCATTTCATGTTATTATATCATATTTGTACCTATGCTCCCTGAACTTTCCAAATTTGATTGTCCAAAATTAGAAGTTCAAGGGATTGATTGTCAGGAAAACAATTTATAAACTGAATTGCAAAATTTAAAAAGTTTAGGGGGCATTCAGGCAAATAAGTCTATTATTATTATTATGTGAAATTATTTTTCCCTTTAGATTTTGGGATAGTAATTGGGCGGGGCAGGGGTGGCTATGTGATGTGAATGAGGCTACACATACAAGCATACATGACGGGGAACTAACCGGTGGGCTTGGAGGGACTCAAGGGTAGCACCCACGTGATCCATTAAGCTTGCCAATTGAGTCAATTACGAGACTTAGGTCCAAGCGATTTAAAGAAGCATTGAATGGGCTGATTCAAGAAGTTTGTGCTCAAGTAAATTCGTGGAGGCCCATTGAGCGTGGACCACGTTATCATCAGAGAAGCATCACCATGATTGGAGTTCTAGAAGAGTCTGGTAAAAAACAAGCTTAATTTCAGCATGGCTACTTTCCCTTCTAGTGTGTTAGGTCTGATTTTTAACTTTCTTTATTTAGGCGTGATTCTTTTGGTGTAATGGCTGATAATAAAGCCAAATTAAATACTTAATGTTTCCTTTCTAGTTTTAGGCATGAAATAGGAAGATTAGGTCAGTTTTCCTTATTTGTTTTTTTCCTTTTGGACTTAAATCCGAATTTATTAGAGAATAATTTAGGAAAAACATATTTGTATTCCACAGTCTATAAAAAGGCCTGTTTTGGAAGCTTAAAGAGTTTTGGCATAATTCAGAAAAAAAGGAGTGTGTTTTCTTGCATTCTTGAAAAGCCTTTTGAACTTATCAAGTCATTCTTGTGGCGTTCAACAGCCAAACTTATCATCTAGGTTCTTGAGACGTTCTTGAGAGTCTTGGTGTGGCGTTTGTCAATATCCGAAGTCTTGGTTCTTATCTCGCTAGGTAACAGGTCAAGGTTCAAACAAGCTTGCGTCTTGAAGGTCTTGGGATTTCAATCCACGTTTGTTGTTGGGTGTCGTCGTCGCATCGACGAGGTTCGCATCACTATGCTTGCACTACCTTCATACCTACTACTCTTTTTACCCTTCTTGCCCGCATAATTTAATGTGGGTGCGGGTAATCCCCATCGGGGGTACTATACCCATATCCTATCCATTAAGAATTATTAAAAAAAAAAAAACTCAAAACAAATTTCATTAAAATTTTCACAAAATTTAACTACATAATCACAAATGTAACTGAAAATAAAAATGAAATCTTAAAAACAAATCCAATATCCAGATAACTATAAATAAATTCATATATAATTTATGTATATAAGCATATATATATATTTAAGTGTGAATATAAGTGAGACGAGCGTGGGTATGGGGGAGTTTTCCCGACCCCTGCCCCATACAAGTGCGGAGGTTTAATCTTAACCCCCAAACACGTATATATATCCATATATTATCCTGTATACCCGCTTCTAATGAGTGGATACCCGCAGGTGCCCACACCCATGAGTAAAGTAACCATCCCTGTTTAGATTTGTGTTTTTGGGTGTTATTACAGTCTCTTCCTCTTCTGCTCTTCAAGTTCTCTCTCTCCCACCTTTCTGTGTTATATAAAATATATATAAATATTATATATATATATATATATGTATGTATGTGTGGGGGAAGATATGTGGTTTCTGGTTGTGTTGAGTGAATCTGTTAAAGATACAAAGAAAGCCTTCTGCGCTCTCTCTCTCTCTCTCTCTCTCTGTGTGTGTTCGTTTTCAGAGATTCTGGGCTTTGAACGGAACGCACATACACGATTCTTCTTTCTCTCTCTCTCTCTCTCTCTCTCTCTCTCTCTCTCTACAATCCAATGAATGCTGTTGCTGAGCGAGCAACTCGCTGACTCACTGACTCACTGATCCAATCCAATTTCGACATCGCCATTTCGTTGCCAAGAACAGAACGCGAATGATGAGGTCTTGTCTTCACCTTCAAATTCCTTTTTCTCCTTTTTTTTTTTTTGGGTTTTTCTTGAATATTTTGCTCGGTTTGATTTGGTGTAATGGATTTCCTGATTCGAGATCGGCTTTTCTTGTGTATATGCTTATTGAAATCTCTTCTCAAAACCTGTTTTTGTCTGCCGTAGATTTCCTGTGGACGAAAAACTACTTCTTGGCTTGCGTGTCTCTCATCAGATTCACTTGTAGCAATCGTTTTTTGGGTTTCTCTCATTAGATTCACTTGTAGCAATCGTTTTCTGGGTTTTCTGAAGAAATTCACTTTAAGATTCTCAGACTAGTCATTCAGTAGCGTCTGTCTAGGATTCTTGATTCTTATATTCGGAATTTCATATTGTTTTTCTTCTAATCAATACAAAATCAGACACTATCTCATCTCAAACACTGACTATTGATTTGTTCAAATTTCCTTTTTGGGGATCTTTTTTCAGCTCATCTTTTGCTACTTTTACTTGTTTTTCTCTACAACTCTGTTCTTGATATTAAACTTCAAAACTTTTATCTCCTTCAAGCTAGTTTTAATTTATAGTTTTGGGTTGTCAGAGATTTTGTTTAATCGTGAATTTCTCAAGAGATTAATGTTTTGTTTCTTGTTTAGTTTCTGAAGCAAATTCTTGTTAGTGTTGTAACTTAACAGATATCAGAGAGTAAGCCCAGATTGTCTGCCCTTAAACAATGGGAAGAAGCCTAACATGGAGAATGGGAGAAGCGTCCCAACATCAACAAACACCGCGACATCTTCTTCTTCTTCTTCTTTGGAACCAAAAGCCTTCAGATTCAGATCCCCATCCAGAACCCCCAACCCAGATCACCACCACCTTCCTAGTTCTACTTTAGACAATAACAACAACAATACTAATAATATTAATTTACATCACCAGCATGAGACCACCCAGCAGGGACCGGAGAGCAGCCCCAGGCCCAGTCCCAGCCCAAGTCCCAGCCATGGTGGCGATATACTCTTGCAATGGGGTCGTAAGAAGAGGCCGAGGGCCTCGAGGACTGAGATCCGAGCCCTCACTGATGACTCTTCATCATCATCATCGGCAGCAGCAGCAGCAGCTGCAGCTCAAGCCAAACATCTACAACAAGCTCTCAAACCTCAAAGGAGAGTGGTAACTCCCTCAGAGAAGGAGCTTCCCACCACGTCCATGCCCCCACCGCCTCCTCCTCCTCCTCCTCCTCCACCGCCGCTTTCTTCTTCTTCCAATGCTAGAGTGAGAAAAGATACCTCCGGATCGCTTCCTAGGTAATTATCTTCCTCAATTCTATTAAACAGTAAGCTATATCTATATCTATATATATATATATATATATTTATATATTTCAGTCTGATATGATTCTATTGTTATTTGACTGTTTAAAACTGTGTGCTCTGAAGCAATGTGTAACCATAGAATCCTCCTATTTTACTCATAATATTGTTTGATTTGCATTCGTCTAAGTTCTGCAGGGTTATGTTGTAATTGCTGTATTCTTCCTATTTTTTATGTGATGATCTCTGTTTTCTATTAGGACTACAGGCTAAGAATTTTAGGTGATTTGCTGAGAAAGGTTCAAACTCTAGTGTTGGTTTTACTTGGTCTATAAAATGATCACCTCCTATTCAATGTAGGTTGCAATTCTGCGAAGACTACTATTTGGTTTTTAGATTACTTTTCTACCTCTCAAGATGTTAGAAAATTTCGTTTATGATCTCATTTTTGGGTAACCCAACAGCCAACAGGTCCAGTCCCAGTCGTCATTTTCTTCCCCTTGCTTGGGTGGTGGTTCTTTGCTTTTGTCTTGTCAAAACGTTAAAGGGGTTTGGTTGTTGCCCATAACTCCCTACTTTTTTTATTTACAGCCTCAATCTCTTCCAACCCGTCTTGATCCTTTGTCCCCATCTTTAAAAGAAGTATTTTGTTCATTGGATTTTTCTTTTTATGGTAGTTGTAGTTATACCATCTGTTTCTGTTTATATTTTACTTTAAAATATCGTTATTATTGTATTTTTTTTATTTTTTTTTAATTTCACGGGCATAGTAATTACGAGGAGAAGAGTACTTACGTAGGAATGTTAATATGCTTCTCCTGTTTTAGGTGGGGTGTTAAATTCTCTGTTTTTCCTTTGTCTACGTCTACCCTTTGATTTCTTGGTATTATATTGCAAATGTTGAATTGTTTTAGTTATTCTTTCTGAGTGCCCCTACCTTTTGAAACCAATCCAAAAGCAAATTTCAAAGACAGGCTGCTCAGCCAACTCTTACCATCATTTCTTGGCCTGCCATGACTAGGAATTTAGAAGATCGATCTGGTGTTGTAAACGGATCACCATCGAGAAATTATGGAGGCAACAACCGTGCTGCTTCTAGATCTATCGTGGGTAAACGATCTCCTCCACCTGAGAAGAACGAGAGGAAGAATGCTTTCTCGGGAAGGTCAGCAAATGATAAGCTTGGTTCCTCGATGCAAGCCGATCGCTCAAATCATGTCGATTTTGCGTCATTGCATACCGAACATGAAGATGGAGGCACCCATAATAGTGCTGCTCCAAAAGAAGAGAAGGTGAAAGTGGAGGCGATGGAATGGCCGAGAATTTATATTGGTCTATCAAGAAAGGAGAAGGAAGATGACTTCCTTGCGATGAAAGGGACGAAGCTGCCCCAAAGGCCTAAGAAAAGGGCCAAGAATATTGAAAGGGCGCTCCAGGTATAATATCTACTTATTAATTATTATTGCTAATCGTTTTATCAAAAATATATTCTTTTATACATTTATTTTGGGAAAATGAATAATAAATGAACATTGTTGGTGGTGGTTGTGCTTTGGGCAGTATTGTTTCCCTGGGATGTGGCTGTCTGACTTGACAAGGAATCGCTATGAAGTCAGGGAGAAGAAATGTGTGAAGAAGGTAACGCCTCTACTCTATTTATCCCATATATATATATATATCATATATATGTATATATTTATATAAAGAAACATTTTCTATAATTAATTAATTTCCGGGGGATAAAACAATAATATGCTTCCATTGATAATGCATCAAATGAATAAATGAATGAATAGAGGAAATATAAAATAATAAAAATAATAATAGTAATGTTAATAATAGAATCGGGATTTTTTTCTAGGCATAATCCTATTGGTCTTAGATTCTCTCCGCCAGAAATTAGATGCCACTAGATTATAGCAAGTATACTGTATATTAATCACGTTTTATTTTATGAGAGCTGTTGGCTGGCCCGAATCGTGAATTTACGATTCCAAGTGTCCCCATTAGCTTGGTTTGGATGTGGGGTCTGATACGAACCCCGCCAAGAATAACGAGACCCGACAACGAAAAGGAACCCAAGAACGTTCTATAATCTGGTTTGGGGGGGGAGACCTCGACCCGTTGCTTGAATCGTGACACGAACCTTGGTATAGATGACCGCGACCCAATGCCAACCCGCAAACAAGAACCTTGGTATTGTCGTAGACGCCACAAACGGTGGTGGTGAACCGTTTGATAAGTCGAATTTGAACGCCACAAGACAAAGTCTTGATAAGTTCGATTAGTTCAACAAGAACTGAGAGATAAATCACAAGAGTGAATAGAATTGCCAAAAAGTTTTTTTATTGATCTGAAATAAGGCCTATTTATAGGCTGAGAATTACAATAATATTCCTAGAATATTCTAAGCTAAAGAAAAGGAAACTAACCTAATAATTTTAGCCTAAAAATTAAAAAGGAAACTAACTTAATTGTCTGACTTTATTTTCCAGCCATTTACAACCATTATAAAGAAAAGGAAACTAACTCATTCTTGCCCAATTAACCCAAAAACGTGGACAACTAAATAGGGAATCAAACAGCTTGGTTCAAACTAATCAAATCCTCCAAAAAGCACACCCATTTGCATGGAATGCATGGCTGACGTGGTTTCATCAATTACATGGCAGAACTTGAATTAAATTGACTATTTGAGCTTTATTTGTTGAGTCCATACATGTAGACTTGCCATCCTCTATCACAATGTGCTGCACGAAAGTATTTAAAGCCTCCTTGAACCTCTTTGCCCGCGCTCTTGTAACTGGTCCAACAGGAATTAGAACCGGATCCCTGGCCTTATCATTCCCCTCCTCTTGAAGAGGATTTGCCCTCAAATCGTCACCTGTATCAAAGGGACTTAAATCAGAAACATTAAAAGTTGCACTAACATTATACTGACCTGGTAAGTCCAATTTCTAAGCGTTGTCATTGATGCGCTCAAGAACTTGAAACGGTCCGTCTCCTCGTGGAAGCAACTTTGTGCGCCTTTGATTCGGAAACCTTTCCTTGCGCATATGCAACCAAACCCAATCACCGGGCTCAAAAATAAGCTTACGACGCCCTTTGTTGGCTTGATTAACGTATTGTTCCGTTCGCCGCTCGACGTTGAGCCTTGCTTTCTCATGTATCTGCTTAACAAATTCAGCCTTCTTTTGTCCATCTAAGTTAACACGCTCAGATAAAGGTAATGGAGATAAATCCAATGGAGTCAAAAGGTTAAAACCATAAACAATTTCAAAAGGTGAAAACTTAGTAGCAGAATGAACACTAGGATTATAAGCAAACTCAACATGTGGTAAACACTCCTCCCAAGTCTTAATGTTCTTCTTAATGATAGCCCTCAACAAAGTTGACAAAGTCCTATTTACTACTTCGGTTTGACCATCAGTTTGTGGATGACAAGTAGTAGAAAACAAAAGCTTAGTACCTAACTTACACCACAAGGTCTTCCAAAAGTAACTTAAGAACTTCGCATCCCTATCGGAAACAATGGTCCTAGGCATACCATGTAACCTTACAATTTCCTTAAAGAATAAATCTGCAACATGTGAAGCATCATCAGTTCTATGACATGGGATAAAATGTGCCATCTTAGAGAATCTATCTACAACCACAAAGATAGAATCACGTCCACGCTTAGACCTAGGTAAACCCAAAACAAAATCCATAGAAATATCAATCCAAGGCTCACTAGGTATAGGGAGTGGGGTGTATAATCCATGGGGTTGCACGCGAGATTTTGCCTGCCTACAAGTGACGCATCTGCCACAAATTCTCTCTACATCCCTTTTCATGTGTGGCCAATAAAAATGTTCCTGCAAAATAGCCAATGTCTTGGCGACTCCAAAATGTCCCATTAACCCTCCACCATGGGATTCCTGACTAACAAATCTCTCAAAGAGCAATTAGGCACACACAACTTATTTTCCCGAAAAAGAAACCCTTCATGTCAAAAACATTTTCCAATGGCATTTTTCTCACACATTCTATACTCTTCTCCAAAGTCACGGTCTAAAGAATATAACTCCTTAATCTGCTCAAAACCAAGTAATTTCGCATCAAGAGTAGAAATTAACACATACCTTCGAGAGAGCGCATCGGCAACGATGTTTTCCTTACCTTGTTTATATCGGATGACATATGGAAATGTCTCAAGGAACTCCACCCATCGTGCATGACGCTTGCTCAACTTGTGTTGTCCTTTCAAGTGCTTCAAGGACTCATGATCAGTGTGAATTACAAACTCTTTAGGCCAAAGATAGTGCTGCCATGTCTCTAAAGCTCGAACTAATGCATACATCTCCTTGTCATAAGTTGGGTAATTTAGTGTTGCCCCATTTAGCTTTTCGCTGAAGTACGCAATTGATCTTCCTCCCTGCATCAAGACTGCTCCTATCCCAAAACCTGAAGCATCACATTCAATTTCAAACGTCTTAGTGAAATCGGGCAAAGCAAGTAAAGGTGCATTAGTCAATTTATCTTTAAGTAAGTGAAAGGCCTTTTCTTGTTCCTCGCTCCATTTGAATCCGATGCTCTTCTTGATGACTTCAGTCAATGGTGCGGCAATGCTGCTAAAGTCTTTCACAAACCTCCTATAAAAGCTAGCAAGCCCATGAAAACTTCGCACATGCCCTACACTTGTGGGTGTTGGCCACTCTTTAATTGCCTTTATCTTCTCTTCATCAACCTGTATCCCTTGTGCACTCACAACAAAACCAAGAAACACACGCTTATCGGTGCAAAAGGTGCACTTCTTCATGTTAGCATACAATTTTTCTTTTCGAAGCACATTCAAAACTGATTGTAAATGCATAACATGTTCTTCCAAGCTTTTGCTATAAATAAGGATATCATCGAAATAGACTACAACAAATCTGCCAATAAAAGGTCTCAAAACATGATTCATTAAGCGCATAAATGTACTAGGTGCATTAGTCAAACCAAAAGGCATGACTAACCACTCATATAAACCATGTTTAGTTTTAAAAGCAGTTTTCCACTCATCACCTCCTTTCATTCTAATTTGATGATAACCACTTTTCAAATCAATCTTGGAAAACACACATGAACCATGCAACTCATCAAGCATATCATCTAAGCGAGGAATAGGATGTCGATACTTTATCGTTATGTTGTTGATAGCTCGGCAATCAACGCACATCCTCCATGTCCCATCCTTCTTAGGAACTAAAATTACCGGAACGGCGCATGGACTCATACTTTCTCTCACATACCCTTTTTCCATCAACTCACTAACCTGCCTTTGTAATTCTTTTGTCTCCTCGGGGTTGGTTCGGTAGGCTGGTCGGTTAGGTATGGATGCTCCGGGCACAAAATCAATTTGATGCTCAATCCCTCGAATAGGTGGTAATCCTTGTGGTAGATCCTCGGGAAAGACATCCTCATAATCCTGCAAAAGAGAGATAACAGCACTAGGCAGAGTAGTGTCAAGTGTGTTAATGTTTAAAGTCTCTTTGTACAATAGTACAATCATTGGCTGTTTTGAAAACAAAGCCCTCTTCACCTCACTTGCCCTCGCAATCAAGCTCTTTTTTCCCTCTTCTTTTCTTGCTTCACTCGAGTTCTGACTTTCTTTTTCATTTTGCTTTTCTTTTTCACTCATTCTCGTTTTTTCTCTCTTTTCTTTTTTCATTCTCTCTTTTTTTCCTCTCTTCTCAATCTCTTTTTCACTTTCTTGTTGTAACCTCACTTGATCTTCATAAACTTGTCTCGGAGTCATAGGTACAAGAGTTATATTTCTTTGCTTGAATTCAAATGTGTATTTGTTTGTGAATCCATCATGTTTCACACGCCTATCAAATTGCCATGGCCTACCAAGTAACAAATGGCTTGCTTGCATCGGAACCACATCACACAACACCTCATCTTCATATTTTCCAATGCGGAACGCAATCAACACCTGTTTACTCACTTTAATTTCACCACTATTATTCAACCATTGCAACTTATAAGGCCTAAGATGTTTTCGTGTAGGCAGCCCCAATTTCTCTACCATAGTAGTGCTAGCAACATTAGTACAACTCCCGCCATCAATAATAACACTACATACCTTGTTATTCACGTGGCACCTAGTGTGAAAGATGTTTTTCTGTTGTACATCTTCGTCCTCCTTGACCTGTACACTTAACGCTCTTCGAGCCACTAACAATTCACCTTGGGCTGTGTACTCCTCATCATCAGCGTCCTCCAATGGCGGTATGGACTCGATATCATCTTCACTTTCGGTTTCAATTTCGCCATTCTCCCGCATGACCATTACTCGCTTGTTTGGACATTGATTTGTGATATGTCCTCTTCCTTGGCACCTAAAACATTTAATTTCACGATTGCGAGTAGTAGTTTGTTCCATTTTACCTTGAGTTTGGCGGCTGACTACTTCTTGTTTTGGATCCACTTTTGGTTTGATCGGGGTTGGTTGCTTTTCCTCTCTTCTAGCAAAATTCGGCCTCCAAGAGGATCCCCCACCTTGTACTCCACGTGAGCTGCTACCCATCCTCTTTAGTTGGTGCTCAATTTTGATGGCCATATGTACCATCTCATCCAACTCTACATACTCACGCAACTCCACTTGGTTTGCAATTTCGGGGTTCAAACCAGCCAAAAAGCGTGACATGGTAGCCTCTCGGTCCTCCCCACATTGGCTCTAATCATGGCTACCTCCATCTCTTGGTAGTAGTCTTCCACACTTTGATTACCTTGCACCAATCTTTGCAACTTTCGGTACAAGTCCCGATAGTAATGGCTTGGCACAAATCGTTTCCGCATGATGGCCTTCATCTCTTCCCAAGTGTCCATTGGTCTCTCACCATTTCGCCTCCTGTTGAGCATCAACTGATCCCACCAAACAATAGCGTAGTTAGAAAACTCAATGGCGGCAAGTTTTACCTTTTTCATTTCGGAGTAGTTGTGGCACTCAAACACCAACACCAACTCCACCTTCTTCTCCCACTCCAAATACGCCTCGGGATCATTCTTCCTTGAAATGATGGAATTCTCATCTTAATACTGCCCAAATCATTATCCACCCTATTCCTATCTCCTCGAACCCGTCCAAACCTCCTAACGCTGCCCACCGAGCGTCTTTCATCCTCCTCCTCAAAACCGCCCTCATTGAACTCCTCATAGTCCTCCGCTTCATGTCTCGGTTGAACTCTTTCTCTTCTTCGCACATTAGGAGCGGGTTGTGGCTGCTCCACACGTGTATTCTCCATCCGATCTATCCGCTCGTGAATCTGCTCTAATTCCAACCTCATCACACGCTTCATCTCATCCATCATAGCCTCCATAAATAACTTCGGATCCGTGGCAACATCGGTAATGCTATTGTGAGACATGGTTGCTGCAAAACAAAGTTAATAATAAAGGACCTCACCAATTCACTCCCTCACGTGTTTCACTCGAATAACGGGTTCACACACACTCGTATTTGCACACAATAAGATGTCACTCAAGTCCTCACAATTCACTCTTAGAAATCCTCTTGAGTTCTTATCAAACTAATACAAACATCAATCAAGATTCGCGAATGACAGTCAATCCAAACTTATCAATGGTTTTCAAGCACTTTTTTTTTATTATTATTATTTTTTTATTTTTTAAACAGACTCCTTTCTGTTTTCTTTTCTTTTCTTTTTTTTTTTGAAATTGAAATTTTTTTTTTCTTCTTACAGACTCCTTTCTGTTTTTTTTTTTTTTTTTGACGATTTTTTTTTTTTTTTTTTGAATTCGTAATTTTTTTTTTTTTTTGAACTATCAGGAATTGAAACAAACCAGAATTCTAAAAAAAAGTAAATTTAAAAGATAGGCAAACCTGAGACTAGAACATGGCTCTGATACCAAATTATACGAACCCCGTCAAGAATAACGAGATCCGACAACGAAAAGGAACCCAAGAACGTTCTATAATCTGGTTTGGGGGGGGAGACCTCGACCCGTTGCTTGAATCGTGACACGAACCTTGGTATAGATGACCACGACCCAATGCCAACCCACAAACAAGAACCTTGGTATTGTCGTAGACGCCACAAACGGTGGTGGTGAACCGTTTGATAAGTCGAATTTGAACGCCACAAGATAAAGTCTTGATAAGTTCGATTAGTTCAACAAGAACTGAGAGATAAATCACAAGAGTGAATAGAATTGCCAAAAAGTTTTTTTATTGATCTGAAATAAGGCCTATTTATAGGCTGAGATTTACAATAATATTCCTAGAATATTCTAAGCTAAAGAAAAGGAAACTAACCTAATAATTTTAGCCTAAAAATTAAAAAGGAAACTAACTTAATTGTCTGACTTTATTTTCCAGCCATTTACAACCATTATAAAGAAAAGGAAACTAACTCATTCTTGCCCAATTAACCCAAAAACATGGACAACTAAATAGGGAATCAAACAGCTTGGTTCAAACTAATCAAATCCTCCAAAAAGCACACCCATTTGCATGGAATGCATGGCTGACGTGGCTTCTTCAATTACATGGCAGAACTTGAATTAAATTGACTATTTGAGCTTTATTTGTTGAGTCCATACATGTAGACTTGCCATCCTCTATCACAATATGCTGCACGAAAGTATTTAAAGCCTCCTTGAACCTCTTTGCCCGCGCTCTTGTAACTGGTCCTACAGGAACTAGAACCGGATCCTTGACCTTATCAAGGTCCATCAAAAGTAGCTACAGAAAATTTAAGATTTGGGGTCCACCACTCAAAAACCAAGTAAGCTGCCATGTAGGATCGTGAACTACCTACTCGGGCCAGAAAGCATTTTTGTTTATTTTTATTCTAATATACAATCACTAGAACACTTGGCAGCCGTGGATTTTAGCTTTTTATTCTGTTTGTTGTGCTTGCTTACATTCCACCCCCAGCTAATGCACTTCACTGATGTCAAAGATACTTTATTTCCATCCCCACGATATAGGAGTTTCTATCAAAGGTTGTTCTTTACTGCTACTAGTACATTTTTCTAAACAAAAAAACAAACAAACAAACAAATAAATAAATAAATAAATACAGATATGACGGTCCAAAGTATACATCTAATACCATATTATTTATGTTTTTTTTTTTTTCCTCCCTAATATCTAGCAAAAGGGTTACGAAAAGAAGAGTGGGAAGCTCAAAAAGTGGTTGAGAACAACAACAATGGTTATTGGTGGGGGTGGGGGGGTGGTTAAAACTTAAAACACAGCACAGCAAATCCCACCGTGCATATAGTTGTTATTGGTATCCTGTCATAAATACCTAGTAGTAGTATTAGTAGTAGTATCTTTAAGTGCAAGGAGTAGAAATCATTGAAGACGTCTTTGGTTTTTTTTTTTAATTTGAAATTATACATATTAAAATACTGTGTAATTTCGGGTGTCTGATGGTATACTATTGATTGGGGTTTGGCAAATGCAGCAGCAAAAGCGAAGGGGGCTTAAAGGAATGGAAAGCGTGGACACCGATTCCGAGTAGAGCAATCAGCATGACATTATATATGTATATTGTTGTATTTTTGTAGTCCCGGGGAATTGGAATTGAGGACAGAAAACAAAAGAAAAGAAAAGAACGAAAAAAATATATTTTACTTGGGGGGGGGGGGGGGGGAGTGTGGTGATTCTCAGCTGGTTTGAGTTGCAAAAATACAAAAGTGAGTGTGTTTGTGTGTGGGGGGGGATCCAGATCCACCCACGAGTCGACCTTTCGCAATCCTCCAGCTGCTTCTTCTTTGGACCCTCTCTCTCTCTCTCTCCTTGTTTGGGATTATTTTAGTTGAATCCTCAAGAGAGGGACTCAGGCAAGCAAGGCAAAGCCAAAAACGTTCACCACCGCCCCCCAACCCCCTCCCCATCACCACCCCACCCCATCCCCCCCCCCCCCCCCCCCCCAATCAAAGGGAACGCCACGCCCCATGCCATTTGGTTTTTGGCCAACCCACCACTTCCAGTTTCTAAACTCTGAGATTTTGTTGTTGGGGGGAGTGGGTGGGGGGGTGGGGGAGCGGTGGAGGGTGATGGTGGTGGAACCTTTCTCAAGAATTCTTCTGCTTTCTGAATTTTTGTCAATTTTATTAGGGGGGTGTTCAGCAGCTCTCAGGTGCATACCTTCCTATGGAAATTGGAATAATAAGAGAAGCAAAAGAAGCCAACCCCACTAGTCTGCTCACTATCATTCAGCCACATCTCGTTATATTTTTCCACCACCCCCCCCCCTCATATTTAATTTTGTTTCGGGGTCATTGCCCGGAAGAGAGAAGAAGCCCCTACTTTTATTTCCTTATTATTATTATTATTACTATTATTATTATTATTATTATTATTATTATCATTATTTTGAAATCGTTTTTTCCCCCCTTTCTAAAAGGTGTCCAAAATGGTGATGATAGTGTGATAATGTCGTGTAAAGCTGGTTATGATGTTTGGCTCTCAATTCCCATCATATGAAATGAAGGAAAAGCCCTTTTTTCTCCCTCCATTCTTTTTTAGTTGATCGGCATAGACCACTATTAATCTTCTCGCCGTTTTTATGATCTCGGTTATTATTATATAAAGTGAAATGAAATTATTATGTAAAAATGTATTTCTTACACATTAATTAACCTTTGGCATGTTTATAGGCATAATTGAATTCGATTGTGAAATGGAAAAGCACCCACGCTGTGCTCCTCTTGTGGGTGCATTTGATTCCTAGTTGCCACCCGCACTTTGCTCCCTGGGGGTGGCTGCTCACCGGAGCTGATTTATGAGGTGCGTTTGCTCCTTTGTTGTTACCGATTCCTACTAGTTGGGTGATTGGGTCTGGTCATCGGCTCCAAATTTGCTAATCTCCTAGGGTGTGTTTTTTGGCTACGAGGGTTGAATCCCTCTTCCCGGCTCAGTGTGCTCCCATTAGGCCTTTCTTTGCCTTGGTTTTCGGAGGTTGTTCCTCTTGCTCTGTGTGCTACTGGTGGAGGCTTCAATGATTGGTGTCTCGGCTGCTTTTGAGTCCATTCTCCTCGTCTCTACGAGTTGGATGACGATTGCCTGTGGTTTCTTTGACCATGTAGTCACGGCGTTGTGTGATAAAAGCATCATTTTATGAGTTTTTTTGTTTTAATTATTATTTATTTATTTATTTTCCTGTTACCTCCTTGGGTCTTGGCTCGTTATTATTATTATTTTTTTCCTTCTAAATTTCCTATTTTCTATTTACCCAATTTACGAACACGATGACACCATCATAGCTATGAATGGGAGTGAAAAGAATATCAGCAAAGGCTTTCCAAGCGAATAGAAAACAAAAACTTTCAAACCTGTAAGACGTATACAATGTATACACGTATGGAAATGGGACTCTAAAATTTGACCTAAAACAATAAAAAAACACACTTCGAGTTCAAACAGAAACCCCACCGCCAAAAACACTAATTGAACGCAGCTCCATTAATCTTCTCCGCACAAGCTACTGAGACCAGCAAGATCTTGCACATCCGCTTTACTTTCCAGTTTCCACCGATTGCTACTTCCGCTTACTCCGTCCTTCCTTTAGACTCTGCCAATCCAGAATATTACCCAAGTTCAACGATAGTGTACGCATTCTCATTTTATAAAAAGATTAGCCCACAAACAATTTTGCCTGCTTTATTTAAAGCATCAAATAATAGCATTTCATTACAAACCAGTCGCTTGAAGGATGTGCTATGCCCCGTTTTCTTCGATTTCTGTGTCTCTGGCTTGGCACGATCCAGTGCCTATGGAAAACGACAATTTGACCAATTTCAGCAACTCAATTTCACAAATACACACACACACACACACACATAGAAGTAGACTAAATTAGTATTTAGATTAATAATCTGGAACTCTCAAAGCTGTGCAACAGAAAATACGACAAAGACGATGCAGAGAAAATAAAGATATACAGCAAAGACGATGCACTAGTGGTCCTCTTGCTTTTCACTTTCGTCAAACAACTACCTTCTGTTCAACTACCTTCTGTTCGACAACTTACCGAGAAAAAGAAGTCTAACACAGAGCACTATCAGACTACTTTATTTTTGCTGATAAAAAGCAAGAAAGCACTGACTGACAATCTTAAAGCCAAATTTATATTTAGTCATACTGGCGTTATTTCTTATTCAAGCCAATATACTAGGGAGATGCACCGTCTGTCTTTTTTTTTTTTTTTTTTTTTTTTGAGAAGAAATATTACTCCATAGAATTACGACGAGCAATGAAACAAGGAGAGGTCCACCACCTAAACGACTGAAAATGACAATAAAAGAATACCAGAAACTCAAAAACAGTAGCAAAGGACGACAATAAAACTATCTGCCTGTTACACAAACATGTAAGTTGCGATCAATTAAATTTATTGGAAAATGTTTATTGTTTTCCATTCTGACCACTTGTTAAATGAAAATTATAAAAAGAAAAATCAGAGTCATAAACATACAAGTTGCCATCAATTGATAATAAAGGAGTACTAAATGTTTTATACTCAACTTGCTAAAGGAAAATTATAACAATAATAGAAACGTAAAGCCAGACAGATCCAATCTTCAGAAAGCACATGATATGGACACACAATTTTAAAACTAAAAATCAATCATAATAATAGTAACCACTACAAAGATTTTGCTAATTTATTCTTTTCTCAAATGTTTGGGGGATGGGACTTGATCAAACTCAAGAATTTTAACTACCATTTATATGATATCAAAAGTCAGCTCAACTCTTTAAACAATGAACCAGGGGCTTGGAAGTTAACATCTTATCCAATTTTACACAATAATTTCAATTTTTTTCACCGACAAGTGTTGGGAACCCATTAGGTAGAAGAGAACCCACCCTTACAAAACTGGCTTGCAAGGGGAGGGGACCCAAGGGCTTATAAACCCACTTTTCATCCTACTATGTTTCCATGTGGCACATTTGGTATCTAACAAAAAGCCAAATGCAGTACACAAGTTCCAGTTTGGCCTTGGAGATATTTCGCCACTTTATGCTGGAGTACTTTTTCAGTTCATAGAAATAGACAGTCCTCCACATCCAAAACCCCAACTTTTGCATTTCTATATCCCTCTAGGGCTCGAGGATTTTGATATGCAAATAAAGCAGTGGCAGCCTATTTGGAGTGCTATACCGAAATTTCTTATGGTTGGCTAAATTTATCACAAGATCGAATGCTTCTAAAGCCAATCACCACCATTTTCTCCAGTCTTTGAAATAAATAGTAGACAATACTAAAGGTAAAGGAATAATACACAGAACGAAGGCAACAATCGCATCCTATCCCATCACAATTCATAGGGCCACTCGAGGATTATATCAAATCAGGAATAATGCCCCAATGAACAATCTACCAACTGCAATCAAATATCCCAATAACAGTAGTGGAGCGACACAAATTTATCAAAGGGAACAGATACTCTGCCTCCTAGCAAAATCTTTTGCTAAAATCCAAGACTGACAAATCCAAATAGATAAAACACAAAAACAAAGAAGCTTAAGACAAAATAGTATATCCAAGATTGACAAGACAAAATAGTATCTATAATCATGATAATAATAATAATAATAATAAGCTGATAAAGCATTCCACTCGACGGTTAAAAAAAAGCTGAATCAAAGATTAAAAAAAGCTGTTAAAAAGCTGTTACCTGAATCAAAGATTCCACTCGACGTCGCATCCTTGTATGCATGAAACCCTCTGAGCACTGATAAAGCATGTGCATGGACGAGACATTAAACAATTGTGAGGGGGGAAATGCAAAACAATTATTCTAAATTCTCGGCAATATAAAATCCTAGATTTCAACCATCGAGTCTTCTACCACACCAGTTCCAATTGAAGCCAAATCCTCTCTGGACTAAAATCAGAGAATAGGAATTACTTGTAGGTTTGTTTCATCTAAAAGAAAAGTGGAGGAAGAAAAACTTAAAGAGCACCATCCCGATACAATCTCCCGACTTTGATTTCTAGGGAAAAGAATTGAGTCCTGCCACTCCTTTTTTCAACAGAAAAAACTTTCTGTCAATTCCCACATCTTCATTACGATAGTGTGTCAAGGGGAAATTAATATTTCTTTTGACCTGAACCTTTTGCATGTAGTCAAGTATACAAAATGTTCTGGAAAAATTAGTTGTTTTTCTTTTCTCATCCATCTAGTTCATGCTTCTTAAGAAATATTGCTTGCAAAATGACAAAACTCGGTCAAAAATGTCGAGCCACTATTGCCACACACCTTAATTTTCAGAACAACGTTACTATGTGCAACTACTACAAGGCTCCTAAACAATAACAATATAAGGTAAGTAAAAAATTTCGGTCTAACCATCGTTAATCAATTACAGTCTAACCAGATTAGATTTGTTTTCGTTGCCCTGAATTTAGAGAGAGAATATTCACATGTGCTCAAAATTTTTCAAATCTTAATTGTGACAAATAAATTGGGCCAAAAGATGCAATGGTCAAACCAATTCTGCTGAAGAAATGTCGCACCTTCACATGATAACTAACGTATGCATGAAATGTTGACAAACTCCAAACGGTACGTTCCAGTTTTCTGCCTTCAACATGACGAGGAAAAATAACTGCATTCATAAAAGACATTACATGTGTTAACAGTGTGAAAGAATATCTATAAGATAACTGCCAACTTTTTCAGACATACCAATAGTTACAAAACCTGCATTTGCAGATAATGCTTCAGCAGGAGCTCCCTTTAATTCTAGAGGAGGAGTAGGTGACCACAAGCAAAGGGGGGCATTATTGAGCCCTGCCGTCCGTCTTGCTTCCACAAATTCCTAAATGACAACCAAAAGTTTAACACATAACGGGGAAAAGGCACTAAAACACAAATCGAAAGAAAAAATAGTGATTCATATTTGCACCATAGAGGCTATCAAGATACGGAAGAGTCCTTAGGCATCAAATTAAACAAAAAAGTAACTATTTAATTCCTATTTCCCAGGAAGATATTCAGGCTTGGTACTAATGCAGCTAGTACTAATCAGTAACCAATAAGGCGGTAAATGTAATAATACGACTATTTTTTCCCAAGGAAAATTCAACTCGGTAAATGTAATAATACGACTATTTTTTCCCAAGGAAAATTCAACTTGTATAAAAAACATACCTGCAGGAAGGAAGTGGCAAGAACAATGTCAATTGAGTCCTTAAATCTCATAGGAAACACCACTGTCACTTTTTCTGCCTGCTAGAAATAGTTATTATACTATGTGAGCCAAAATACAAGTATCATCCTCTAAAGCAGCTAACAATAGAACAATAATAAAGCACAAAGTACGGTGTTACGGGAAAAAAAGACAGTGCACAGGATCAAACATTGCCACTACAAAAACTAAGATGATTTAGCTCCAAAAGAAATGAATCCAAAATACAAAATAGGCCAGTTAAAGTGCCATTGACCTAAACATCATCTTGGGATGAAAAACAACGAACAACAAAGAAATGCATGATGCTAAAAAGAAGTTCTTCAAATATGTGGTTGGTGTTTGTAATTTTTAAACATAAAAATAGAGTTGGAGAAGATTTTTATAACAACTATGTAACCTGAGGAATGAGGAAAAAAGACTCCTTTGGTCGATGCACAAGTGCAACAAGCTGATCAATATTGGTTGCAACAGTCCTTGAGCCAAGTGTTTTCAGAATTGCTCTCAATGGAGCACCAAGTACCACTTCCCTCACAGATGCAATTTTTACCAAAATAGCATGTTTGTACTCTGCATAAGTATCAGAAGCAAATTTCAAAACTTGGCCGCAACATAAAGAGACGGAAGGGCATACATGTGTATGTAGTGTAGTGTATCATCCAGAACAGAGAGCAAGTAGCAATTCCTTCAAGGGCAATAACTATTAAAATTAGATGCCTAGAACCAACCAACATTGTTGAGCAGGCACCATACAAAAACCACAATAGCATTGTATATAAAGATCATATCAGGGTTAAATGTCTTCAAAATATTACAGACTTGCATTTTTTTTTTTTAAAGTAAAAGTAAAACAATTTTGTCATTAATCTACAGCTGATGATTAACCCTAAGTCTAGCCGCCAAGTGGGCCCTTCAAAAGACAATGCTGCATTCTTAGGCCGCACCAGCTAGGGACCCTTCACCTCATTTTATTCTAAAACTACAATAAACTATTTGGGTGGTTGATTAGCTCATCAAGCTATAACCTTAGGCTGCAATAAAATCACACAACTATCACAAACATTTGCATATGAATAGACAGAGACAGGCAAACATAAAGCCATAGCCCATCTAATCAGAAACCAAGAAAATTTCTCAAGCATAATTTGGAAAGTTGCAACATATATAAATCATTTTTCACAAGATCCCAAATGTATCAGCATGCCCATGGCAAGCTTATGATGACCTTAGGAAAGGAACTCGTTGAACCTTCATCTGGAGGGAGCTTTGAAAGATTCAGTTTCAAAGTTAGGTTAAAGCCATCCCGTGGAGGATCAAGAATTTGTACAAATCCACTATATGCAGCTTTTATGGCTTCTATAGCACCGGCAGGAAGTCCACCAAAGAAAGCTGTTTCTGGAGGTGGTGTGGGTAACGATACCGATACCAAAATGTGATGTGGATTCCTCATTGTCACCTGCAAATATACCTTTTAGACACTACTACATATTTAAGAATTGAGAAAAGTTGAAAACGCCCAACAGTACAAACAGATTGTTTTCCTAATGCGAAAATGTAAATCACAAAAGCAGGTAGATCACCTGAACATGGTAACGGACGTCATCGAACTCAACCCAATGGTAGTCCAACTCAATTCCTTTTTCAAGACTGTTGAATCAACATGATGAGAATAAAAAATTCTGTTTGAGGTCACTAAAGTGAAAAAGAAAAGTGTGAAACATTCTAAGTGAGACACAATTTAGCTTCATCATATAATAACAGAGTGAGCACTGTATCAGCATCCAATTATGCAATGACTATTTCATTGAAAAGGCGACAAATACATGCAGATATTTTTATATATATGCATAAAGGGACAAATATATATAGGCAAAGACTACAATGGTTCATGAAGGACGGGTCCTAGACTACAACAAGTAGAAGTGATGGGCGGAAATGCACTCATATACCAGAATTTATAAACGTCTACATGTTATATTGTGGGACAAGTCCTTCACAAAGGGCCGAAGATAAATAAGAGCACACGTTGCTGAGATTGCCATAGTCTTCTTTGATTTGGAGACTGACAAAAAGGTACATTAGGCTCATTGAAAGAAGCATGTAAAGCCGAATTCAACACCTCCTTAGGCAATTTAATACTAAACTTAAGCTATTTCCTTGGTATTTAGGAAATACTAAATAAGGCTTTAATGCACATTAGTTTCCTCTACATTGTAACTAGACCATAGATGCTTTTAGGGCTTCATTTTATATTGTTTAATTTAATTATAAATTCCCTGTTTCATCAGTCAACACAGGCAAGAAAAGAAGATCATTATAAAAGAAGATCATTATTTAACTGAAAGTTTGAACTTTCTACACTTGCACAAAATGAAGAGTCCGGAAGCAACGGGTTTTGGTCCCGTTATTCAGAGGTTCGAATCCTTCCGTCCCAGAGCATATCCGCGCACATATCCAAAACAGTTTAATAATATCATATGCTTGTACATCAAGGGGAAATAAAAAATTCACATCAGAAGATTAAATAGAAAAAACAGCAAGCCCTAATTAACCGATAGAAAACCAAAACAAAAACAAAAAAAACAAAACAAAACAAAACGAAACAAAAGCAAAAAAGAAAGAAGAAACGTAATATAGGTGTAAGCAAACAAAGTAGACGAACAAAATTAAACAGAAATTCAAAGAAAAAGAAGAAGAAGAAGAAGAAATACTTGTGGAGGCGATTGAGCAAGGTCTGAAGGAGAAATCTGGAATGAGACTGCAAAAGAATCATTGATTTCTGTTCGTCGACGGAGACGGAAAGGGAGAGACTTCTGCGAATGAATGCAAGCTTCAAGTTCAAATCCAGATTCCAGATGGGAGATGCCCAAACAAACAAGCAAACAAACAAACAAACAACTGTTCTCAGTTTTTTTTTTTTGGGCAATACACTACGTTTCACATACAACAACTTTGTGGTATTGGATAATAAACCATATAAACAATGAACACTTTTTTTTTTTTCCTTTTTTTAACGGCAATTCTTTTTTTTAAAGAAACAAGTTATGAAATTTCCAATTCAAGGTCCTAACATATAAGAATGAAAGAATGAAAAAAAAAAAAAAAAAAAAAAAGGAAGCATATTTCTCTTCTCCCCCAATATACAATTTTTAACCCCCAAAATGACAAAAAGGAATGGGACAAATGTTAAATCACAAACTCAACGCTCAAAGCACATCTATCAAAGATGAACAAATTTGCAAAACAGACCAAGAACTGGAAGATATGCAGTCCCAACCCATGAACCTAACAGCCACGAAGAGAAGCCAATTCAGTTCATAAGCTCTCTCTTCATTCAATTTTAAATCTGATCTGCCTGATAACCCTACACTCCCTACCCTCGATTCATATGCAAATTAACACCAAATTGATCTCACAAAACAAAGCCTAGAGACTACCAAATCAACTTTTTAAATTAAAATTAAAAAATAAATAATAAACTCAAACCTCCTCTAGAGTCTAGGCCACGGCCACGGCTAGGGGCAGCGCTGCAGGCGCGGAAGGTGGCGGCGGTGTGCGCTACTGAGACGTGGGGGCTGGGACCGCTGGGTTGCGCTGGCTTCGACGGCGGGGGCAGAGAGAGAGACACACACGCACACACACACCGAGAGAGAGAAATATCCACTAGACAATGTCGAAGAAGAAAATCAGAAAGTGCTATGGTAGTGAAACAACGTCGTTTCACTTCTTTTATTTTCAATTTCTTTTAATTTTTTTAAAATATGAAAAATTAGGTTAGGTGGTCTTTTTAATCACCTGATCTAATATATTACCCAAATTTTTTTAATTAGGAAAATAATTGTTTAATTATGAAAATTGGTGATTGACTAATAGTCAGGTCAATCATTAATTGATTATGAAATTTGATCACGATTGACTATTATTTGGTCAACTACTGATTGACCATTTAAAAAAATTGATTAACTATTTTAGAAAAAAAAAAATAGCATTTTTACTAATTTTTAAAAATTTCAGCCATTTATTAAAAAGCTTCTTAAACAAAGGCTAAATTTAGCTATAAACCCCAAAATATTTTTATTTTTTTTTAATTTTATACATTAGTATTTCCAATAAAATATATTTTTAAAGAAATTTTAAAATATATATTAAAGACGGTTTGGTTTAGAACTGAACCTAAATAAAAACTGAAGACCGAGCCGTCAAGACAGATTTGAGTTTAGTTTCCAGTCAAAAATTTTTTATTTTTATTCTGTCTTGTTTTCGGTTTAAGATCCTGTTGAGTTTTCGGTTTGCCCTACTTTTTATCTCATTAAATAGGTCGTACTGCATATTCATGTTTCTTTTCATTTTCTTTTGTAGGTAAATTTAGAGGGAACCAAGGATTAAAAAATCTTCATTTCGATCGACATTTTCGGAAAATCGACATTTTCGGAAAATTTCTCTACTTTGGAAGAACCAAAGTAGAAACAAGGGTATAGTTCTTTTTTGCATAATATCCATGAAATTTCCATGCAAATTATCTTTATATATCAGTTTTCTTATTACAATATCAATTTCTGCAAAAAGTGTAATAAATGATAAAATATAGCAAAAATTCTACGACCATATCATCAAAATATTTGTGGAAATTTACAAACAATTTTAGTCGTGTTTAATATTTAAAATGGATGATCTAATTGGCCATTATGTGGAATTTTAGAACCGTTTTCTCCCCCTTAGAAAAAGCCAAACTAGATGTTTTAGAAAAAGTCAGAAAAATATGAAAGGGTAAACGTGAATCAAAAAAATGTATGAGGTTTTTTTTTTTTTTTTTTTTTTTTGCTAATAGTTAAAAATTAGAGGGGTATTCTTGCTAATAGTTAATAGTTTGAGGGGGTATAAGCAAGCGTTCTCAAAAGTTTAGAGGGTAAAATTATAAGGGCATTAAAGTTGAGGGGTAAAAGTATTAAAAAATAATATATTATTATTATTATTATTATTTCAAGAATTACTAGTGTGATGATAATCTAAGGAGGGTTTATGTGACATTTGATTGAAAAAAAATATACACGAGTGGGAGGCCATTGATAGAAGTCAAAGTCAAATAATGAATGCCCTGGGCAGTCGACAAGTCTTGTTATGGAAAGGTAGTTTCGAGGTTTTTTCTTACCACGGGCACACGTGTCATGCATGTATTTAATCAATTTATTAAATAAAATAATTAAGAATAAGGTATTATAATAAAATAATTATTTAGAGAATATTAAGAAAAAAATATTTTAAGTTATAAGAAATTATAGAGAAGTTAACTAATCACATAGAAAATTAATTGGGTGATTATATGAGAAAATAATAATTGAGATGGTCATAACAACATATTTGAGTAAGAATACATTTAAAAAAAAATTATTTCAGTATGGGCAAAAAAGAGTGAAAAATAAATATTTGAAATGATGAAAGAAAGCATACAAATAATATATTAGCATATGAATAAATGTGAAGAATAATTTTAAAGAGCTTAATGAATAATACATATATATATATATATATATATCAAACATTACTTAAAAAAAAAAAAAAAAAAAAATCGTAGTTGAGAATCTAAGATGGTCACGAAAAAAAATTGAAAATCATACCAAATAGCATATTTAAAGTATACTAGTGTACATAATAGCATATCTTTAAAATCATAGCAAATAATAGCATATTTTTATTATTCTTTTTAAAATTAATTATTCTTTTCCATTTTTACCCATTTCTCTCTCATCTCCTTTATCTCTTCTCACTTTCTCTGTATATTCCAATTGGCGAGGTACCACTCTGGTGGGTCGAGTTAGGCGACGACGGCGAAAGAAATTGGGTGCTCCATAAACCATTGCAATCTCGACGAAGGCGACAGAGAGGTCGCGAGTTGTGGTGGCGGTGGAGGTTCGAGATTGATCGCCAGTTGCAATGGCCACGGAGGTTGCGATCTCTTGTGAAAAATCGCGAGATCGCGATGTCGCGTTGATCACGAGCGAACCCAGGCCCTTCATCGTTGTCGGCAGCGACGAAGGATCTTCGACCATCCCCGTGGCTGTTTCGCAGGCTCTGTCTTCTTCGATGACGGTTTCTTTTCCAGCGACTGGGTAGTTTGGGGAAAGCAGCCCAGACCTAGGCATATGGCGGCGATCTCGGAAGACAAGTTGAGCAAGAGATGGCGGCGACTCGCAAAGCTTTGCGCGATTTTCTGGAGACTGGCAATATTGGCAGCGACGGCGGCAATTTGGAATTAGGGTTAGGTATGATTGAATTTGGGACTTAATTTGGGACATTTTTAGGATGTATTTTACAATTTAAGAAACTTAGTAAATAAATAAAAAAATATTGAATAATAAAATAATAATTAAAAAATTATTTATTTATGAAAGTCAATATATTTACATGTAAATATTTGGATTTATTAATATAAAATAATAATCAATATATTTATATGTAAATATTTGGATTTACTAAATATACAACAAATAACATATTTACATCGTATATACACAAATTTACAAGTTAATAAAAATATTTACTTAACAAATTTAGTAGTTATAAGGTAAATTAAGTAATTAATTTTTTGTAAATCTTTGTATTTATAGGTTAAACATGAGAGTTATAAAAATATTTACTTAACAAATTTATTATTTACAAGGTAAATTAAGTAATTATTTCTTTGTAAATCTTTGTATTTACATGTTGAACATGAGAGTTATGTTCTAAATCTTGTCTTACCTAGTAAATATCAATATTTCCAAAGTAAAACTCAAATTTCCAAACAAACCATTGTAAATTTATTTTACTATCTAGTAGAATCAATATTAACTGATATTTGCCCTTCAATATGATATGATATTTACTTTGTTATCGAATTTTCAATTTACATAGTAAATATGTATATGTTAATTCTCTATGTAAATTCAATATTTACTAATAATATTTAATTTGTTTTTTAAATTTAATATTTTCATCAAATTATTCACGATGATTTATTATGTAAATATAAAACAAACTAAAATATAAAATAACGCAAATACAGTTATTTCTTAGTATACATTTAGATTTATTATACAATTAAAAATAAAAATAATACATATTAAACTGAAAATAATGTAAATGTCATTATTTCTTAGTAAATATTTAGATTTATAAGACAAACTAAAATTTAAATACAATACATAGTAAACTGAAAATAACATAAATAACTTGTATTTCTTAGTAAATATTTTTATTTCTATGTAAATATTTGTATTTACCAATAATGTAAATATTGGATTTACTTAGTAAATATCATATTTACTAGTTTTTGAATTCTTGTATTTCTTAGTTAATATTTGTATTTAACAATAATGTAAATATTGGATTTACTTAGTAAATTTCATATTCACTAGTCAATAAATTCAAAAATATAAAAAATAAATATAATATATCATTAGTAAAAATTGAATTTACAATTCTTACCCCTAATTTAAAAGAATTAAAAAAACACCTAATCCCCAAATTAGGAAACCCTAGAAGTTCCTGTCGCCATTGCCACCTCGCCACCGTAGGAGAAGATGGCTCGAAAGGTGAGCTCTTCATCGGAGATTCTCTCGATTTGGGACGTCATTGGAGGAATCGTGTGATTCTCCTCGTGACTCTCATCGCGACTCTCATTGCGATTCTCACAATCTTGTGGCCGTCGCGTGATGTCTCCGGTGAGAGCTTCAATGATCTCCGACGACCCAATCTCGATCTCGAAACAGTAAAAGAAAATCACTAGCGCCTTGCAAAATCTCGAACCAATCTTCATTTCGGCTTTCGTGAAATTGTGATTTCGATTGACGGCGACGACGAGGAGGAGTCTTCGACTGAGATTTGACAATATCGTAGTGGCAATGTCGACGATGGCGAGCCGTGGGTACTGCGAAGGCGTATCCCGATCGGCAACAATGGTGGATTGCTGGCGATGACTCTAAAGAGCTAAAGAGAGAAGATGATGAGGACATTAAGGCTCAATGGAATTCTCACGAACTGATTCAAGTTCCAGTTGGTCCAGTGACTAGAGCTCAAGCTAAAAGATTCAAACAAGAGTTGAATAACTTAGTCCAGAAAGTTCTACATCAAGAAGAGAGCATATTCACTACTGATGGTGAACAAAGATTGATTTTACTCATTAAATTTGACCCGGAAGAGAGCCAAGACTGATGTGGATGTTTTATTTTCCAACGTTGAAGTGGACGTTATTTTCCAACAAAGAATCAAGTCAAGATTACGTTTTCAAGAGTTCACAAAGTTCAAAATTCAAAACAAGATCTGATCAAGATTTGATTTATTTGTAATATGATTTTTTTAGTTTTAAGTTTTAGTTTAAATTTTGAATTAATTCTGAATTTAATTATATTTTTTTAATTAAATCTGATTCCTAGGTTTTTAGGCATGCTTATCCTTAAGAGTTGATTAGGAATTTTACAAATTGTAACTTTACCTATATAAGGCTGATTTCAGATGATGGAAAAAAAGATTTTTTGATATTTATTCATATTGTGAGTTATTCTTCTTGAGTTCTTGAAAAAACTTATTCGAACTTATCAAAGATTCCTTGTGGCATTCAAATCGACTAATCAAACGGACTTCCATAACCGTTTGTGGCGTCTTCACTAAACCAAGGTTCTTGCTTCTCTAAGCAACGGGTCGCGGTTTCCATCAAACTTGAAAGATCTTGGGTTGTCGTTTTCAGATTTGGTTTCAGGTTTCGTCACGTTGTTGGCGTGGTTCGTATCAGAAGAGAAGGTTGGTGATGTGGGGTCAAGGGTATTTTTGGGTTTTTATCTTCTTAGTTTAATCTAATTATATTATTTGGTTACAATATTTTTGATTTCTACTATTATTTTAAAGGATGATAGTTCAATATGCTATTTTGGTCTTTCTCTTAAAAAAAAAAAAAGTATACTGAAATATTTTTTTGATTGAAGTATAAAGGTAGGTATTTGTCAAAATAACAATCTCAAAAGTTGAAATTAACACAATAACCTTCTCTCATTTTAACATAGGAATAACCTAGTCGTTTCTAGTTATTCGAAGTCATTTTGCTACTAAACATTTTTTGATAACTTTTAAGAAAGTGTTTAAGTTTTTTGCAAATTGCCTCAAGTAAAGTAGAAAAAGTTTTAGCAATTAAAAAGAACAAAAGAAAAAGGGACAGAAATCAAGCATGAAAAATAAGAAAAAAGAAAAACGAAAAAAAAAAAAACGGATGTCATGTATAAAAAAAAAAAAAAGGAGAGTTTTTGGCATTTTTATACAAGTAAATGTAATAAAGAAGATGTAAAGATGTAAACAAAGATGTAAAGATGAAGAATATTTGCAAGGATAGTTAGGTTGTGTTCTCTTTGGAATGTAAAAGAAGGGAAGGCAAGGGTGTTGATTTGGGCACAGAACAGAATCCAAAAAAGAAGAGAGGAGAGAAAATAATGGAAGGGAGGAGAGTAAGAAGGTTTGGGATGGAAAGGGGAAGACCTGACACTGATAGTGATAGTGACACTCTTCTTCCCCTCCGCCGCACGCCCAATACCAAATCCAATTCCAATACTTCAAGCAATACCAATAGCATCTCCTTTTGTTGGTACTGCGACTACAAGATCTCCATTCTCAACCAACCCCTCTTCCGCCTCGGCCGAACCCACTCCTCCTTTTTCAGATCCTGGTTCTCCGTCGGCGTCGGCCTTTCCCTCTCCTCTCTCCTCTTTGTTTCCCTGGTGTCTTCCCCCTCCCTCCCTCCCTCTTTCCCTTTTATTTATCTCCTCTTTTTCTCTTTTAACTACTACTACTTTTTATTTTTAAATTTTTTTTTTTTAACATTGAGATTGTCTTCTGGTCTCATAATATTCAGATTCTTGTGTGGGAAGTGGGTAGAGCTCTGCGTATTCTCCAAAGCTCCTTTGCCGATCTTTCCACCTCCTTCTTGTTCGGCTTTTCCCCCTCGCCCTCGGTGTGTCTCCTGACCACACCTCCACCGCCCCCCCCCCCCCCCCCCCAACCAAAACTCCGCATTTTCAGCATTTTCAGCATTTTTAGTCTAAAATAAGACTCTCACCCTCCCTCCTCAAAATTCAAAATTCAAAATTCTCTCTTTCATTCTGTTTTTTTTTTTTTTTAATTATTTTTTATTGTGTTATAACTTTGACTTCTTGACTCTGGCGTTTTTCAGGGCATTTCAGTTGCTGATGCTGCCTACCTATTAGTTTCTACGGTGATATCGGTTTCTCTTCATGAACTCGCCCACGCTCTTTCTGCTGCCAGGTCTCTCTCCCTCTCTCTGTTTCTTTCTCATTCTCTAAGGTAGCCTAACAGAATATTCAACAAAATTGTTAACTGAAACGTCAATTGACCGATAAATGTCGATTTAGCCTGCCTGTATGAAATGCTAGATTCCTCATGCTTGTTATGGTTGGAAACTTTTCTATGCAAGGCAGTGAAGGCATTCAGATGGACTATGTTGCCATCTTCATTGTGGTTCTGTTTCCCGGTGCTTTGGTCGCTTTTAATTATGACTCGCTTCTTGCATTACCTCATTTTTCTTCCCTTCGTGTATATTGTGCTGGCATTTGGCACAATGCAGTGGTACGATTTTTTTATTTTATTTTATTATTATAGTTTTTATTTTTTCAATATCTTCTGGTGTATTCAGATCATCTCCAATTCAAATGCCAATGCCAATCCTATATTTGGCACATAAAGTGTGAAAAATGAAATTTGATATCTTATTCTATTTTGCGATCATCCAAATGCATAATGCTATTTCAAATGCCATATCTGCTTTTTGTCATAAATTTAAGGTTTGGAACATGTAACAGTAGACGTTGGATTTTGAAGTAATTTGAAAATGACAACATTTTAATTATTAAATGAAAAGTTAACACATCCCCTATGGCAACCAAATGCCAAATTTAGGACAAAAAGCAACCGCATTGGAGAGTGGTTTTCCTACACAAATGCCAAAGTTTGGTATTGGCACACCAATTTGGCACTGCTTTGGAGATGCTCGTTGACATTACTCATTAGCATTTAGTTACAATTCTCTTGTTTATTTATATAACTACCTGTTTCATCCATTGCTAATTGCCGTCACATTTTGCAACAGTGCTCTGCAGTTTGTGGACTGGTATTATTCTTCCTGCCTATGATTTTGTTTCCCTTTTACCTACATGGTCAAAGCCCCATGGTACTTTACTAGCTGGATTTTTTGCTTATTTATATTCTAGATCGAAATGCTTTTAATTCCACATTTTTCACCTGCTTTTGGCGTGTGTATTTTGAATACCTCAACCAGGTTTTAGCCGTACCACTCTCATCGCCCTTATCTGGATACTTGTCTCCTGGTGATATAATCGTCTCCTTGGATGGCGTACGCATCAATAGTGCCCAACACTGGACGGAGATGTCATCTTTGATAAATCAATTGGCTCTTCAGAGTATGAACAATTCTACGTATGTTGAAAGCATCAGAAGAGTCAATAGCAGTAAGGGGTACTGTGTTCCTGATTCTTTGTTGGAAGAAAGCAAGAGGATTAAAGTAGTAGAAAATCAGTACGGCTGTCCAGATGATCTTGCTGCCTTTGTTGCTATTTCCTGTCCCGATACAAGTACGTTTGGTGATGGTCACCCAAACAGAATTGAGGAAAACCATTGCTTGAAGGCTAAGGAAGTTGTTAAATTCAAGAAATGTGGCGATGGTTGGATGAGAGCTAAAGCACAGGATGATAATTGCGTATGTTCACAGGTTTGAGATCTGGCTGTGTTTGTAAGAATGCAAATTATAGAATATTCTGTTTCATTTCATGTTTTTCCATGACTAAAGCTTGATGGAACATTTTCATGCATTATAAATGTGAATGAATTAACTTTGAGATTGCTACAGGAAAACTCTTGCTTAAGTCCAATTCAAACACTAGACATGCTATGGGTTGAAGTCTCATATTCAAGCCCATATTCATTGGAATGCTTGCAATCTGGAAGGAAATCTCCTTCAGGTTCTAGGACTTATGATTTTCTAGAGCCTAATTGTGGCGGGACTTTTGTTTTTGTTGGTGACATAACCTCCATGGCGAGCTCGGTTCAATTAACTGCATATCAACCTCGTTGGGCATATTTTAGTCCTTATCTTCCGTATGTACTAGAAAGGATGTCTATGTGCATTTTCCACGTCTCTCTAACACTAGCTCTTCTCAACAGTTTGCCGGTGAGTTCTTTTAAAGCATCAACCGTTTTTATAGATTTTTTTATTTACAAAGCATATTATTTCATTGGCCTCCAACTTGTCTTATGGATGTAAAAATTGTTTAGTGATTTACCGCATGGTCAGCTTTAATGGAGCGATCACTAAGTCAACCTCTGCACTTGTATAATTAGTTGGCAACATACTTGAACAAAAGTATACTTGACCATGAGTTTGCCTCAAGTCTTAAGCATAAGGCTCCTCGTCTGACTTCCCGTCCTCCTTGTTACCATTAATTCTACTTCATGATTTTTGTAATAAAGTTATGTTTCTTTTTGAAAAGTAAGTGTTAAGCATAAAGCTTCTTTGCTCCATGGTTTGACATCCTAGATGCGGTACTTACTAGAAACATGTACGCGCCAATATGGGAATAGATATTAGGTAGAGTTCTGGTCTCCTCGTGGGCTAATACGCTGAGAATGATATATGTTTTATATATATATATATATATATTAATATGTAGGAATGTATATGCATTTAACTAAATTTGTGAGTATAGAGAGATGTGTATATAATAAGATGTTCGTAAGTACACGGAAGCCTACCTTTTTGGTCCTGTAAGTTTTATGTATATACATGCGTTGATGGACAGGTAATTGTACAAAGAACTTGGAGTTTTGTTTTGTTTTAAATAAGTAAATAGAGAAATTGTAGTGAATGGCTATTTTACTTTTCTTGCTTTAGTAAATAGCTGGGTTTATGGATGGTGAAGATAATGGCCGGATTTACTTGAGAGTAAAGACAAGCCAGTTAGTTTATCTGTCAAATTCATTTGAGCTTCTGTGCACTAATAAAACTGCTCTTATACCTTTCACCACGATTAACATGCTTACATATTTGAATTTTTATTACTTTAAACTGAACACTAAGGACTATTATAAACATTAAGTTCGTATTCTGTACTGCTGCATTTTGTGACTTCTAAGGCTTTTTTTTTTTTTTTTTTTGGGTTGGGGTGGGGGGGGGGGGTTTCAAATTTTTATGGCATTCACTAGGTATACTTTCTGGATGGAGAATCTATTTTAGATGCGGCTCTTTGCCATTTCACGTCGTTGAGTTCAAACAAGAGGGGAAAAATTGTCCGGATATGTCTTTTGGTCGGGACTCTCACTTCCTTGCTTACCCTTTTCAGGATCTTCGTGAACTTTTTTGTAATTCAAAGGTAAATTGTATTGTTTATATACACTGCTAGAAAGATTACATGCGACCTAATCAGCAGCTCTTAATTCCCTTTTTTTTTTTTAGCTTGCTTGCGTTGGTGCACCATGAGCTTATCAGTATTTGGAAACTTAGATTCCCCGATCTTTTAAATTTTTGCAAAAATAGGACTGGAAACTTGAAAATCCATTGGTAACGGAGATGGACAGAAATACCCAAATGATTTTTTCATAAATGTATCCAAAAAACTATTTGTTAGTTCGTTAGCAATGGAAGTCTTTTTAATTGCGGCAATTGGCATCCTGATTGCAATCTATTAATTGATGTTATTGGAATGCATTACAAAATACTGTCAAATTTTTTTAGGATGTTAAATGCCAAAAAAAAAAAAAAAAAAGAAAAAAAAAAGAAGTAAAGGGTCCAATTTTGCAAATGAAGAAAAGAGTAAGGTGTAATGGTGCAATGGTGCAATTGACCATCTTTGTTTCGTTTGGTTTGCAGGTTGGAGGTGAAATTTTTGAATTAGAATTTGTTAACTTTTTAAAAATTAATTATAATTTTTTTGTTGACTTTTAATAAAATAATAAAAATTGATATGAAAATTTTGAGTTGGAAACTGAGTTCCGCTTTTGTAGCATGTGACCTTATCAGCTCGAATTCAGCTTGAACGGTAGAACGCTTTTGATTGAATAGTGTGATATTTGAGTTGTCTGTGTGTGTGTGGGCTGTGGTCTCTGTTTTTTTTTTTGGTTGGGTGCATGAAATGAATAAAGTGATTGGCAGACAAGTTTATTCTTAAAGGCCAGCCAGATCGGTCTTAAAAATTGTGTACACAAGCTGTGTGTGTGAGAATGAATTTTTAAGATGGTTGGCTTTTTTGGATCTCCAAAAGTACATGTGTTTATATATATATATATATAGGAATATTCTCTCTTCGGCATCTGTACATGTGTTTATCTATATATAGGAATATTCTCTCCTCGGCATCTGGTTGTCCGACGGGGAGAGAAGGAGAGAGAAAGAGAGAGAGAAGGGAGACAAGTCAAGAGACTAACCGGTATAATTCAAGATATTATTCGGTACAATTCAAAATACTAACCGTCACAAGTATCATTTGTGTCTGACAAAAATGAGGTATCGGACACAAGAGTAATATGTATATATACACACATATATGATCATGAGTTTGCTGAGGACCCAACATCACAATGAGCAAACCGTCTTGTACGCTCATGTTATTTTAAATTTATTGATTATTTAATTATTTATTAAGGTGTGAGGACGGGCCAGCAATTCTATTTATCGGGGATGTCTACTTATCTGTCACAAAAAAGTTTGGAGGATGGTCCCTTTTTAATTTGGACCGTTCATATCTTCTTGAATGGACATGATCATCTGAGAGGTAAGGACAAAAGTTGGTGATCTGTTTTGTAAAGAACCGGTTAATCCCCTTATTAATGAGAGAGAGAGAGAAAATGATCAATCTTTTTGTTCTTCGTTTCTCAAACAAAAATTAATTCATGTTATGCATTCTCAATACCAATGTTATTATCATATATATTAATGTTATGTTGTGGATTGAGGAATCTATGGACATTCAACTTAAAAAATTGAAACAAATCATTTTTACATGTTAAACTCAAAAATATGTATATTTCTACACATTATAGTTACAGCCTTTAATAATACATATGTTTTTGAATATTTCCAACATAGGTAAACCACCCCTACATTTGTTTCAACCATTTTATTTGTAACAACATTTGTGCCATTTTATTTAGGTAGGCCATTCAAATGTGTGTTTGGAAATGTAGCATTTAAAATGCAATTTAAATAATACCAAATAGTCCATTTGACCATTTATGAAGAGAAATGAAAAGTTTGTCATCCTTTAAATTTAGCTTTGAGTATAATTTAACGGTACTAATTGGGTTCTTTTTAATAAATTTTTTTTCCTCGCTTTTGGATTTAAGCTTCAAGATGTCATAAATTTTCCATTTCAAATCTAATTTGAGATTATTCTTTTTTCTATGTGTTCAGAGCAAAAAGATGAACAAAACCCTATTTATATCCTACTAATATTTGTCATAGACATTGCGGTTATGTAACATTTGTTAGAATTATTTTCCAGATGTATCAAAATACACATTTAAAAATTATGTTCAAATGTTTCTTTTCATATTGCGAACAATCAAATATCATTCAAATACTATAATGATTCCATTTAAATGTTTCTATATAAAATGTTTTCATTCAAATGAATCTATCAAACAGACCTTATTCGTCATGTTCTTTATATTCAACCTATCTTTACAAGATCTTGTACACATGATTTACATATCTAGCTATTACGTCCTATTTCTCATGTGCTTAATCACACAATATTGCTTAGGAAATTATTTCATGATCAGAATAATTTTGTAATAATTGCAAACTATCTATTTATTTCTGTTAACAATATTGCTCCCACTAATTACATGATTGCAAATCTCCGATATCTTCTTAACATATATCTCACATACTCTTATGAGGACATGCATTGAATTAAATATTTCATATCATTATTAAGTCAACCTTTATATCTATTGCCTATAATAAAAGAGCGGATGATTTTGGCACTTCAACTGCTAAATGACAATTTTTTTTTGGTTCTTCTTACTTTCTTTGCGGCATGCTTATACATCGGTTGTGCTTACTCTTTCTTCTTCTTCTTTTTTATTTATTTATTTATTTATTTAATTTTATTTTAATTGATTTATTTTTATTTATTTTTAGTTTTTTATTTTTAAATTTGACTTTTTCTACCTTTTTTTTCCACTTGAATATTTTTAATTAAAATATTTTCCATATTCTTTTTATTGAAACACTTTTAATTCACCCTTCAAATAATGGTTCTCAAATATATCCCCGCTTATATATTTTTTTCTATAAGAGAAAAAAATCAGTACAGTTCGGATTTTAGAAAGTAAAAATTTAGATTTTAATCTGAGTTAAATTGAAAATTTTAAATTCAAAATGTTGATTCAAATGAAGACTTATTGTTTTTATTTTTTATTTATTTTTAATGTGACTGCAATAAATACATTTTTAACCGCAATATGTTCTAAAAAAGTTACTTTTTAAGTGTCGTAATCAAAATACAAAGGGAAACAGCTCTTATACTTTTTTTTTTATTCAACTACTTGTTATTAATAAAAACATGCAGGAAAAAAAAATGTTGTTAATGTGACGTGCCTATGGCACGTCCCTCATGCTAGTCTTATTAAATAAACAGAAAACCGGTGTTCTGTTTTGAAATTGTAAGTTTCTTTATTCAAATCCTCATCTAATTTTTAATAAACTGGTATATAATTGTATTTAGTACACAGACAACAAATATTTTTCTCACGGTAATCTTGTACCACCTGTATTCAAAGAAAAATTAAATAATGTTATGCTTATTATATTACAATGTTATTCTCCTACATATTGATGTTAAGTCATCCTATGAGAAAACAATAATATATATCTTCACCCTATAAAATGTATGAAAAATATTTATGAAATTACTATTACAACCAAGGATGAAAATGTCGATGTCGATGGGGTTGTTGAGGTTTTGATTTACAGCTAATATCGACGGAAATATCGATGTCGACACATATCCCAGAAAAAATGGATGCTCAAATAAAAACATATAATTTGTTGTTGAAACTTTACAAAATGTAAAAACAATCAAGTTTACTTTCTATAAACTAATTATATAACATAAACAATAATATTTTTTAATTAAATATGAGAGTTTTATCACATAGTGTAATAGGAAATCCCAATAATTATGCACTAATTGTAATTTTGATATGATATTATATACTTGTTAGACATTACAACAAAATACAATAAGTTAATATATTATATTGAAGTAAATATCAAACACAAAAGAGTACATACAAGTTTCGAATTTCTTTAATACCAAAAAGAGCTTCTAGTAGGTTGGAAAACATTAGGCAAGTGCTGATTTTGATGTAAACAATACATTTGTCAATATATGCCCTTAAATAGTTCTGAAGGTAATTGTAAATATGAGTATGTTTCTTGGTCTTTTCCAACTATTAACCTGTAAATTGGATATTATTAATTTATCCAACATGATGAGTAATCTGGATGGATAAGCAATAACATCTCGATATTAATTTTTGACGGAAGATATATTAACATATCGAAGAAACGGTCTAGATTTTGTACTTCTGAGCTAGACCACATTTGAGAATCATAAGAAGGAATATAACCTTATGAACTTTGCTCGGTTCCTAAGCTCATGGAATCTAAACTCAAAGCAATAGAATCCTCATCAGTTTGACTCATTTGAGTAGCACCACATCTTCTTATATATTGTTTTTTAATTGCCACATTACCCTCACCTACTACCCTACAACCATGATCTTCAACCGTCGAAGAATATTGTCACATTTTATTGACATTTAAAAAATGAAATGTGTGTCAAAATTAAAATTTTTGTAAAAAAAAAAAAAGTTTTCACTGAGTTTTTGGATATTTTATAGAAATATCCAAAAAATATTCTGGATATTCACGGATATTTGTGGATATTATGGACATTTGACGGATACTTCACGAAGAAATATCTTTCCCCCCATTATCCATGTTGAGATTTTAAAATATGGATAATTTTATAGAAATATTGACGATGTCATAGACATTTTAATCCACTCTAGTAGTAGACTAATTTATTCATGGGTTAATTTCAAAAGTAGCACTTGTGGGAAAAATATTATTAAAAATAGCACTATTTTTTTCCTTCATTACTAGCACTGTCACGTCATTTTATCTTCTGATATGTGGGTCCCAGTAGCATTTAAGGGATGCCAAATTCCGGGTTTACCCCCACTTCCCACTCGCCCAAATCTCCCTCGTCTGCCCTAACCTGATTTCAAACCATTTATAGTGTTTTAGAGAGAAACTCCCATTTAGAGAGAGAAAGAGTTTCCACCACCCACATAAATCGTCGGAAACCGCTCCATAACCACTTGGAAACCATCCGAAACGACCACCAACGCCCTCTATAAAGCTTTTAGAAGTTCGTGAACTTCGGATAATCTTCTAAAACCACCCATGTCCAAACCCATGTAGTTGATGGAGAAAAGCATTATTCCCGAAAAGAGGTCACTTCGAGTGATAGCTTCGGTAGATAAAACGCCATCAGCCGACAAAATTTATAAAAAACCGGCACCAGAGAGAAAGAGAAGGGTAGTCAATGAAGAGTTGAAGAGAAAGCAGGGGGAAATCGAAGTTAAAGAATCAAAAAAGTCGGAAAGAGCCGTAGAAGAGAAGAAGATCTTAGGACAGAAGAAGTCCAGGAAGCTCTTACGTAGGGTTCTCAAATTGTTGTACAACCTCAATGACAATGTTAAGGGGAACCCAACCACTACGTACCATGTCAGCAGCAGGCATAAGAGGAATGTTCAGGCAGAAGACTCGGATGCCCTGAAGACTGATTATGATGACCTCCGATTCGGCCCTCAAGATGATGTTTCATCGACTCTGACATCGGTGTCGTTGCGGATAAGGGTGTGAAAGTAGCCATGAAGTTCTTAAATTCTGATAAGATGATTGTTTGTAGTTACCCGTGATATCTATGATGACCCTATGTTAATTAATTGATATATTAATGACCAACTAGTCATTTATGTAATGACTATTTACAGGAAGAGGGAGATGAGGATAAAGAAATTGCTGAAGTTGAGTATGACAAGAGAGAAAAAGATGAGGTAATCCTGAAAATGTGTGTTGAGGATACCTTATATGTAGATGGTCATTTATGTAATAGTCAACTGGTAAAATTTTTTTGACCTATTGTGAAATTACATAGGAAAAATATAAAAAGTCCCAAGAAGAAGAGGAGGGAGAAGCCAAGGAAAATGAGGAGGAAAAATTAGAGAACGGCAAGGGAAAGGAGGAGGAGAGAAAGCCTGGCACGGCGAAGGAAAAAGAAGAGGAAAAAGAGGATGAAGAAGCCAAGGGAGAAGAGGAGGAGAGAAAGAATAAAGAAGCAACCAATGAACAAGAAGAGAGCATAAGTGATGTGGTTGTTACGAATTTCTGTAACAAACAAACATAGTCATATTGATTACTACCTACGAGTCAAACTTCAGTTTAACCAGTCTGATATTTGTCATTTATAAATCCCTAAGCAGAAGAGGTCCAGACTTTCAACGCTTAGACAATAGCGGTCCGAACCTATGGTTGAGATTGGCTCACCATCCCATGCTCTGACTAAGCCTAATTATGCCCTCCCACCAGATCTCTCAGATGAACCTCCTAGAAAGAAGCTAGAGGAGTTCAGGGAGTGGATAAAGAAAGGATTATTGAAGATGCCTCCTCAAGGGTAATCTGGTTCTAGTGAATAAATGTCCTTTTGCTTTGAAAATGATATTTAATATTATACTTATCAATTAAATTATTTTTATTTTTAGGAAATGGCTTCCCCGATACATTGTAAAGTGTGAGACATTGGATAAACCCCAAGACCTCGAATTCATGGCAGTTGAGAAAAAAAAGTTAATTTTATGAGTTAGCAACCTCTCCTGTATGACTCTGGGATGAAGTAAGTAGTAATTTTTTTAAAGAATCCATGTACTAAATTTTTGTTAACCTTATGTGAAGAAGGTACTTTTTGTGCTGACTCGTACTGTTTTGCCATTTGCCTCTGGTTTGTTTATTTAGCACATTGATGTTGCATTCTACTATTTGAGAAAGAAGATCATGCAGTTTTCCGAACTGGTACAATGAAAGGTCACAATAGTAGGCAAGTTTTTTAGTGCCAAAATTGGTGCATTGTGGCGTGTCTACAAGAAATCACCAGATAATTTTGATTAGGGATCGTGTGATTCTTTAATGAAGATCATACTTGCCGTCTGTGTCCGATGTGGTTTATCATGGTTTGAGGTGAACACTTTGCTAATACCAATGCACTTGGAAGATTTGAAACATTAGGTATTAGTAAAGCTTGACCTTCTGAATTAGATCATTGAGGTGTATGACTCTCTTTATCATGAAGGTCCTTACAATTGCAAGGTCCAAAAAGCATTGGAATGTATGTTAAAGTTTACTCCAATGTTGGCTGATAGGATCAGTTTGTTCGAATTTAAACTGAGGGACCCTCCGGGAACTTACCCAATACCTGTCACCATCATGCAAGATATCCCTGGACAAGAAAATGAGTGAGTTAATATTGATAATATATTGATCGACTTGGAAGCAATGATGGGAGAGATGAGGCGATTGTTGAGAGGCGAGTTGGAGAAGCTACATGAGGGGGTAGACCGGATAGAAAACACACGTATGGAACAGCCACAACATGTTCCTCATGCGCGTAGGTGAGAGAGGGTTCCGGTTAGAGGAGAGGCTCATGAATACTATGGAATTGAAGAAGATGAGTTTGATGAAGGAGAAGATTCAACGGGTAGTCACAGGAGATTTGGAGGGGATAGAGGAGTTAGGAATCGGGCGTTAGAGACGTGGCAGCACTACCTATGGCCTAAGGAGTTCGTGATTCATACCGACCATGAGTCCTTGAAACACTTGAAGGGCCAACATAAGCTGAACAAAAGGCATGCTTGATGGGTGGAATTCATAGAGACGTTTCCGTATGTCATTCGCTACAAGCAAGGTAAGTAAAATGTCGTTGCGGATGCGCTCTCTCGTAGGTGTGCGTTAATCTCAACTCTTGATGCTAAACTACTGGGTTTTGAACATATTAAAGAGTTATATGCTGATGATCGTGACTTTAGTGCTGAGTATCAAGCTTGTGAGAAATTTGCTAGTGGTAAGTACTTTAGGCATGAGGGATACTTGTTTCAGGAAAATAAATTGTGAGTGCCTAATTGTTCCATAAGAGATTTGTTAGTGAGAGAATCCCATAGGGGAGGGTTAATGGGACATTTTGGAGTTGCCAAGACCCTAGCTGTTTTACAAGAACATTTCTATTGGCCTCATATGAGACGAGATGTTGAGAGGCTTTGTGATAGATGTGTAACTTGTAGGCAGGCTAAATCAAGAGTGCAGCCCCACGGTTTGTACACCCCTTTGCCAATACCTAGTGAACCTTGGACTGATATCTCAATGGACTTTTGTTAGGTTTGCCTAGGTCTAAACGGGGAAGGGATTCGGTATTTGTGGTCGTGGATAGGTTTTCCAAGATGGCACATCTTATTCCATGCCACAAGACAGATGATGCTTCAAACGTTGCTGATTTGTTCTTTAGGGAAATTGTGAGACTTCATGGTATGCCTAGGACAATTGTTTCTGATAGGGACGCCAAGTTCTTAAGCTACTTTTGGAAGACTTTGTGGGCTAAGTTAGGGACTAAATTGTTGTTTTCGACTACTTGTCACCCTCAAACCGATGGTCAAACAGAAGTTGTGAATAGGACCTTGTCTACCTTGTTGCGGGCTATCATAAAAAAGAACATCAAAACTTGGGAGGAATGTTTACCATATGTTGAATTTGCTTATAATCGATCTGTACATTCTGCTACTCAATTTTCACCGCTTGAAATTGTTTATGGTTTTAATCCTTTAACCCCTTTGGATTTAATGCCATTCCCTTTTCTGCGCGTGTGAATTTAGATGAAAAAAGAAAAGCTGAACTTGTTAAGTAGATACACGAGAAGGCAAGACTCAACATAGAGCGAAGGACCAAGCAATATGCCAAACAAGCCAACAAAGGGCGTCGTAAGCTCGTCTTCGAGCCCGGTGAATGGGTGTGGTTGCACTTACACAAAGAAAGGTTTTTGGAACAAAGAAAGTCTAAGCTGTAGCCTAGAGGGGACGGTCCTTTTCAAATTCTTAAAAGGATCAATGATAATGCATACAAGTTAGACCTGCCAGGTGAGTATAGTGTAAGTGCCACCTTTAATGTTTCTGATCTAAGTCCTTTTGATGCAAACGATGATTTAAGGACAAATCCTTCTCAAGAAGAGGGGAATGATGAGAACTTTGGTAGCACAGGCACGAGCACGTGAGATGAGATATATTCAGACCCAATTCAAGTTCCCATTGGTTCGGTTACGAGGGCTCGCGTGAAGAAATTCAAAGACGCACTTATGGGGCTGATTCGAGTAACTTGGTATCAAGCTATTGCGTGGAGGCCCATCGAGGGAATTACAAGCGACAACCAGTCCAACAAATGCGTGATTCAAGTACTAGAAGAGGCCAAGTAATCACGTTCGCAAGATCACTAGTTGTCACTTTTCGGTTTTGAGAACTTTCCCATTTTGAGGCAATAATTGGCAACAAGAATCAGTTATTGACTGAATTGTTATTTAGTTTCCTTTTATTTTAGAATATTATAAGGCTTTTCAGCCATTTAGGGAACTTACCTTATTTGCTTTATCTTTATTTGCTTCAGATTGGTTGTTTCCCTTGAGACCCACAAAGGGATTGAAAATTTGAGATTGAAAATCCACAATGGGAAACCCCCATATATATTGTACGAATTTCATTGTGAAGCAGATTAGTTTTACATGAAAATTTGAGACTTAATTCTCTTTGGTTCTTAAACGAACTTCTTGAACTTATCGGAGAATTCCGTGGTGTTCATAAGACTTATCAATTAGTCCGTCCATAGTTGATTGTGGTGTCCTCACATACCAAGGTTCGTGCTTCTTATTAGGCATTGGGTCGCGGTTCCATTCAAAGCTGTTTAAGATTCGATCTTGAAGACCAATTTGGTTAGGGTCACGTCACTTCTTGGCGTGGTTCGTATCACAATGCTTGCTGCGATACTCTTCTCATTTGAATCACGAGCAGCATCCGCAACATTCAATTCCCAGACATTACAATCACCATGGTCCATGCCTAAGTCATTGTTCAATAATTCATGTTGCTCTTCAATTCCATCTTCTATGTGCAAATCCAGACCTACTGTCTGAGAAGGGATATGAGAAGGGATAGGAGAAGGGATAATAAGATTGTTAACAGCAACAGGTTGCATGGCTTTACCACTCTATCCACCATCCCTCGAAGGTTGCATGTCTATGTGGTTGCTTTCCCCTACCTCAGGTGGTATCGCTTCGGCCATAGACCCATCCAATACATCGATGCTAATTGGGAATTTGCTAAGCATATGAACATCCTTCTTCTTCAGTTGTATGTAGAAATTAACGTCAGCATCATACTATATCCTCACAGGAGGCATTTCAGGTTCAACGGCATATCTCAGGACTATAGCCTTGTCTAGGCCCCTAATTCCAATAACACTCCTCACCAAATCAATAAGACCAACATAAGTTGCGGTAAGGAGCACCAATATTTCTTTCATTTCACCACTAACATATCTCAATGTACTGTCCCAATGACCATTATACTTGATGAAAACACAAACCGCAACCATTCCTGAATGAAACAGTAAGAAGTTAGTCAATATTATATTTACATTATAGAAAAAGGGAAAATGATGATAGATATAGAGAGAGGACTTATATATTGTGGGTGGTCATAATGAGAATGACCGGGTGGTCATTATGAAAATGACCACCTGTGTTCAACTCTCAAATATTAGGCGAAACAAAAGTTAGGTAAATTCATGTATTTTCCCTATTTTACACAACGTATGACAACTCCAATTTTTGTTTTAAAACCCCTGTTGTTTCATCAATTTCAATATATATTCCATTGGCACAGAGGTCACAATGAAATTGACTTTGTGGTCATTATGAAAATGATCATTTTTGTTAAACTCTCAAATGTTAGGCGAAACAAGAATTAGGAAAATACATGTTTTTTCCCATTATACGCATTATACACAATGTATGATAACTCTCATATGTGTTTTAGAACCCCTGTTGTTACGTCAATATCAAAATAAATATATGACATCATTAGCACTGAGAATATCATAATGAAATTGACATGTTAGTCATTATGAAAATGACCATTTGTGTCTAACTCTCAAATGTTATGATAACTTTCATTTGTCATTTAGAACCCCTGTTATTACCCCTGTTAGTCATTATGATAATGACCATTTGGGTTAGACTATCAAATGATATGCAAATATATATATTTTTTCGTTATGGTCAAAATCATAACTTCTATTTGGTAAAAATATTATTCACCAATTTAGTCATCATAATGATGACCAAAAGGTCATTATATTGTTTATCGTTAGTAGTGTTGAAAATTTTTCGGAACAAAAAATATTACAATAAGAGACCAAAAAACATAGGAAATCTATCTTACTACCCACAGGTGCTATAGGAGACCAAGATGTTACCCTCAAAAATTTAGCATAGTCATTTTTTAGATTATAATTTGAAATACAAACCCATTTAAAACATATAGAAACAAATAAAACCAAATAACAAGCAGCGTTACTTCAGATTTACACTTAATATAAGCTAGAACAAGGTTAATGGGAAGTGGGAAGAGTTTCAAATCGACTAGGAGCTGAGCTGGCAGTTTCAGTTCAACTATGGTGAGGATAGAGAGGGTGAGTTGAATAGAGTGAACAAAGATGGGAAGAGATTTGTTGGACTTAGAGTGAGCTCAGATCTTCAACAATGGTGAAGAGAAAGTGCGTGAGGCTAGGGTGAGAGGAAAACGAGGGAAGAAAAAATAAGATTTAGAACTAGGACTTATATATATTGTGGGTGAGGGGTGGGGGGCGGGAAAGTGGGAAAAACTTTAGTTTAGGGTTGGTTGAGGGCATTTTTGACTTTTTAAAGCCACCTCAATTGATGTTGATGAAGTGACAATGCTAGTAATGAAGGGAAAAAAAAGTAGTGCTATTTTTAATAATATTTTTCTCATAAATGTTACTTTTGAAATTAACTCTTTATTCAAATACCCGGTCAACCACTATCTTTTACCCACTCCGCCGCGTAACAGAAAGGCTAACATAAGTTAATGTAAAAAGTTGGCTACTTAATTTATTTCTCAATTACTTGGCATTTTTTTAGTATAAAATATACCACGTTACTTGGTGAAGGAACGTCCTACGTGAAGGACATTAACACGTCTATATATTTATTTATCTGTTCAAGCTTCAATCGGATATCTTAATTTATTTTATTTTATTGAAACAAAACAAAATAAAAAGAGATTATAGGCAGCACTGCAGTTGACTAGAGATTTCTTTCTCCGACATTTGTTTTTTTTTTTTTTTTTTTGCCTTTGCTTACATGTGGCAGAGGATTACCAATTCTTGCTTCCATTGTCATTATTATTTTTCAAATGTTGAGCTTTTGGTTTGATTTTGTATGAAATATATCTAGATATACTTAGAGAGAGAGAGAGTTGAGTTATTGATAGTAAGCCTCCCTCATAGTAGTAGCTCATAAGTTTTCTAGAGCGTTGATACCTGAAATAGACATGATTTATTTATTTATTAATTTTTTTTTATACACAAGCAAGCGCACACATATTTCTCACAAAGCAAATCGACCACAATGGTCTTCAAGAAGAGGAACCAAGTAAATCCATAAATGGACTCCACTAAATTGTGTACTTGTCTTTGCTCATAGGAATTTTCTGGAATTGCTTATTCTTATTTTTTGGGTGGTGTATGTTTCTAAATATTAAATTTAATCCAATTAAAATTATATCAAAATTATTTAAAAAAAAATGATAAAAGTTGGTTATTTATATGTACATATTATGGAACTTGTACTAATTTGGAGAAGAGGTTAGAAGATTCAGGTTGGTAAAATTGATTTGATCTCAAAATTCTGTTGCTCTATGGATTTACGGTTTGAAGAGAAGAAATTAACTAAATAGTCACTATTTTTTTTTCATTATCCATTCATCAATATGACACATATTTTCTCCTTCTTGATCAATATAACACAAATATTAGTTATATTTTGTGTCATATGAGTATAGTGTAATTTTTGGATCATGTTGATAAAATGGTTTTTAAATTTGTGTTATTTACGAGAGAGGAAGGTGGGGCCTAAAACCAGACCTCAGACGGAATCTAATGGAAAAGAAGTAAAAGTCCAAAGCTTACACCATCACAACAACCACACGTATTTAGTATGGCTGCATGGATCAATACATGTGGGTTTGCCTAATAAAGTTGGTCCCTCGTTGCAACCCAGAAAGATAAGATTTTACAAAATCATTATTTTTAATACACAAACATTAAAAAAAAAAAAAAAAAAAAAACACTTGGGGGGCTCATTAAAATTAAAAATCATAGTAGTCGGGGAGGCTGCTTCCCAACAGCAACACCCAACAAAGCCACCAAACCAATTCAACATTTTCAGGGACACACGGACACACACACACACACATATATATATGTATATATAGACTTTTTTTTTGAAATAATATTGTTCGCCAAAAACCTATGTGTGCAAATAAAGCTACACAAGTGTACGCAATCAAACAAGTAATATAGTAGTGAGTGAAGTATCGTCTCTACAGGAATTGAATTACTAAAAATTAATTACGGAAACCAATTGCTGTAAAATAATTTGAAGAGTGAATTAAGTATTAAATTTGTAAAAAGATAATGAAAATAAATGGGTGAGATTAAAATGCAAACAAGAGGCAAAACTTAATAAGGTCTAAAGTTTAGGCTGTGAATCAATGATGCGTGTAAGCTAGAATTACTGATTTTCCCTCAGTTGTAAATCTGACTATGAATGGTGTAGAAATGCTATAGCAAAGTTAATCTAGTCAACCTAAAATTCTACATAAACCTCTTCCGAATGATTTACACCTTCAGTTCCTTGAACCAAAATCACATATTCCTATGCACTTCAGTTTTCAAAACCTAAAATTAAGCACCAATTTTACTGGGTCGTACAAGGTAATAATATATTCCTATACCATTCACTTGTATTATCCAAGCTAGATCTAACTAAAACCAACCTTCCTAGAATTAATTTTAGTTTATGTTCTCCACCAATTAATGGTCAGTCAATCAATAGAGATTAAACATACAACACACTTGAATAAATAGGATAAAAATTACTAAGCAATTAACATAACAATTAAATCTTCATTGCAACCTCGGTTCCATCAATAATCCTAGCTAAAGAAATTTAGTTCATGCTCTGTTCAATGAAATTGAGAATAATAAACACAACCAATGGGCTCATGATTCACAGAGAGAAAAAAAAAAAAAACTAGAAAATTCAAAAGAATTCGGTGAACTAAAATCAAGAAAAATCCGGAGTTGGGTGTGTGTGTGCTTCCTTGTCCAGCCAATAGTCTAAGGCTGTACTTTTCTGCTGGCATCTGGAATTTCATGTGACGACCCGCCTAGCGCCGGCCGTTACCGTACATTCTTACATAATAATATATGAAAATTTAGACAGAAATTTTTTTTTTTTTTTTTTTTTTTATATACAACTGATAAGTATTTTTTTTTTAACTTGGAAATTCCATAATAAACAATTATATCCATACATATACTTATACATAATTACTTATAGCGGAAATGTGTTTTTGTACTTAAATACATCATATTTAGCGTAGCATAATTTAACAAAAAGAAACGTAGTGATTCCGTCCCACAGTTTCACAGCTTTGCCTTGCCATGCTCCACCGCCTTGTATCAAGAAATACCGCATGGTTGCTTACCTACAGCATAAACTTAAAACATGAGCTTTCGCTCAGCAAGCACAACTATTTATCCACAAAACATATCATGATAACATAATGCATGAACCATTTATGGTCAATTTCTGTTTTCATAAGTTAGCATAGATTTTGGGCCCTTACATAACTTAACATGAATGTACGTACCGTGGCGCGCTGCCATGGAGTGGTTGGGGCGGCCAGCCCTGTCCAACTCAAACCATGAACCAAACCCGACCTGACGCGGGTCGATACGACATATAGCATTTTGCTTGTATTAAAAGTCTTGTTCTTGTCTTATTTCATACTTGAAATATTGTTTCATATTCATAACCAGTTTCTTAACTGAAGCTGGGATTTCATATTTTACCAACTCGTTATTCTTTAATGAGCATACTTCGTGATGTCATAATATCACATTTCTCATCATATGAACATACATACTATAAACATACATACATGAACTTGAAAACATACATGCCATACATTCATCATTTCTTGCATACATACATGCCATTCGTACTTTAATATTTATCATATCTTAAAAATGTACATACATACATATCATAAATATTTCTTATACACATAACATTATAAACTTGATATCATATAGGCCATAACGTTTTATCACGCTTATATCATTATAAACTTGAAAGCATTTAACAACAAATTTTGTTTATGCTGTAGGCGGAGTCGTACTTACCGTTACTGCGCCTTGAATCACAATCCTTCACTCAAACAGGTCGTTTCCCTGTTTTCAAGAAAATCATAGGATGAGTATCATCCTATCATAATAACATAATGATTCTAATTGCTAACAACCATTCCTAAATTTCAACTCCTTTTTGAAATTTAGTAAAAACTCTAATCATTTTGAAAATCGAGTTCCAAAACCAATTCATAAAGTTTAGTTCTTTTCTCACAAATCGGTTTCGAATTTGGAAAAGTTTTCTCCATTAAAATTGTAGATCTTGAAGTCTCCTACAACTTTTGGTTTAACCTCAAACTTCAAATCTACCTTTAACATGCTTATTTTTGCCTTAGAAAATTGTTCGACCAAACTTACTGCTCATAATTTGGTCTCGGGTTTTTATAGAAATGAAGGTCTTAAAAGCCTTATTTTCAAAAACTGGCCACGTTTGCCCCTAGGATTTTCCTTCCTCTACAACTTTACAGTTTTAACTTTTTTAAGATTCGGCCTCTAAAGGCCTCTAAATATTGTTTCAGAAAAACTGCTCGGATAGAGACTTAATCAAGCATACAAAAACCCTAGTGCATGTATCTTACAAAATTTAAACTCTTGCTTAGTCATACTAATCATTCTCTTAATTTATAAATGGAGAACTAGAGGATAACAATATTTACCTCAAGTTTCACTGATGAAATTCTTAATCTAGGGTAATTGAAAATTCACTCACACTAAACCGAAAATCTTTTCTAGTTTTCTTTTCTTTCTTTTCTTTCTTTTCTTTGCTCGGTTTCTATGGCAAGGTTGAGGGAGTTTGTGCTGCTCAAGGTTGTGTGTGTGTGTTGGCTAACCAAATGATACAACAGCACCTTCACCTATTTATAGATGAAGCATAAGTTTTGAATTTGCTTATCAATCCCTAGAAGTATAACAATTGGCTTCTTAGTCCTTAGAGGAAGCCAATTTGAATTTGTTTCCTTCAAGGGTGGCCGGTCACCCTTGTGCTTCTCATGCCACTAACCCAAGCTAGGGTTGCTTACTCATGTGGCCTAGGGACCATGAGGTGTCCCTTCCTTGGTGTGGCCGGCCTTAGGTGTAAGTGGTGTAAGCCTTTGCTTGCCAATAAGCAAAGCTAGTAAGCTTACTAAGCTTGCCTAAGTGCCTTAGGTGTCAAACTCTAAAGGAGTTCAAGAAATCAATCTTTGGTAATTTAGGCAATAGTCCTTGAAGCCAAACTATTTTTCTCCTTGGTCCCTATGTGTTGGCCGGCCATGCTTCACCCAATTTGCCAAGCAAGCTAAGCTAGGGTTGCTTGCTCATCAAGGCTACATTTGAGGTGGCACTTCCTTGGTGTGGCCGGTCCTAGGGTGAGGTGTGCAAGGCTTGGCTTGCCAAGGAGGCTAGGCTAGGTAACCTAGGGTGTTGGCTCATCAAAGCTAGGCCAAGGATGTGTCTTTCCCTTGGGTGGCCGGTCATGGTGTGGTCTTGGCTTGCCAAATAGGTGAAGCTAGGCTTGCTTATTCACCAAGGCTAGACCATGAGGTGTCTAACCAAGGTGATGGCCGGTCATGGTGTCAACTTAGCAAGATCTTGGCTTGCCAAGTGTGTAGAGCTAAGCACTCTTACTCACCAAGGCTAGGTTTTTGAGGTGTCACACTCTTGAGGTGGCCGGCCCTTGGGTGGTGGCTTAGTGTGCAAGCCTTGGTTTGCTTGCTCACCAAGGCTACACCATGGTGTGTTACTTCCTTGGGTGGCCGGTTTTTGGTGTAACCAAGTGACACAAATTACTAATTGTTCTTAACACAAAATCAACCAACTAAATTAAAGTGTTAAAACACTAAACTTAGGGTATGATTTGTAAACTTTTATTAACACTTAAAATCTTCTAATTTGCATAATCTTTTTCAAGAACAAGATTACTTGCTCAACAAGCCATGACGTGGCCGGTTCCTATGGTGACACATGGCATAATGGGATTGGTTCAAGCTAGAGTTTTCAAAAACAAACTTAACTTGTCATCCTTGATTTCCAACCATACTAACTAAACTAAAAAAATGGGTCATTGACTTAATTGAACTAAGAAACTTTACTTAAAAAGTCCCTGGTTCAAAAATTTACATAATTGCTTATAAGTTTACAATTTTCTTCAAAATTACACATTGGCCCCTAAAGGCAAAATATTTGCACTTTAGTCCCTATGACTTGGCCAATTTTTGGTTAAGCCTTTAAACATCAAATTTTTACTAAATCCTTCCTTAAAAGACTTTTTAGCTTCAAAATCATAAACTTTTCTTAATTTGCAAATTGACCCCTAAACATAAAATATTTGCATTTTGGTCCCTGTGAGGTGACCAATCATAGTAATGACACTTGTCATCAGAGGTGTCATCCTTAAAGGCCTGGTTTGGCTTATCTCCCAAATGCAGTCCATTTTTTAAAATAACATAAAATCATAAAGCATAAACTTACACCTTTTCTTTTTTACAAAAAGGTCTTAAACTTGCATAACTAACTTATTTGAATCTTTTAACTAAAGATTCAACAACTTTTCATAGAAACATATCATACATATAGCATAAACAAACTTTGATTCTTAACAAAAAGAAATCATAAGTTTACAAACAAGTTGGTCATTACAATCTACCCTCCTTAAAGAAATTTTCGTCCCCGAAAATCAATACAAGTAGGGATAGTTCTTTCTCATTTCTTCTTCTACTTCCCACGTTGCTTCTTGAATATTATGATTCTGCCATAACACCTTAACCATCGGAATGGTTTTGTTTCTTAAAACCTTTTCTTCCCGATCTAGAATTCGTATTGGCCTTTCCTCGTACGTCAAATCCGTTTGTACTTCGATTGGTTCTTGGCTTAGCACATGAGAAGGATCAGGTACGTATTTCTTCAACATTGAAACGTGAAAAACATCATGTATAGAAGCTAAAGCTGGCGGCAAAGCAAGCTTATAGGCAACTTTTCCAATTCTTTCGAGGATTTCAAACGGACCCGTGTATCTTGGACTGAGCTTTCCTTTCTTACCAAACCTCATAATCCCCTTTACTGGAGCAATCTTGAGAAAAACAGAATCTCCAACTTGGAATTCTAAAGGTCTTCGACGTTTATCAGCATAACTCTTCTGTCGACTGAAAGCTACATCGAGCCGTTGCTTAATCATCTTGACGTCTTCTGAGGTTTTTCTGATGAAGTCCGTAGTTTGAAGTTGCTTCTGTCCGACTTCTTGCCAATGGATGGGAGATCGACATTTCCTTCCATATATCGCTTCAAATGGAGCCATACCAATAGAAGTGTGGTAACTATTATTATACGAAAATTCGATCAAGGGTAACTTTTGATCCCAATTTCCCTTGAAATCCAAAACACAAGATCTCAACATATCTTCTAAGGTCTGGATCGTGCGCTCCGATTGTCCATCTGTCTGAGGGTGGAAAGCAGTACTGAATTTCAACCTTGACCCCATAGCTGTGTGAACACTTTTCCAAAATCGCGAAGTAAAACGCCCATCTCGATCTGAAATAATGGATTTTGGAACTCCATGCAACTTAACAACCTGAGATACATAAATTTCAGCTAATTTCTCAACCGAAAAGGTGGCTTTACTAGCAATGAAATGGGCTGATTTGGTTAATCTATCCACAATTACCCAAATCATATCATTTCCACTAGCGGTCCTGGGTAATCCAACTACGAAATCCATGGTGATTTGTTCCCATTTCCATTCTGGGAGTTCTATCTTTTGAAGATCTCCGCCAGGTTGTCGGTGTTCAGCTTTAACTTTCTGACAAGTTAGACATTTTGATACAAATTCAGCAATTTCTCTCTTCATGTTCGGCCACCAAAAGTTCTCCTTAAGGTCCTTATACATCTTAGTAGCTCCAGGGTGAACTGAGTATGGCGTTTCATGCGCTTCTGACATGATTTGTTTCCTTAGAAACTCAAAGTTAGGAACACAAATCCTTCCTTTGAAAAGAATTAGCCCATTCGCAGATGTCTTAAATTCCTTATCCAACAGTTCTTGCAACTGTACTTGAAGTTCCCTAAGCTCAGCTGGGGTCATGCGATAAGGTGCTTTCGATATTGGAGCTGTTCCTGGCAACAAATCTATTTCGAAAGAGATTTCACGCTCGGGCGGAAGTCTAGTTAAATCTTTTGGAAAGACATCTACATAATCCCTAACAATAGGAACATCTTCGGGTTGCAGCTCTTTTTCTTGTTCTTTGTCCACCATGTTAGCTAAGTACCCTTGACATCCATTAGCTAACATTTTCCAAGCTTTCATTGCAGAAACAAGCCGGGTTGATGAGCTCTTAGACTGGCCGTGAAAGTTGAACTTCTCTTCGCCGAAAAGACTAAACGTAACACAACGCTTTCGACAATCAATCTTAGCGTTGTACTTATCTAAGAAATCCATTCCCAGGATTACATCAAAATCCTGAAGCTTAATTGCAATCAGGTCTACATATAATTCTCTACCACACATAACTATCGGAACATTTCGCATCCAGGAATCAGATAACAAAATATCTCCCGATGGAAGAGAGGTTCTAAAAGGTTGCCCTATATTTTCTACATTTCTATCTAACTTCCGGGCATACTCCATCGATATAAACGAATGGGTGGCACCAGAATCAATAAGGGCAAATGCATCATAAGCGGCTATAAAGATCTGACCTTTACTACATTAGAAGTTCCAGCTTCAGCGTCTCCCCTTGTGTAAGCATAAATCCTGGCTTGTGGTTCAGGAGCTTCAAGTCTTCCTTGTACCATCGAAGGACTTTCGACCTTTGCTTGTACCGCGTGAAGCTGTCGGTTTGGATTCTTATTTTGGTACTGAGGGTTCTGGTTCTGACTAAAGGAGGTACAATTCTTCGCATAATGACCTTCTTTGCCGCAAAGGTAGCAAGCGTTTGTTCCCATCCTACATACGCCTGGATGTTTCTTTCCACATTGAGTACACACAGGATAGCTGTTATTATTACCCTCATTCCCACGGTTGTTCCTCTTCTGGGGGTAATTCTTCTGTTGGCCCTGGCCCATAGCATTCTCTCTTCTTTTATTCCTTCCAAACTGCTTAGAACTTTGGTTGGAATTACTAGTCTGACCTTTTAAGTTCGGTTGCTGGTTCTGCCTAGACTGTATCTGTTTCTCTACAGCTTTTTCTTCCTTCTTAGCTTTGAATATCTGAACCCGCGCTTCCTTATCCTGATTAATCCAGTATTCTGCTCTCATAGCTCGACCTATACAATCAGCTACAAGAGTTGGAGGGCTACTGCCAGCACTAACTTGTTTAGCAATGTCTGTCCGAAACATTTTCATCATCCTTCTTACTTTCTCTCTTTCGTTCGGTACCAGTTCCGGACATAAACGAGCAAGCTGTTCAAACTTCTTGACTGCCTCCATCACAGACAAAGATCCTTGCTTAAAGCTGGTAAACTCATCCTGTTGAGCTGCAAGAATCTCCTGGTTGTAGTACATCACCCTGAATTCGTCTACAAAATCTTGCCATTGCATGAACGCCACGTTTCTGCGCATCTGAACCGTCCTCCACCAGTGACGTGCATCTTTCTTAAGTGCAAAAGAGGCACAAAGAACTTTCTCCTGTTCCGTAAGTCCCATAAAATCCAAAATTACTTGGATATCGATCAGCCAATTATCTGCTACTATTGGATCTGTGGTTCCTTCAAATTCAGGTGCCTTTATTCGCCTAAATCGTTCATACAACAGATCTTCCCTAACTATAGGTGGATTCCTTTGCAGACATTCGGGTGCTAACGGAACTTCTTGATGAACCTCTGGTGCTTGAGGCGCTGCTGGGGGTACAGGGTTATTTTGCAGTGGAACTTCGTTCACTCGAGGCACTTGATTTAGTTGGGCTACTTGTTCCCGAAGCTGGTTCGTTTCTTGCTGTTGTTCTCGCAATTGTCGTTGCAAGGTAGCTACTATATTTGCAAGATCAGGTTCTTGCGGAATAGGATTCACTCGGGTACGTGGACGTGACATCTTCTATTTCTTATCTAATTACGATAAAGATATTGTTATACTACAAATATCTTTTCGTTCATTCATATCTCATCATAAAATCTTATTATGAATACTACTTACTTATCATATTATATCATCGTATCATACTATAACATCATAACATAAAACATAATATTAGAGATCCATCATGATCTCATCATTCCATGACATATCATATGTTGTTCATAATCTTGCATTCCATCATCATTCATAATTCATAATTCATACATACATTCATAATTTATACATACATTCATATTCATCCATACTATCATGTATATATTCTATACTTGCTATATATATACATGATCAAGTACAAGATAGAAGTGATTATCACTATCTATCATACATACATACTATTATATACTTAAACTATCTACTTCGATGATATCTCAGAGAATACATCCCAGTCTTCTTCATCGAACAAGACTTCCTCCGGATCATTCTCCATATGAACATCTTCTTCTTCTTCATCTCCGTTATCCAGGATGATTTCGTGGGGATCCTCTTGCAATTCGGGCTCACCAAGAATATCTTCAGGATTCATGCCATCAATATCCTCTTGTGGAGGAATCTCCTGAAGTGGTATTGCCGGGATAGGGTCTTCTGGCAATGCCGGTCCCCATTGGAAGGGTGGCTCCTCCACGTCATTGTTGTTAACTGGCACTTGGATATTGTTCTCCACTACAGCATCTGCTTGAACCATGTGAGCTATCAACTCCGCTTCCATGATGTCGTTAATCATGTGTTCCAGAGTCATTCCTATTGCCGGTGGCTGAACGTGTTCCCTGACATTAGGTGGCAGTCCTTCTCGGAGTAGTTGCAATACCCGAAACTCTGGGTCGCCCATATCTGGAATATGAGGCAACATAGCCTCCTGAAATCTTCGACAATAATGGCCCATCGACTCTACTGGATAAGCATGCCAATCATAAACGTAATTAAGATATCGGACAAGGTTCATGTCACGATAAATTTCTGGATCTCGATAATGTACGTCGGCGTCTCCCTCCAGTGGAGGTCTAAAACGAGCAGTGATAACATGGCGGAAGTTTTCCCATGATCCTCCCTGAACTTCCTGTTCTCCTGTTATCCTCCACCACAATCTAGCATCTAATGCTAGACAACGACTTGCTAAAGATACCTGTAGATGGGGTGGAATATGACCTATTCGAAATATAGCCTCCATATCATGAAGCCATGCTGCGAGTGTCACAGTTCGTCTAGTTCCATCAAATACTAGAGGAGACATCGTGAAAAATGCGTAGGCTGCACCTCGATCGTCGTCCATTATCCTCAAATCTAGATTATACAAATTCATAATATAAATACGAAATATTTTTAACTTACAATGACTGTGGCGCAGGCAAGCAAACTGTGAAACCGGAAGGTAGAAACTTAGGCTCTGATACCAACTCTGTGACGACCCGCCTAGCGCCGGCCGTTACCGTACATTCTTACATAATAATATATGAAAATTTAGACAGAAATTTTTTTTTTTTTTTTTTTATATACAACTGATAAGTATTTTTTTTTTAACTTGGAAATTCCATAATAAATAATTATATCCATACATATACTTATACATAATTACTTATAGCGGAAATGTGTTTTTGTACTTAAATACATCATATTTAGCGTAGCATAATTTAACAAAAAGAAACGTAGTGATTCCGTCCCACAGTTTCACAGCTTTGCCTTGCCATGCTCCACCGCCTTGTATCAAGAAATACCGCATGGTTGCTTACCTATAGCATAAACTTAAAACATGAGCTTTCGCTCAGCAAGCACAACTATTTATCCACAAAACATATCATGATAACATAATGCATGCACCATTTATGGTCAATTTCTGTTTTCATAAGTTAGCATAGATTTTGGGCCCTTACATAACTTAACATGAATGTACGTACCGTGGTGCGCTGCCATGGAGTGGTTGGGGCGGCCAGCCCTGTCCAACTCAAACCATGAACCAAACCCGACCTGACGCGGGTCGATACGACATATAGCATTTTGCTTGTATTAAAAGTCTTGTTCTTGTCTTATTTCATACTTGAAATATTGTTTCATATTCATAACCAGTTTCTTAACTGAAGCTGGGATTTCATATTTTACCAACTCGTTATTCTTTAATGAGCATACTTCGTGATGTCATAATATCACATTTCTCATCATATGAACATACATACTATAAACATACATACATGAACTTGAAAACATACATGCCATACATTCATCATTTCTTGCATACATACATGCCATTCGTACTTTAATATTTATCATATCTTAAAAATGTACATACATACATATCATAAATATTTCTTATACACATAACATTATAAACTTGATATCATATAGGCCATAACGTTTTATCACGCTTATATCATTATAAACTTGAAAGCATTTAACAACAAATTTTGTTTATGCTGTAGGCGGAGTCGTACTTACCGTTACTGCGCCTTGAATCACAATCCTTCACTCAAACAGGTCGTTTCCCTGTTTTCAAGAAAATCATAGGATGAGTATCATCCTATCATAATAACATAATGATTCTAATTGCTAACAACCATTCCTAAATTTCAACTCCTTTTTGAAATTTAGTAAAAACTCTAATCATTTTGAAAATCGAGTTCCAAAACCAATTCATAAAGTTTAGTTCTTTTCTCACAAATCGGTTTCGAATTTGGAAAAGTTTTCTCCATTAAAATTGTAGATCTTGAAGTCTCCTACAACTTTTGGTTTAACCTCAAACTTCAAATCTACCTTTAACATGCTTATTTTTGCCTTAGAAAATTGTTCGACCAAACTTACTGCTCATAATTTGGTCTCGGGTTTTTATAGAAATGAAGGTCTTAAAAGCCTTATTTTCAAAAACTGGCCACGTTTGCCCCTAGGATTTTCCTTCCTCTACAACTTTACAGTTTTAACTTTTTTAAGATTCGGCCTCTAAAGGCCTCTAAATATTGTTTCAGAAAAACTGCTCGGATAGAGACTTAATCAAGCATACAAAAACCCTAGTGCATGTATCTTACAAAATTTAAACTCTTGCTTAGTCATACTAATCATTCTCTTAATTTATAAATGGAGAACTAGAGGATAACAATATTTACCTCAAGTTTCACTGATGAAATTCTTAATCTAGGGTAATTGAAAATTCACTCACACTAAACCGAAAATCTTTTCTAGTTTTCTTTTCTTTCTTTTCTTTCTTTTCTTTGCTCGGTTTCTATGGCAAGGTTGAGGGAGTTTGTGCTGCTCAAGGTTGTGTGTGTGTGTTGGCTAACCAAATGATACAACAGCACCTTCACCTATTTATAGATGAAGCATAAGTTTTGAATTTGCTTATCAATCCCTAGAAGTATAACAATTGGCTTCTTAGTCCTTAGAGGAAGCCAATTTGAATTTGTTTCCTTCAAGGGTGGCCGGTCACCCTTGTGCTTCTCATGCCACTAACCCAAGCTAGGGTTGCTTACTCATGTGGCCTAGGGACCATGAGGTGTCCCTTCCTTGGTGTGGCCGGCCTTAGGTGTAAGTGGTGTAAGCCTTTGCTTGCCAATAAGCAAAGCTAGTAAGCTTACTAAGCTTGCCTAAGTGCCTTAGGTGTCAAACTCTAAAGGAGTTCAAGAAATCAATCTTTGGTAATTTAGGCAATAGTCCTTGAAGCCAAACTATTTTTCTCCTTGGTCCCTATGTGTTGGCCGGCCATGCTTCACCCAATTTGCCAAGCAAGCTAAGCTAGGGTTGCTTGCTCATCAAGGCTACATTTGAGGTGGCACTTCCTTGGTGTGGCCGGTCCTAGGGTGAGGTGTGCAAGGCTTGGCTTGCCAAGGAGGCTAGGCTAGGTAACCTAGGGTGTTGGCTCATCAAAGCTAGGCCAAGGATGTGTCTTTCCCTTGGGTGGCCGGTCATGGTGTGGTCTTGGCTTGTCAAATAGGTGAAGCTAGGCTTGCTTATTCACCAAGGCTAGACCATGAGGTGTCTAACCAAGGTGATGGCCGGTCATGGTGTCAACTTAGCAAGATCTTGGCTTGCCAAGTGTGTAGAGCTAAGCACTCTTACTCACCAAGGCTAGGTTTTTGAGGTGTCACACTCTTGAGGTGGCCGGCCCTTGGGTGGTGGCTTAGTGTGCAAGCCTTGGTTTGCTTGCTCACCAAGGCTACACCATGGTGTGTTACTTCCTTGGGTGGCCGGTTTTTGGTGCAACCAAGTGACACAAATTACTAATTGTTCTTAACACAAAATCAACCAACTAAATTAAAGTGTTAAAACACTAAACTTAGGGTATGATTTGTAAACTTTTATTAACACTTAAAATCTTCTAATTTGCATAATCTTTTTCAAGAACAAGATTACTTGCTCAACAAGCCATGACGTGGCCGGTTCCTATGGTGACACATGGCATAATGGGATTGGTTCAAGCTAGAGTTTTCAAAAACAAACTTAACTTGTCATCCTTGATTTCCAACCATACTAACTAAACTAAAAAAATGGGTCATTGACTTAATTGAACTAAGAAACTTTACTTAAAAAGTCCCTGGTTCAAAAATTTACATAATTGCTTATAAGTTTACAATTTTCTTCAAAATTGCACATTGGCCCCTAAAGGCAAAATATTTGCACTTTAGTCCCTATGACTTGGCCAATTTTTGGTTAAGCCTTTAAACATCAAATTTTTACTAAATCCTTCCTTAAAAGACTTTTTAGCTTCAAAATCATAAACTTTTCTTAATTTACAAATTGACCCCTAAACATAAAATATTTGCATTTTGGTCCCTGTGAGGTGACCAATCATAGTAATGACACTTGTCATCAGAGGTGTCATCCTTAAAGGCCTGGTTTGGCTTATCTCCCAAATGCAGTCCATTTTTTAAAATAACATAAAATCATAAAGCATAAACTTACACCTTTTCTTTTTTACAAAAAGGTCTTAAACTTGCATAACTAACTTATTTGAATCTTTTAACTAAAGATTCAACAACTTTTCATAGAAACATATCATACATATAGCATAAACAAACTTTGATTCTTAACAAAAAGAAATCATAAGTTTACAAACAAGTTGGTCATTACATTTCAGATCTCTCTCTTTTATGTCCTCGTGCACCTTTCTCTCTTTCTGTTTTTCTCACAACTTTTCCTTTCCACAATTGGTGCATCTGCCTCTGTTCTCTCTCTGTACAGTTCTTTTCTTAACCTTTTATACTAGGGCAAGTTGAGGTGCCCTAGGTACATGTGTCCCTCTAATAGCTAAGGCTAGTGACACTCTAAATACATGTAACAACCCAAAAATTTTGATGAACTTGTGATTTCCTTATGTATAAAGAAAAATCTAAGTTTGAATCATGTATGTCATTATGAAGCTCATGATCTGATTTGATTATCAGAGTATGTTTGAGTTCTTATAAGTATTATGAGACTCAATGATAATTTATTAAGTCAAGAATAAGGCTTTATGATGAAAAAGGTCGAACCATGAATTATGATTTTTGTTCGGGCCAATGAATGATCAGGATAAATTATGACTTGAATAAGACGGTACTGCAATATAATAAGCAGTATTGAAATTATACTATGGCTGACTGTCATTACGGATGAAGAAGTAAGAATAAGGAATGGGATCAGTCCAGAAAATCAAGAATAATATTTGGAGTAATAAGGACTAAGTAGCTTCAAGTCCTAAGAAAATCCTATACGTGGTCCAGTTAAGTGCAGATAAATTCTAGACTGCAGTTCAGTATTTCTGGACTGTTGATAATTATAGCAGTATTTGCACTTCTGGATTATTAAGAAATTAGACTGCGTATTAAGGGGAGTGCCAAACATGGGCCTACTTGGAGGCCAAGTAATGGTAGATGAATATGAAATTTTTGATTAATAGAATTTATGGATTTTTTTATCCAAAGCCTCCACATGGCCGGTTATATTGGGTGGCCTTGGGGGACAAGGAAAAAAATTAGAGATAAGTTTGAAGATATATTTTTGGCTCCTACACATTGCATGGCCGGCCACTTGGAGGGACATGGAAGGCAAAATTTTGTTTTTAAGGCCAAATATGTAAATTCAAGGAGAATTTTAGAAATAAAAATAATTATGAAAAATTTGAAAATTTCCACCTATAAATAGAGGGGTTGTGAGAATTGGATGACTTTAGTTAGCCTCTCACCTTCTAGTTCCTTCTCAACTATTCCTCTCTAGCCTTAGCAAAAAAAAAAAAAAAAAAAAAAAAAAAAAAAGAGAGAGAGAGAGGGGGGTTGGCCGGTTGCTATGATGGAAAGTTGGAGCAAGAATTTTTACTCATGCAAGATCTAGAACCACTCTTTCAAAGCTTTAGAGGTATAATCTCAACCATCTAATTAAGAATTTCATTAAGTTTTGGTTTATAGGATTTATGTGTATTTCAAGCTATGGGTTGTAAGAGCATAAGCTCATGCTTCTTATATTATGGTTTTTAATGATTGTTTATGCTAGATATATGCTTAGGTTATCTTGGTTGCTAGCTCTATGCATGGATTTGATTTTTATGCTCTATGTTGAGTTTAAGGTTATGTGTGCTCATTGGTCACCATGTGCTTGTGAAAATGCCTTCACATGTTTAAGTAGGGAGATTTTATAAATGATGATGATGATGATGTGAATGCTAAGTGTATGTTGATTAAGAAATTAACCTAAAGACACAAGTTGATAAACAAGTAAGTTATCAATATTGTATTTTTCAAGAACATGAGACAAGTGTATGTTTCAATATTAAGAATGAATCAAACGTGCTGCATGTTGATATAGGCTCATGGCTTTGCTCGTTTGAGATAGGGTGCATGGATTTTTTAAACGAAAACCAACAAAAAAAAAAAAATACAAACTGCCGGTTTTTGAAAAATAATCTGGATAGTTTTCTGGAAACTGGATTTTAAGCCATTTAGAGGCCGAATTTAGAAAATGTTAAAACTTACAAAGTTTTAGACCACAGAAAATCCTTGGGAGTAATGTGGACAGTTTCTGAAAAACAGGCCCCAAGAGCCTCTGTTTTTATCAGTTTTTAAAACTAGTCGGTCCAAGTACTGTACACAGTCAGAACTTTTCAAGGGGAAAAACGAGTAAGTTAAAGGTGGATTTAAGCTTCAAGAAAACATGAAAGTTGTAGGATTCGACGAGATCTACAACTTCCATGAAGAAAGTTTTCTCAGATTTTAACCTTATTTAAAGATAAAATGGGATTTTCAAAACTATGCATGGTAGAGGAAATTTCCTGCACACATGTATTCCAGTAAATTAAAAGACCGTTTTAAAAGCAGTTTTTAAGGTTTTACGATCTCTTTTAAAAAGGAAATACAGCCTTACAAAAATAGTTTTAAAAGGTTTAAATCCAATGGAATATCCCAAGTGATTAAAAAAAAAAACGTACTATGTTTTATGAAAGGTAATTTCAAGTATTATGATAAGAAATACTTGATTTATGAAGTTATGATATTTTCAAAACATAAGATTATGGTAACAAGTGTATGACTGATAGTAACCAGATAAGATGCCGATTTATTATGTTAGGGCCTGTATCAATGATTACTAATGGTAATCGGGTGGGATACCGATTTACTATGTTAAGTGTAATAACCGAAATTTTTACGGATTCATGATTTTCTTGTATGTAAAGAAAGTTAAGTCTGTGCTATGTGTTTATGTGATATTTCATGAAAATTATGAATATTAATATGAAATTCATAATTTTATCAGTATATATTTGAGTTCTCGTTTAATTAATTATGAGACTCAATAATAAGTTTATTAGGTCAAGAACGAGACCTTTCAGGGAAAAAGGTAGAATAAGAATTTATGATATTATTCCGGTCAAAGTTTGACCAGAATAATTTAAGGCATGATTATGACAGTATTGCAGTACATCAACCAGTATGGAAAATATACTGCGTAAAACTATCATCACAGATGAAAATGTAAGATTAAGGTACGGGACCACTTTAGAAAAATCAAACACAATATTTAGAGCAATAAGGGCTAAGTAGCTTTAAGTCATAAGAAAAATCAATACACAGTCCAATAATATGCAGATGAATTTTGGACTGTAGTCCAGTATAACAGTACTGTTATTAGTTGGAAACAATATTTATAATATCTGCATTAGTATGAAAATGGACTGCATATTAAGAGGAAAGCCAAACAAGGCCCTAATGGGAGGACACCTCATCTAAGATAAATATATGAATTTTGGGATTTTTGGATAATTGGAAGAAATGGGTGGTAGCTTTTGATTGGATAATTGAATGGATGAACATGAAAGGCTTACTTTGCCTCCAAGGACCCATAATGGCCGGCCACCTCAAGGGACTCTTTAGCAAATATTTTGCTTTTGGGGTTAGATATGTAATTTTAGGAATAAAAATAATTCTAAAAAGAAATTATTTTTCACCTATAAATAGGTGATGATTGGGGGGAGGGGAGGGGGGGTGTTGGATCATTCTATTCCACCCCAAAACGCTGCCTAAATTTCAACCCATTTTCTCTACCCCCTAGAAGCCGAACCTTAAGGAGGAAAAAAAAAAAAAAAAAAAAAAGAAGAAGGAAGGTAGTGGCCGGTTGTGTATAGGTTAGGTGAGGAAGGAAAATTGTCTCAATCCAAGGTTTAAGATCCATCTTCCAAGACCTAGAGATAATCCTCTTAACTCTCTAAGTGTTCAATTAAGTTTTGATGAAGGATTTAAGTGTATTTCAAGCATGGGTTTGTAAGAGCATAAGCTCATTTTATTAGCTTAAATTTGCTTAGATTTGTACTTGATTAGGGCTAGTGGTTTTGATTTATGCATGGTTATGATGTTATGTGTTAGAGCATGTATGGTATGTATGAATGCCTAGTATGTGTTTGTAGTATGTCTCCACACACTCAAGAATGATGTTGCATGGAAGAAAAATTTAATTGGTAAGGTATGTTGCATGTAGGGTTCAAGAAAACCCTAAAAACCCTAGTTGGTGAAGATTCACCATATGGGTTTGTATGAAGGATTGTATGAATGGAAATGAATGCATGGTAATGAAAACATTACGTAACGTGCTGCATGCTTGATGTAGGCTCACGGTTTTAACCGTTCGAGGTAGTGTGTGCGTAATCTTACGTAAGAACCAACCAAAATGAAAACTGTCAGTTTCGGATCAAAACTGGGCAGCAATTTGGAAATAGGATTTTGAGGTCTTTAGAGGCCGAATTTGAGAAAAATCAAAACTAAAAAGTTGTAGAAGATGAAAATCCTAGGGGGTAACGTGGATGGTTTTTAAACATAAGACTCAAAAGGCCTCTGTTTTTTGGTCTGCCCAGACCCTGTGCACGGCCAGGCAGGTTCAACAAAGAAAAAGGATAGGTTAAATACAGAACTGGGTTTAGAGTTAAGAACAAAAGTTATAGGGTTTTTCAAGATCTAAAATTTTTATGAAGAAAACTTTTTCAAAATACAAACATATTCTTAGATACAAGTGAAGACTGAAAACTGTGTAGGAAACATGAAATTCTTGCACAGGATTTTCAAAAGCAGTGCAGGAAAAGGAAATTCATACACATACACTAATAACTGGCAGTATGAAAATGTTTTCAAGGATAGCTTTTAAAACTTGGTAAGTTTATTGCTCTTACTCAAGAAAAATTACAGTTTTGTAAAAAGATTAAAAATTACACATGGATTTTCATACAAGGAAAAATTTGGACAATAAATCCTAGGTTTTATCAAGAGAAGAGAAAAATAAATAAATGGGCCAAAAGCTATCTTGAAAACACGGTAACAGTACGATGACCAACGGTAACCGGGTAGGATACCCAAGTTACTGGGTTGGACCTAAAGCCCATGGTTATCAATAGTAACCTAATAGGACATAGCTTTAAAAAGGACATAGCTTTAAAAATTGGGCCTTAGTAGCCCAATAGGGTTTTGATCCAAATATAACTTGGGCTTATACCGAGGGTTACTAATAGTAACCTAATCAGATACTAGGTATGATTGGGCCTTGAACCCAAAGTTCATTAACACAGCAAACAAGATACTGTTTAGGGTTACACTTAGTAACCAAATAAGCTATAATGGTAGTGTGTGGGGGACATGTAACTAGGGTTACTAATGAATGATGGTTAAGGATACCAGCATTAAATACAATGATTTATGGTAAGATAAGATGACTCTTATCTTACGTCCTTTTTTGAGAAACAGGAAAATAACCTGTTGTTGTAACCTGATTTGGAGCAACAAAACCTAGGACGTAGCATAATCGGTAAGTACAAACCTCACTTACAGTATGGAAAGTAGTAAATACTATTTTCAAGTATGACTTGTTCTCATCTATGCCATGTTAAGCCATAATATGCCATGTTATGCCAAGATATGCCATGCTATGCCATGATATGCCATGTTATGCTAAGATGTGCCATGCTATGCCATGATATACCATGATATGCCATATGTATGTATATGTTATGGTTGATATTATGTTATGTTATATGATATAGTGACATCACGAGACATGTTCACTAATATTAAGTCACATGATAAGAACATATTTTTATGTCATAAGATAAGACAAGCAAGGTGTCGTACCAACCTTCTATTGATGCAGGAGGATTATACATGTTTCAAGTTCAAGATACTAAAACCTTCCGTCAGATCGTGAAGGGTTATGAATATGATTCCCAGAATTGTTAAGGACCTTGCAAACCTTAACTTTCTGTGGAATGCACGCATTTGGTACGTACACAAAGGGGCCCACAAGTTAAGCAAGATAATAAGTTCATAATAAGTTGATAATAAGTTTATAATGAAGCATAAGAAATTCATAATTGTTCATAAATGGGTCATGCATAAGTTACATGATGCTTGACATGTTTTTGATGTGAACCCCGCCAACTTGTGACGAGACCCGACAACGAAAAGGAACCCAAGAACGTTCTACGATCAGGTTTGGATGGGAGACCTCGACCCATTGCTTCAACACAAACAAGAACCTTGGTATATTTGACCTCAACCCATTGTTTAATGCGAAACAAGAACCTCGGTATGAGGAAGACGCCACAAACGGTGGTGGAAATCCGTTTGATAAGTCGATAGTGAACGCCACGGAAAAATTCCGATAAGTTCGAATGGTTCGTCAAAGAACCGAAGAGAAAATTCTCTCACATTTCTGAATTCCAAAACTTATGCTTTCACTATTACAAGGACGCCTATTTATAGGCTGATTGTTACAAAACAAAAAGGTACCTAAAATAACTATACTAATTAAGGCTCAAATCTGGTAATTAAAATTTCTTACTTGCCTAAAATAGAAAAAGGAAACAATCTGCGTTTTAATTGGCTGATCTCACATCTTGACTTGAAAGGAAAGTTTGACATTTTTTTAAATGTCTTTATTATCAGCCATAAACGTCCATGAAAAGTCAAAAAAAACCTATTCTTCTATAACTGAAATAAGATTCGCATTCCATGCTCTTGTGCTGGCCATGTCCTCATCATTCTCCTCTTCTTGAAAAGGATTTGTCCTCAAATCAAGTTCATCAGCTGTGAGAAAATGCATCTGCGACGATATTTTCTTCTTCTACGTTTTTTTTTTTTTTTTTTTTTTTTTTTTTTTTTTTTTTTTACACGGACTCCTTTCCGCTTTCTTTTCTGTTTTTTTTTTTTTTTTTACTTTTTTTTTTTTGAATTCGAATTTTTTTTTTTTGAACTATCAGGAAATGAAATAAACTAGAATTTGAATGAAAAGAAAATTTAAAGGATAGAAAAAACCTGAGACTAGAACCGAAGCTCTGATACCAAATGATGTGAACCCCGCCAACTTGTGACGAGACCCGACAACGAAAAGGAACCCAAGAACGTTCTACGATCAGGTTTGGATGGGAGACCTCGACCCATTGCTTCAACACAAACAAGAACCTTGGTATATTTGACCTCAACCCATTGTTTAATGCGAAACAAGAACCTCGGTATGAGGAAGACGCCACAAACGGTGGTGGAAATCCGTTTGATAAGTCGATAGTGAACGCCACGGAAAAATTCCGATAAGTTCGAATGGTTCGTCAAAGAACCGAAGAGAAAATTCTCTCACATTTCTGAATTCCAAAACTTATGCTTTCACTATTACAAGGACGCCTATTTATAGGCTGATTGTTACAAAACAAAAAGGTACCTAAAATAACTATACTAATTAAGGCTCAAATCTGGTAATTAAAATTTCTTACTTGCCTAAAATAGAAAAAGGAAACAATCTGCGTTTTAATTGGCTGATCTCACATCTTGACTTGAAAGGAAAGTTTGACATTTTTTTAAATGTCTTTATTATCAGCCATAAACGTCCATGAAAAGTCAAAAAAAACCTATTCTTCTATAACTGAAATAAGATTCGCATTCCATGCTCTTGTGCTGGCCATGTCCTCATCATTCTCCTCTTCTTGAAAAGGATTTGTCCTCAAATCAAGTTCATCAGCTGTGAGAAAATGCATCTGCGACGATATTTTCTTCTTCTACGTTTTTTTTTTTTTTTTTTTTTTTTTTTTTTTTTTTTTTTTTTTTTTTTTTTTTTTACACGGACTCCTTTCCGCTTTCTTTTCTGTTTTTTTTTTTTTTTTTACTTTTTTTTTTTTGAATTCGAATTTTTTTTTTTTTGAACTATCAGGAAATGAAATAAACTAGAATTTGAATGAAAAGAAAATTTAAAGGATAGAAAAAACCTGAGACTAGAACCGAAGCTCTGATACCAAATGATGTGAACCCCGCCAACTTGTGACGAGACCCGACAACGAAAAGGAACCCAAGAACGTTCTACGATCAGGTTTGGATGGGAGACCTCGACCCATTGCTTCAACACAAACAAGAACCTTGGTATATTTGACCTCAACCCATTGTTTAATGCGAAACAAGAACCTCGGTATGAGGAAGACGCCACAAACGGAGGTGGAAATCCGTTTGATAAGTCGATAGTGAACGCCACGGAAAAATTCCGATAAGTTCGAATGGTTCGTCAAAGAACCGAAGAGAAAATTCTCTCACATTTCTGAATTCCAAAACTTATGCTTTCACTATTACAAGGACGCCTATTTATAGGCTGATTGTTACAAAACAAAAAGGTACCTAAAATAACTATACTAATTAAGGCTCAAATCTGGTAATTAAAATTTCTTACTTGCCTAAAATAGAAAAAGGAAACAATCTGCGTTTTAATTGGCTGATCTCACATCTTGACTTGAAAGGAAAGTTTGACATTTTTTTAAATGTTTTTATTATCAGCCATAAACGTCCATGAAAAGTCAAAAAAAACCTATTCTTCTATAACTGAAATAAGATTCGCATTCCATGCTCTTGTGCTGGCCATGTCCTCATCAATTTTTGTGAGATTAAGTTTGTACTTGTTGAGCGTAAGCTCATCAGTATATTTCATACTGTAGGCAAAAAGCCTGCAGCTTAATTGGTGAGTCATGCGGACGATGCGACAAGTGAAGGGCAGTGTGGGATACCACTACGTAAGTTTTTTCTCAAGCTCTCTTGAAAAAATATATATATATATATAATATATATATATATTAGAATAAATTGTGTTATACATGAGGTTTGAAGACTTGAGTTAAGTGTAAGGAGTATGTATGTCCTTTTTATTTTAATGGGTATGCACAGAGAGTTTACTTATATGGACTAGTCTATTTATATATGTTTTTAAAAAAAAAATTATTCCCAAATTTTCAAGTAAGTTTAAATTATTAAAACTGAGATGTAGTTTAAGTAAGTATGGTAACGGTCCTATGTAGGTCGGAGTGTTACATTAAGGTTGGCATCTATGATTACCAATGGTAATCGGATTGGATATCGATCTCGTATGTTATGGTTTGTAGTAAGATAGACGATTCTTATCTTATGCCCTGTTTGAAAACAGGAATATCAAACCTGTTGTCGTGCCTTGTTGGACGATAGACCAAGAGCGTAGGACAATTTATAAGTACAATTTCACCTACAGCATGGGCAAAATGTTTTTACTGCTTTGCATGTTTTTCAAAACTCATGCATTGATTTAAATGTTTTTACTGCTTTGCATGTTTTTCAAAGCATCACGTGTTAGTGTATGTGATGCATATGATTTATGTTTTATTATTGTGACATCATGTAAGCATGCTTACTAATAATAAATCACATGACAAGAATAAAATCAAGTTTTCAAGTAAGAAATAATAAAGATTTAAGTTTTCAAGTATGATCAAAGTAAGAACAAGTTTCCAAGAATGAAGGCAAATAAGTTGCCTTGTGTCGTACCGACTTGCCACAAGGGCAGGTTTATGTTTAATCATTGGCTGCATGCCAAGGTATGTACACTCATATTCATGTTATGTAAGGGGTCCAAAACTAAGTTAAAACAAGAAAGTATAATTGATTCATGTTAAGTTAACATAAGAAAGCATAATTGATTCATAAGAAAGCATAATTGGTTAATGCATTCCTTTACCAAAATTATTTTGCGGAATAGAAAGTTATACTTACTGAGCATAAGCTCATAACTTACGTTCAAGTTGTAGGTAAGCAACCTACTACTGGACAAGCTTGATACAAGACTGTGGAGAGATGACATTGCAGACTGTGAAATTTGGGTTGGACACCGCCACATGTTTTGTAAAATATGTTTATGTTTATGATATGATATGGTTTACCAAATGTGTTAAAATGATTTTACTACTTTGTACTCGATTAAGTACATATAAATATTAAATAAGTATGAAAATAAGTTAAGTTTTAAATTTGAGTTAAAAAAGGAAAAAAATATTTTCGTATTTTTACGAAATTCAAGAGTATGTTTAAGTAAGTTAAGTATTTAAGTTAAGTAAGCATGGTATGTAAGCACAGTAACGGCCCTACGTGGTCGGGGTGTTACAATACAGCTGCCTGATTCTTACAAAATAGGCAAGTGGACCAGCCTCCAGCTGTAAGGAGAGAATTGCATCAACATGCACTTTTTGACTGTTTCTTCGCTGCTGCAGCATTGTTGTAACATTGATGTAGCATCGGGTGTCCTCCAGCTTCCCGTTTTATTGCCTCCACTTTTTTGATGGGCCTTCATCTATTCTTCACTTGGAGCTCCTGAAACACAAAGAACCGAATTAAATTTGAAAACCAAGTTCATGTTTAAGGCGAAAATTATCCACAATTATCTATCCTTTTCATCTAAAGAAAAACTACTTAATATTATGTAAAATACTAAAAACTGAGATACATTATCTTGAGACATCAACAACTATTAAGCTCGAAAGCTTAATAATAACTCTATTTCATAGTGTTATCACACCCCCCAAACTTGAGTCATTGCTCGTCCTCGAGTAATTCCACCAACAACACAAGATGAAACACACAAACAAAACTTAATACTCAAAATAGAAAGTAGCTCTGGTTGCTAAACAATTTAATTCTCCATTCTCGAAAGTGCTTCTTAATTCTCAGCTCACTTTCAAAATCAAAACTCATTAAATATCAGATCTATCCTTTATAAGCTCACTCCCAAATGAAGTTCCTCAATAGGAGTGTGTGCGTGTGACTATAGCTAAGCATCTTTGAGTCACCTCGGTCACTTGAATCACGATCATTGAGCCTAGTTAGTGATCTAATAGGCTGACTGCATAACTCCCTCTCCACTAGTATTAGTTTACCAAACACCTTGTGTTAGATATGTTCCACTGATTATTGCTTAGGGCATTAGACTGGGTGTATGTAATTGTGATGTTTTTTTTTATCATGTCACTATCACCTACGCGAATGCCAACTTGGTGATGAAGACACCCAGTTACTCAATAACGTCACAATTCAGATTTACTATAACAAACTCATTCTGAACCTGTGTTTGACACAAAAGTACACATGGGGCTCATGTTACTCCTAGTTACTAGGCGGCTCCGAATAGTGGAGTTATTTATTTATTTATTTTATTATTATTATTTTTTACATAGCACACCTTTAAACATCAACCATTTTCAAAATATCAATACTTTAATGCAAATCACTTCACCACAGAATGTTTGGCTCCCTAAGGTTTAACATAACTAGTTCTCAAATCCCAAACTCTCACAGTGATTAGAAGTTTCATAGGCTTTCCATAAGAAAAACAAAGCTATAGTCTATTGTGCAAAATTCCGAGTAATCTCATCCAAGGAGCAACAAATAACAAACATCACCAATGCTTGATTCATGCCAATTCATTCCATAAGCTGAAAATTTCAAAACACTACTACTCTTCACTGAATTTCCTCAAACCAAATTTGCTGTAGCAAAACCAAAGCATTTATTTCACATACAAATGAAGCACTGAACTAAAAAATTTTGTTTTATTTTTATTTTATATTCATCAAATCAAACCAAAAAAATAGAATAAACCATGAAAAACAAAACCAAATCACAACTACTAAACTGCACCCCTCCATATTAAACCACAACACAAAAAAAAAAAAAAAAACAAAAACAAAACAAAACAAAACAAAAGCAAACTACAAATACTAAGCAGAACCACACCATAACAAACCAAAACATACTTGCACACCCCCAAACTTGAACTAAGCAGTGTCCTCACTGCTTGGGAACAACACACGAATAGACAAAAATAAAAGAAAATAAAACAAAGCAAAAAGAGCAAAGTTAAGAACTCCCTGTGGAGGTGGGAAAATGACCTATCAATTAGTCATCCTCGTTGTCCTCCAAAGCATCTTCTAGTTCTCCTCAGTAAAAATTGGCTCCATCACACTATCTGAGAATTCAGGAAAGGAGAATACAGGTTTCGTGAAATTCTTCTGCAGGGATTTCCTTAAAGATCTTATTGTTTGGCATAAGTCCAATATTGCTGCTGTTGTCTGTGCATTTGCTGTTGAACCTCTGTCAGGCTCATGTGTTGCTCCAGTATTTTCAATGACTGGGTCAGCTCGGCAGGTAAGGGTCCCCTGCTACTCGATGCTGCGGCATTGTGACTAGAGGTTGCCTGTGGTGCTGGGCCTTGCCCTTCTTCATCAATGGGGGACTGCTCCAGATTCTCTCTGATCATCTTGATTTACATTATCCGTGCTATAGCAATGGTGGTGATGGCTCCTTTTGACGATAACCGTTCCTTAGTGTCAAACACCGGTACACCACTACTAAAGCATAAGCCTGTGATGAGGAATGGAAACCACAAACTACCACCTTGCTTGCTTGCACAAGTACAGAGTTCTTAATAAATAATTTTACCCACATCGATGGGGCGGCCCGAGATAATGGAATCCAACAGCAACACTCGATTTTTGGACATCGTCTGAACATCCATGGATGGCATCAAATGAGTTTTTAGGAAGTGATACCATACCTTACATTGTAGTGTAAGGTTGTCCCGCGGAATTGTCAGTGCTTCTTGGGCAGAAATATTCCAGGTGGTGCCTTCAACATAGACATTTTCGGGAATAGATTCCAGCCATGTCTCATTTGCATTAGCGGCGAACTCTGTATGCAAATCATCATCCTCCTGTAAACCATAGAACCTGTTAATGGTGTCTTTATCAATTGGCACCTGCACACCACGAACATACACTGTCTTCTACCCTTCCCATGTGAAATGGGCGTAAAATTCTCTAACTATTGGCACCACAGCAGTAGTGGGATGGGAGCAAAATTGCCGCCACTGGTGCTTGGCAATTACCGAGTGTATGAATTCATCATACCCCATAGTAGGGGTGTCAATTCGTGGATAGAGTCTAGTCACTGATGCGAGATAAACGGCAGTTGAGGGATCCAGGAGAGCGGCAGGGAGTAGTTCTTTGATGGAGTGGTTGGGGTCCTCACTTTGGGGTTGACGGCATAAAGGAGAAAAGTGGGGTATGCTAGGGTTCCTTTGTGAATAAAATAAAAGGGAAAATGATTTTACCTTTTGTAACTTCCCCTTATTTAACGAGATCATGAGCCCACTTTCCTATTTCTCGAACTTGCTCCCACATAACTGTTTATACATACATATATATATATATATAGATATACATATATATATTTTTAATTTTTTTTCTTTTTTCATTGAAATTTTTTTTTACACCTGGGATCCTTGCTGTGTCTCTCTGCATTCTCATTGTTGCCCGAATTGCTGCTGCATTTCTTTATGATAAATAAGTTTGCTACAGCAAAACCTCCAGAGTGTCCAACCTTGAGTTGAAGAGTAGAACTCATGTCCAATAATTTAGGGACTGACCACCTTGATTTTAACTTACTAGAAACAATTTCAATCTTGAGTTGAAGAGTAGAACTCATGTCCAGCCTCAAATTGCCTAGAGATAATTCTGCTGTCATGCCACTTCTTTATTTTTTCTTTGTATATCCTGACACTTTCATAAGCATACAAACACAATTTGTCTAGCTCATTCAGTTGCAATAAACGCTTCTCGCCTGCCAGTTGGAGGTCCATGTTCAGCTGCTTGATTGCCCAGTATGCCTTGTACTCTAACTCCACCGGTAGATGACATGCCTTCTCGAAAACTAATCGGAATGGTGACATTCCCAGTGGTGTTTTAAATGCTGTTCTGTATGCCCAAAGTGCATCATCAAGCCTCAGTGACCAATCTTTGCGATTTGGGTTGACCACTTTCTCTAAGATCATCTTTATCTCTCAGTTTGAAACTTCTGCCTGTCCACTGGTTTGTGGGTGGTATGCTGTAGCAATCTTGTGTTTCACTCTATACCTGCCCAAGAGATTCTTAAACTGCCTGCTACCAAAGTGAGTTCCTTCATCGCTGATGATCGCTCTGGGTGTTCCAAAATGGGTGAAAATATTCTTGTGAAGGAATTTTACCACTACCTTGGAATTGTTTGTTTGAAGTGCCACGGCTTCCACCCATTTGGAAACATAGTCGACCACTACCAAAATATACTGGTTCCCATAAGATGGAGGGAATGGCCCCATACATCAAATAGTTCAACCTCCAGAATATTGTTTAAAGGTATTTCATGACTGCGGGAGATGTTGCCAACCCTTTTACAGTGGTCTTACGTCTTGGTGAACTCATGAGCATCTTTAAATAAAGAAGGCCAGTAGAATCCTGATTGTAACTGTAACAACCCAACTTTTGACGGACTTGTGATTTCCTTAGAAATCTAAGTCTATGCTATGTATATCAATATGAAGCTCATGATCTGATTTGATTATCAGAGTATGTTTGAGTTCTTATAAGTATTATGAGACTCAATGATAGTTTATCAAGTCAAGTATGAGGCCTTATGAAGAAAAAGACAGAACCATGATTTATAATTTTGTTCTGACCAATGAATGACCAGGATAATTTATGACATGATTAAGACGGTACTGCAGTATAATAAGCAGTATTGAAATTATATTGTGGCCAACCGTCATTACGGATGTAGAATTAAGAATAAGGATTAAGAATGCTCTAGAATAATCAGGAATAATATTTGGACCAAGGAGGACTAAGTAGTATCAACTCCTAAGAAAAACCTATACGCGGTCCAGTTAAGTGCATATAAATTCTGGACTGCAGTCCAGCAATATTATACCGTTGATAGTTAAAATAGTATTGGTACTATCTGAATTATTAAGAAATAGACCGCGTATTAGGAGGAATGCCAAACATGGCCCTACTTGGAGGCCAAGTAATTGTAGATAAGTATGAAAGGATATTTTGGCTCCAACACTCCACATGGACGGCCATTTTGAAGGACTTGAAAGGCAAAAATTTTGTCTTTAAGGACCAATATACAATTTAAGGAGAATTTAAGAAAAAAAAAATAATTGTGGAAAATTATGAATTTTCCACCTATAAATAGGGGTGGGTAGTAGAAACTTGCACTCTTTAGTTGGTTTCTCAAACTTCTAGTTCTTTCTCAACTATTCCTCTCTAGCCTTAAAAAAAAAAAAAGAGAGAGAGAGAGCCAAGAGTGGTCGGTTGCTAGTGGAGGGTGTAGAGCAAGATTTCTCTCATCCCAAGGTCTAGAGCAATCTCTCCAAGCTTTAGAGGTATTATTCTTGATCCTTTAACTAAGATTTTCATTAAGTTTTGGTTTATGAGATTTAAATGTATTTCAAGTTATGGGATGTAAGAGCATAAGCTCATGTTTCTTATTTTCATATATGATGGTCCTTTATGGTTGGTTTATACTAGATCTATGCTTAGGATATCTTGGTTGCTAGCTCTAAGCATGGGTTTGATTTTATGCTCTAAGATGAGTGTTAAGGTTATGTGTGCTCACCATGTGTTTGTGATTATGCTCTCACATGTTTAAGAATGGAGATTTTATGAATGATGATGATGATGATGATGATGATGATGTGAATATTATGGGTTTGTTGGTTAAGAAATTAACCTAAAGACACAAGTTGGCAAACAAGTAAGTTATCAATATTCTGTTTTTTTAAGTGACACGCTCCGATTTACGCAGGGTCGTGTCTTCGTACTTACTTAACTTAATTCTTAATTCAAATACTGTAAACTTACAGAAAATTCTAGAGTAATTTTTTTTTTTTTTCTCTTTTAAACTTATACTTGAACTTGACTTAATCTCATATTTATACTTATTTAATTTATAGGTACTTATTCGAGTACCGAGCTTTCAAACCTTATTTGAAAGCTATCATATTCAAATCGTGGACCAAACCCGACCTAGTACGGATTGGTATGACACGAGGCAACTTATTGCCATCATACTTGAAAACTTTTTCTTATTCATACAATCCCTTTATTATAACATAACATAAACACATTTTACAAACATACTTTACAAAACATAATTTTCCAAAACCTGTGGCGATGTCCAACCCACATTTCACAGTTGTAGTGCCAGCCCTCCACAGTCTTGCATCAAGTATTGCCGGTAGGTTACTTACCTACAGCATGAACATAAGTAATGAGCTTGTGCCCAGTAAGCACAATATTCAATCCACAAAACATTTTAATAAAAGAATGCATGAATCAATTATGCTTTCTTATGAATTAGTTATACTTTCTTAAGTTGATTAGGTTTCTGTTCCCTTATATGTCATGCGTGCACGTACCGTGGTATATAGCCATGGGGTAGTTGGAGGCGGCCAGTCCAATCCATCTCAAACCATAGACTAATCCATTTAAACCCGCCCTTATGGCAAGTTGGTACGACATAATAACATTAGCTTGTCTTATCTTATTTTTACCTTGTGATTTAATATTCGTGAACATGCTTCGTGATGTCACGATAACAAACCATAACATAAAATATCATAACATAAAACATCATAACATCATAATATAAATCATCGTAATATCATAACCTAATACATCATAACATCATAACATCATAACATAAATCATCATAACATCCTAACTTAAATCATCATCACATCGTAACATAAAATATCATAACCTAAGTAAATCATGTAAATCAATACATGATTTCTTGAAAATATGCCATGCAATAAAACATTTTGTCCATGCTGTAGGCGGAGTTGTACTTACCTCGTATGCTATGTCCTATGCTGTATTGCTCCAAGTTAGGTTGCAACAACAGGCTATCTCCTGCTATTACAAAGGACATAGGGTAAGGATTCTATAAATCATAACCATAAAATGTTGGTAACCTAACCAACATCCATACATAACCTTAGTTATATGTCTCCCATATCTTTTTATGATAACTTATTCGGTTGCTAGCCGTAACCTCAGGGCTCATGGCCCAACCTGACATACACAGTAACTCATTAAGTTACTAATCTTACTAAGGCTTTATCATTTTTAGAGTAACACCCTATTAGATTACTATAGGTAACCATAGGGTAAGGCCCAACCCAAATACTTGAGTATCCTAACCGGTTACTAACGGTTATCTTTTAATTACTATGTCTTGGAAATACTTTTTAACCTAAGTATTTCTTTATTTCTTTACTTGACAATTCTTTGTCAAGTTTTTCTTTGAAAAGCTTATGTAAAACTATACATTGCTTTAAAACCGTATAATTCATAAAACTGTTGCTTTTGAGCAAAACAGTTAAAAACTGTCAATCTTTGAAAACAAACTTTGAAAACAATTTATTAATCTCAGTTATTAGTGCACATGCAGGAATTTCCTGTTTTGCACTGTTTTTCTAAAAATCTTGTGCAGGAATTTTCTTATTTCTTGCACTGTTTTTATGATAAAATCTTTATCTTAAATTCTGTTTAGAATATGAGAAAACTTTCTTCATGAAAGTTGTAGATCTCGAAAAATACTACAACTTTAGTTCTTTACTGAAAACCTAGTTCTGTCATTAACTTAATCATTTTTGAGGTTGAAACCTGCTGGCCGTGCACACTAGGTCTGGCCTGCCCAGGAATTCTTAGTCTCGGATTTTTGTAAAAATAAAGGTCTTAAAAGCCTTATTTCTAAAAACTGTCCGCGCCATCCCTAGGATTTTCCCTTTTCTACAACTTTGTTGTTTTGAATTTTTCAAGATTCGGCCTCTAAAGGCCTCAAAATCTTGTTTCCAGAAAAATCGTCCAATTACAAACCCTAATTAAACATACCAAAACCCTTGTGCATGAAACTTAACAAAATGAACTCATGCTCATACATATTGAATATACACCTAAATCTTAACTAAAACTTGAATGAAGAACTAGAGGATAAAAAGATTTACCTCAAGTTCCCCGGATATAAATCTAGACTAGGGTTTTGAAATTTTCTTCACACGAATCCAACACCAAACCGAAATCCCTCTCTCACTTTTTTTTTTTTTCCTTTTCTTTTCTTTCTTCTTAAATTCGGCTCTATAGGGGAGAACTAGAGAATGAGCTGCTTATTTAGATTCACTAACAAAATAGAATGAATCCAACTTCACCTATTTATAGGTGAACTAACATATTTCTTAAAATTGTCCAATAGTCCTCAAGAGCAAAATATTTGCTCAAGACCCCTATGTGGTGGCCGGCCAAGCTTGCTTAAAAAACTAGGCTAAGCTTACTCCTCAAAGCTAGGGAATGAGGTGTCCTTTCCTTGTGAGGCCAGCCATGTTTTGGGACATGTGGCTTGTCCTAGTTCACCAAGTAAGCCAAGCTAGGAGACTTACTCATCAAAGCTACATAGGTGAGGTGTTTCTTTCTTATGGTGGCCGGCCTTAGGTGATGTGTTGGCAATGTCTTAGCTAACCAAGTAAGCAAGGCTAAGAGCTTACTCACCAAGGCTAGGAACATGATGTGTCTTCTCCTTGTGATGGCCGATTCTTAGGGTAATGATTTGACAAACCTTAGCTAGCCAAGTGAGCAAGGCTAGGAGGGTTGCTCACCAAAGCTAGTCCATGAGGTGTTTTCTTCTTGTGATGGCCGGCCCTAGGTGGTGAGGTGTGCAAGCCATTGCTAGCCAAGTAAGCAACGCTAGGAAGGTGTATTCATCAAGGCTAGTTGGTTGACTCATCAAGGCTAGAAGCATGAGGTGTCTTCTCCTTATGGTGGCCGGCCCTATGTGGTGAATGATGAGTGCTCTAGCTAGCCAAATGAGCAAAGCTAGGAGCTTGCTCATCCAAGCTAGAACATGAGGTGTCCAATGCTCATGGTGGCCGGCCCTATGTGGAACCATGTGGTGGATTTTGGTTGCTCTAGCTAGCTTAGTAAGCAAGGCTAGGGAACTTGTTCATCAAGGCTACATACACACATGTCTCTTTCTTGTATTGGCCGGCCATAGGTGGAGAATATTGGTTGGTCTAGCTAGCCAAGTAAGCAAGGCTAGTATGCTTAGTCACCAACCTAGAAGCATGATGTGTCAAGTTCTAGTGAAACTCTAATTTTCACAATTGCATATTGGTTCTTAAGAGCAAACTTTTTGCTCATTGAACCACTAAGGTGGCCGGCCATAGTGCCATGTGGAAGATCACACTTAGCCAAGCAAGCAAGGCTAGTGTGCTTAGTCACTAAGTCTAGCAGCATGATGTGTCAAATTTCAATGACACTCAAATTTTCATAAATTGCAAGTACATCCTTAAGAGCAAAAATACTTGCTCATAAAACCATGAGGTGGCCGGTTCTAGTTGTCCATGTGGAAGAACATGGTTAAGCCAACTTGGTTCACTAAATCCTAACTTATTTTCCTTGGTTGCCAAGGTAACCGAGTTTGCAACTGATCATTAGCCTAATTGGATTTGGAGGCTTAGTTAGGAAAATCCATAAATTCCATAATTTACATATTTATTCATCATTTCTTACTTTTCTTAAAATTACACTTTAGTCCCTGAAGGATAAAATATTTGTATTTTAGTCCCTGAAGGACAAAATATTTGTACTTTAGTCCCTGAAGGATAAAATATTTACACTTTGGCCCCTAAAGGTGGCCGGCTACGGTGGAGCCACTTGGCTTCCAATTCTTGCTTAGTCATCTACTTAAGGATGAGGTGTCATCCCATAAGACCCCATTTGGCTTTCCTCATAAATGTAATCCATTTCAAATACTGTTTTCAACTAATAACAGCATAATTGTACTAGACCACTGTCCAAAATTTATCTGCACTTAACTGGACTGCGTATAGGATTTTCTTAGGACTTGAAACTACTTAGTCCTTATTGTCCTAAATAATATGCTTGATTTTTCTAGGGTGGTCTTGAACCTTATTTTTTTTTTGCTTACTTATTCGTAATGACGGTTTATCACAGTATAATTTTCATATTATTAATTACACTGCAGTACTATCTCAGTCAAACCTTAGGTCAACCTAGTCAAACATTGACGGGCATAAAATCATAAATTCCTATTATGCCCTTTTCTCAAAAGGCCTCATGCTTAACTAAGCAAACTACTATTGAGTTTCGTAGTTAATTTAAACAAGAACTCAAACATATACTGATATTTACTCAAATAATGAGTTTCATATCGACATATAAGCTTCAGACTTAGATTTTCCTTATATCTAAGGAAATCACAAGTTCATCAGAATTTCGGGTTATTACATTCTACCCTTCTTAAAAAAATTTTCGTCCTCGAAAATTTAGTGGTTCCAGTTCTAATGCTCCCATTTTAATATTTTAATGGAATCATGTCTCTTATATGGAACCATAATCTTACTTTCATATCCCATCATGTCCTCATACTTTCATACTTTCATAACTTTCGTACATCATGCTATCATAATTTTCATACTTTCATACTTACATAACTTTCATACTTACATACTTTCATACTACATGTCATCATATAATCGTACTTTCATATTGTATACTTTCATCATACTTACTGCATACTTTCATCGTACTTACTACTTACTTTCATCATACTTTCACTTTTATACTGCATCATAAGAACTATCTGCGTAAAAAGTTTAGCAAGTATTTCATATAACTTGCCACATTTGAGAAACACATCATATCATATCATATAACTTTTCGATACTTGACAAGTATATCGTATCATATAACTTTTTACACTAAAAAAAGCATACCGTATCATATAGCTTTTCACACTTGAAAAGTATATCGTATCTTACATTTAAAGTACTTCTCTTTAACTTTAGTTGAGGGTTCAGCAAATATATGTCATATTTAATATTTTTCTTTAAATTTAACTGAGACTAAGGACCCTCTAGTATAACGTTAATCTCGTATTATTAGAACCCTTTATTTTTCATAACGGCCCCTTTCTTGGAACTTGTCCCTTTCTTGGAACTTGTTTCCTCAAGGATTCGGCCTATGGCCCCTATCTTGGAACTTGCTTCCTCAAGGATTTGGCCATTTACTTTTCATAACATAACATAAGGTGGTTCTAATGAGATTAAACATCATACTTAAAAATAATTTCTTTGAATCTTTTTAAAGTCAATAATTGAAAACATTTTTTCAAAACATAATATCGTTCGAGTGATGCAGTAAAAGTATATTTATATCATATCAACTAGCTACTTGCTAGATGGTAGAAGCTTCTCTCATTGCTTCTCTCATTTCCTTCATAGCATAAATGCATAATCATAACTCTAAGGAGGGTCTAAAACTTCTTATCATTACATAATTTCTATTACTTAGAAAGTCGTATATAGTCGACATTAATCAAACCATTATATGTCGACTCCAAGGTTGTTGCTATCAATCCTAACCTCATTAATTTCATCATCCGACTCATAGCCATCATCATAGTCTACTAAATTGTAGTTGGTAACATCCAACTCATATTTGCACATTGCCTATTTGCCATCTTAAAACTAAGGTACCACCAAACTTTTTCCCGTATCTAATGTTATTCTTATGGGGTAAAAGTTTTGCAGACATAAAACTTAACTTCCATGGTGTTGATCCAATTCCTTAGAATGAAAACTTCCTGGCTATCACCATACCAAGGTGAGGTAATAGGCATATCTAATCTCGAAGCCTATTCATTTCTTATCATATCCTATCATGGAAACATCATAACTTATCGTATCATACTAGAGATTCATCATATCACATCATAAGCTTAATTTATCCAAGGTATCCACTACGCTTCCGCTGCGCAACTTTGATCCACCGTGCAGTCACTCCTTGGGTCTTATTGAAGATGCGTGGCTCCTCCTCCATTCCTCAGAATGCCAATGGAACCTCACGGTCCTCTTCATCCAACCCCGGGTTTAACACCAGGTTCATGTCTTTATCATTATAATCTCATACAATTACTATACATAAAACAGAGTAAGAAAACAAACTTACAAAACTGTGGCGCTGGTGGCAGAACTGTGAAACTGGATGGCAGGAAACTTGGCTCTGATACCATCTCTGACACGCCCCGACTTACGCAGGGTCGTGTCTTCGTACTTACTTAACTTAATTCTTAATTCAAATACTGTAAACTTACAGAAAATTCTAGAGTAAATTTTTTTTTTCTCTTTTAAACTTATACTTGAACTTGACTTAATCTCATACTTATACTTATTTAATTTATAGGTACTTATTCGAGTACCGAGCTTTCAAACCTTATTTGAAAGCTATCATATTCAAATCGTTGACCAAACCCGACCTAGAGTGGATTGGTATGACACGAGGCAACTTATTGCCATCATACTTGAAAACTTTTTCTTATTCATACAATCCCTTTATTATAACATAACATAAACACATTTTACAAACATACTTTACAAAACATAATTTTCCAAAACCCGTGGCGATGTCCAACCCACATTTCATAGTTGTAGTGCCAGCCCTCCACAGTCTTGCATCAAGTATTGCCGGTAGGTTACTTACCTACAGCATGAACATAAGTAATGAGCTTATGCCCAGTAAGCACAATATTCAATCCGCAAAACATTTTAATAAAAGAATGCAAAAATCAATTATGCTTTCTTATGAATTAGTTATACTTTCTTAAGTTGATTAGGTTTCTGTTCCCTTACATGTCATGCCTGCACGTACCGTGGTATATAGCCACGGGATAGTTGGAGGCGGCCAGTCCAATCCATCTCAAACCATAGACTAATCCATTTAAACATGCCCTTGTGGCAAGTCGGTACGACACAATAACATTAGCTAGGAGGGTTGCTCAACAAAGCTAGTCCATGAGGTGTTTTCTTCTTGTGATGGCCGGCCCTAGGTGGTGAGGTGTGCAAGCCATTGCTAGCCAAGTAAGCAAGGCTAGGAAGGTGTATTCATCAAGGCTAGTTGGTTGACTCATCAAGGCTAGAAGCATGAGGTGTCTTCTCCTTATGGTGGTCGGCCCTATGTGGTGAATGATGAGTGCTCTAGCTAGCCAAATGAGCAAAGCTAGGAGCTTGCTCATCCAAGTTAGAACATGAGGAGTCCAATGCTCATGGTGGCCGGCCCTATGTGGAACCATGGGGAGGATTTTTATTGCTCTAGCTAGCTTAGTAAGCAAGGCTAGGGAGCTTGTTCTTCAAGGCTACATACACACATGTCTCTTTCTTGTATTGGCCGGCCATAGGTGGAGAATATTGGTTGGTCTAGCTAGCCAAGTAAGCAAGGCTAGTATGCTTAGTCACCAACCTAGAAGCATGATGTGTTAAGTTCTAGTGAAACTCTAATTTTCACAATTGCATATTGGTTCTTAAGAGCAAACTTTTTGCTCATTGAACCACTAAGGTGGCCGGCCATAGTGCCATGTGGAAGATCACACTTAGCCAAGCAAGCAAGGCTAGTGTGCTTAGTCACTATGTTTAGGAGCATGATGTGTCAAATTTCAATGACACTCAAATTTTCATAAATTGCAAGTACATCGTTAAGAGCAAAAATACTTGCTCATAAAACCATGAGGTGGCCGGTTCTAGTTGTCCATGTGGAAGAACATGGTTAAGCCAACTTGGTTCACTAAATCCTAACTTATTTTCCTTGATTGCCAAGGTAACCGAGCTTGCAACCGATCATTAGCCTAATTGGATTTGGAGGCTTAGTTAGGAAAATCCATAAATTCCATAATTTACATATTTATTAATCATTTCTTACTTTTCTTAAAATTGCACTTTAGTCCCTGAAGGATAAAATATTTGTATTTTAGTCCCTGAAGGATAAAATATTTGCACTTTAATCCCTGAAGGACAAAATATTTGCACTTTGGCCCCTAAAGGTGCCGGCTGTGGTGGAGCCACTTGGCTTCCAATTCTTGCTTAGTCATCTACTTAAGGATGAGGTGTCATCCCATAAGACCCCATTTGGCTTTCCTCATAAATGTAATCTATTTCAAATACTGTTTTCAACTAATAACAGCATAATTATACTGGACCACTGTCCAGAATTTATCTGCACTTAACTGGACTGCGTATAGGATTTTCTTAGGACTTGAAACTACTTAGTCCTTATTGTCCTAAATAATATGCTTCATTTTTCTAGGGTGGTCTTGAACCTTATTTTATTTTGCTTATTTATTCGTAATGACGGTTTATCACAGTATAATTTCCATATTATTAATTACACTGCAGTACTATCTCAGCCAAACCTTAGGTCAACCTAGTCAAACATTGACGGGCATAAAATCATAAATTCCTATTATGCCATTTTCTCAAAAGGCCTCATGCTTAACTAAGCAAACTACTATTGAGTTTCGTAGTTAATTTAAACAAGAACTCAAACATATACTGATATTTACTCAAATAATGAGTTTCATATCGACATATAAGCTTCAGACTTAGATTTTCCTTATATCGAAGGAAATCACAAGTTCATTAAAATTTCGGGTTATTACATTAAGAACATGAGATAAGTGAATGGTTGAAGTTTTAGAATGAAACCAACGCACTGTATATTGATGTAGGCTCACTGCTTTGACCGTTTGAGGTAGTGTGTGTGGATTTTTATGCCAAGAATCCACAAAATACAAACTGCCGATTTTCGAAAATAATTGGGACAGTTTTCTGGAAACCCAATTTTGAGCCCCTTAGAGACCGAATTTAGAAAAAGTTATAACTACAAAGTTGTAGAACACTGAAAATTCTAAGGGCCAGTGCAAATATATTTTTGAAAAAATGGCACAAAAGACTTATGCTTTTATGAGTTTTCAAAACTGGCCAGTCTAGGTACTGTACACGGCTAGTAACTTTCAAAAGGAGAAACGGATAAGTTAAATGTAGAATTAAGTTTTGGATAAGAAATGAAAGTTGTAGGTTTCGATGAGATCTACAACTTCTATGAAGAAAACATTTTCAAATTCTAAACTGATTTAAAGATAAAACTAGATTTTCAAAACTGTGCATGGTACATGAAATTTCCTGCACAAATACATTCAAGCAAATTAAAAGGATGTTTTGAAATCAATTTTTAACATTTTATTTTTATGACCTCTTCAAAAGAGACTATGATTTTATGAAAATAGTTTCAAAAAGGTTTAAATCCATTTAAATTTTACAAGTGAATTTTAACACATATTATGTCATACAAAAGTATTTATGTTAAGAAATAGTTGATTTGTAAAGTTAAGACAATTTCAAGTAAACAAGATATTTTTAAGAAAAAGGAAGAAAAATAGACTAAGTCTAAGTTACTTAAGAATATAGTAACAATTCTATGATTACCAATGGTAATCAGATTGGATACCGATATAGTATGTTATGGTTTGTAGTAAGATAGAACGATTCTTATCTTACGCCAAGTTTGAAAATAGGAATATAACCTGTTGTCATACCTTGCTGGAACAATAGATCAAGAGCATAGGACAAATTGTAAGTACAACTTCGCCTACAGCATGGGCAAAATATTTTTATTGTATTGCATGTTTTCCAAAATCATGCATTGATTTACATGATGTACATATGCTTATGTTTTAAAATTGTGGAATCATGGAAGCATGTTCACTAATAATAAATCACATGATGAGAACAAGATCAAGCTTTCAAGAAAGAAACAGTTAAGATTCAAGTTTTCAAGTATGATCAAAACAAGAACAAGTCTTCACGTAATAAAACAAGTTTCTCGTGTCATACCGACCTACCACGAGGGTGGGTTTTGGTTTGGTCCATGGTTTGAGTTGGACAGGGCTGGTCGTCTTAAGCACTTCATGGCTACGCACCATGGTACGTGCACTCATGTTCATGATACGTAAGGGGTCCAAAACCAATTTTACATAAGAAAGCATAATTGGTTTATGCATTATCAATTCATCATTCTTTTACCAAAATTATTTTGCGGAATAGAAAGTTGTACTTACTGAGCATAAGCTTATAACTTACGTTCATGCTGTAGGTAAGCAACCTACCGGACAAGCTTGATGCAAGACTGTGGAGAAATGGCACTGTAGACTGTGAAATTTGGGTTGGATACCACCACGTGTTTATCAAATGTGTTAAAATGGTTTTAAAACTCTATACTCGATTGAGTACATAGAAATAAGTATGAGAATAAGATAGGTTTTAAATTTGAATTTAAAATGAATAAAGAAAAAAAAATTTTCCGTATTTTTACGAAATACAAGAGTGTATTTAAGTAAGTTAAGTATTTAAGTTAAGTAAGCATGGTATGTAAGTGCGGTAACGGCCCTACGTAGTCGGGTCATTACTGTAAGACCTTGGCAGCTGTTCTTGTTCCTCCTACGGAAATAAGTGACAGTATTGCAAAATGCTCTGGAATTCCTCCTCTGGAACACATCTCCTGATAATCTGGTTGGCACACTATTTATAGATAAAATCTCATCCCATAAATAGAATTTTACCTCATGCATTAATTTCTTCCGTCTTTGACTAGTCATCTCTTGTGGAAACAGTCCACTGACTATGTAATTAACAAAATCTGCATACCATGGGGAAGTTACTCGTTGTAAGGCCAAAAGTTGCTCATCAGGGAAAGTCTCACAAATGGATTCCTTCTCCTCAGCTTCAGTCCCGGATTCAAGTCTTAACAGATGGTTTGCAACCTGATTTTCAGAACCCTTCTTGTCTCTAATCTCCAAATCTAATTCTTGTTAGAGCAATATCCACCTGATCAATCATGGTTTAGCATCTTTCTTGGCAATTAGGTACTTAATCACTGAATGGTCCGTGTATTATCACCTTGGTACCCACTAGATACGCCTTGAACTTATCGAATGCAAATACCACAGCCAAGAGCTCCTTTTCAGTGGTAGTGTAATTCAGCTGGGCTTCTGTCAGTGTCTTGCTTGCATAACAAATCGAGTGGAACACCTTATCATGACGTTGTCCTAACACGGCACCTCCTGCATAGTCGCTGGCATCGCACATCAACTCAAAGGACAATGACCAATCAGGTGAAATGATGATGGGTGCAGAAACTAACCGTCTTTTAAGCTCCAAAAATGCTTGCTGACATTCTTCATCGAAATCAAAAGGTTGATTTAGCTCTAGCAAAGTGCACAATGGCTTAGAAATTTTTGAGAAGTATTTTATGAACCTTCTGTAAAAATCCACATGTCTCGAAAATCTCCTAATCCCTTTTACTGATGTAGATGGTGGTAGCTTGTCAATCACTTCAATCTTTGCCTTGTCCACTTCAATGCCTTTGTTAGAAACCTTATGACCCAAAACGATACCCTCTTATACCATGAAGTGGCACTTTTCTCAATTGAGAACCAAGTTGTGTTCTTCACACCTCATCAAGACTTGTTCCAAATTTGCTAGGCAGTCACCAAAAGAATCATCGAACACCGAAAAATCATCCATAAAAACCTCCAGCGATTTCTCTACCATATCGGTAAAAATAGACATCTTGCACCTGTGAAATGTTGCTAGAGCATTACAGAGTACGAATGGCATCCGTTTGAAGGCAAACGTCCCATATGGACAGTGAAAGTTGTCTTTTCCTGATCCTCTAGTGCTATAGCAATCTGGTTATATCCTGAGTATCCATCCAAGAAGTAGTAATATTCCTTTCCCGCCAATCTATCTAGCTTCTAGTCAATAAACGACAGCGGGAAATGATATTTCCTTGTTGCTTTGTTTAATTTCCTGTAATCCATACATGCTCTCTAGCCAATTACTGTTCTTGTAGGGATTAGTTCGTTGTTGTCGTTTGCTACCACGGTAACTCCTCCTTTCTTTGGCACGCATTGGACTGGGCTGACCCAAGAGCTGTCTGAAATAGGATAGATAATCGCTGCATCTAGCCACTTGATCACCTCCTTCTTCACAACTTCCTTCATAATTCTTTGTTGTTCAACAGAATTGCTATAGCATTCCTCTAGCAAAATTTTATGCATGCAGATCGATGGGCTGATTCCTTTAATATCTGTAATGGTCCATCCAATTGCCCTTTTGAACTTCTTCAGCACATCTAGTAGTTAAGTCTCCTATAACCCTGTCAATCCAGAAGAAATAATTATGGGCAAAGTGTAACGCCCCCACCTACATAGGGTCGTCACCATGCTTACTTAATTTAAATCTCAGTCTTAAATACTTAAGCTTGCTGAAAATTTTAGAGTAAATTTTTTTTTCTTTTAAACTTAAATTTCCTTTTTTAAACTCATACTTAAACTTGACTTAATCTCATACTTATACTTATACTCATACTTATTTATAGGTACTTACTCGAGTATCGCGCTTTCAAACCTTATTTGAAAGCTATCATATCCAAACTGCGGACCAAACCCGACCTAGTGCAGGTCGGTATGACACGAGGCAATTTGCTTGCCATACATACTTGAAACTTTTCCTTACCCAGACCATTACTTCATTTTAATGTAACATAAGTATATTTTACAACATATTTTACAAAACATATTTTCTACTTTGTGTTCATATAGATATCTTCTTCAAGAGAGCCATTCAAGAAAGCTGTCTTGACATCCATTTGCCAGATCTCATAATCAAGAGCAGCCGCAATGGATAAAAGAATGCGGATTGACTTGTGCATTGCTACAGGCGAGAAGGTTTCATCATAGTCGATTCCTTCTTTCTGCGTATAGCCCTTAGCTACAAGTCTTGCCTTGAAAGTTTCCACTTTCTCATCCACACCTCTCTTCCTCTTGTATACCCACTTATACCCAATCGGTTTTATTCCTTGGGGCAAGTCTACAAGTTTCCAGGCCCCGTTGGAATCCATAGATTCCATCTCGGTGTTCATAGCCTTTTGCCAAAGACTAGAATCAATATCCTCCATAGCTTCCTTGTATGTAGCCAGATCATTAACATGTTCTATGGATTCTGGTTTTAAAACTTCACCATTGAACATGTACCTTTCAGGTTCCCTGATAATCCTCCCACTACGACGAAGCTCCCGTGGTTGTTGATTCTTTAGCGGTCTTTCCACAAGGTTTTCTGTGACTTTAGGAATATCCAAACCCGAAGTCATCTCCTCAAGCACTACTTTGCTACGAGGTTTAAAGTCTTCCATGTAACTTTCCTCCAGGAATGTTGCATGTATAGAGACAAAGATTTTATTTTGCTTCGGATTATAGAATAGACCACCTTTTGTCCCTTTTGGATAGCCAACAAACAAGCATACTTCTGATCGTGACTCCAACTTCTTCGCTTCCTTATCCAGGACGTGTGCCGGACAACCCCAAATTCGAATAAGATTCAAATTACGTTTCCTACTCATCCATAACTCATAAGGAGTTTTAGGAACCGATTTGAAGGGAACGTTATTCAGAAGATAGCTTGCAGTTTGTATGGCGTACCCCCAAAATGACAAAGGTAATGTGGAGTAACTCATCATACACCGGACCATATCCAATAGGGTCCTATTTCTTCTCTCAGCTACACCATTCTGTTGAGGAGTACCAGGTGCAGTCAACTGGGATTGTATCCCATTCTTTATCAAATATCTTAAGAACTCATCCGATAGGTATTTCCCACCAAGATCCGATCAAAGTGTCTTAATGGACTTGCCTAATTGTTTCTCCGCTTCATCCCGAAATTCTTTGAACTTGTCAAAGGCTTCGCCTTTGCAGATCATCAAATAGACATATCCATACCTTGAGTAATCATCAATAAAAGTAATATAATACCCATACCCACCACGTGCTTCTATGTTCATGGGACCACAAACATCCGTATGCACAAGTTCTAAAAGTTCCTCAACACGGCCATCCTTGGCAGCAAAGTTCCGTTTAGTCATCTTGCCCTCCAAACAGGATTCACATTGTGGCCAAGGTTCAACCTCATACAAGTCAAAGCATTCCTCCTTTACCATCCTTTGAATTCTGTTAAGGCTTATGTGACCAAGTCGTAAATGCCAAAGATATGATTTGTTAGAGTGAGAAGACTTATGTTTTTTTAAGAGTTCTTTTCCAATTCTGTATCAAGCAGTGAGATCATCTTAGGTTTGATAAAATAAAGATTTTCATGCATCCATCCATTACAGATAAGAGAATTGTTTTTCCTAATAATAACTTTATTATTAAAATAAACTGAATAAGAATCTTTAATTAAACAAGCTACTGAAATTAGGTTCCTCTTAAAACTAGGAACATAAAAATAATGTGTTAAAACAATAAACCTAAATTCATCAAAATAAAGATGCACTTCTCCCACTGCTTCAGCTCACACCAACGTCCCATCGCCAGTTCTTAACGTAAAGTCCTCCTCATGCAGACTTCTCGTTACCTTGAATCCCTGTAGAGAAATACAAACATGGTTAGTAGTTCCAGAATCTATAACCCAATTGTCCTTAGATTCTTCCACTAAACAACTCTCAAGATACGGGACATCGAAATTACCTTTTTGCTTTTGCATAAACAGGTATTCTCGGCAATCCTTCTTGAAATGTCCTTTCTTCCCACAGTGAAAGCACTTAGCCTTTTTGAGATCCACCTTTCGCTTCTTAGTCTTGGTAGACTTCTTAGAAATAGGTGCATTCACCACCGGCTTGTTCCCCTTGTTCTTCCCCTTTTCCTTCTTCCTTTTGGGATTAGGAGCAGGCAAACTAGGTTTAGTCACATTTGCCTCAGCCTTAGATCCAGAACCCTTAAAAATATTCTCAAAGGCTTGCAACTCTTTCATCAATTCCGTTAAAGACATCTCCTTCCGGTTAAGGTTGTAGGATGACTGAAACATATCGAAATCCTTGGATAAAGTTTGGAAAACCATAACCAATTGAGTTACAGCATCGATCTCAGCCACATTTGCCTGAGCCTCAGACAAATAAGCGATGACTATCATCATGTGCTCCTTGATGGGAGTTCCAACCTTCTGCCTGCAGTTCATGAGACCTTTGATAGCATCGGTCTTAGCCTGGATAGTTTGTTCACTAAACATTTCCTCCAGGTTATCCATGATTTGCCTAGCAGTTTGATGTTCCTCATGCTGTTTCTGGAGCACGTTAGACATGCTCGCCCGAATATAGTACATGGCACTTAGGTTGGAATTGTCCCAGCGCTCAAGCGCTACAAAATCCCTATTAGGAGCATCGATCATAGGCGTTGGCGGTTGAGGTTGGGTTAGGACAAAACTGTGTTTCTCAAAGTTTAGGACGATAAGCAAGTTCCTTTTTAAGTAATTAAAATTCTCGCCAGTTAATTTGTTTTGCGTAAGTATCACAGATAAAGGGCTCAACATTTTGATCTATAATAAGAAAACATATAATAAGTACGAGCAAACATCCTATCAGTTTATAAAATTTGGTTTTGTAATGAAACAAAAAGATCTATATGCAATCTAAATATTCATGTGTAAAACCCTTAAAACACATACCTTACAACGATAATTCCTAGCTTCTACTTTCTAAGCTACCGAGGGGTAGTCATAGAATAACTAGCCAAGAACACGGATCCCTTCCGATTAATACATATTGGTCCATGGAGAAAACTCAATTAAATATATATTAACTATCGTTTATTTGGCCACTACTTTATATAACAGAGCCTCGAGGGAGAGTTAATAAATAAAGTAGCATGAGTGTGTAACCATCGTTTCCAATTTTGAATCCATATTTATCTAAACACAAAATATGCCCAAAATGGTTATCTTTTCGGAAATCCAAATCAGTGTGCGCTCTAGGTAAGATACCTATCCGAAGGGAATTCTCGGGTCAAAACCGAGTAGTAGGCACTACCATGCGTAACTATTGGACTAACGATGGAGGCCGTAGGTCTTAGTGTGTAAAACCTTCTCCCACTCAATCTTTTAAATTAGGGTTTTTGTTTTTCATGCATAAACAATATTTATTGAGTGGCACTCCCTAGTCTATATGGCATGTTATCAATACATCACGAAATAGTATATCATATTTATCTAGCAACACATCATCCATGGTTTGCAAAATATGTAAATAGCCGTGGATCATGATTTCATCCTAGAGAAAAGAAAATTGCAAAATTTACAAAAATTAACTGAAACATATATCGGCCTTTATTTATAGATCCATGCCTTGTATCCTTCTTCAATGTGTCTTCCTTCTCCAATGTCATATCTTTTCAAATTTAAAATTAAATTTAAATTTCAAAAAGATTATATGTGATTTTTAATTTTAATCAAAGTTACAAAATATCAAAATTTAAATAAAAATCCGGTTTATTAAATTTTAAAATTCAAAAAAAATTTTGAAATTTTGAAATTTCAAATTTAAATCACAAAATTTTAAAATTCATAATAATATCCATTAAATTTAAATTTAAATTTTAAATTTTGATTTCCAAATTATCAAGATCACATATCATTAGAAAATTAAATTTTCAAAAAGATTCTGTGATTTTTTTATTTATAAAAAACCATTTTTTAATTAAAAAAAATTCCAAAAGACAAAAAAAAATCACATCCTTTGAAAATTTACATACCTTCATTCATCTTCAATCTCCTCGAATCCATTGTAGCCTGAATTTTACAAAAAAATTCCTACGCCGTTCCAGCTTACAAAAATTCTAGGAATTGAAAGAACGACCGAGCGGTGATAATAGACCGTATCTATTACACTTGAAAAACCTAGATACTAATTCTAACCTCTATGGAATCATGACCGGCAAAATTGAACAAGCATCATACATTATAAAAATAATATAAAGCATTCATTCATCCATACATCCATTCATAATATATTTAAAATACACAAAATAAAACCTAGAGTGTCAACTCTCTAAAATATTTCATTACTGCATAGAGAGAAATTTATTCGGTCAAATAATTTATGTTATATACATGATCATGAGTTGGCTCTGATATCAATTGTTGGAAAAATCAGTTCAGATATCAGAGTTACGGCGCAGCGGAAGTTTAAAAATTTTTATGCCGATTCGGAAAAGATGCTCATGATGCATATAATAATAAATTAAATTCATAATCAAGAGTACCTTATTTCTTGGATTCCGGAATTGTTAGAGCGTTTGACCAATGTGTCTTCTCTACTATTCTCGAGTTCCACATCTCAGAGTGTGTGTGGGCACACGTTCTATGAATCCAAGCGACCGGTAATGCTTTCCGAAGTCTAGATCCTTCTTTCTCAATTCCGATGTTCCTTGTTGAGAATATGATCCAGCTTCTTTCTTCAAAACTACAAAACAGGAACTGGTTAACCTCCTATGAAAATTATCACTCGGTTTAACCTTCCTTACAGTTTTGATTCAATAGAATTTTCTTACTTTTTCTCTCTTACAAGATAGCCGAATTTTGATGTGGAAGAAGCCCAAATTGTTTTTCCTCTCACTTCCAAAAAAACATTATCCCTTTTTGTGTGAATCACCAAAATTAGTTTTTCAATAATCCTTAGCCTTTATGTAGTATTCCAATCCTTTTTCAAAATTTATCTCCGTCTTGAAAAATAATTAATAATTATTTTTCCGGATAAATTTTGAACCAAAAGATCATACAACTTAAGGGCTAGATTCATTGAACCTAAAAACGTTTTTCCAAAGGAAGATATATCCCTTAAAAATTCGGCCACTATGAGAAATAAAGATTGATTGATGGTTCAAATTTTAAATCAAGAATCTAGACTAGTCAAAAGATCCTAGTCCTATCTAGATTCAAATTTCTTTTAAACCTTTTCGAATTTAAATAAGATTCACTTATTTGAATAAATATTTTCCACAAACATTATCCATATTAATTAATTTAAATCAATGGAACATTTCAAATTTTCTTTTCTCACAAAAACTGTGCACCTCTTTTAATTAGGAAAGAAAAATTCATGAAATAATTTCCATTAGTTAAATCAATTAATAATTTAATATTAGGAATATATTTGAATAATTTTGAAACAAAATTTTCTTCTCTCCACTCAATTAAAAACCGTGCACCTCTTTTAGTTATGAGAGAAAATTTTTGTTTTCCAAGCTTCAAACTTTTAGTGCAATAGTTTTGAAGTTGATAATTGATGAATAATTAATCTGGGATTAATTTTTCACAATTATAGGAGCCTCTTTACATATTTCCATCGGGTCCCTCTATTAGCTCATATAGTTCCATATAGCGTCTCGGGATTTGTTCCTAATGAGATCGGTAAATTTAAATAGAATTTAATAATGTCTATTAAGACATAGTACTCTCTAACATGTAATCCAGAAAGGATTGGACATGTGAAATTTGTAGACAGATGATTTGTCAACATGTGATTGGTTAATTTGAATTTTGGAAATAAGATTGTGTTTGAATTATTTCCTGTTTACATACCGTATTACGAAAGCTCTCTAACGTAGTGCTTCTTACATGATTTATTCATCGCTTGCTTAATCCCTATATGTTATCCATGATTGAATTAAGGACTTTTTCCGTTTTACCTTTTCAATTATTTTAACTTAAAGTTCTATTATTCTCTATTGAAAGAATCATCAATTGTAAAACCATACAATAGGTAAACCACCAGAGAACACAAAGTAAACCGATCGCCAAGATCTTGTTATATTATCTTTCAACCCCCGAATAATGCCTTTAAGTAGATAACATTTACTATCGTTAAGATAGCTATGGATTCCATATCTATGAATCTTGATTTCTCCATCCATAAGGCATGCACCTAAAACACAAGTATATTGACCATGAATTAACAGTGTCTCACCTGTAGCTCATTAAAGTACATAAGTCATGGATACGAATTCAAGTAATCATTTCAGGATTAAGATTAATACAGGATGATAATCAAAGCGTCATTGATTCTTATAAACGGAATTATTAAACCGAATCAATTCACACTTTAGGTCCAGTCCAATGTCATACCTCAATACTGGTATACATTAAAGTTTCTACTCGGAACCTATCCGATGGTCAAGACAAACCATCCCTCCAAGGAAGTAGACAACCTTTACAATCTTATCATGAATAAGATCCCCAAATCTTATTCCATCGATTGCGGACTATTTATTTAGACTGTTATCAAATTACCACGTCTTCTATGTATACCCCGTATACATATGGAAATCCGATAGATTACCAACAGCCAAGGAGTATTTTATATTTGCTCAAAATAACCATACAATCAACAAATGAAAGTAAATAGGACACAACTTATTAAACATGAATAACCTCTTCTCATTAATATCAAAATTTCATATTTACAGAAAATCCCTAATATTGATTTTCTATCCTTAGGGCACATTTAGATCCCAACAAACTTATCCACCACGCTACTGCTGTGTAACTCTGATCTACTGGTAATAATAGCCCATAGACTCATTTGGATAAACGCGCCAAGCTACAACATAGCTGACGTATCGTCTTATGTACATATCCTAGTATATCTCGATATCGTGACAATACATAGGCGGTCCTAAGTGTCATAAAAAAAAAAACATTTAGGAATCTCCTCTCAAGGTACCCTATGCCAAGGCACCTTGCACGAGCCTCCTCGACTAGGCGTCGGCTGGCAAACATATCCTGAAGATATGTCCCTACATGACATAATCTGAAGAGGATCTCGACATCGTGCAACCACTCCTTAGGTCCTATCAAAGATGCGTAGCTCTTCCTCCATTCCTCAGAATGTCAACGAAGCCTCGCGGTCCTCTTCAATCCAACCCGGGTTTAACATCAGGTTCATATTATTATAACTACATATAATAAAATATTGAAATGAGACTATCTACTTACAAAAGTTGTGGCGTTGGCGGCAAAACTGTGAAATTGGATGGCAAGAAACCCACTCTGATACCATCTATGTAACGCCCCCACCTACGTAGGGCCGTCACCATGCTTACTTAATTTAAATCTCAGTCTTAAATACTTAAGCTTGCTAAAAATTCTAGAGTAAATTTTTTTTTCTTTAAAATTTAAAAGTTTCTTTTTTAAACTCATACTTAAACTTAACTTAATCTCATACTTATACTCATACTCATACTTATTTATAGGCACTTACTCGAGTACCGAGCTTTCAAACCTTATTTGAAAGCTATCATATTCAAACCGCGGACCAAACCCGACCTAATGCGGGTCGGTACGACACGAGGCAACTTGCTTGCCATACATACTTGAAACTTTTCCTTACCCATACCATTACTTCATTATAATGTAACATAAGCACATTTTACAACATATTTTACAAAACATATTTTCTACAATCCGTGGCGGTGTCCATCTCACATTTCACAGTCTGCAGTACCATTTCTCCACAGTCTTACATTAAGTACTGCCGGTAGGTTGCTTACCTACAGCATGAACATAAGTAATGAGCTTATGCCCAGTAAGTACAATATTTAGTCCGCAAAACATTTTAAGTGCAAGAATACATGAATCAATTATGCTTTCTTATGAATCAATTATGCTTTCATATATTAACTTGGTTCTGTTCCCTTACATGTCATGCATGCATGTACCGTGGTACATAGCCATAGAGTGGTTGGAGGCGGCCAGTCCAATCCAACTCAAACCATGAAACAAACCATTTAACATGGAGTGATTGGAGCAGCCAATCCAATTCTGAGTATCATGCAATTTTAATTATGGATCCAGTTATTAATGGAGACTGAAGTTCCCTTCTAATTTGAGACCATATGTAACACTTTTAGTTCTTGAATGCAATCTCACTTTGAAAAAACAAATAAAAGAAGAAGAAGAAATCTCAGGGAATGAAAACTGCCAAAGAATTATGGTTAGGGAATGGAATAAAAGAAAAAGAAAGCGGGTGTTCAAAGCCACGACCACATGGGGATCGAAGTAGGACCCAGTTTTGTGGTCCAACAAATCATCAAGTTCTCTACTCTCGATTCTCATGGGGATAAGGGGATATCTTTGGGTTTGATAATCATGATATAAAACTCGTGCCACTATATATATATATATATTGTTTATATAGTCAAGTCGCGATTTTTGCCACATGTTTACAACCAAAAAAAAAAAAAGAAGTAGTGACTTGGTGAGTCCCACGTCGATCGATAAGAAATGAAGACACTAAGTGATGTATACAAGTTCACTTCCAATTAACAATTACTTAAAAATTTTATTTTAATAGAATTCATTTATGGATTCACGTGATTCTTCCTTTTAAAGGTGTTTTGGGGTCGATATGTGAGTTTGTATATGATTTTTACCTTGTGTTTACCAAAAAAAAAAAAATAGTTAAGACCCACCAGAGCTGGTGGAGTTGGCCTGCAGGCCATGCATTAATTACGCTCAACCTAGCCAATAAGCTCAAAGCCTAATTAAGCTTATATAAAAAAGACTTTGGCCCTTAAATTACGTCAAATCCTTTTCTTTCCAATTTCTAAATTGGTAAAGACCAAATCATGAGGATCTCCTAATCTCATATCATGTGTGTCAAAAGGTTCATTTGGCGGGAACCCCCTTTTAATCTCTCTCTCTCTCTCTATCTCTATACATATAATATATATATATATACACACACACACACACACATATCTAATAGACTAAATGAAGTAATTTAATATTGGGGGCACTGTCCTCCAACTTCCATTAACTACCACACCTATGACTTTCCCACCACCATTGATGGTTTTCCATCACATGCGCTTGCCCCTTTCTGACTCTTTCTCTGTCTGTGTCTGTCTGTGTCTCTCTCTCGATCCCCGCGCCAAGCTCAAATTCGGCATTAGTAAAAATAAATAAAAAGGTCATGTTTGGTAGAAGCAATGTAATATTAGACTATTGTTCCACCAAAAACAATGTAACACAAGATGTCTCATTTTGTGAATAAAAAAAAAGATAAAAAAATACAAAGGGGATTATTGTATGCATACTAACAATAATTCCATATCTCATTTTTATTACAAGATGTAGAATTTAAATCCTCTCATATTATATCAATTTAGCAAAAAAAAAAAAATACAACACAAAAGAAAAAGGCAAAAAAAAAAAAAAAAAAAAAAAATTGGAGGATATATACAAAGTACAAAATGAATATAAATAAATGTTTCGAAAATCAAATGTCTATCCTATAAAATCTATATAAGAGTCTATTGAAAAAAGTGGATGGAAAGTCATTTTAAGTAAGAGAGAACATGACAAAAATAGAGGTTTTGAGATATAAGAAATTTTTTTTTTTTTTTAAGATGTCATTTGTCCATTATGAAAATTTGTTAACGGTGTTTGTGGAAAATGAAAAATTACTTTTAAGATATAACAAACTCACAAATTTAATAAGTAGTAATCTTGTTGAATTGTTAAAACAAAATTGATATTAGTTTGGGCCACAAAGTAGAGGGAATTAGAAACCAAGTGGGAAGGGGAAGGGGAAGGGGAAGGGGAAGAGGGAATTTAGATGGAAGGGGGGCGGGCGAGTCACTGAGTAGTCATCTTGACATTTATGGATGAAAGCAAGTGGGGATTCAGCTACTCTCTCGGAATCATTGCCACGTACCTCTTGTCAGCTCATTTGACCCTTTTTGACCCAGATACACCCCTCTGGTCCTCTCCTCTTCTCTACACTCACATCATCACTTTTATAATTTTTCTCTTATTTTGCATTTTTATAAATAGTTAATAATAATAACAACACTTATGAAGAATATCCTGCCTTTTCAGATAAAAATTAAAACTACTACTCCATCACATATTTCACCTATCCCCCCATATATATATATATATATATATATATATATCCTGTGTTTGTTTCCCTTCTAATTGGCAACAAATTCTCTCTCTTCCTCTCTCCATGATCCTCCATCCCTTGCAAGTAATCTAGGTCATCACTAATTAATTCTCATTTTATGTCTCCCTTCAATTGTTATATATACATATATGACATTTCCACAAAAATTATATTCATACACTATAGTTATATATAGACATATACACAGATACATGAGTTGTCGTTACTACACAAAAGACCACCCCAACATCATCCGAAAAGTGACCGGAGAAACAATCTCTAAATGATCGCGTCAGAAAAAAGTACCACCTATATTAGACTTCACTTTTGTGAGTGACGTTTTAACTAATTAACAGACGTACAACATCAAAAATTTGCTTCCATTTCATGGTTTAGCGGCAGGACAAAAGATGAGACAAAGATATATAATTAAGTAGCTATAGTGATCAATCTCTTAATTATTTGATTATTTTCCCTTCATTAATAGTGGTAATTCTAGTTCAAAGTCACAATCCCAATTCCTTAGGTTTCCCCAAAAGTAACTAGTTTGCTACTATTGGGCTTGTGATATATTCTAATATAATATTTGTTTGTTTTTCCAATCATGGTGAATGTACATGGCTGTGTCCGCTGCAATGGATACCATCTTCTCTATAGCAAGGACAAACCACATATATACATATATATACACATATATATTATGTCTTACAGTGGTCTTCTACACATGATCATATACTTTATAAATCTTTTCTCCACTGCCGATCTTTGCCAATATCTATGAAGTCGGTTTGGTACTTAGAGAGATACAAACAAATTCGACGTATAATATATATCTCACACATATATATGCACATGTATAAACACACACACACACATATATATATATATTAGAATATATAGGAATTCGTCCATTCATGCTTCGTCCTCTACCGTCACATGGAACTTGAAGAACCGCTTGCATATAAGTTAAAGGAAATATAATTTAGACGTACGACTAACCCCATGTGATTAGATCCCACATAATTTCAAACAAGATTTAGGCACTTTTAGTTACCCACTCTTCCCTGAAGACCCGAATCATTTTACTAGCCACCTCCATGGGGTTGAAACTTGTTGATTGGAAAATAATAAAATAAGTATAATACTTAAGTATATACGTATACATATTTCATCTATCAATATAAAGGATGGACATCGACGGGATAGGAAAGCACTAACTGTGGGATCGGTGATCGATTTTGAAAGATAACATATAAAACGACACGTTTAGTATTGAGGAATGGCAAGTTGACAAAACGACGACGCTTCCTAGGACACAGACGAAACTGCAGCTTCAGCAGAAGTACAAACAGCAGAGCCACGTAGAATTAAGAGACACAGGATGCTTCATACTTGCATTCTTGTTTAATAGACGTGTAAGATCGAGATTGATGCATTATGAATTAACGGTCAAGATCATTAAATTATGATATGTTTTCCCTACAAACTGGGATTATAACAAATAGGGGAGAGAAGAGATGAGATTTGTATGCTTTTGTGATCTGACTTGATAATTAATGAGAATTTAGTTTAGATTTCTTCCGATTCTTAAGTCCACATAAACTTTGTACATTTTTGTTTGTTGTTTGATCAGATTTCTGTACAAAGTACCAGCACATGTTATAAGTTATCTAATTAATTAAAAAGAGCAGTTCCGTATATAAATGAAATTTTACCAAACCAAGATCAACTTCTTGGGACTATTTAAGGTTTTTTCCAGAGACTGCTGCGATCGAGGAAATGCATAAATAGAGATGGGTAGACGGAGACATTAGCCAGAATTCTGAAGGTTAGGGTTTCTCCTCATTATAAAGAAGGAAATGCAGTTGCAGAAAAGTTGCCTTTTTGAAGAGTCAATTAATTTGGATCATTTTTGTTAGTGGTCCTTTCTGCTCCAAAGTTTTTCATCCTATCTGATAGCTTTACTCGGTTCCCCACTTCCTGATTTACTTGGGAGGGAGTTCGTTCGACCGTTTCCTTGCTGTAGGGGTTGGTATTTTAAGTTATTATTGGGAATTTTTGATGTTATATAACTTGACAAGCGTAAACGTTCTATTTACCTTATTATATTTTGCCTATTAGATTTTGTTAGTAAAGGTTTTTAATGAGTTTTATTCAGTTGTGTAATTTTCAAATGCATGATTTCCGCTATTTCTTCAGAAGTCATGTTTATACTCTGCTTTTTATGTTTCTCATCAGGGGAATACTAATATGTTTTTATTTCTGTTTTCCCTGAAGAATTTTCCCTCTTGTGGTGCTTTATATCGACTCTTATGTACTTTTTCTTTTTCTTTTAATAATAAATTAAGATGGGAGCTGAATGCGCAAATGTTAACCCATTAGTTGCCTCGCATTTATATATATATATATATATATATATATAGGAGTAAATTGTTCATTTGATCTCTAATCTTTTATGAAGTTACGATTTGGTCTTTAAATTTTTTTTAATGATTAAAAGATTTTTAAACTCTTCAAAATAATGCAAAATTGTTCTTTTTGCTACTAATTACTCAAAATTTAACAAAAAAAAATGTCACATCAATCACATATGATTCACTATTTAAGGATAAAAAAAAATTTACATAAATAAACTTGTATATGTCATGCACGGAACTATTCCATTCAATAATAACAAGACATACATATATGCGCACATATATATATATATATATATATAAAAGTGGAGCGAGATGAACATTAACAACCAGAGTCCCCACATGGAAAGTGGGTATAAAATCTTCAACTGTAGTTGGATAAGGTTAGGTATGGTAGTTAGTTAGTCCAATTTCACGCCTTCTTTGCTTCGAATGGATAGGATTATTAATTTTTGTTCAAGGTTAGGTTGGGAGGAATAGCAACAACATGAAAACCAAAGCCAGACAAATAACGTGGGTTGTATCAAAGCCAACACTCCCTACGACATGCCCTCAACCAACAAATTATTCCCACACACACACACACACACACGCACACATATATTATGCATATGAAGTAATATTAAATATTAATATTTTTCTATTTTAAAAAAGATGAAGAGATCATGGATAACTAGTATCAAGAGAGATTAGTGTATCCCACCCAACTAACACTAAAGAATCACGCTAACAAACGATGCTGAATTTCGATAAAGAAAAAACCAAAAAACCAAAAAACATATGAAAAGAAAAACCGGTATGCAGAAAGAGTATAAAGATATAGCTTGCGTTTTGTTCGTCGGTTGAAGATAAAATTTTTAAGTTGGAGTTAGTTGGCTTTTCAAAAACTAGTTATAATTTTTGTTGATTTTTTCAGAAAAAGACAAAAAATGAGATAAAAAAATATAATTTATTAATTAGAGTTAAGTTGAAATGTCAAACGAACCCATACTTTATGTGATAGAATATTAAAAAAATATATTTATAATAAAATATAACTGCATGAAATATCAGATTTATAATATAATTGAAAACCATCATATTTCTATTAAATTACCTAAAATGATACATCATACTTTTTTTTTTTTAAAGAAAATTAATATTTTCTAATTTTATCAAATATTTGTTCAAAATGTGTCTATGTTCTTCGTACCTGTTATCAAAAAATTCTTAAATACGATAATACAAAAAAATAATAATAATTAAGAGAACATGAGATCGAGAGGGAAAGTAGAAAAGTAATAATAATCAAAATAAGACGGAAAATGTTGAAAAGCACGCATTTGCAGCGCTGAGCAATTGCGACTTATAAATTAGATCTCTTTTTGAGCTGCGTCGTTGCTGACAATGCATGCCCCCACCATCCCCACACTTTTTGTTTATTCCAATTTTTTGTTTTCACGTCATCTCTTCTATATATTTCTCTTATCAAATATATATAACTACACATGTATATATATTACTAGTATCCAGCACAAAAAAGGGCGATATAAAAAAATAATAAACAAATAAATAAAAGGGATACAGATTGAAATAATATTCTACTATCAATATTTCACATTAATAATTCAAATTTAATTTGTCGTACCCTTATAACTAGTTGTATTGATTTATATTCACCATTTCTCATTTTCTACTAATTTTTTTTAAAATTTAAAAATACTGATTAAAATCTACTTTCACGCGATCTATATATGCAGCTTGTAAACTTCTCTTAATCTTGCTTTAGAAAAGATGATTGAAAAATAATATATATATATATATATATAGAGAGAGAGAGAGAGAGAGAGAGAGAGAGAGAAAGCGAGCAAAATCACAACGAAGAAGAATATAATCAACATATTCAGAATGGCCACTAAGAGACGATAGGAGCTAGGGAAAGACCTATAGACCTCTTCATTTTAAAGTATCATGTAAAATATTTCAGCCAGTCAGTGATTTGTGGGGATGGATAAAATTGGACCAAATATGTGTTTTCCTACATAGAAGAATTTAACACAATAAAAATGATCAAAAAGATATATTTCTCCATCAAAAAGAGAGCCACATGATATATGAATAAAGTAGATTTATTAGTTTATCAAGGGCAACCAACCCTTAAATCATGGTCATATCATGTGTGTATGTATTAGATAATGAATGATCACGGCATAAACAAATGCAGGGAATTGAGGGCTTAATTGGTCAAATCAAATCCCCCGAAATTAGGGGGCCGGAGGGTGTGCCTACTGCCTACTGCCTTTGCTTCTTCTTCTTCTTCTTCTTCTTTTTCTTTTTCTTTTTTCCTTTAAATGAATTGATGAATGTGTTTGTTTGTCTTGTCATGGTTTCTTATGGGACTAAATAACTAATGTATGTATGTATGCTTTTCAAACAAAAAAAAATACACGTATGTATGTATGAAAAAAAAAGGAATTGACAAATATCGAAAACAAAAGGGAAAAGGGGAAAGGAAAAGAGAAGGAAAAAAAAAAGTCAATAGTAATGAAAGGGGTTCCTGTGACGATTTTGACGAATTGTAGAATCAATTAGATACGTGACGTTTTCCACACTCGTAATTAATTAACTTGAAATAAAAAGTTAAAAACCCCGACGAGTGACGTGAGAATTAATGAGAGTCCGTGAGGTCATGTCCTTGTGTGTGTGTGTGTGTTTTTTTTTCCTTGGGGGGGGGGGGGGGGGGGTTAACCTTTAGTGGTGTTGTGTGGTGTGGCGTGGACTGTGGTGGTGCATATGCATAATTCTGCAAATTTTGTAATCGACAATGAATGCACATGCATCTCAATTACCCAACACATGATGCACCTTCTCCCTATGTATTCATACTCTCTCATTCGTCACATCAACCTTTTTCTTTCCACGTCTTCTCTCTTCTAGCTTTATATTTACATTGTTTTTCAAGTTTTATTTGTTTTTATTGTTACTTTTTAATTAATTAGAAAGTTTTGACATGATATTTAAAAAAAAAAAAAAAAAAAGGACAAACACACCCTATTCGTCGGATATTATTTTGAAGCCGGTCATGTGAGAGATGCCTCAGCATTGAATGCATGTTTAAAAAATGCGATTACCATCTAAATCAAAATCAATTAATGCTTATTGAATTCCTCAATATCATAATCTCTCACCCTCTCATGTCTCTCTCTTCTCTCTTTATTTTTTACTCATAATTTAAATTATCTAAATGCGACATATGAGTAAAGAGAGTAAATTTATAATAAGCATTTGTCAATCAAATTTAAAACCCAATTAGAAAATATGACACGTGTCAGTGAGAGAGAGAGAGAGAGTGCGCTACTCGAGACAGGAAGTGTAGGAGACGTATACGGAGGTGATCGTAGGGATAAATATTATACAAAAAAGAAATAAAAATAAAAAAGAAAAAGAAAAAGAAAAAAAAGGAAGGAGATAAATTAATACTAATATAAAGTAAAAAAGAAAGGGATATTGTCGGCAGCATCGGTTGGAAACTTTGGAAAATAAATAAATAAGTTAATTAATTAATTAATTAGAAAAAAGGTGGGGGTAGGACCCCCGGGGGCGGGGGGCAGTGGGGAAGAAGAGTAAAGCCGCCGTACAAACAAACGAAGGAAAGGAAAGGGTCAAACGGTCAGACAAAGAAAATAAATGAGAGGCAGCACGTGTCCCTAACGTGGCAAACTGTCATAACCGACAATAACCGTGACTTCGTCCTTTCCTTCCCTACTTTCCTATTTTTTGTTTTTTGTCTTTACCCCCTCCCCCTCATTTTTCAATCTTTTCATGCCACGTACACACACTGTCTCTCTCCTGCCTCTCTTTTTAATTATTGCATATTTATGCCTTCTTCCACAAAAAAAAATAGCTTAGCCCCCTCCTTTGATTGATCCGCATAAATTAGAATCTCATACATATTTTGATTGAAGTTAAATTGTATTTTAAAATTATATATTTTGTTTGACAATAAATTATTTAGAATTAAAAAATCTAGAAGGTAAGTTATATAAAGGACATTAGTGTTAAATATCCCTATTTCATTAGGGTATTAGAAGTCCAAGTTGAAGTTTAATTACAAAAAAAAACATCAGCATAGAATACCTTTTACAGAATACTAATAATTATTATTATTATATAAAAAGGTACTACAAAGCAAATAAAGTGGATGACCTTTACGGAAGGAAATATTGAAAATTTCGGAAAACTATTTATTCGACTATAATAATATATATATATTTTTAACAAATAAGGAAATTGTATTTGAACCAAATGAAAATTACAATCAATAATTATATATGATGTGAATGATCCCATAATACATAAGGTATTATTTTTAATTGAAACCTATTTCATCAATAAAATTAAATAACGCTTAAAATGTAGACATATATAAAATCTAATAATAATATATATGGATTTATATAAGAAAAAAACCTTTAAAATTTAGACCTTTAAAATTTTGCATTTCATATATAAATTTTGTACTTTTATATTTTAAACAAATCCTCCCCCTGTCAATTTAATACTGCATATAAGGAAATTTTCACTTTTAATTACTTGTATATATAGTAGCGCGTAGACCCCATGGTGCACGTTAAAAAATAGACTAATCAAGTGTTAAATTCTGTGACTTGGAAAGAAAAAAGAGAGAGAGAGAGAGAGAGAACTGTTGGCACTCATGAGGTCAAGGAAGTCAGCTGCTGCTACCATAAATGACAAAGCTTAAACACGTGGTGACATGCATGGATGACGTGTCAAGTAGTTTGTTGTGGGAATTAACAATAGTGATATTCAAAATGTCATCAAATTGCTTTTTATTAAACTCTAAGTACGTGGATACATTCCTTGCTGAGGTTTCAAGTATCTCTTTGAGACCGATGTATATAAATATTAATATATACATACATATATATATATATATATATATACGTTAACTTCAATTGTTTCCGGATTAACAAATATCGCGTCTCCGACTGGAATATCATGAGCACTATTATGCGCATAAGCATGACCACATATGACATATATATATAAGCATAATTTCGTATATACAAGAACTTTTCTATACGATACTATTGGATAACTGGACGGGAGAATTATTCCTATCTTTTTATCTAACTCTTTCTCTTTAATAAGTTATACTGTGTTATCCTTTGAGTTGTGTCAATTTTCTGCACAGGTTATACCGTCAAATAGTATTCATATATATATGTTTCTTTTTAATTCGTCAGCTTTTCTTTTTCTTTCTTTCTTTTAATCTTGAATTTTCAAAACAATAAATTCAATGGATAGAACTGGGATATTAATTTGTTCACACTTGAAGTGACTTGGTCGATCCCTAAGAATTAAAAATTAATTTTATGTGCAGTAAAAAACTAAACTCAAACCTAAATAAAAAGAAAACAAAATATTTATTTAATTCGACAAAATTATTTACCTCTAAAAAGAGGAGAATGAATTCATTAATATTTTCAGAGTTGCAAACTTTTTCAACCTCTTTTTATCCAAAATTGCTTATACCATTTATCTATCTTTCTTCTCACTTTCTCTCAAAAGAAAGCACTCTCTTTATTTTTCTTACACCCATATTTCTAAACACAAGACTTTCAATAAGACACAAAATCAATACTTTTCCAAATTCACAAAATATAACTTATTCAAAACCAAATTTGAGTCATAAAACCTAACACGTACGTACCTGTGGCCAATGGATATAAATATAATAACACATTCAATGAACACCTATATAATTGTGGATCCATGGACGATACTCTAAATGTCTGAAAGTATATGTAGATATATGGTTGTAGTAATTTATTAAATGTGGTCCATATTTATGTATGTAGCATGCGCTTCTGGCTAAATCATGTCTCTAACTATCAAAACTCCAAAGCAACAGAGACAACCTTATTTAATTCCATGTGTACTGTCAATTTGGTTTCTAGCTAGTAATTAAGATAATTAATTAATTAAACTTCAGTTCAACTACTTAGCAACATATGCCGTCTTATATATATGAGTAACCCATTAACATTAGAAAACTACTATTTCCTTCAAAAGAAAAAAAAATTTATTATCTTAACACTAGGAGTATGAAAAGTAGTTTTTTTTTTTTTTTTTTAATTTTCTCTTTTGCTAATCCATTGTATATATGAAAAGTATTTACTACCTTTTAAAAAAGTATTTACTAAAATAGTTTTGCAATATATTTCTTGCAAAATTCTATTTTCTACTTTAACATTGTAATTTTTGTGTTAAATTTGCTACTTTACTAATTTGAAGTTTATTTATTAGTATTATTTATTTTATTATTATTATTATTATTTTTTTTTTTTTTTTTGTGCTGAGCGAGTCGGTGAGACATTGAATATGACGTTATGGGATCGTACACGCTTTAAAAGGAAGCGACAAAGACCATTATAAAGTTAAAGATGATTATAGAGACGACATCGAATTACTAGGATTTTTATTTATTTTTATATATAAGAAACATTTAACCGATTTTACTATAGTTGTGACGACTTTAATTATGTGGATAATCTTTTTTTTTTTTTTTTTTTAAATCCACTCTACTCGCTTTGCACACACGTCGTGAACTCGTTTAATTAAAGAGCTGGAATTTTCTTCTCATTTCACCTGGGAAAAAATAAGATAAATGCTAAAAAATTTTAAACGATAGGATTTAAAGATTCATTAATTTGGACGGACGTTTCCTGTTATAATATCCAAACAGCAAAGCACTTTGACTTTAGACAAAATAGATAGATATTAATTAGGGATACTCATATAATATACATATATCTATATGTATGATCCCCACCTTGCTTTGAATGTTTGGTTGAAAATAGACCAAAAGTGGAAACCTTACAAGAATTAAAGACGGATATTTATGTTTATATATATAATTTGCATATCTATATATATATGATGTAGTTTTAATAGTTATTTTTATATTTATCTATCGATGATTATTGTTATTTTAGCTGTGTGATATAGATCAAATGGTTGTAACAAATTAAGTGATTGACCAAAAAATTTAATGACAATTATTAAACAATAAATAAAGAGAACTTATTAAATGTTATTATTTCTAATTTTTGAAATCTCAATTCAGATTTAATTTTTAGATTTTAGATTTCGTTTATTTCTAATTTTATTACTAACTGTTCTTTTCTTTTCTTTTAGAGTAACTCCGCTTTTTCTTGTAATATATATATATATATATATATATATATATATATATATATTATTTTCTCACTTTTCTTTCGCAAATTCTTTTCTCTTCTCCTAGCTCACCTCAACAACGATTTATTAGATGCCTTCAAAATCTTCCCATCATAATCTTTCAAAAAATTAGGAGCATAATTTTGGAGAAAAAAAAAAAAACAATTTACTCAACAAATAGAACTTTCTAGCAAAAAAATAAAAGAAAATAAAACAGATCAAATACATCGTCTACATAGATTTATTTAGATACCTTCAAAATCTGCCCATCATAATATTTCAATATTTCGGAGCATAATTTGGAAAAAAAAAAAAAAAAAACTCAGTTATAATGTTTAAGATTAATAGATTGCTTAACCTATTATTACAAGTCACATAGAATGTCATGTCATCAAATATAATTATAACTTGCACTAATATTTATAATTTTGTCTGTAATCTTCGATTGTAATATAAAAAAAAAAGTAATGATTAAAAATTCTTCCATATATATATACGAATATATAGGAGAAATACATACGTAACATTAATATCATTTTATTTATTTAAATCACACTTGGCACTTAGATATATTAAGACAGTAACGACGGAGGTAACATATATAGAGGCCCCGAGGTGCGGCTTATCGTCAGTTTGTGTTCAGAACTTCGTGAAGGACCTAAATCCTATATTAATATTTTCATATATGTATAAATGAAGCGGGGTATAGCATTTCATTTAATAATTGACTTTAAAATGACATAACATTTGTTTGTGATAAATAAATTCTCTGTTTTTATAAATTTTCAATTATATTATTTTAATGTAAAATTTTGAATATATCATGCTACGAATTCGGACCTTTTGCAAGGTCTTTATTATTATTATTTGTTAAATAAATAGATATAGATCTCGTGTTTAGTAATATAAAGTTACTTGAAGGAAAAAAAAAAAAACAAAAAATAAACATCATGTCTCAAATTCTGTAGTATAAGACAGTGACGATATTGTAATTAAAGTAGTATTGTAAAAGCATATGTAATAATTCAATTAACATATATATATATATATATATTCATATATCATATATATTCGTTAAAGGGAAGTATAGTCCATCAGGGTGATCATTGATAAATATCACGTTTTGTTGGAGGCAGGCTAGTTGGTCGTTAGATGATTATCTTGGAATACAAGGATTATTCTTGGGGCTTCTTTTTTCATTTTTCATTTTTCATTTTTCTTTTATTTAAATATTATTATTATTAATGATTATGATTTTTAATATCCTTTTTGGTTGGATAGTTTTATTCTTTGGTTCGTTTCCCACTTTTCCTTAAAAAAAAAAAAAAAAAGTGCTTTTTATCCATCTGTTACATTTCCCCACCCCGTACCTTTGGGCCTCAAATTTCTGTTTGACAATTAGTGCTACTTTCGGAAAGAAAAGTGTTTATTATAATTATTTTTTAAATTTAAATGTTTGAAACTTGGAATATTCTTTCCTTCGACACTTGGCGAAACCACATATACATATGATCCCATCTCACATCATCACCCAGTGCATAATTTACAATTACTATTATTTTTTTATCTTGTAATCTTTCCTATAAATATTAATTCCATCCATTACAAGGACTAATCAGTCTATGGCTTGGCCCAAATCAAATTTTAATTGTCGATGTTTCATTTTTAGGCCCTAATTAAAGTACTTATAATAATTATAATAATAGTAATAATAAACTTTATTACTATTAAAGATACTTCTTCTGTCTCTATATGATAGAGTACTTTAGAAATATCATCAACTACAGAACAGCTTATTGTATACAATATATATATATATATAGATATTTATACACCCTTAAATCTGATGGAAAATACTTACGAATAAGTTTAACGACTACTTTTAAAACAAATTGTTACACAAAATTATCTATTTTTTCCTTAAATTTGTTGCAAAATGCTTACGAATTAATAACTATATTGGTGTTAATTTCTAAAATTTAGGATTGATTAATAGAACGAAACGTTTGTTAGTGTTTAGGAACTACTGATCATAGGACACATATTGCAAATTACAAAAGGTTGTAGTTGTAAGAAAAATTAAAAATCTTCAATCATGAAGAAAAATGAAAAATCGAGTACATAATATACTCAAATACATAATCTTTTGAAGTGGTATAATATATACATGTTTACACCTATCAACAAACTTTTGATCCCTTTTTTTCGTTTATTATCATCATCATCATTATTATTATTATATTGGTATTATTATTATTGCTAGAAAGAAAAAACAAAGAATATATAGAATAGGATGTGATAACAATAAAATAAAATAATATCAAGTCGGTGTGCTTCCTTACTATTCTAAAACGAATTTAACGGCGATGAGCCGAGTGTAAAGTAAAAGTTGATCATCAACTTGTGATGTGATTAGTTTTTAATAGTCCTATATTAGTGGATGATCTCATAGATAACGGTATGCTACTGTAACGTGATAAGGATAAATGTAGGTTTACTTTTGTGAAGATATATGGATAATATTGTTTTTACTACTAAATGGATACCGATGATGAAAGACAATGTTCGAAGAAAATTGGAGTATTATATTACTGGAGCAAATTTTAATTAAACCAATTAAACTTTCACATTGTTTTTTTTTTTTTAAATTGAAAAAGATCTTTGGTATGTCCTTTTAACATTAAATAGCAACCTAATAATTATGATTGATATATGGCAAAAGATTTGAGTGTTATGTGACCGATAACGATTCTAAATGCGACGAAACCTAATATATAATTTAGAATGTGTAGGACTAACTTTCCATGTATTTTTATTATCATTAGCATGTTTGTAATTTTTTTAAGCACAACTCAATGACCTGATTCAAAACGACACAAAACAAATAAATTTAAATGATCCATTTCATTTTTATTTACTTGTGTTTATCATTTTTTAGTTGGCATGTTCACCCAATTAATAAACATGTTATTTTTAAGGATTTGTTTTTCTTTCTTTGAAATTCGATTGATTAGTGTTGTAGTTTGCTCATGGTTAGGGAGATAAAATTGTACAACGTATGTTAGATACTTACAAAAATTTAAGTTAAGGATTAATTAAACTAAAAAAAAATTGATTGAGCTAATGGAGCTAATTGAATTTTTGATTTGAAGATTCAGAACTCATAAGTGAAAGCAAGGTCACATGACTACACGAGAAACGAATTTTAAGTACATCAAAGAAATTTCTTTTACTGACAATTTATGTTGCAAGTAGAAAGAAAACCTTATTTATCAAGTTTAACCTCGCAAAGAGATCCAAAAGATAGGGTTAAATAGTTGTAAATCTAGAGACAACTTGCCGTTCTTCTAGGTAAAAAAATAAAATATACAACAACAACAACAACAATAATATAATAATAAACAACCAGAAAAGGACAACTTGGTGTTCATTAATCGTTATTCTTATTCAATTTTAACACCCAAAAGTCGTACATGAGAGTTTAGGCGGTGTGTTTTCACTCTTTTTTTTTTTTTTTTTTTTTTTTTTTGGGTCGTCAGATTTTTTCCCACAAATATTTTAACCTTAAAAAAAATAGGTTGATTTTTTTAATTCCATTTTTGCCCCCACTAAATTTTGTCAAGTGAATATATGTAACCGGATCAAGTTAATCAACTCTCCTTTCTCATTTTCATAGATTTCTTGACTCTTGTTTTATTATCTAATCTTATTTCTTATTCTCGAGTACTCGTTGAATAATTTTATTAGAATATTAATTTTTTGTAATGTTCTAATTTTTATGTGTATTAATCTATTTCAATATCTTAACCACTTTTTTTTATTTTTGGCAATTTTACAATGAGGTAAGCTTATTTATCCATCGATGGGATAAAATTTTTTTATCACTCGATTGAAATCGAAAGGCTAGAAAGGACTAAAGACCACCTAACTAAAATAAAACTACCCACACAGAATACCAAAACCCAATATCAGATTAAGAACAAAAACAACCTTCACCGGCGAGAATGCCGGCGAGACCAAGGAGTTCCGATGCCGTCGACCTGCGCAGAGGGGCTTCAAGCTCGTGAGATTCGAGCTCGCGACGTGAAGGGGCTGCGAAGTGGAGAGATCTGGGGCTGCGAAACGCCGGCAACCACTGCTGACCCCCACCCAGATCGCGACAAGCTCGCAATAGCGGATCCAGCGGAGCCGGAAATCTCCTCGCCCGATCTGAGCACCCCGCCGCTACCATGCCCTCCCGTTCTCGTCACCGGAGAAGAAGGTCCTTCCTTGCATCTGATCTCCTCGTTTGCAACCGAAACACCACCATCGCCGTCGTCGCCGAGGTTCTTCGAATAGCAATGGCTGATCGAAAGGTCCACGACCCACACGAAGAGGAGAGTGTTGGTTTTCACCGGATCCATGTTGGGTGGCGCTCGCCCCCTACCGGCGCTACAATGGGCAAGTCGTTCTCGCCGTCGTGTGCTTGTCGGCATTCTCGCCATTGTCCACGGAGGAGGGTGAGGAATGGTGGTCTGGTTTTTTTTTTTTGAAATGTTTTGTAGAATAATATCAGGTGTAATAGATTGTATGTTTTTTTAGTATATCTTTTTAATATTGATCATCTGACATGAAAGTCAAAAAATTTTACCCAATTTGATAGGGTAAAAAAAGAAATCTCATGGAAGAATTGCCCCTTTTTTTTTTAAACCAAAGAGGAAGAAAATGATCGTGAAGTTAATAAATATAAATGCCAATAAATTGAGGGGGGAAGGGGGGGGTGGTGTTGGGGTGGTTGAGGGATGGGAGAAAAAAAAGGAGAGTGTAATGTAAGCTGGAAGCAGAGCAGGTGGAAATGGCTTATGACTATGGGTGGGTATGTATGTCTTTGGACTATGATCTAGTAGAGAGACAGACAACAAAAACTACTTCCGTTGGAGGGGCCCATGCCTGTGGCCCAATGCCCCCATGTATGCAAGTAAAACTTATCTATTTAAATTTTTTAATATATATTATCAATTTTATTTTCATTTTCGTATCTTTCTCTGAAAAAATTAAAGAAAAATATCACTTTTTCACTCATAAATAGTAATATTTATTTAAAAAATCAAATAAGAATTCCTAAAAAAAAGAAAAGAAAAGAATAACATCCCATTTGGGACACGTCTTAGACTATATATTAAATTTTTTTTTATTTTCAAAAAAATTTAAATTTTAAAAATAGATAATTTTTTCATTTTAAATAAAAATAAAGTGATTTTTATATCAAAATATTCATAACATTAAGAGAAATAAGACAAGATTCATTATATATATATATATTTTTTAATATATTTAAAAATTTTATATTATTTTTTATATCACATTATTTTTAATTATTATTATTTTTTTTTCAAAAACACATTTTCATGGTGGAAATTAAATTGTTACGGGGGACTATCACAGGGATATCGTCTTATAAAAAGCCGCGCGATGGGCTCTGCAAAATCTCACTTGAATGCATTTTGCCTTTCCTCCTTTCTTTTGCTTTCTGCATTTGCAATTTGCATTGCTCTCTTTCTTTCTTTTTGATATTTTTATTTTTATAATATTTTTCTCATTCTTACCCTTCCCTCTCTCTTCTTTCGTTCCTCCTGTCCTCTATTAACAGTCTGTGAAAGAAATAAAGAAAGAAATATCTGGTTCCTGGTTTATTTCTCACGATCTTCGTTTGCGCACCTCTTTCTCTGACTTTTAGGAGAGATAAGTAAGAAGGGCGACCATATAACGTCCTTTATCTCCCCCCCCCCCCCCCCCCCCCCCCTTCCTTCTCTCTTTTTTAGTTCTAACAACGATATTATATCCTGAAAAAAGCTACACAAATCTCGAAATCAAGAGCCAAAAACCAAGGTTTGTGTCTCTCCTCTTTTTTTTTTTTTTTAATTTAATTTTTTTAGGTTGAAAACGTCGATTGAGATATGTTGTTGTTGTTGTTGTTGTTGTTGTTGTGTTTTTTTTTTTTTTTTTTTTTTTTTGCGGTAAAGAAAAGAAAAGAAAAGAATGAAGTACGTGTTGGTGACGGGAGGAGTGGTGAGCGGACTGGGCAAAGGAGTGACAGCCAGTAGCATTGGCCTTCTTCTCAAGGCTTGTGGTCTTCGCGTTACTTCCATCAAAATTGGTCTCCCCTTCCCTTCCTTCTTCTTCTTCTCAATGTTTATATGTATATATATATAGATTGAAAAAAGAAAAAAAAAATAGAGAAACATGAAAGTATTATATGCACTTTTTGTGTTTCTCTTTCTACTAAAGTAATGGAATTATTTAATTACTGTCATTTGTTTTTAGCTGCACAAAAACTCTAAATTGTTTTTGAGTTGAAAAAAAGAACGACTGATTTTATATTACCATTATACTATTATCGGATAAATAATGCTTTAATGTTTCACGAAAATGGGATTTGGTTTTGATTTTGATTTTTTTACATTTTATTTTAAACAAAAATAATATTAGTTTTTGAATTCAGATCCTTACTTAAACACGGATGCCGGAACTATGTCCCCTTTCGAGCATGGCGAAGTGTTTGTATTGGATGACGGTGGTGAGGTACTACTACTCTTTTACTCACTACCTAGACCTCACAATCTCTCTCTGGTTTTTTGTTTTTTGTTTTTTTTTTTAATTATTAATTTTGGGTGGACAATCTTCTTGTTTTTGGTCGAGATTTTTGACTGTCAGTTTGGGAAAAATGAAGAAATTAATTTGATTTTGTCCCTCCTTTTTTATTCGGGGAATTGTCGGGTTGTTTTTCAATTCCAAGTTCCCCCACCACCCCCCCCCCCCCCCCTTAATAATCACTGTTAGTCTGGAAAATCATGTATTTGTTGCTATCTACGAACTATATATACACATAGATATGGATATATTTGTGGCTTATGCTTTGTTAAGCTATGTACAAAAGTCTAATTGAAGGGAGCTTCAAAGAAACCAGCAAATAATGATTTAATTTTTTTTAAAAAATTTTAATGTGTGAAGGTGGACCTGGACCTTGGGAACTATGAGCGATTTCTAGATATAAAGCTGACCCGTGATAATAACATCACTACTGGAAAGATTTACCAGGCATGTTTTAGCTTTTGCACTTATTTACACTTTTCTTATCTTTCTCTCTCTTGCATATCATATAGCTACCTGCGAATCAACATACTTTCTCTCTCTCTCACTCTCTCTCTCTTTCTCTCTATTTTTTATTTTTTTATTTTTAAACCAAATTTGTTTAATTTTTAATGCCTTTGTTGCAGTCCGTTATTGATAGGGAGAGAAAGGGAGACTATCTGGGAAAGACTGTGCAGGTTTTTCTCTGATTCTTGCTCCCCTCACCTCAGAATCTCAGATCAGATCAGATCACTCTAATTCTAAATAGAAGCTTTGTTTCCTATTCTTTCTACTTACACAAATTCTCTCCTACCTTTTCTTCTAATGGTCCCTTTTTTTTTTTTTGGTGGGTGTCTGGGTGATAGGTTGTTCCTCACATCACAGATGCCATTCAAGAGTGGATTGAGCGTGCTGCACAAATACCGGTCGACGGAAAGCCTGGTCCAGCTGATGTTTGTGTGATAGAACTCGGTGGAACTATAGGTACACATAACACCAATAAAATTATTCCCTTATTTGTGGAACCCCGGGTAGTTTCTCATTTGTTTATTTATGGTTTCTAACTGTTTTATTTTTGGATGCAGGCGACATTGAATCCATGCCATTCATTGAGGCATTAGGACAATTTTCATACCGTGTAGGTAAGCAGATATGTATATATATTGATCAACTCCACGTGACACAACACAAGTGCGTTAAATCTACCGTATTTTTATTTTATTTTTTTAATCAAACCATTTAACTGCTTGAATTTCTTTCTAGGAGCTGGCAACTTCTGCTTGATTCATGTCAGCCTTGTGCCGGTTCTGAATGTCGTTGGTGAACAGGTATATCTATGTGTGTGTGTCTATATATATATATTTTTGGGAGGAATTCTTGTTTTCAAATATGTCACGAGAAGATGATTAAACCCCCATGTCCTTTGTTGTAATGTCATGTTATTTGGTTGGTCATTGTTGTAATCTCATGTTTACCGTGTTCAGAAAACAAAACCAACCCAACACAGTGTACGTGGACTCAGATCTCTCGGTTTGACCCCACATCTTCTTGCTTGTCGCAGCACAATGGTTATCCTCCATCCTTATATATATATATCTCTCTCTCTCTCTCTCTCTCTCTCTCACCGACACAGATATACACACTTAGAGCACACTTACTACACAAGGACATTTACCTTATCGTGTTTGCTTAAGGTTCTATACTTGCAGGCACTTGACGAGAATGTTACGGCGAAGCTATCTCAGTTTTGCCATGTCCCGGTAAGTGATCGTAAAGAAAAATGGGTCCTGCAAATTACAATATTTACTGTGTCTACTATGTTGGAATAATTTAGTTAAATTGAACTTGCTATTTTTCAGAGAGAGAATATTATCACTCTGTACGATGTTCCCAACATATGGCACATTCCTTTGCTCTTAAGGGTAATTTTTTCCCCAACACCTTTTGCACTCTCATACTAATTCTTGCAATTATTATGTATGTGCAAATGATTGCTTTGTTTTCTTCTTGTCAATTAGGATCAGAAGGCTCATCAAGCAATATCCAAGGTTCTTAACCTTCAAAGGTTTGTGTAAAGAGCTTATTCCCTCTCGGTTTCTCTTTTTTAGCCACTCCTAACCTGCAATATTGGCAACCAATTGACATCACCCTTTCATTCTCTAGCGTCCTCACAAAATAATGTTTGATAATCTGCAGCATGGCTAGGGAGCCTGACTTGGAGGAATGGACTTCTAGGACTGAACTTGCTGATGCACTGCATGAGCCGGTAGGTCTCATCTTCCAAGTAAAATATACTTTTTTTTCCCCTTCTGCTTGCCAGAAATATCATTTTATCTCTTCAATCAACAGGTCCGTATCGCCATGGTTGGGAAGTATACAGGCCTGTCAGATTCCTACCTCTCTGTCCTGAAGGTAGAGTGATCCACTCCTCTTTGTGTGGCAAATCCTTTCCCCTAGATAGTTCCCTAAAGAACTGTTTTAGTTACTAGAAAGTTATGTTTCTCAAAAAGTGTTTGCCTACCTCAATTTTTATCGAAGGACAACTGTATTGACAAAATCCCAAAGTGATTATGAAGTTCTCTGTAAATAGAAGGTTTGCAAACAGACACTTAATAGGCTAATCAAAGTTGTTGCTAAGTAAGTTTTACTATATTACATCTAGTATGCATTTGATATAAGTATGGTTTGTGGACTTATTTCCATGATGTTTGTCAGCATATGTGTATAACTCGAGAGTTATAGGATATGATTCCATAAAATTTTTTGCAGGCTCTTTTGCATGCATCTGTTGCCCAACGTAAGAAGCTTTTTGTGGACTGGATTGCAGCTGGTGACTTAGAAGATGCAACAGAAAAAGAGGTTAATAATTGTCAATTGTCACTTTGTTTAGATTTTTATCTTCTGCCTTGTTTTGCAACTTGACAAAAAAGAGATCATCTTAGCAGAATCCTGACGCTTACAAGGCTGCATGGAAGTTGTTAAAGGTTTGTGTTTTCTTTGCCTTCATTGGCCTTGGTTTTTTTGCATCAAACAATTGTGATTTTGATATAACTCTAATGGATTCGTTCTCAGTTGAGTTGTTGTTTCATCTCTGCCAGCCTTCTGACTAGCCTGTATTATCCTCTCAGGGTGCTGACGGTGTTCTTGTTCCTGGAGGGTTTGGTGACAGAGGTGTGCAAGGAAAGATTCTAGCAGCAAAGTATGCACGAGAGAACCGAATTCCCTACCTCGGAATTTGCCTTGGAATGCAGATATCAGTGATTGAGTTTGCGCGATCTGTTCTTGGTCTGAAAGATGCTAACAGCACTGAATTCGATCCTCAAACAAAGAATCCATGTGTTGTCTTTATGCCTGAGGTCTAGATTTTATTTAACGTGTTTTGAGTTCTATGTATATTTGTGGTTTAAAAATACGTCCTCTGCAATTCCCCGTATCTGATCCTATTGCCACTTAAGCAGGGCTCAAAAACACATATGGGTGGCACCATGCGTCTTGGATCAAGGAGAACCTTTTTTCAGGCTATGGACTGCAAATCAGCTAAATTGTAATTACTTGAATTAAAAAGAATTTGTATGCATTGCATGCATATGTACCTTAATGCTTTTTGTTTGTATAGTGTGAATCATTGGGGTACCTTAAAATGCTAAGGTAGAAAGCAATTAGAGAAGTACACGGATCAATTAGTAGGTACTAGTTATAACTAAAGTGTTAATGATGTGCATTTTGTGTTGCTTTAGATACGGGAATAGAAGCTTCGTTGATGAGAGACACCGACACAGATACGAGGTATGGTGGATAAAGATGCAAATAGATATCTCTGGTTTCAGAAATTGATATTTTTTGGCAAGTGGAATAAAAATGTTGCACTGCAGGTGAATCCGGAAATGGTTGGACGCCTTGAAAGGGCGGGTCTCTCTTTCACAGGGAAAGATATAACAGGTCGACGCATGGAGGTTGGAACTTTAAACTCGTAGGACTAATACACTTGATTTGTGTCTAAAGACTCAACAATCTGAGTTTCAAAGTTTTGGTGCGACAGATTGTAGAGCTAAGGAATCATCCCTACTACATCGGCGCACAATTTCATCCTGAATTTAAATCAAGACCGGGGAAACCTTCTGCTTTATTCTCAGGCACCTGCTCTTCCTCACTCAAAAAAAAAAAAAAAAAAAAAAAAAGAAAACAAAGAAAAAGAAAAAAAAAGGGAAAATTTTTTCCATGAAAGTTCATGTTGTTGTTTTAAAGTTTTAGGAGTATTAAGATATGCATGGGAGTTATATAAAAAATGTTGTGATTGTGACTTGTGAAACAGGGCTTATAGCAGCGGCATGCAGGCAGTTGGACAGTCTCCTCTTACAAGGATATGAGAACAAAAGGATTATCCCAATGGCAGCAGGCACCATTGATACCCCAGCAACCATAATATACCAAAATGGAACTGCAACGAAGGCATCGAATGGAACACTAGAGGGTATTTACAGCATTTGCAACGGGGTACACTAGTTAAGCCAAGTCGATGCTGTTCTATTACGGCATTACATGTGTGGTTGGTACGATTTCATTCGGGCAGTTTTTGTTTTTGTGTGTTTTTTTTTTTTTTTTTTTGGGTAGTGATACTTGAAGAGGATTAGTTCTTGTGTACAGTCGTGGGTTATTGGGTTTTTACGTAACTGAGTTTTGCAATAGAACTCGAGCTGATCCCGATATTTTTAAATGGAAGCAGCTTGGCGAAGTTCCACAGTTGTACTAGGAATAGGGAAAGTGTTATGGGAGTTGTTTTCTTTCCCTTCTCCTCTGGCTTGTGTTTTTATCAACATGAATGGGATAGTAAAACTCTAATGTTGCAAGGAGATTCGAGGCCTTTGTAGAATGTACACTCTGCTGATTGTTGAGGGAATGTTTAGTTGAATTTTGTTAGCAAAATATAAAGAAAAAGTCAACGAACAAAAATTAAATAATCACGAAATCTGTTAGTAGTAAAATTATATAAATATATATGAAAACAAAATTCAAAATTGTAGATGAACACTAAGGCCCGTGTATCATATGGTTTCCTTAAAACAAATTCGTCTCCTCACCGTCGGTGCTCGAGGATCAATCGGTGTCTGTTTCCTAGGATACAACAGTTCACAACCACGTTACAGCCTCCGGCGAACTTGAAAAATGCCCGAACTCTATCACTTAAGACACCTAGACTCAGATCACTAAGAAAGGAAAAGAAAACTTTGTATTTTCATGTGTTATCTTTTGGACTAAGAATGGATGCCAATTTATAGGCATTCATGTGAGGAATAAAACGGTTTAGCCATTTACATTGGCTTAACTTGTTGGAAGCCAAACGTTTCAGCCATTTACAATGGCTTTAACTTGCTAGAAGCCAAACGTTTTGGCTGTTACAAGTTGTCACAAACATTTTCATGCTTTTGGAATTAATCATGGTATTATTCCTATTAATTAGAAACATTTTCTGAGGCTTAAAGGTTAGCATCATTAACCTCCATGGAGTAATTGCAGTCAATTACGAATTTAAGTTGGAAAAAAAAATCAAAACCAATTTAAAATCGTGCAGCAAAATGAAGCCTGCATGGAGTTGGTAATTCAGTTCGACTGTAATAACTAAACTTTTTGATGGACTCGTGATTTCCTTATATATAAAGGAAATTTATGTTTGTACTATGTGAAATTCATAATCTGATTATCAGAATATGTTTGAGTTCTTATGATGCTGTAAGACTCAATGACAGTTCATCAAATCAGGTAAGAGGCCTTATAGTGAAAAAGACAAAATCATGAATCATAGTGTTGCTCTAGTCAATGAATGACCATGATAGCTTATAACATGGTTAAGACGATACTGAAATTTAATAATCAGTATTGAAATTATTCTGTGACCGACCGTATTATGGTTGCAGAATTAAGAATAAGGATTAGGAATATCTAGAATAATCCGGAATAATATTTAGAGTAATAAAAATTAGGTAACTTCAAATCCTAAGAAAAACCTATACGTAGTCCAGTTATATGTAGATAAATTCTAGACTACAGTTGAAATAGTATATGTATTATCTGGATTAATAAGAAAAAAGATGCGTATTAGGAGGTAAGGCCAAACATGGCATTACTTGGAGGCTAAGTAATTGAAGATAATCACACAAATTTTTGGATTTATTGTTTTTATGGAAAGAATTAAAGAGATAAGCATTAGAGGATTTTTTTTGGCTCCAACATTCCACATGGCCGGCCATTTGAGGGACAAGAAAGTCAAAAAATTGTGTTTTAAGGCCAATTATGTAAACCAAGGTGAGTTGAAAAAAAAATTAATTGTGGGAAAATTTAGAAATTTCACCTATAAATAGGTATAAGTAGTGGAGAATTTGACCATTTTTATTATTTTATATTCTTTTCCTGTCTAGCTCTTAGAAAAATAAAAAATAAAAAAAAATAAACAAGGGTCTTGGTGACCGGATTTTTTGTTGGAGAAGCAGGACAATGATTTTTCTCTCATCCAAGGCCTAGAACCCATCTCTTTCAAACTGTAGAGGTATATTTCTTGATCCCTTAACTAAACCTTTAATTAGTTTTGGTTTTGTGGAATATAAGTGTATTTTAAGTTATGGGATGTAAAAGCATAAGCTCATATTCTCATATTTTCCTATTTTATAGCTTCTAGTGCTTGATTTATGCTTTGATTAACTTGATTTGCTAGCTCTAAGCTTAGGTTTAATTTTATGCTTTAAGATGAGTTTTGAAGATTATGTGCATGTGATTATGCCCTTATATGTTCAAGTATGGTGATTATATGCATGTTGGCTAAGAGATCAACATAAAAAAACAATTTAATAAATTAGTAAGGTATCAATATTGTGTTCATCAAGTAAATGGTTAAATTTTAAGAATAAACCAGGCACGCTGCATGATGACTTAGGCTCACGGCTTCGACCATTTGAGATAGGGTGTACGGTTTTTTAAAATAGAACCAACAAAAATATAAACTTCCAGTTTTCGGAATAATTTAGACAGTTTTCTGATAACTCAATTTTGAGTCCCTTAGAGGCCGAATTTGAATAAAGTTATAACTGCAAAGTTGTATAACATGGAAAATTCTAGCAGGTAACATAGACAGTTTTTGAAAAAAAGGCTCCAAATGCCTCCGTTTTTATCAGTTTCCAAAACTGGTTAGTTCAGGAAACTATACACGGCCAGAAACTTTCAAGGGGCAAATCGGGTAAGCTAAAGTCAGATTTAAGCTTCAAGCAAAGCACAAAAGTTGTAAATTTCGATAAGATATATAATTTCTGTTGTAATGACCCGACAACGTAGGCCGTTACCATACTTACTTTACTTAAATACTTAACTTACTTAACTTTGTAAAAATACCAGAAAATTTTTTTTAAACTTAAACTTAAAACCTATCTTAACCTCATACTTATATATATATGAGCTTAATTAAGTATTGGACTTTTAAATTATCTTAACACATCTTACAAATCATACTAATTACTAGATAACAGTATCATCAAATTGATATAACATAATACAAACATTTTTAAAATACGTGGCGGTATCCAACCCAAAGTTTTCACAGTCTGCCGTGTCATTCTCCACAGTCTTGTATCATACATTACCGGTAGGCTGCTTACCTACAGCATAAAAAAAAGTTATGAGCTTTCACCCAGCAAGTACAGCTTCTTTTTCCGCAAAACAATCTTAATAAAGAATGCATGAATCAATTATGCTTTCATATAATCTAATTATCCTTTTTTATGCTAGCATATTTTTTGGCCCCATACATAACATGAGTATACGTACCGTAGTACGCAGCCATGGAGTGGTTGGAACGGCCAGTTCAATCCAACTCAAATCATAGACCAAACTCGCCCTCGTGGCAGGTCGGTATGACACGAGAAAACCTGCTTGCCATTATACTTAAAAACTTATTTTAATTCTTAAAAGCTTTTTCTTGTTTTGAACATACTTGAAAAATGGAATCATAACATTTTTGCCTATGCTGTATGCGGAATTGTATTTACAAGTTATCCTACGCTCTTAGTCTATCGTTTCAACAAGGTGCGATAACAGGTTATACTTCTGTTTTCAAACCAGGCGTAAGAATCATTCTACCACATTACTCAATAAATCATAACATATTCATTGATCAATAAGTCGGTCTGCAACCCAACTACCATCCGTTATAGAATTGTTACCATATTTTTAAGTAACTTGGGCCTATTATTTTTTCCCTTTTTTTAAAAAATACCTTGTTTTCTTGGAAAACACCTTAGTTACTTGGAAAATACCTTGATTTCATAAATCAAGTATTATCTTGATTTAATACTTGAAATTGCCTTTTAAAAATCACTTGTGAAATTTCAAATGGATTCAAAACCTTTTAAAAATGTTTTTTATAAAACCGTAATTCCTTTTTTTCAACAGGGGTCGTAAAATTGTAAAATCTTGAAAACTTCTTTTGAAAATAGCCTTTTAATTTGGTTGAAAGTACGTGTGTATGAATTTCATGTACCATGTACAATTTTAAAAATCCAGTTTTATCTTTAAATCAGTTTAGGTTTTAAAAAAGTTTTCTTCACGAAAATTGTATATCTCATCGAGGCCTAAAACTTAAATCCATCTTTAACTTACCCGTTTTTCTCCTTGAAAAATTCCGGCAGTGCACAATACCCGGGACCGGCCAGTTTTGAAAAATCATAAAAATAGATATCTTTAGGGCCTTTTTTTCAAAAACTGTTTGCCTTGCCCCCTAGAGTTTTCTGTTTTCTACAAGTTTACAGTTATAACTTTTTCCATATTCGGCCTCTAAGAGGCTCAAAACTGGGTTTCTAGAAAACTGTCCAGATTATTTTTAAAAACCGGCAGTTTGTATTTTGTTGGTACTTGTTTAAAAATTCGCACACATTACCTCAAACGGTCGAAGCCGTGAGCTTACATCAACATGCAGTGCGTCGAATTCATTCTTAATATTCAATCATCCACTTGTCTATTGACTTGAAAAACACAATATTGATAACCTTACTAGCTTACCAAGTTGTGTTTTTAGGCTAATTTCTTAACCAACATACACATTGATAAGGCCAAGGTTCCGGTTCTAGTTCCTGTTGGACCAGTTACAAGAACGCGGGCAAAGAGGTTCAAGGAGGCTTTAAATACTTTCGTGCAGCACATTATGATAGAGGATGGCAAGTCTACATGTATGGACTCAACAAATAAAGCTCAAATAGTCAATTTAATTCAAGTTCTGCCATGTAATTGAAGAAGCCACGTCAGCCATGCATTCCATGCAAATGGGTGTGCTTTTTGGAGGATTTGATTAGTTTGAACCAAGCTGTTTGATTCCCTATTTAGTTGTCCACGTTTTTGGGTTAATTGGGCAAGAATGAGTTAGTTTCCTTTTCCTTATAATGGTTGTAAATGGCTGGAAAATAAAGTCAGACAATTAAGTTAGTTTCCTTTTTAATTTTTAGGCTAAAATTATTAGGTTAGTTTCCTTTTCTTTAGCTTAGAATATTCTAGGAATATTATTGTAATTCTCAGCCTATAAATAGGCCTTATTTCAGATCAATAAAAAAACTTTTTGGCAATTCTATTCACTCTTGTGATTTATCTCTCAGTTCTTGTTGAACTAATCGAACTTATCAAGACTTTGTCTTGTGGCGTTCAAATTCGACTTATCAGGTCAGTATAATGTTAGTGCAACTTTTAATGTTTCTGATTTAAGTCCCTTTGATACAGGTGACGATTTGAGGGCAAATCCTCTTCAAGAGGAGGGGAATGATAAGGCCAAGGATCCGGTTCTAGTTCCTGTTGGACCAGTTACAAGAGCGCGGGCAAAGAGGTTCAAGGAGGCTTTAAATACTTTCGTGCAGCACATTGTGATAGAGGATGGCAAGTCTACATGTATGGACTCAACAAATAAAGCTCAAATAGTCAATTTAATTCAAGTTCTGCCATGTAATTGAAGAAGCCACGTCAGCCATGCATTCCATGCAAATGGGTGTGCTTTTTGGAGGATTTGATTAGTTTAAACCAAGCTGTTTGATTCCCTATTTAGTTGTCCACGTTTTTGGGTTAATTGGGCAAGAATGAGTTAGTTTCCTTTTCCTTATAATGGTTGTAAATGGCTGGAAAATAAAGTCAGACAATTAAGTTAGTTTCCTTTTTAATTTTTAGGCTAAAATTATTAGGTTAGTTTCCTTTTCTTTAGCTTAGAATATTCTAGGAATATTATTGTAATTCTCAGCCTATAAATAGGCCTTATTTCAGATCAATAAAAAAACTTTTTGGCAATTCTATTCACTCTTGTGATTTATCTCTCAGTTCTTGTTGAACTAATCGAACTTATCAAGACTTTGTCTTGTGGCGTTCAAATTCGACTTATCAGGTCAGTATAATGTTAGTGCAACTTTTAATGTTTCTGATTTAAGTCCCTTTGATACAGGTGACGATTTGAGGGCAAATCCTCTTCAAGAGGAGGGGAATGATAAGGCCAAGGATCCGGTTCTAGTTCCTGTTGGACCAGTTACAAGAGCGCGGGCAAAGAGGTTCAAGGAGGCTTTAAATACTTTCGTGCAGCACATTGTGATAGAGGATGGCAAGTCTACATGTATGGACTCAACAAATAAAGCTCAAATAGTCAATTTAATTCAAGTTCTGCCATGTAATTGAAGAAGCCACGTCAGCCATGCATTCCATGCAAATGGGTGTGCTTTTTGGAGGATTTGATTAGTTTAAACCAAGCTGTTTGATTCCCTATTTAGTTGTCCACGTTTTTGGGTTAATTGGGCAAGAATGAGTTAGTTTCCTTTTCCTTATAATGGTTGTAAATGGCTGGAAAATAAAGTCAGACAATTAAGTTAGTTTCCTTTTTAATTTTTAGGCTAAAATTATTAGGTTAGTTTCCTTTTCTTTAGCTTAGAATATTCTAGGAATATTATTGTAATTCTCAGCCTATAAATAGGCCTTATTTCAGATCAATAAAAAAACTTTTTGGCAATTCTATTCACTCTTGTGATTTATCTCTCAGTTCTTGTTGAACTAATCGAACTTATCAAGACTTTGTCTTGTGGCGTTCAAATTCGACTTATCAAACGGTGCACCACCACCGTTTGTGGCGTCTACGACAATACCAAGGTTCTTGTTTGTGGGTTGGCATTGGGTCGCGGTCATCTATACCAAGGTTCGTGTCACGATTCAAGCAACGGGTCGAGGTCTCCCCCCCCAAACCTGATTGTAGAACGTTCTTGGGTTCCTTTTCGTTGTCGGGTCTCGTCACAAGTTGGCGGGGTTCACATCAGTGCTTGATTTTCTATAGTGGTCTCATACCTTAGGTCATTCTGGTCAAGCATTGACCGACATAGGATCGTAAACCCTAATCTCACCCTTTTTAACCAAAAGGCTTCATATTCGTATAAATAACTTATTACCGAGTCTTAAAATATTACAAGAACTAAATAATGCTTTGATAATTCAAATCAAGCATTTCACACAAACATACATATTACAAACTTCGATTCTCTAAAAAGGAAATCGTAAATTTGTAAAAAGATCGGTTATTACACATATTCTGATAATCAAATCAGATCATGAGCTACATATTGACATACATAGTACAGACTCAGATTTCCTTTACACCTAAGGAAATCACAAGTTTGTAAAAAATTTCAATTGTTACAAATGCCTTGTTTACTTAGAAAATATCTTAACTTCATAAATTAAGCATTTCTTGATACAATACTTGAAATTGTATTTTATAATACATAGTATGTATTTAAGGTTTAAAATCACTTGTGAAATTCAAATAAATTTAAATCTCTTTGAAACTATTTTCGTAAAACCATAGTCCCTTTTCAGAGGGGTCACAAAACCTTAAAAACTGGTTTCAAAACATCCTTTTAATTTGATTGAATCTATGTGTGCAGGAATTTCCTCTTTTATGCACAGTTTTGAAAATTCAGTTCTTATAATTGGTTTATAATTTAGAAAAGTTTTCTTCATAGATGTAATAACCAATCTTTTTATAGGCTCATGATTTCATTAGATACAAAGGAAATTTAAGTCTGTACTATGTATGTCAATGTGAAATGCATGATCTGATTTATCAGAATATGTTTGAGTCCCTATAAGTTATAAGACCCAATGATAGTTTATTAAGCTAAGTGTAAGGCCTTATGTTGAAAAAGGCAGAATCCTGATTTATGGTTTATCCTGGCCAACGTATGACCAGGATAACTCATGACTTGAATAAGACGGTACTGCAATATAATAAGCAGTATTGAAATTATACTGTAGCTGGCCGTTATTACGGATGCAAAGTTAAGAATAAGGAATGGGATCACTCTAAAATAATCAGGAATAATATTTGGAGCAAGGAGGACTAAGTAGTTTCAAGTCCTAAGAAAAACCTATACCCAGTCCAGTTAAGTGCAGATAAATTCTGGACTACAGTTCAGTATTACTGTATTGTTGATAGTTAAAATAGTATTAGTACTATCTGGATTATTAAGAAAATGAACTGCATATTAGGAGGGAGTGCCAAACATGGCCCTACTTGGAGGACAACTCATCATAGATAATTATGTAATTTTGGGGATTTTTGAAATTATGGAAAGAATTAAGTGGATAATTATGAAAGGATTTTTTAGCCAAAACCCTCCACATAGCCGGCCAACATGGGGACATGAAAGGCAAAATCTTGCATTTTAGGGCCAAATGTGTAATTCAAGGAGAATTTAAGAAAAAAAAATAATTGTGGGAAATTATGAAATTTTCACCTATAAATAGGGTTTGTATGGTAGAACTTAAACCATTTAGTTAGACTCTCAAACTTTTAGTTCTCTTCAAACTTTTTCCTCTCTAGCCCTTAGAAAGAAAAAAACAAAAAAACAAAAAAAAAAAAAAAAAAGAGAAGAAGAGAGGGAGTGGCCGGTTGTGGGTGTGGAGGTGGTGGTGCAAATTTCTCTCATCCCAAAGTCTAGAAGTAACCTTTCCAAGCTTTAGAAGTATTACTCTTAATCCTCTTACTAAGAATTTTATTAGGTTTTGATTTGAGAATTTATGTGTATTTCAAGTTATGAGTTGTAAGAGCATAAGCTCATGTTTCTTTTTTTTTTTTTTCCTATATTATGGTTTTTATATGGTTGGTTATGCTAGATCTATGCTTAGGTTACCTTGTTTGCTAGCCCTAAGTATGAAATTGATTTTATACTCTAGAATGAGTTTTAAGGTTATGTGTGCTCACCATGTATTTATGATTATGCTTTCACATGTTTGAATATGGATATTTTATATATAATGGTTATGTGAATGCTATGTGTGATGTGAACCCCGCCAACTTGTGACGAGACCAGACAACGAAAAGGAACCCAAGAACGTTCTACAATCAGGTTTGGGGGGGGAGACCTCGACCCGTTGCTTGAATCGTGACACGAACCTTGGTATAGATGACCGCGACCCAATGCCAACCCACAAACAAGAACCTTGGTATTGTCGTAGACGCCACAAACGGTGGTGGTGAACCGTTTGATAAGTCGAATTTGAACGCCACAAGACAAAGTCTTGATAAGTTCGATTAGTTCAACAAGAACTGAGAGATAAATCGCAAGAGTGAATAGAATTGCCAAAAAGTTTTTTTATTGATCTGAAATAAGGCCTATTTATAGGCTGAGAATTACAATAATATTCCTAGAATATTCTAAGCTAAAGAAAAGGAAACTAACCTAATAATTTTAGCCTAAAAATTAAAAAGGAAACTAACTTAATTGTCTGACTTTATTTTCCAGCCATTTACAACCATTATAAGGAAAAGGAAACTAACTCATTCTTGCCCAATTAACCCAAAAACGTGGACAACTAAATAGGGAATCAAACAGCTTGGTTCAAACTAATCAAATCCTCCAAAAAGCACACCCATTTGCATGGAATGCATGGCTGACGTGGCTTCTTCAATTACATGGCAGAACTTGAATTAAATTGACTATTTGAGCTTTATTTGTTGAGTCCATACATGTAGACTTGCCATCCTCTATCACAATGTGCTGCACGAAAGTATTTAAAGCCTCCTTGAACCTCTTTGCCCGCGCTCTTGTAACTGGTCCAACAGGAACTAGAACCGGATCCTTGGCCTTATCAAGCACAATATGTAGAGCAATAAGAATTAAGTAGTTTCAAGTCCTAAGATAATTATGGATTTTTAAGAAATTAAGAAAGTATTAAGAGGATGACTAAGCAAAAGATGGAAGCCAAGTGCCTCCACCTTAGCCAGCCACCTCACAAGAAATTGACGTGTCATGCTTCTAGGCTTAGTGACTAAGCACACTAGCCTTGCTTTGTTGGCTAAGTCCTTCTACATGATCCCTAAATGGCCGGCCACTACATTGGTTCTACGAGCAAATATTTTGCTCTTGAGGACCAATATGCAATTTAGACATAATAAATTACCCTAAGTTATTGAGAGAGTGACATGTGTACTTCTATAAGCATTGTCGCCTTGCTTACTTGGCTAGCTAAAGTAAGCATAACTCTCCACATAGGCCGGCCACCACAAGAAAGGGACACATCATGCTTCTAGCCTTGATGAGTAAGCACCCTAGCCTTGCTTGCTTGGCTAAGTGTGATCTCTCACATGGCACTATGGCCGGCCACCTTGGTGGCTTTATAAGCAAAAATTGTGCTCTTAGGGGCTCATAGGCAAATAGGGAAACAAGTGTTTCATTGAGAGCTTGACACCTTATATTTTTAGCTTTGCTAAGTAAGCATTGTAGCCTTGCTTACTTGGCTATGTGTTGTGCTTCAACAAGCAAAATCTTCCACATGGTTCCACATATGGCCGGCCACCATAAGGAAAAGACACCTCATGCTTCTAGCCTTGATGAGTAAGCCCTTAGCCTTGCTTACTTGGCTAGCTAGAGCAACCACATGGTTCCACATATGGCCGGCCACCACAAGGAGAAGACACCTCATGTTTTTAGCCTTGATGAGTAAGCCTTTAGCCTTGCTTACTTGGGTAGCTAGAGTAATCACAATCTTCCACATATGGCCGATCACCATAAGGAGAAGACACCTCATGCTTCTAGCCTTGATGAGTCAACCCCCAGCCTTGCTCACTTGGCTAATTTGATCAAGCATGGCCGGCCACCACATAGGAGTCATGAGTAAATATGTTGCTCTTAAGGATCAATATGTAAATTAGAAATAAGAATTTTACCAAAAATTTTGAAAGATGACAAGTGTTACATCTAGCTATGGTGAGTAAGCATACTAGCTTTGCTTACTAGGTTAAACCTTGAGTTTGAGTAAGTAAACCTCTCCACATGGTGCTAGAGGGCCGGCCACCTCAAGGGGCCTATGAGCAAAAAATTTTGCTCTTTAAGGCTCTCATGCAATTTTAGAAAAATAAAGTGAATTTTCACCTATAAATAGGTGAGGTTAAAGCACTTAGTGAATATTTTAGTGAAACCTAAAAACCTGGCAGTCCATTCTCTAGTTTTTCTTCCCTTAGGAACCGAGCCAAAGAAAAGAAAAAAAAAGGTGAGAGAAAGAAAGAGAAAGAGAGAGGTCGGATTTAGTGTGGAGGAAAATTCTCAACCATAGTTTTGATCCACTTTCTTGGATCTTGAGGTAAACCTCTTACTTTCTAGTCCTTTGATTAAGTTTTGGTTAAGATTTAAGTGTATTTTATGTTAGAAAATGTAAGAGCATAAGCTCACCTTATGGTTTTATGTATTAGGGTTTTAGTAAGTGCTTGAATATGCATGGTTAGGGTTTTAGTGGTCTCTAATTAAGATTTGATGTATGGTTATGTTAAATTGTGCTAGTAAGTGTGTGATTGTATAAATGCTTATTGTATGTTTGCTTTATGCCCTGCACATGCTTAAAGATGATATTTTATGATTAAGTATGTAAAATGGTGTAATATGTGCATTTAGGGTTTAAGAAAAACCCTAAAAACCCTAATTTGTTTTAGTTCACCATTTGAGTTGGCACAAAGATTTTATGAACGAAAAATGAATGATCGATAATGGAAACATTAGTTAATGCCCTGCATGCTTGAAATAAGCTCACGGTTTTAACTGTTCGAGGTAGTGTGCGCGTAATTTTACGTAAGAATCAACCGAAACAAAAACTACCAGTTTCGGATTAAAACTGTACAGTGATCTGGAAACAAGATTCTAGGGGGTAACGTGGACAGTTTTTAGAAATAAGGCTCTGAAGGCCTTTGTTTTTATCAAAACCCGAGCCTGATCAAAACAAGCAAGTGTTTATGGTTAGGCAGATTCAACAAGGAATATGGATAGGATAAATGCAGAACTGAGTTTTGAGTTAAAAACAAAAGTTGTAGATTCTTTGAGGTCTACAACTTTTATGAAGAAAACTTTTCCAAATTCAAAACAAATTTTAAAGAAAAACTGGTTTCCCAAGATTGTGTAGGGTTTGGATAATTCCTACACTGAATTTATAGAATAGTGCATAAACAAGCTATTTTTACACATGCACTAACAGCGGAAATTATTGAATTAAGTTATTTAGAAACAAAGGTTATATGTTGAATCTCGGATTCAAGGTTACAAAATGGGAATACCATTTTAATGAAATAAGTTTGTAATTAGGGTTATATTTGAGTGTTGGTTGGATACCAACATTAAATGTTATAGTTCTTAGTACAAAGGGATGATTCTTATATTATGATTTTCTCTGCTAACAGGAAGGTAACCTGTTATTAGGTTTGGGCGGAACTTCGAATTCAAGAATTAGCATAACCAGTAAGTACAACTCCGCCTGCAGCATAAGTGAAAAATGTTTTTCTGCTTGTAGTTTTCAAGCTCATGCATACATGTTGAAGTGCATATGATTTATGTTTTATTATTGTGATATCATGATATATGCTTACTAATGATAAAACACATGGTAAGAATAAGAACCCAGTTTCAAGTAAGAAACTGTTTATAAATATGAAATGTTTTCAAGTATGAAATGTGTTTTAAAGTAAGAACAAGTTTTCAAGAATGATGATAAGTAAGTTTTCTCGTGTCGTACTGACCTGCACTAGGACAGGTTTGGTTCATGGTTTGAGTTAGACAGGGCTGGCCGCCCCAACCATCCCGTGGCTGCGCGCCATGGTACGTATACTTATGTTATGTAAGGGCCCTAAAATTATGTTAAGATAAGACAGCATAATGAAAGCATAAGAAATTCATGCATTACGTTTTATGAAGTATTTTACAGATTAATAGTTGTACTTGCTGAGCGAAAGCTCATAACTTACGTTTATGCTGTAGGTAAGCAACCTATCGGCAATATATGATACAAAATTGTGGAGCATGGTAAGGCAAGATTGTGAAACCGTGGAATGGGAACTGCTACGCATATTGTTATATTATATGAAATATGTTGTAATAAGTTTTAATGTTTCAATACTGATGCAAGTGAGTTTATGTGTATATACATATATATAAGTAAGTGATGAAATAGTTTTCAATTTCAAGCTGTTTCAAGTAGTTTATAAAAAAAAAATTTAGTCTATTTTCCCACAGGTTATGTTATTAAGTAAGTAAGTAAGTATGGTAACGGCCTACGTAAGGTGAGTCGTTACAATATATTCGAGTTCTTATAGTGTTATAAAACTCAATGACGATCTATTAAGTCAAGGATGAGGCCTTATGGTTGTAATGACCCACCTTACGTAGGCCGTTACCATACTTACTTACTTACTTAATAACATAACATATGGAAAAAAGGACTAATTTTTTTTTTGTTGATATAACTACTTGAAAAAAACTTTAAACTAAAAACTATTTCATCACATACTTACATGTATATGTATACACATATACTCACTTACGTAACGACTCACCTTACTTAATAACATAATTGTGGAAAATTCTCTGAACCACTTATTCTTTCATTATGCTTACTTATGTTAACATACTTTTTGGGCCCTTACATAGCATAAGTGTACGTACCGTGGCGCGCAGCCATGGAGTGGTTGGGGCGGCCAACCCTGTCCAACTCAAACCATGGACCAAACCTGTCCTAATGCAGGTAGGTACAACACAAAGAAACTTGCTTAAAAACTTGTTCTTTCTTTAAAACATATTTCATATTTGAAAACATTTCATACTTATAAACAGTTTCTTACTTGAAACTGGGTTCTTATTCTTACCAAGTGATTTATTATTAGTGAGCATGCTTCATGATGACACAATAATAAAACATAAATCATATGCACCTCATTATGTATGCATGAGTTTAAAAACATACAAGTAGTGAAAAACACATTTCGTTAATAGGTTATCTTCCTGTTTCCATAAAAATTATAAGATAAGAATCTTCCTATCTTGCTATGAATCATATCATTTAATGTTGGTATTAAACCAACATCCATAAAACCCTAGTTACCAGCTTATACTACTTTGGTATCCTATTTTACTACTATAAGTAACCTTGGATCCAAAACTTGACATATAACATCTATATCTAATTAATTTAGTCTAATAACTTGATTGTTAGAATATGTGCAAGAATTGCCTATTTCTGCACTGTTTAGAAAATCATGTGCAGGAATTTTCTATACCCTGTACAGTTTTGGGAATTCAATTTTCTCTTTAAAATCTGTTTCGAATTTGAAAAAGTTTTCTTCATAAAAGTTGTAGACCATGAAGAATCCTACAACTTTTGTTTTCAACTTAAAACTCAATTCTGCCTTTATCCTATCCATATTCCTTGTTGAATCTGCCTGACCATAAACACTTGCCTGTTTTGATTAAGCTCGGATTTTGATAAAAACAAAGGCATTTAGAGCCTTATTTTTAAAAACTATGTATGCTACCCCTTAGAATTTCCATGTTCTACAACTTTGTAGTTTTGACTTTTCTCAAATTCGGCTTCTAAGGGTCTCAAAATCTTGTTTCCATATCACTGCCCAGTTTTAATCCGAAACTGACAGTTTTTGTTTCGGTTGATTCTTTCGTAAAATTATGCACACACTACCTTGAACGGTGAAAACCATGAGCATACGTCAAGCATGCAGGGCGTTTCATTTTTGCTCATAGACCCCTTGAGGTGGCCAGCCCTTTAGGACCATGTGGAGAGGTTTGCTAACTCAAACTCAAGGCTTAACCTATTAAGCAAAGCTAGTATGCTTACTCACCATAGCTAGATGTACCACTTGTCATCTTTCAAAATTTTTGGTAAAATTCTTATTTCTAAATTACATATTGATCCTTAAGAGCAATATATTTGCTCATAACTCCTATGTGGTGGCCGGCCATGCTTGATCAAACTAGCCAAGTAAGCAAGGCTAGGGGTTTACTCATCAAGGCTAGAAGCATAAGGTGTCTTTTCCTTATGGTGGCTGGCCATATGTGGTACAATGTGGAGGATTTTGCTTGTTGAAGCATGACATATAGCCAAGTAAGCAAGGCTACAATGCTTACTTAGCAAAGCTAAATATAAGGTGTCAAGTTCTCAATGAAACACTTATTTCCATATTTGCCTATGAGTCCTTAAGAACACAAAATTTGCTCATGTACCACATGAGGTGGCCGGCCATAAGGCCATGTGGAAGTTCCTTCTTATTCTAGCCTAACACTTTGCCAAGCAAGCAAGGCTAGGGTGCTTGCTCATCAAGGCTAGAAGCATGATGTGTCCCTTTCTTGTAGTGGCCGACCTATGTGGAGAGTTATGCTTGCTCTAGCTAGCCAAGCAAGCAAGGCTAAGGGCTTGCTCACTAAAGCTAGAAGCACGCTTGTCAAGCTCTCAATAACTTAGGGTAATTTGTTATGTCTAAATTGCATATTGGTCCTTAAGAGCAAAATATTTGCTCATAGAACCAATGTGGTGGCCGGCCATTTAGGGATCATGTAGAAGGACTTAGCCAACAAAGCAAGGCTAGTGTGCTTAGTCACTAAGCCTAGAAGCATGACATGTCAATTTCTTGTGAGGTGGCCGGCTAAGGTGGATGCACTTGGCTTCCATATTTTACTTAATCATCCTCTTAATACTTTCTTAATTTCTTAAAAATCCATAATTATCTTAGGACTTGAAACTACTTAGTCCTTATTGCTCTAAATATTATGCTTGATTTTCTATAGTGGTCTCATACCTTAAGTCATTCTAGTCAAGCATTGACTGATATAGGATCGTAGACCCTAATTTCGTCATTTTCAACAAAAGGCTTCATATTCGTATAAATAACTTATTACCGAGTCTTAAAACATTACGAGAACTCAATAATGCTTTGATAAATCAAATCAAGCATTTCACATAAACATACATATTACAAACTTCGATTCCCTAAAAAGGAAATCATAAATTTGTAAAAAGGTCGGTTATTACAATGGTGATAAAGGCAGAACCATGATTTATGGTTTTGTTCTGGCCAATGAATGACCAAGATAATTTACGACATGATTAAGACGGTGCTGCCATATAATAAACAGTATTGAAATTATACTGTGGCCAATCGTCATTACGGATATAGAATTGAGAATAAGGATTGGGATTGCTCTAGAATAATCAGGAATAATATTTGAAGCAAGGAGGACTAAGTAGTTTCAAGTCCTAAGAAAAACCTATACATGGTCTAGTTAAGTGCATATAAATTTTGGACTGCAGTCCAGTAATACTATATTGTTGATAGTTAAAACAGTATTGGTACTATCTAGATTATTAAGAAAATAGACTGCGTATTAGGAGGAAATGCCAAACATGACCCTAATTGGAGACCAAATAATTGTAGATAAGTATGAAATGATATTTTGGTTGCAACACTCCACATGGCCTACCATTTTAAGGGACTTAAATGGTAAATATTTTGTCTTTAAGGACCAATATGCAATTTAAGGAGAATTTAAGAAAAAAAAAATAATTGTGAAAAATTATGGAAAATAATTGTGGAAAATTATGAATTTTCCACCTATAAATAGAGGTGGGTTGTGAGAATTGAACCATTTTAGTTAGTCTCTCAACTTTTAGTTCTTTCTCAACTATTCCTCTCTAGCTTAAAAGAGAGAGAGAGAGAGAGAGAGAGAGAGAGAGAGAACCAAGATGGCCGGTTGTTGTATGGAGGGTGTAGAGTAAAATTTCTCTCATCCCAAGATCTAGAGCAACCTTTCCAAGCTTAGAGGTACTATTCTTGATCCCTAACTAAAACTTTAATTAGTTTTAGTTTGAGGATTTATATGCATTTCAAGTTATGGGATATAAGAGCATAAGTCATGTTATTTCATTTTCTTATTTTATGGCCTCTAATGGTTGATTTATGCTAGATCTATGCTTCGGTTACCTTGTTTGCTAGCCCTAAGCATGAATTTGATTTTATGCTCTAGGATGAGATTTAAGATTATGTGTGCTCACCATGTGTTTGTGAATATGCTTTCACATGTTTAAGTAAGGAAATTTTATGAATGATGATGATGATGATGATGTGAATATTATGTGCATGTTGGTTAAGAAATTAACCTAAAAACACAACTTGGTAAGCTAGTAAGGTTATCAATATTGTGTTTTTCAATTAAATAGACAAGTGAATGATTGAAGTTTAAGAACGAAACCAACGCACTGCGTAGGCTCATGGCTTTGACTGTTTGGGGTAGTGTGTGCGGATTTTTAAGCTAAGAATCCACAAAATACAAACTGCCGGTTTTTGAAAATAATTGGGACAATTTTATGAAAACCCAATTTTCAGCCCCTTAGAAGCCGAATTTGAAAAAAGTTATAACTGCAAAATCTTCTGTTTTTATCAGTTTTCAAAACTAGTCGGTCCAAGTACTATACACGGCCAGAACTTTACAAGGAGAAAAATGAGTAAGTTAAATACATATTTAAGCTTCAATTAAAACATGAAAGTTGTAGGACTCAACGAGATCTACAACTTCTATTGGAGAAAACTTTTTCAAATTCTAAACCAATTTAAAGATAAAACTAGATTTTCAAAACTATACATGGTACAAGAAATTTCCTGCACAGATACATTCAAGCAAATTAAAAAGCAGTTTAGAAAGCAGTTTTCAAGGTTTTACAGTATTACAAAGGAACTATAGCTTTATGAAAATATTTTCAAAAGAGGTTTTAAATCCATTTGAAATTTGACAAGTGATTTTTAAAAATGCAATTTCAAGTATTAAATTAAGATAATACTTGATTTATGAAATTAAGATATTTTCCAAGTAAATAAGGTATTTTCTAAGAAAATAAGGTATTTTTAAGAAAAAAGGAATTTTAAACCGAAGTTACTTAAGAATATAGTAACAATTCTATGATTAACAATGGTAATAATATTGGGTACCAATTTATTATGTCAGTATTTACATCTCTGATTACCAATGGTAATCGGATTGGATACCGATCTAGTATATTATGGTTTGTAATATGAAGAACGATTCTTATCCTACGCCCTGTTTAAAAATAGAAATATAACCTATCGTCATGCCTTGTTGGAACGATAGATCAAGAGCATAGGACAAATTGTAAGTAAAACTCCGCCTACAACATGGGCAAAATGTTTTTATTGCTTTGCATGTTTTTCAAAAACTCATGCATTGATTTAAATATTTTTACTGCTTTGCATGTTTTTCAAAGCATCATGTGTTAATGGTATGTGATGCATATGATTTTTGTTTTATTATTGTGGCATCATGTAAGCATGCTCACTAATAATAAATCACATGACAAGAATAAGATCGAGTTTTCAAGAATGAAGGCAAGCAAGTTGCCTTGTGTTGTACCGACCTGCCACAAGGGCGAGTTTAATCCATGGCTGTGTACCACAGTACGTACACTCATGTTAAAGTTAAGTAAGGGGCCCAAAGTTAAGTTAAAACAAGAAAGTATAATTGATTCATGTTAAGTTAACATAAGAAAGCATAATTGGTTCATGTATTCTTTTACGAAAATGATTTTGCAGGATAGAAAGTTGTACTTACTGAGCATAAGCTCATAACTTACGTTCATGCTGTAGGTAAGCAACCTACTGGACAAGCTTAATACATGACTGTGGAGAGATGGCATTGCAGACTGTGAAATTTAGGTTGGACACCGCCACATGTTTTATAAAATATGTTTTTGTTATGTTATGATAATATAATGGTACCGGTACTTAAAATATTTAATACTGTGACAGTATTTAAATTTTATTACAACGGTAATTAGTATGGTTTATCAAATGTATTAAAATGGTTTTACAACTCTGTACTCGATTGTGTACATATAAATAAGTATGAGAATAAGTTAAGTTTTGAATTTGAGTTTAAAAAGGAAAAAAAAAAAATATTTCCGTATTTTTACGAAAAACAAGAGTATATTTAAGTAAGTTAAGTATTTAAGTTAAGTAAACATGGTATGTAAGCACGGTAACTGTCCTACGTAGTCGGGTCGTTATAGTATTTTTGAGCAAAGGAAATAAAATGTGAAGAACTCTTATGAAAATTAATCAAGCTGATAGTTTTGGACCTAGAGCAAAAATATATAGGCCGAAGTTATTAAAACTCAAGTTAAGTTTTAAATAAAGGGCAACTTATTCGACCCTCTTTTTATACCAAAAGTTACTTAAAAATATAGTAACAATTCTATGACTTGAGTTATAGTAGCTAAGAAGATAATTAATCAATTTGGAGACCAATTAATTATTTAACTAATATGTTATAATAGATATTTTAATTTATGGTTTGTTAATTAGTAATGCAGAGTAATTCTTATGCTCTGTTTGGAAACATAAATATAACCTGTTGCTTTGCCTTTTGGTATGCTAGGACAAGAGCGTAGGACAGCTTGTAAGTACAAACCTCACCTATAGTATGAAAAATAGTAAATATTATTTTCAAGTATGAAATGTTTACATGAACGCCATGATTTACATGATATGCCATGTTTATATATATGCCATATTTTTACCAATATGCCATGATCTATATGCTCATTTTACGACTGTGACACACTTTTTTATTATGCCGTGTTTTACAATAATGTCCCGTTTACAATAATATCATGATTTCAATAATGCCATAATTTACTATTATACCATAGTTTACGACAATGCTATAATAACCAAACTTTTCGATGAACTCGTGATTTCCTTAGATACCAAGGAAATCTAAGTCTGAACTATGTATGTCAATGTGAAATTCATGATCTGATTTCAGAATATGTCCGGGTTCTTATAGTGTTATAAGACTCAATGACGATTTATCAAATCAAGTACGAGGCCTTATTGTGAAAAAGACAGAATCATGATTTATGGTTTTGTTCTGGCCAATGAATGACCAGGATAATTTACGACATGATTAAGATGGTACTGTAGTATAATAAATAGTATTTAAATTATACTGTGGCCGACCATCATTACGGATGTGAAATTGAGTATAAGGATTAGGATCACTCTTGAATAATCAGGAATAATATTTGGAGTAATAAAGACTAAGTGGCTTCAAGTCTTAAGAAAAACCTATACGTGGTCCAGTTATGTGCAGATAAATTCTGGACTGCAGTTCAGTATTACTGGACTATTGATAGTTATAACAGTATTTGTACTATCTGGATTGTTAAGAAAATGGACTACGTATTTGGAGGGAATGCCAAACATGGCATTACTTGGAGGCCAAGTAATTATAGATAATTATGTAATTTTGGGATTTATTGATTTTAAGGAAGAATTAAAAAGATAAATATGAAAAGATTTTTTTTGGTTTAAGCCTCCACATGGCCAGCAATTATGGGGACTTAGAAGGCAAAAATTTTGTGTTTTAAGGCCAAATTTGTGATTCAAAAAAAGTTGAAGAAAAAAAATTAATTGTAGAAAATTTTAGAAATTCCACCAATAAATAGGGGTGGGTGGTGAGAATTTGGACCATTTAGTTAGCTTCTCCTTTTTTAGTTCTCTTCTCATTTTCCTCTCTAGCCCTAAGAGAAAAAAAAAAAAGAAAGAAAAAGAGAAAGAGAGAGAGTTAGAAGAACAAGTGTGGCCGGTTGTAGTATGAAGAGGTAGAGCAAGGATTTCTCTCATTCAATAACTAGAATTAACTCTTTCAAGCTCTAGAGGTATATTCTTGATCCCCTAACTAAGACTTTAATTAATTTTGATTTGAGGAATTTAAGTGTAAGAACCAATGTTTTATAAGAACCAACGTTTTATGAAATTACGATTTCCTTTTTTTAGGAATTTAAGATGTACTATTTAAGTACTTATGAAATGCCTAATATGATTTTATCAGATTTTATGTGAGTCCTTATAGTTTTATAAGACTCAATAATAGATTGCTTAGTCAAGCATAAGACCTTTTAAGTAAAAAGGTAGAATAAAATTTATGATTTTATGTTGGTCAAAGTTTGATCAAGAAAAGTCAAAAATATGAATATGACGGTACTGTATTATAGCAAGCAGTATAGGAATTATACTATGAAAAACCGTCACCACAGATAAAATAGTAAGAATAAGGTTCAAGACCACTATAGGAAAATCAAGCACATTAATTAGAACAATAAGGGCTAAGTAGCTTTAAGTCATAAGAAAAGTTTTTATACAGTCCAATTAAATGAAGATAAATTCTGGACTGCAGTTCAGTAAGACGGTACTGTTTTTAGTAAAAATAGTATTTATAATATCTGTGTTAGTATGAAAATAGACTGCATTCAACGAGGAAAGCCCAACAAGGCCCAAAAGAGGGGGACACCTCATTATTGGATAAATACATGATTATTGGATTTTTAGAAAATTAGGGAAAGAATTAGGAAACTTGGCCCCCAAGGCTCCCAATGGCCGGCCACCTCATGGACTATTGGGCAAATATTTTGCTCATAAGGGCTATTATGTAATTTTAAAAATAAAAATAAATCCAAAACGAAATTAATTATCACCTATAAATAGGTGATGGGGGGGTAGTTTTGGAGCATTTTTGTGTGACCTTACCAAAACTCTTGCAAAATTTCTCCTCAACCTCTCTTCCCCTTAGCAGCCGAAACCCCAAAGAGAGAAAGAAAGAAAGAAAGAAAAAAAAAAAAAAAAAAAAAAGAAGAGAAGAGAGAAGAAGGAGAAGGGTGGTCGGATTATTGTGGAGGAAACAAGTAGGAAGAAAAGTTTGATTCAAAGCCTAGAACCAATCTCCAAAGCTTAAATGTATCCTTCTAAAACCTTTAAGCTATCCAATTAAGTTTTTGGTTCAAGCTTTATATGTATTTTATATGGGTATATAAGAGCATAAGCTCATTCTATTTTTCATGTAATAGCTTAAAATAGTTTAGATTTGTGCTTGATTAGGGTTAATGGTCTTGATTTATGATTTTGTGTATGATTATGATTTCAATTGCTAGAGTATATATGGTAGGTATGAATGCCTAGCAAATATTTGTAATATGTCCCCACACACTTAAGAAGATGTGGAGTGTGATTGATCATATTGTAATTCATGTGTGATGCTAGAAGGGTTATGAAAACCCCTAAAAATCCTAATTGGTAATAATTTACCATATGGGTATGTATGAATGATTTTATGAATGAGAATGAATGTATGACAATGAAAACAGTATGTAATACGCTGCATGCTTGATGTAGGCTCATGGTTTTAACCGTTCGAGGAAGTGTGTGCGTAATTTTATGTAAGAAACCATTAAAACAAAAACTGCCAGTCTCGGATCAAGACTGGGCAGTAATCTGGAAACCAGATTTTGAGGCCTTTACAGGCCGAATTTGAGAAAAGTTAAAACTGAAAAGTTGTAGAAAATGGAAAATCCTAGAGGACAACATACAGTTTTTAAAAATAAGGCACCAATGTCCTCTGTTTTCACTAAAATCCGAACCTGGTCATGCCCAGACCCTGTGCACGGCTAGGCAGATTCAATAAGGAAAAAGAGAAGGTTAGAGATAGAACTAGGTTCTGAGTAAAGAATGAAAATTGTAGGATTTTTCAAGATCTAAAACTTTTGTGAAGAAAAGATTTTCAAATTCAAAACGGATTCTAAGGTATAACTGGATTCTGAAAACTGTGCAGAAAACAGGAAATTCCTACACAGGAATTATAAAAACAGTACAGGAATAGACAATTCCTGTACATACAGTAATAATTAGATTAATGGGACTGTTTTCAGCAAACTTCCCCAGACTTAGATAGTTTTACAAAAACAGTTTATAAAATGGTTAATTAAACCAAGATTAGTAAGAAAAATGGTCATTGAATTGATCACTAATATTATTTGGGCCAAAATTATTCTAAGACATAGTAACAAGACAATGACCATTAGTAAACCGATAGGTTACCAAGTTATTGGGTTGGGCCTAAAGCCCAAGGTTACTAATAGTAGCCTAATAAGTCATAATTTTTAAAAGTTGGGCCTTAGTAACCCAATAGGATTTTATTCAAGATAACTTGGGCTTACACCAAGGGTTACCCGAAGTAACCTAATAAGATACTGTTAGGACATGAGCCCTAGGGTTACATTTAGTAACCAAGTAAGTTATCATAAGTGTGTGTGTGAGGGGACATACGACTAGGGTTACTCATGAGTGTTGGTTAGGATACCAACATTTTATGATTATGATTTATGATAAGTTAGGATGATCCTTACTCTACGTCCTTTTTGAAAAGCAGGAAGTAACCTGCTGTTGTGACCTGACTTGGAGCAACAAAACTTAGGACGTAGCATAACAAGTAAGTACAACTCCGCCTACAGCATAGGCTCTTGTTTTGCTACTTGCATGTTTTGTTTATGCAGTTATGTGATGTATATGATTTATGATTTATGATGTGACATCATGAAGCATGTTCATTAATTTATATGGTAAGACTAAGACCAAGTTTCAAGTATGAAATGGTTTATGAAATATGTTATAAGATAAGAACAAGTTGTTAAGATAAGTTTCAAGTATGATGACAAGCAAGTTGCCTCGTGTCGTACCGACCTGCTCGTAGGTCGGGTTTGGTCCATAGTTTGAGTTGGAAATAGACTGGCCACCCCAACCATTCCATGGCTGCGTGCCACGGTACGTACACTTATGTTAAGTAAGGGGCCCAAAGATATGCTAACCTAAGAAAGTATAATGAAGCATAATTGGCTCATGCATTGCTTTATTAAGTTTTGTTTTGCGGATTCATAGTTGTACTTGCTGAGCGAAAGCTCACGACTTACGTCTATGCTATAGGTAAGCAACCTATCGACAATCTTTGATACAAGATGGTGGGGCTTGGCACGGCGAGTTGTGAAACGTGGGATGGAGACTGCTACATCTTTTGCTATATTATATTATTAGTTATGAATTATGTTGAATGCAAGTTGACATTTCAGTACTGAAATACGTATGTATGTATATGCATGTAAGTATGTGATGGGATAGATTTTAGTTTCAAGTTGTTTTAAAATATATATATATATATATTCCGTATTTTCGCTAAGATAAATAAGTTAAGTATTTATGTATATTATATACGGTAACGGTCTACGTTAGGCGGGTCGTTACATTAAGTGTATTTCAAATTATGGGATGTAAGAGCATAAGCTCATGTGCTCTTATTTTCCTATATTATAGCTTTTAATGTTTGATTTATGCTTGGGTTATCTTGTTTTGCTAGTTCTAAGCATGAATTTGATTTTATGCTTTATGATGAGTTTTAAGATTTTGTGCATGTGATTATGCTCTCATATGTTTAAGTATGAAGATCTTATGTATGTTGGTTAAGAAATCAACCTAAAGACACAATTTGGTAAATTAGTAAGTTATCAATATTGTGTTTTTCAAGTACATAAGATAAGTGAATGGTTAAATTTTAAGAACAAATCCGACATGCTGCATAATGATTTAGGATCACGGCCTTGACCATTTGAGGTAGGGTGTGTGGATTTTTAAACAAGAACCAACAAAATACAAACTGCTGGTTTTCGAAAATAAAATGGATAGTTTTTTGGAAACTCAATTTTGAGCCAATTAGAGGCTGAATTTGAACAAAATTATAACTGTAAAGTTGTAGAATATAGAAAATCGTACGGGTTAGCATGAAAGTTTTTGGAAAAAGTGCTCCAAATGCCTATGTTTTTATCAGTTTTCGAAATTGATCGGTCTTGGTATGATACACGGCTAGAATTCTTCAAGGAGAAAAACGCACAAGTTAAAGATAGATTTAAGTTTTAGACAAAATGAAAGTTGTAGGTTTCGATGAGATCTACAACTTCCGTGAAGAAAACTTTTCCAAATTCTAAATCAATTTAAAGATAAAACTGAATTTTTAAAACTGAACATGGAAGTAGAAATTCCTGCACACATACTTACAATTTAAAAAAGTTGTTTTGAAATTAAATTTTCAAGGTTTTACGACTCTTTTTAAAAAGAAACTATGGTTTTATGAAAATAGTTTCAAAGAGATTTAAATCCATTTGAAATTCATAAGTGATTTTTAAGGCAATCTCGAGTATTAAATCAGGAAATACTTGATTTATGGAACTAAGGTATTTTCTAAAAAAATAAGGTATTTTTGAGAAAATAAAATAAAAATAGACTAAAGTTACTTAAGAATATAATAACAATTCTATGACTGAAAATGATAGTCGGTTTGGAGATAGATTTATTGTTTAATGAATATGTTATGGTTAGAACGATTTTTACGCGCTATTTGAAAACATGAATATAACCTGTTGTCTTGCCTTTTTGGAATGCTAGATTAAGAGCGTAGGATAACTTGTAAGTACAACCCCGCCTATAGCATATACAAAAATGTTTTCACTGCATGGCATGTTTTCTAAAGCTCAAGCATTGATGTATATGATACATATGTTTTATGTTTTATTATTGTGGCATCATTAAAGCATGCTCACTAATAATAAATCACATGACAAAAACAAGACCAACTCTTGAAGTAAGAAACAGTTAAGATTCAAGTTTTCAAGTATGATCAAATCAAGAATAAGTTTTCCAGTATTAAGACAAGCAAGTTTTCTCGTGTAGTACTGACCTGCCACGAGGGCGGGTTTGGTCCATAGTTTGAGTTGGATTGGACTAGCCGCCCCAACCACTCCATAGCTGCGCGCCACGGTACGTACACTCATGTTATGTAAGGGGTCTAAAAACTAAGCTAACATAAGAAAGTATAATTTGTTTATGTATTCTTTTACTAAGATTATTTTACGGTAAAAGGAAGTTGTACTTGCTGGGCGAAAGCTCATAACTTATGTTAATGCTATAGGTAAACAACCTACCTGAAATGCTTGATGCAATACTGTGGAGAATGACACAGCGGACTGTGAAATTTGGGTTGGACACCGCCACGTATTTTGTAAAATATAGTTGTGTTATGTTATGATAATTTGATGGTACTGGTATCTAGTAATTAGTATGATTTGTAAAATGAGTTAAGATAGTTTGAAAACTCAATACTTAATTAAGTACGTACATATAAGTATGAGGTTAAGTTAGATTTTAAATTTAAGTTTTAAAAAAAATTTGATGTTTTACGAAAAATAAGTTTGAGTTTAAATATGGTTAAGTATGAAGTAGCGGCTACGTAAGGTGGGTCGCCACAAATGCTATATTTTAAAATTGTGCCATGTTTTATAAACGTGCCACAAGTTATTTTATGCTATTGGTCTTTATGTCATACCATATCTATGTATCATATACATCATGACTAATAAGATCACAAGTTAAGAATCTTAGTCTTGAAACTAGTCTTTGTTAAAGACTTCATGTAGAAGTATGATTTTAAGCATACTCATCAAGAATTAAGTAACAAGACTGAGACAAAATCAAGATAAGTTGAGTGTCATACTAACCTTCCGTAGATCATGGAGGATTATGTATGTTTCAAGAGTCCCATAATTGTTAGGGACCTTGCAAATCCTAACTTTCTGTAGATTACGCGCATCCGGTACGTACACAAAGGGCCCATATGTTAAGCAAGATAATAAGTCCATAATGGAAGATAAGAGATCTATAATCAACAATAAATGGTTCATGCATAAGTTATACGATGCTTGTTATATTTTTGTGAGATTAAGTTTGTACTTGCTGAGCATAAGCTCATTAGTATATTTTATACTGTAGGTAAGAAGCCTGCAGCTTAATTTGGTGGGCCGTAAGGACGAAGCGACAAGTTAAGGGCGGTATGGGATACCACTATGCAAACTCTTTTGAACTATAAATATATACATATATATTTAAATAAGATGTATTATACTACGTATGTGATGTTTGAAGACTTCGGTTAAATGTAAAAGTTATGTATGACTTTATAGTTTGTTAAACAAGTAATGCGTATGTTGGAAAAATCGGTTCCGATATCAGAGTTACGGTGCAACGGAAGTTTTAAAATTTTTATGCCGATTCGGAAAATAAGCTCATGATGCATATAACAATAAATTAAATTCATGATCAAGCGTACCTTATTTCTTGGATTCCGGAATTGCTAGAGCATTTGACCAACGTGTCTTCTCTACTATTCTCGAGTTCCACGTCTCAGAGTGTGTGTGGGCAGACGTTCTATGAATCCAAGCGACTGGTAATGCTTTCCGAAGTCTAGATCCTTCTTTCTCAATTCCGATATTCCTTGTTGAGAATATGATCCAGCTACTTTCTTCAAAACTATAAAACAGGGACCGGTTAACCTCCTATGAAAATTATCACTCGGTTTAACCTTTCTCATAGTTTTGATTCAATAGAATTTTCTCTATTTTTCTCTCTCACAAGATAGCTGAATTTTTGATGTGGAAGAAACCCAAATTGTTTTTCCTCTCACTCCCAAAAAAAATGTTTTCCCTTTTTGTGTGAATCACCAAAATTAGTTTTTCAAGAATCCCTAGCCTTTATATAGTATTCCAATCCTTTTTCAAAATTTATCTCCTTCTTGAAAAATAATTAATAATTATTTTTCCGGATAAATTTTGAACCAAAAGATCATACAACTTTAGGGCTAGATTCATTGAACCTAAAAGCGTTTTTCTAAAGGGAGATATATCCCTTAAAAATTCGGCCACTATGAGAAATAAAGGTTGATTGGTGGTTCAAATTTTAAATCAAGAATCTAGACCAGTCAAAAGATCCTAGTCCTATCTAGATTCAAATTTCTTTTAAACCTTTTCAAATTTAAATAAGATTCACTTATTTGAATAAATATTTTCCACAAACATTATCCACATTAATTAATTTAAATCAATGGAATATTTCAAAATTTCTTTCCTCACAAAAACCGTGCACCTCTTTAATTAGGAAAGAAAAATTCATGAAATAATCTTCATTATTTAAATCAATTAATAATTTAATGTTAGGAATATATTTGAATAATTTTGAAACAAAATTTTCTTCTCTCCACTCAATTAAAAACAGTGCACCTCTTTTATTTAGGAGAGAAAATTTTTGTTTTCCAAAATTAAATAATTCAAACACAATCTTAAATCCAAAATTCAAATTAACCAATCACATATTGATAAATCATCTGTCTACAAATTTCACATCTCCAATCCTTTCTGGATTGCATGTTAGAGAGTACTATGTCTTAATAGACATTATTAAATTCCATTTAAATTTACCGATCTCATTAGGAAGAAATCCCGAGACACTATATAGAACTATATGAGCTAATAGAGGGACCCGATAAAAATATGTAAAGAAACTCCTATAATTGTGAAAAATTAATCCCAGATTAATTATTCATCAATTATCAACTTCAAAACTATTCTACTAAAAGTTTGAAGCTGAACTCCTATTTACATACCGTATTACGAAAGCTCTCTAACGTAGTGCTTCTTCCATGATTTATTCATCGCTTGCTTAATCCCCATATGTTATCCATGATTGAATTAAAGACTTTTTTCGTTTTACCTTTTCAATCATTTTAACTTAAAATTCCATTATTCTCTATTGAAAGAATCACCAATTGTAAAACCATACAATTGGTAAACGACCAGAGAACACAAAGTAAACCGATGGCCAAGGTCTTGTTATATTATCTTTCAACCCCTGAATAATGCCTTTAAGTAGATAATATTTACTATCGTTAAGATAGCTATGGATTCCATATCTATGAATCTTGATTTCTCCATCCATAGGTCATGCACCCAAAACACAAGTATATTGACCATAAATTAACAGTGTCTCACCTGTAGTGCATTAAAGTACATAAGTCATGGATACGAATTCAAGTAATCATTTCAGAATTAAGATTAATACAGGATGATAATCAAAGCGTCATTGATTCTTATTAACGGAATTATTAAACCGAATCAATTCATACTTTAGGTCCAGTCCAATGTCATACCTCAATACTGGTATACATTAAAGTTTCTACTCGGAACCTATCTGATGATCAAGACAAACCATCCCTCTAAGGAAGTAGACAACCTTTACAATCTTATCATGAATAAGATCCCCAAATCTTATTCCATCGATTGCGGAATATTTATTTAGACTGTTATCAAATTACCACGTCTTCTATGTATACCCCGTATACATATGGTAATCCGATATCTTACCAACAGCCAAGAAGTATTTTATATTTGCTCAAAATAACCATACAATCAACAAATAAAAGTAAATAGGACACAACTTATTAAATATAAATAACCTCCTCTTATTAATATCAAAATGTCATATTTACAGAAAATCCCTAATATTGATTTTCTATCCTTAGGGCACATTTAGATCCCAACAATCTCTCACTTGCCCTAAGCGAGTAAATGTGACATATTACGCATACCCATACTTTCAACATGTTCTTCGAATCTTCTGGCCACCAAAGTCTTCGTGAACGGGTCAGCAAGATTGTCCTCTGATACGATTTTACAAACCGTCACATTTCCACTCTCAACAAAGCCTCTGATGATGTGATATTTTCTGTCAATGTGCTTACTCCTCTTATGATGCCTAGGATCCTTGGTATTAGCTATTGCTGCACTGTTGTCACAGTAGAGCACCATAGCTTTATCCATACCAGGAACGACCTTAAGGTCACCAAGGAACCTGCGGAGCCATACCGCTTTCTTTGATGCCTCACTGGCTACCACATACTCGGCTTCCATGGTCGAGTCAGTAATGCAAGATTGCTTAATACTCCTCCACACAACGGCACCACCTCCAAGGGTAAAAACAGATCCTGAAGTCGATTTCCTTGAATCCTGATCTGATTGAAAATCAGAATCTGTGTATCCTCTAGGAATAAGGTCATGACCGGAATACACTAGCATATAGTCCCTCATTCTCTGTAGATACTTGAGTATATGCTTGACCACAGCCCAATGGTTCGGTCCCGGATTCGACTGATATCGACTTACTATACCAACCGCAAAATAAATGTGTAATAACCCGAAATTCTGATGAACTTTTGATTTCCATAGATATAAGGAAAATCTAAGTCTGAAGCTTATATGTTGATATGAAACTCAAGATTTGAGTTAAATATCAGTTTATGTTTGAGTTCTCGTTTAAATTAACTACGAGACTCAATAGTAGTTTACTTAGTTAAGCATGAGACCTTTTGAGAAAAAGGATAATAGGAATTTATGATTTTATGCCAGTCAATATTTGACTAGGTTGACCTAAGGTTTGACTGAGATAGTACTTCAGTGTAATTAATAATGTGGAAATTATACTGTGATAAACTGTCATTACGAATAAATAAGCAAAAATAAGTTTTAAGACCACTTTAGAAAAATCAAGCACATTATTTAGGATAATTGTGCAAAAATTGGAAGCCAAGTGGCTCCACCATAGCCGGCCACTTTTAGGGGCCAAAGTGCAAATATTTGTCCTTCAGGGACTAAAGTGCAAATATTTTATCCTTCAGGGACTAAAGTGCAATTTTAAGAAAAGTTCATAATTTTAGAGCTAAAATGTCTTCTAAGGAAAGATTTAGTAAGAATTTGATGTTTGAAGGCTTAACCATGACTGGCCAATTTATAGGGACCAAAGTGCAAATATTTTGCCTTTGGGGGCCAATGTGCAATTTTGGAGAAAATTGTAGATTTATCAGTAATTATGTAAATTTCTGAATCAAGGACTTTTTAAGTAAAGTTTCTTAGTTTAATTAAGTCAATGAATCATTTCTAGTTTAGTTAGTTTGGTTGGAAACCAAGGAAGACAAGTTAAGATTGAATTTGATAACTCTAGCTAGAACCAATCACATTGTTCCAGGTGTCATCATGAGAACCGGCCACATCATGGCTTCTTGAGCAAGGGATCTTGTTTTGAGAAGTATTATGCAAATTAAAAGATTTTAAGTATCATTAAAAATTGACAAATCATGTCCTAAGTTTAGTAACTAAGCACACTAGCTTGTGTGGCTAAGTATGATTTTCCACATGGCACTAGGGCCGGCCACCTTAGTGGTTCAATGAGCAAAAAGTTTGCTCTTAAGAACCAATATGCAATTGTGAAAATTAAAGTTTCACTAGAACTTGACATCTCATGATTTTAGGTTGATGACTAAGCAATACTAGCCTTGCTTACTTGGCTAGTTAGACCAACCAAAATTCACCACCTATGACCGGCCAATACAAGAAAGAGACATGTGTGTATGTAGCTTTGATGAGTCAACCAACTAGCCTTGATGAATACACCTTCCTAGCCTTGCTTATTTGGCTAGCAATGGCTAGCACACCTCACTACCTAGGGCCGGCCATCACATGAAGAAAACACCTCATGGACTAGCTTTGGTGAGCAACCCTCCTAGCCTTGCTCACTTGGCTAGCTAAGGTTTGTCAAGTCATCACCCTAAGAACCGGCCATCATAAGGGCAAGACACATCATGTTCATAGTCTTGGTGAGTAAGCTCTTAGCCATGCTTACTTGGTTAGCTAAGACATTGCCAACACATCATTTAGGGCCGGCCACCATAAGGAAGAAACACCTCATTCCCTAGCTTTGATGAGTAAGTCTTCTAGCTTGGCTTACTTGGTGAACAAAGACAAGCCACATGTCCTAAAACATGGCTGGCCTCACAAGGAAAAGACACTTCATGCTTCTAGCTTAGGTGAATCAACCATCTAGACTTCCTAGCCTAGCTCCCTTGGCAAGCCAAGGCTTGCACACCTCACCCTATGACCGGCCACCACAAGAAGATGCCACCTCAAGCTTGTAGCCTTGATGAGCAAGCAACTCTAGCTAAGTTTGCTTGGCAAATTGGAGCAAGAATGGCCGGCCAACACATAGGGACTAAGGAGAAATAGTTTGACTTTAGGGACTATTGCCTAAATTACCAAAGATGGATTTCATGAACTCCTTTGGCTCTTGACACCTCATGCTTCATAGGCTTGCTTAGTATGCATGTTAGCCTTGCTTATGGTTAACAAAAGCAAGCTCAAGACTACACCTAAGGCCGGCCAACTTAGGAGAAGGACACCTCAAGGTTCCTAGCCTTGCTTAGCAAGCTTCCCTAGCTTTGCTACTTGGCCAAATGTTGCAAGCATGGCCGGCCACCACATAGGGTGCAAGAAGAAATTATTTTTCTTGTGAGGACTAGTAAACAATTTCAAAACTTATGCTTCATCTATAAATAGGTGAAGGTTCTCTCATTGTGTTTTGTTAGCCAACACACACACAACTGCACATACTCTCTAGTTTCTGCCCTTAGGTGCCGAGCAAAGAGAGGAGAGAAAAGAAAGAAAAGAAAACTAGAGAAAAGTTTTCGGTTTAGTGTAAGAAATGTGAGGGAAAATTTTAATACCCTAATTTAAGAATTCCATCAGTAGAACTTGAGGTAAATCTTTTTATCCTCTAGTTCTTTATTCAAGTTTTAGTTAAGATTTAGGTGTATGTTCAATATTTATGAGCATGAGTTCATTTTGTGAAGTTTCATGCATAAGGGTTTTGTTACGTTTGATTAGGGTTTGTAATTGGACGGTTTTTCGGAAAACAAGATTTTGAGGCCTTTAGAGGCCGAATCTTGAAAAAGTCAAAACTACAAAGTTGTAGAAAAGGGAAAATTCTAGGGACTAACGCGGACAGTTTTTGGAAATAAAGCCTTTAAGACCTTTATTTTTATAAATATCCGAGACTAAGAATTCCTGGGCAGGCCAGATCCAGTATGCACGGCCAGCAGGATTCAACCTCAAAAATGATTAAGTTAAGGACAGAACTGGGTTTTGAGTAAAGAACCAAAGTTATAGTATTTTTCGAGATCTACAACTTTGATGAAGAAAGTTTTCTCAGATTCTAAACAAAATTTAAGATAAAGATTTTATCATAAAAACAGTACAGGAAGTAAGAAAATCCCTGCACTAGATTTGTGGGAAAAGAACCAAATTTTATGAATTGATTTTTAAGCCCGGTTTTCAAAATATTAGAGTTCTTACTAATTTTCAAAAAGGAGTTGAAATTTAGGATTTATAGTTAGCAATTAGAATCATTATGATATTATGATAGGATGATATTCATCCTATGATTTTTCTTGGAAACAGGAAAACGACCTGTTTGAGTGAGGAATTTTGATTCAAGACACAGTCACGGTAAGTACAACTCCGCCTACAGCATGGACAAAATGTTTTTGTTGCATGGCATATTTTCAAGAAATCATGTATTGATTTACATGATTTACTTAGGTTATGATATATATGATATTTTATGTTATGATGTTATGATGATTTATGTTAAGATGATATGATATTTTATGTTATGATGTTATGATGATTTATGTTAAGATGTTATGATGATTTATGTTATGATATTATGATATTTTATGTTATAATATTATGATATTTTATGTTATGATATTTTATATTATGATGATTACGATGATCTAAGTTATGATGTTATGGTGTATTATATTTTGTTATCATGACATCACGAAGCATGTTCACGAATATTAAATCACGAGGTAATTCATAAGATAAGACAAGCTAATGTTATTATGTCGTACCGACTTGCCACGAGGGCAGGTTTAAACGGTAAGTTTTATGGTTTGAGTTGGATTGGACTGGTCACCTCCAGCCACTCCATAGCAATGTACCACGGTAAGTACACGTATGACATATAAAGGAATGGAACCAAGTTAATATATGAAAGCTATATTGATTCATAAGAAAGCATAATCGGTTCATGCATTCTTTTATTAAAATGTTTTGCGGATTGAATATTGTGCTTACTGGGCATAAGCTCACTACTTACGTTCATGCTGTAGGTAAGTAACCTACCAGTAATACTTGATGCAAGACTGTGGAGGGCTGGTGCTACAGACTGTGAAATGTGGGATGGACACCGCCACGAGTTTTATAAAATTATGTTATGTAAAATATGTTTTGTAAAATATATTTGTATAATGTGTTATGTTATATTATGATATAATAAAGTGATAGTATGGGCAATGAATTGTTTTTAAGAAGAAAACTATTTTTAAGAAATTATTTTCAAGAACAAGTTAAGGAAAAATTTTCAAGTATGATGGCAAGCAAGTTGCCTCGTGTCGTACCGATCCGCACTAGGTCGGGTTTGGTCCACGATTTGCATATGATAGCTTTCAAATAAGGTTTAAAAGCTCGGTACTCGAATATGTACCTATACAAGTATGAGTATGAATTTAAAGTATGTGAATCAATAAGTAAGTAATGTAATGATCCCCATTCACGTGGTTGGTCCTTTGAGTATGTATGAGGATAAGTTAAATTTCATGTATAAGTATAAGTATAAGATTAAGTCAAGTTTAAGTTTGAATTTAAAGTATAAGTATAAGATTAAGTCAAGTTTAAGTTTGAATTTAAAGTATAAGTTTATAAGAGAAAGAAAAAAAAAAAAAAAAAAAAAAATTTACTCTGGAAATTTCAGTAAGTTTAAGGCTTTAAGATTTAAGACACGACCCGGCGTGGGGAGGTCGGGGCGTGTCAAAATGTCAGGCCTAGTGCATAACATAGCTTACATAAGACTACCTACCACTGATACATAAGGTACATTTTTCAAACGCTCCCTTTTTTCCGATGTCTTGGGACAGTCATCTCTAGAAAGCTTGATTCTCATTCTGAACAGTTGGGCACCTTTCTTGGAATCCTTCATAGAGAACTTCTCAAGTACTTTATCAATGTATAAAGCTTGAGAGAGTGCTATCGTTTTGTTCTTTCTATCTCTAAAGAGTTGAATACCAAGAACATAACTAGCCGCTCCTAAGTCCTTCATGTCAAACTGTTTGGCTAACCAAACTTTGACAAATGATAATGTTACCACATCATTTCCAATAAGCAATATATCATCCACATAAAGTACAAGGAAAACCACTTTCTCGTTCTTGATACATTTATAAACACTTGGTTCATCAATGTTTTGTTCGAATCCATAGGCTTTGATACCTAATATTCCAAGAATGAAATGCTTGCTTTAATCCATAAATGGATTTAAGCAACTTGCATACCTTCTTGGTCTTTTACCTTGAACCCGTCTGGTTGTATCATATAGATATCTTCTTCAAGAGAGCCATTCAAGAAAGCTGTCTTGACATCGATTTGCCAGATCTCATAATCAAGAGCAGCCGCAATGGATAAAAGAATGCGGATTGACTTGAGCATTGCTACAGGCGAGAAGGTTTCATCATAGTCGATTCCTTCTTTCTGCGTATAGCCCTTAGCTACAAGTCTTGCCTTGAAAGTTTCCACTTTCCCATCCACACATCTCTTCCTCTTTTATACCCACTTACACCCAATCGGTTTTATGCCTTGGGGTAAGTCTACAAGTTTCCAGACCCCGTTGGAATCCATAGATTCCATCTCGGTGTTCATAGTCTCGGTGTTCATCTCGGTGTTCTACAAGTCTTAGCTATGGATTCTGCTTCAATAACTTCACCATTGAACATGTACCTTTCAGGTTCCCTGATAATCCTCCCACTACGACGAAGCTCCCGTGGTTGTTGATTCTTTAGCGGTTTTTCCATAGGGTTTTCTGTGACTTTAGGAATATCCAAACCCGAAGTCATCTCCTCAAGCACTACTTTGCTACGAGGTTTAAAGTCTTCCATGTAACTTTCCTCCAGGAATGTTACATGTGTAGAAATAAAGACTTTATTTTGCTTCGGATTATAGAACAGACCACCTTTTGTCCCTTTTGGATAGCCAACAAACAAGCATACTTCTGATCGTGACTCCAACTTCTTCGCTTCCTTATCTAGGACGTGTGCCGGACAACCCCAAATTCGAATATGATTCAAATTAGGTTTCCTACTCGTCCATAACTCGTAAGGAGTTTTAGGAACCGATTTAGAGGAAACGTTATTCAGAAGATAGCATGCAGTTTGTATGGCATGCCCCCAAAATGACAAAGGTAATGTGGAGTAACTCATCATAGACCGGACCATATCCAATATGGTCCTATTCCTTCTCTCAGCTACACTATTCTGTTGAGGAGTACCAGGTATAGTCAACTGGGATTGTATCTCATTCTCTATCAAATATCCTAAGAACTCATCCGATAGGTATTCCCCACCTCGATCCGATCAAAGTGTTTTAATGGACTTGCCTAATTGTTTCTCCACTTCAACCCAAAATTCTTTGAACTTGTCAAAGGCTTCGCTTTTGCGGATCATCAAATAGACATATCCATACCTTGAGTAATCATCAATAAAAGTAATATAATACTCATACCCACCATGTGCTTCTATGTTCATGGGACCATCCGTATGCACAAGTTCTAAAAGTTCCTAGACACGACCATCCTTGGTAGTAAAGTGCCGTTTAGTCATCTTGCCCTCCAAACAGGATTCACATTGTGGCCAAGATTCAACCTCATACAAGTCAAGGCATTCCTCCTTTACCATCCTTTGAATTCTGTTAAGGCTTATGTGACCAAGTCGTAAATACCAAAGATATGGTTTGTTAGAGTGAGAAGACTTATGTCTTTTAGAGTTATTTTCCAATTCTGTATCAAGCAGTGAGTGCATCTTAGGTTTGATAAAATAAAGATTTCCATGCATCCATCCATTACAGATAAGAGAATTGTTTTTCCAAATAACAACTTTATTATTAAAAGAAACTGAATAAGAATCTTTAATTAAACAAGCTACCGAAATTAGGTTCCTCTTAAAACTAGGAACATAAAAACAATGTCTTAAAACAATAAACCTAAATTCATCAAAATAAAGATGCATTTCTCCCACTGCTTCAGCTCGCACCAACGTCCCATCGCCAGTTCTTAATGTAAAGTCCTCCTCATGCAGACTTCTCGTTATTTTGAACCCCTGTAGAGAAATACAAACATGATTAGTAGCTCCAAAATCTATAATCCAATTGTCCTTAGATTCTTCCACTAAACAACCCTCAAGATACAGGACATCGAAATTACCTTTTTACTTTTGCATAGACAGGTATTCTCGGCAATCCTTCTTGAAATGTCCTTTCTTCCCACAGTGAAAGCACTTAGCCTTTTTGGGATCCACCTTTCGCTTCTTAGTCTTGGTAGACTTCTTAGAAACAGGTGCATTCACCACAGGCTTGTTCCCCTTGTTCTTCCCCTTTTCCTTCTTCCTTTTGGGATTAGGAGCAGGCAAGCTAGGTTCAGCCATATTTGCCTCAGCCATAGATCCAGAACCCTTAAAAATGTTCTCAAAGGCTTGCAACTCTTTCATCAATTCCGTTAACGACATCTCCTTCCGGTTAAGGTTGTAGGATGCCTAAAACAAATCGAAATCCTTGGATAAGGTTTGGAAAACCATATCCAATTGAGTTGCTGCATCGATCTCAGCCCCATTTGCCTGAGCCTCAGATAAATAAGCCATGACTGTCATCATGTGCTCCTTGATGAGAGTTCCAACCTTATGCCTGCAGTTCATGAGACATTTGATAGCATCGGTCTTAGCCTGGATAGTTTGTTCACCAAACATTTCCTCCAGGTTATCCATGATCTGCCTAGCAGTTTGATGTTCCTCATGCTGTTTCTGGAGCACGTTAGACATGCTCGCCCGAGCATAGTACATGGCACTTAGGTTGGAATTGTCACAGCGCTCAAGCGCTACAAAATCCCTATCAGGAGCATCGATCGTAGACGTTGGCGATCAAGGTTGGGTTAGGACAAAACTGTATTTCTCAAAGTTTAGGATGATAAGCAAGTTCCTTTTCCAGTCATTAAAATTCTCGCCAATTAATTTGTTTTGCGTAAGTATCACAGATAAAGGGCTCGACATTTTGATCTATAATAAGAAAACATGTAATAAGTACGAGCAAACATCCTATCAGTTTATAAAATATGGTTTTGTAATGAAACAAAAAGATCTATATGCAATCTAAATGTTCATATGTAAAACCCTTAAAGCACATACCTTACAACGATAATTCTTAGTTTCTGCTTTCTAAGCTACCGAGGGATAGTCATAGAATAACTAGTCAAGAATACAGATCCCTTCCGATTAATACATATTCGTCCATGGAGAAAACTCCATTAAATATATATTAACTATCGTTTATTTGGCCACTACTTTATATAACAGAGCCTCGAGGGAGGGTTAATAAATAAAGTAGCATGAGTGTGTAACCATCGTTTTCAATTTTAAATCCATATTTTACATCCGCCACTGAGGGATGATCTAAACATAAAATATGTCCAAAATTGTTATCCTTTCGGAAATCCAAATCAGTGTGCGCTCTAGGTAAGATACCTATCCGAAGGGAATTCCCGGGTTAAAACCGAGTAGTAGGCACTACCATGCGTAACTATTGGACCAACGATGGAGGCCGTAGGTCTTAGTGTATAAAACCTTATCCCACTCAATCTTTTAAATTAGGGTTTTTGTTTTTCATGCATAAACAATATTTATTGAGTGGCACTCCCTAGTCTATATGGCATGTTATCAATACATCACGAAATAGTATAACATATTTATCTAGCAACACATCATCCATGGTTTGCAAAATATGTAAATAGCCGTGGATCATGATTCCATCCTAGAGAAAAGAAAATTACAAAATTTACAAAAATTAACCGAAACATATATCGGCCTTCATTTGTAGATCCATGCCTTATATCCTTCTTCAATGTGTCTTCCTTCTCCAATGTCACATCTTTTCAAATTTAAAATTAAATTTAAATTTCAAACAGATTATATGTGATTTTTAATTTTAATCAAAATTACAAAATATCAAAATAAAAATCCGGTTTATTAAATTTTAAAATTCAAAAAAAATTTGAAATTTCCAAATTTCAAATTTAAATCACAAAATTTTAAAATTCATAATAATATCGATTAAATTTAAATTTAAATTTCAATTTTGATTTTCAAATTATCAAGATCACATATCCTTTGAAAATTCACATACCTTCGTTCATTTTCAATCTCCTCGAATACATTGTGGCCCGAATTTTACAAAAAAAATTCCTACGCCGTTTCCGGCTTACAAAAATTTTAGGAATTGAAAGAACGACCTAGCGGTGATAATAGACCGCATCTATTACACTTGAAAAACCTAGATACAAATTCTAACCTCTATGGAATCATGACCGGCAAAATTGAACAAGCATCATACATTATAAAAATATTATAAAGCATTCATTCATCTATACATCCATTCATAATATATTTAACAAACACAAAATAAAACCTCGAGTGTCAACTCTCTAAAATATTTCATTAATGAATAGAGAGAAATTTATTCGATCAAATAATTTATGTTATATACATGATCATGAGTTGGCTCTGATACCAATTGTTGGAAAAATCGGTTCCGATATCAGAGTTACGGCACAGCGGAAGTTTTAAAATTTTTATGCCGATTCGGAAAATAAGCTCATGATGCATATAATAATAAATTAAATTCATGATCAAGCGTACCTTATTTCTTAGATTCCGGAATTGCTAGAGTGTTTGACCAACGTGTTTTCTCTAATATTCTCGAGTTCCACATCTCAGAGTGTGTATGGGTACACGTTCTATGAATCCAAGCGACCGGTAATACTTTTCGAAGTCTAGATCCTTCTTTCTCAATTTCGATGTTCCTTGTTGAGAATATGATCCAGCTTCTTTCTTCAAAACTACAAAATAGGAACCGGTTAATCTCCTATGAAAATTATCACTCGGTTTAACCTTCCTTACAGTTTTGATTCAATAGAATTTTCTCTCTTTTTCTCTTTCACAAGATAGCCGAATTTTTGATGTGGAAGAAACCCAAATTGTTTTTCCTCTCACTCCCAAAAAAAACGTTTTCCCTTTTTGTGTGAATCACCAAAATTAGTTTTTCAAGAATCCCTAGCCTTTATATAGTATTCCAATCCTTTTTCAAAATTTATCTCCTTCTTGAAAAATAATTAATAATTATTTTTCTGGATAAATTTTGAACCAAAAGATCATACAACTTTAGGGCTAGATTCATTGAACCTAAAAACATTTTTCCAAAGGGAGATATATCCCTTAAAAATTCAGCCACTATGAGAAATAAAGGTTGATTGGTGGTTCAAATTTTAAATCAAGAATCTAGACCAGTCAAAAGATTCTAGTCCTATCTAGATTCAAATTTCTTTTAAACCTTTTCGAATTTAAATAAGATTCACTTATTTGAATAAATATTTTCCATAAACATTATCCATATTAATTAATTTAAATCAATGGAATATTTCAAATTTTCTTTCTTCACAAAAACCGTGCACCTCTTTTAATTAGGAAAGAAAAATTCATGAAATAATCTCCATTATTTAAATCAATTAATAATTTAATGTTATGAATATATTTGAATAATTTTGAAACAAAATTTTCTTTAATTTTGAAACAAAATTTTCTTCTCTCCACTCAATTAAAAACCATGCACCTCTTTTAATTAGGAGAGAAAATTTTTGTTTTCCAAAATTAAATAATTCAAATACAATCTTATTTCCAAAATTCAAATTAACCAATCACATATTGACAAATCATCTGTCTACAAATTTCACATCTCCAATCATTTCTGGATTGCATGTTAGAGAGTACTATGTCTTAATAGACATTATTAAATTCCATTTAAATTTACCGATCTCATTAGGAAGAAATTCCGAGACGCTATATGAAACTATATGAGCTAATAGAGAGACCCGATGGAAATATGTAAAGAGGCTCCTATAATTGTGAAAAATTAATCCCAGATTAATTATTCATCAATTATCAACTTTAAAACTATTCCACTAAAAGTTTGAAGCTGAGCTCCTGTTTATATACTGTATTACGAAAGCTCTCTAACGTAGTGCTTCTTCCATGATTTATTCATCGCTTGCATAATCCCCATATGTTATCCATGATTGAATTAAGGACTTTTTCCGTTTTACCTTTTCAATCATTTTAACTTAAAGTTCCATTATTCTCTACTGAAAGAATCACCAATTGTAAAACCATACAATTGGTAAACGACCAGAGAACACAAAGTAAACCGATGGCCAAGATCTTGTTATATTATCTTTCAACCCCTGAATAATGCTTTTAAGTAGATAACATTTACTATCGTTAAGATAGCTGATGCGAACCCCGCCAAGAATAACGAGACCCGACAACGAAAAGGAACCCAAGAACGTTCTACAATCAGGTTTGGGGGGGGCAGACCTCGACCCGTTGCTTGAATCGTGACACAAACCTTGGTATAGATGACCGCGACCCAATGCCAACCCACAAACAAGAACCTTGGTATTGTCGTAGACGCCACAAACGGTGGTGGTGAACCGTTTGATAAGTCGAATTTGAACGCCACAAGACAAAGTCTTGATAAGTTCGATTAGTTCAACAAGAACTGAGAGATAAATCACAAGAATGAATAGAATTGCCAAAAAGTTTTTTATTGATCTAAAATAAGGCCTATTTATAGGCTGAGAATTACAATAATATTCCTAGAATATTCTAAGCTAAAGAAAAGGAAACTAACCTAATAATTTTAGCCTAAAAATTAAAAAGGAAACTAACTTAATTGTCTGACTTTATTTTCCAGCCATTTACAACCATTATAAAGAAAAGGAAACTAACTCATTCTTGCCCAATTAACCCAAAAACGTGGACAACTAAATAGGGAATCAAACAGCTTGGTTCAAACTAATCAAATCCTCCAAAAAGCACACCCATTTGCATGGAGTGCATGGCTGACGTGGCTTCTTCAATTACATGGCAGAACTTGAATTAAATTGACTATTTGAGCTTTATTTGTTGAGTCCATACATGTAGACTTGCCATCCTCTATCACAATGTGCTGCACGAAAGTATTTAAAGTCTCCTTGAACCTTTTTGCCCGCGCTCTTGTAACTGGTCCAACAGGAACTAGAACCGGATCCCTGGCCTTATCATTCCCCTCCTCTTGAAGAGGATTTGCCCTCAAATCGTCACCTGTATCAAAGGGACTTAAATCAGAAACATTAAAAGTTGCACTAACATTATACTGACCTGGTAAGTCCAATTTGTAAGCGTTGTCATTGATGCGCTCAAGAACTTGAAACGGTCCGTCTCCTCGTGGAAGCAACTTTGAGCGCCTTTGATTCGGAAACCTTTCCTTGCGCATATGCAACCAAACCCAATCACCGGGCTAAAAAATAAGCTTACGACGCCCTTTGTTGGCTTGATTAACGTATTGCTCCGTTCGCCGCTCGATGTTGAGCCTTGCTTTCTCATGTATCTGCTTAACAAATTCAGCCTTTTTTTGTCCATCTAAGTTAACACGCTCAGATAAAGGTAATGGAGATAAATCCAATGGAGTCAAAGGGTTAAAACCATAAACAATTTCAAAAGGTGAAAACTTAGTAGCAGAATGAACACTACGATTATAAGCAAACTCAACATGTGGTAAACACTCCTCCCAAGTCTTAATGTTCTTCTTAATGATAGCCCTCAACAAAGTTGACAAAGTCCTATTTACTACTTCGGTTTGACCATCAGTTTGTGGATGACAAGTAGTAGAAAACAAAAGCTTAGTACCTAACTTACACCACAAGGTCTTCCAAAAGTAACTTAAGAACTTCGCATCCGGAAACAATGGTCCTAGGCATACCATGTAACCTTACAATTTCCTTAAAGAATAAATCTGCAACATGTGAAGCATCATCAGTTCTATGACATGGGATAAAATGTGCCATCTTAGAGAATCTATCTACAACCACAAAGATAAAATCACGTCCACGCTTAGACCTAGGTAAACCCAAAACAAAATCCATAGAAATATCAATCCAAGGCTCACTAGGTATAGGGAGTGGGGTGTATAATCCATGGGGTTGCACTCGAGATTTTGCCTGCCTACAAGTGACACATCTGTCACAAATTCTCTCTACATCTCTTTTCATGTGTGGTCAATAAAAATGTTCATGCAAAATAGTCAATGTCTTGGCAACTCCAAAATGTCCCATTAACCCTCCACCATGGGATTCCCTGACTAACAAATCTCTCAAAGAGCAATTAGGCACACACAACTTATTTTCCCTGAAAAGAAACCCTTCATGTCTAAAAAATTTTCCAATGACATTTTTCTCACACATTCTATACTCTTCTCAAAGTCACGGTCCAAAGAATATAACTCCTTAATCTGCTCAAAACCAAGTAATTTCGCTTCAAGAGTAGAAATTAACACATACCTTCGAGAGAGTGCATCGGCAACAATGTTTTCCTTACCTTGTTTGTATCGAATGACATATGGAAATGTCTCAAGGAACTCCACCCATCATGCATGACGCTTGCTCAACTTGTGTTGTCCCTTCAAGTGCTTCAAGGACTCATGATCAGTGTGAATTACAAACTCTTTAGGCCAAAGATAGTGCTGCCATGTCTCTAATGCTCGAACCAATGCATACATCTCCTTGTCATAAGTTGGGTAATTCAGTGTTGCCCCATTTAGCTTTTCGCTGAAGTACGCAATTGGTCTTCCTCCTTGCATCAAGACTGCTCCTATCGCAAAACCTGAAGCATCACATTCAATTTCAAATGTCTTAGTGAAATCGGGCAAAGCAAGTAAAGGTGCATTAGTCAATTTATCTTTAAGTAATTGAAAGGCCTTTTCTTGTTCCTCGCTCCATTTGAATCCGACGCTCTTCTTGATGACTTCAGTCAATGGTGCGGCAATGCTGCTAAAGTCTTTCACAAACCTCCTATAAAAGCTAGCAAGCCCATGAAAACTTCGCACATGCCCTACACTTGTGGGTGTTGGCCACTCTTTAATTGCTTTATTTTCTCTTCATCAACCTGTATCCCTTGTCCACTCACAACAAAACCAAGAAACACAAGCTTATCGGTGAAAAACGTGCACTTCTTCATGTTAGCATACAATTTCTCCTTTCGAAGAACATCCAAAACTGATTGTAAATGCATAACATGTTCTTCCAAGCTTTTGCTATAAATAAGGATATCATCAAAATAGACGACAACAAATCTGCCAATAAAAGGCCTCAAAACATGATTCATTAAGCGCATAAATGTACTAGGTGCATTAGTTAAACCAAAAGGCATGACTAACCACTCATATAAACCATGTTTAGTTTTAAAAGCAGTTTTCCACTCATCACCTCCTTTCATTCTAATTTGATGATAACCACTTTTCAAATCAATCTTCGAAAACACATATGAACCATGCAACTCATCAAGCATATCATCTAAGCGAGGAATAGGATGTCGATACTTTACCGTTATGTTGTTGATAGCTCGGTAATCAACGCACATCCTCCATGTCCCATCCTTCTTAGGAACTAAAATTACCGGAACGGCGCATGGACTCATACTTTCTCTCACATACCCTTTTTCCATCAACTCACTAACCTGCCTTTGTAATTCTTTTGTCTCCTCAGGGTTGGTTCGGTAGGCTGGTCAGTTAGGTATGGATGCTCCGGGCACAAAATCAATTTGATGCTCAATCCCTCGAATAGGTGGTAATCCTTGTGGTAGATCCTCGGGAAAGACATCCTCATAATCCTGCAAAAGAGAGACAACAGCACTAGGCAAAGAAGTGTCAAGTGTGTTAATGTTTAAAGCCTCTTTGTACAATAGTACAATCATTGGCTGTTTTGAAAACAAAGCCCTCTTCACCTCACTTGCCCTCGCAATCAAGCTCTTTTTTCCCTCTTCTATTCTCGCTTCACTCGAGTTCTGACTTTCTTTTTCGTTTTGCATTTCTTTTTCACTCAATCTCGTTTTTTCTCTCTTTTCTTTTTCATTCTCTCTTTTTTTCCTCTCATTCTCAATCTCTTTTTCACTTTCTTGTTGTAACCTCACTTGATATTCATAAACTTGTCTCGGAGTCATAGGTACAAGAGTTACATTTCTTTCCTTGAACTCAAATGTGTATTTGTTTGTGAATCTATCATGTTTCACATGCCTATCAAATTGCCATGGCCGACCAAGTAACAAATGGCTTGCTTGCATCGGAACCATATCACACAACACCTCATCTTCATATTTTCCAATGCGGAACGCAATCAGCACCTGTTTACTCACTTTAATTTCGCCGCTATTGTTCAACCATTGCAACTTATAAGGCCTAAGATGTTTTCGTGTAGGCAGCCCCAATTTCTCTACCATAGTAGTACTAGCAACATTAGTACAACTCCCACCGTCAATAATAACACTACATACCTTGTTGTTCACGTGGCACCTAGTGTGAAAGATGTTTTCCCGTTGTACATCTTTGTCCTCCTTGACCTGTACACTTAACGCTCTTCTAGCCACTAACAATTCACCTTAGGCTGCGTACTCCTCATTGTCAGTGTCCTCCAATGGCGGTATGGACTCGATATCATCTTCACTTTCGGTTTCAATTTCGCCATTCTCCCGCATGACCATTACTCGCTTGTTTGGACATTGATTTGCAATATGTCCTCTTCCTTGGCACTTAAAACATTTAATTTCACGATTGCGAGTTGTAGTTTGTTCCGTTTTACCTTGAGTTTGGCGGCTGACTACTTCTTGTTTTGGATCCACTTTTGGTTTGATCGGGGCTGGTTGCTTTTCCTCCCTTCTAGCAAAATTTGGCCTCCAAGAGGATCCCCACCTTGTACTCCACGTGAGCTGCTGCCCCTCCTCTTTAGTTGGTGCTCAATTTTGATGGCCATATGTACCATCTCATCCAACTCAACATACTCACGCAACTCCACTTGGTTTGCAATTTCGGGGTTTAAACCAGCCAAAAAGCGTGACATGGTAGCCTCCCGGTCCTCCTCGACATTGGCTCTAATCATGGCTACCTCCATCTCTTGGTAGTAGTCTTCCACACTTTGATTACCTTGCACCAATCTTTGTAACTTTCGGTACAGGTCTCGATAGTAATGGCTTGGCACAAATTGTTTCCGCATGATGGCCTTCATCTCTTCCCAAGTGCCCACTGGTCTCTCACCATTTCGCCTCCTGTTGAGCATCAACTGATCCCACCAAACAATAGCGTAGTTAGAAAACTCAATGGCAGCAAGTTTTACCTTTCTCATTTCGGAGTAGTTGTGGCACTCAAACACCAACTCCACCTTCTTCTTCCACTCCAAATACGCCTCGGGATCATTCCTTCCTTGAAATGATGGAATTCTCATCTTAATACTGTCCAAATCATTATCCACCCTATTCCTATCTCCTCGAACCCGTCCAAACCTCCTAACGCTGCCCACCGAGCGTCTTTCATCCTCCTCCTCAAAACCGCCCTCATTGAACTCCTCATAGTCCTCCGCTTCATGTCTCGGTTGAACTCTTTCTCTTCTTCGCACATTAGGAGTGGGTTGTGGCTGCTCCACACGTGTATTCTCCATCCGATCTATCCGCTCGTGAATCTGCTCTAATTCCAACCTCATCACACGCTTCATCTCACCCATCATAGCCTCCATAAATAACTTCGGATCCGTGGCAACATCGATAATGCTATTGTGAGACATGGTTGCTGCAAAACAAAGTTAGTAATAAAGGACCTCACCAATTCACTCCCTCACGTGTTTCACTCGAATAACGGGTTCACACACACTCGTATTTGCACACAATAAGATGTCACTCAAGTCCTCACAATTCACTCTTAGAAATCCTCTTGAGTTCTTATCAAACTAATACAAACATCAATCAAGATTCGCGAATGACAGTCAATCCAAACTTATCAATGGTTTTCAAACACGTTTTTTTTTTTATATTATTATTTTTTATTTTTTAAACAGACTCCTTTCTGTTTTCTTTTCTTTTCTTTTTTTTTCTGAAATTGAAAATTTTTTTTTTCTTCTTACAGACTCCTTTCTGTTTTCTTTTTTTTTTTTTTTTGACGTTTTTTTTTTCTTTTTGCATTCGAAATTTTTTTTTTCTTTTCTTACAGACTCCTTTCTGTTTTTTTTTTTTTGACGATTTTTTTTTTTTTTTTTTTGAATTCGAAATTTTTTTTTTTTTTTTTGAACTATCAGGAATTGAAACAAACCAGAATTCTAACAAAAAGTAAATTTAAAAGATAGGCAAACCTGAGACTAGAACATGGCTCTGATACCAAATGATGTGAACCCCACCAAGAATAACGAGACCCGACAACGAAAAGGAACCCAAGAACGTTCTACAATCAGGTTTGGGGGGGGGCAGACCTCGACCCGTTGCTTGAATCGTGACACGAACCTTGGTATAGATGACCGCGACCCAATGCCAACCCACAAACAAGAACCTTGGTATTGTCGTAGACGCCACAAACGGTGGTGGTGAACCATTTGATAAGTCGAATTTGAACGCCACAAGACAAAATCTTGATAAGTTCGATTAGTTCAACAAGAACTGAGAGATAAATCACAAGAGTGAATAGAATTGCCAAAAAGTTTTTTATTGATCTGAAATAAGGCCTATTTATAGGCTGAGAATTACAATAATATTCCTAGAATATTCTAAGCTAAAGAAAAGGAAACTAACCTAATAATTTTAGCCTAAAAATTAAAAAGGAAACTAACTTAATTGTCTGACTTTATTTTCCAGCCATTTACAACCATTATAAAGAAAAGGAAACTAACTCATTCTTGCCTAATTAACCCAAAAACGTGGACAACTAAATAGGGAATCAAACAGCTTGGTTCAAACTAATCAAATCCTCCAAAAAGCACACCCATTTGCATGGAGTGCATGGCTGACGTGGCTTCTTCAATTACATGGCAGAACTTGAATTAAATTGACTATTTGAGCTTTATTTGTTGAGTCCATACATGTAGACTTGCCATCCTCTATCACAATGTGCTGCACGAAAGTATTTAAAGCCTCCTTGAACCTTTTTGCCCGCGCTCTTGTAACTGGTCCAACAGGAACTAGAACCAGATTCCTGGCCTTATCAATAGCTATGGATTCCATATCTATGAATCTTGATTTCTCCATCCATAAGTGATGCGCCCAAAACACAAGTATATTGACCATGAATTAACGGTGTCTCACCTGTAGTGCATTAAAGTATATAAGTCATGGATACGAATTCAAGTAATCATTTCAGGATTAAGATTAATACAGGTTGATAATCAAAGCGTCATTGATTCTTATAAATGGAATTATTAAACCGAATCAATTCACACTTTAGGTCCAGTCCAATGTCATACCTCAATACTGGTATACATTAAAGTTTCTACTCGGAATATATCCGATGGTCAAGACAAACCATCCCTCCAAGGAAGTAGACAACCTTTACAATCTTATCATGAATAAGATCCCTAAATCTAATTCCATCGATTGCGGGCTATTTATTTAGACTGTTATCAAATTACCACGTCTTCTATGTATACCCCGTATACATATGATAATCCGATATATTACCAACAGCCAAGGAGTATTTTATATTTGCTCAAAATAACCATACAATCAACAAATGAAAGTAAATAGGACACAACTTATTAAACATGAATAATCTCCTCTTATTAATATCAAAATGTCAGATTTACAGAAAATCCCTAATATTGATTTTCTATCCTTATGGCACATTTAGATCCCAACAGTGTATGCACAGTAAAGTTTACCTATACGGACTAGTCTATTTATGTTGTGTTTTTTTTTTTAATTATTCTAAAATTTTCAGTAAGTTTAATTATTTAAAATTAAGATTTAATTTTAGTAAGTATGGTAATAGCCTACATAGTCGAGTCGTTACAATCTTTCCCATGTAGGACAAGAGTTTTCTCACTTCTTTTCTCTAATTTTTAAAACTTCATCGGTGCAATTTTATAAGTCAATTTCTCATTCACTCTTTCATCATTTTGAGCATATAAATATTCGATTTCGATCTTTTTGCGGAGAAGAACACGAATTCACCTAGAACTAATACTAACGTGAAGTGGGTCTCGCTGAAATTCAAGCCTCAAAATGACCATTAAAATGGTTTTTTATAAGTCATTTTTCCAACAATCCCCCACATGAATGAAATTGACATAAGACACTAGACAAATTGACAAACAAAAAGATTTGATCAGGTGATAGAATTCAACGGTTGAGACCTGAAAAGGATAGGTAGACATTACCCTTTGAACCTTCCCTTGTGAAAGTATATTTACTTTACTGACTAACCAGTAGACATGGTGTTTTTGAGCTGTTCTGTCATTTGCGTAAACGATGATATACATCACACATAAATCTTCCTGACAGAATTCAGTTCTCACTGTTATGTCCTTTTTGGCCATGGACATCTTGCCTGGTTCTGCGAGAGTTTCTAAAGAATTTAGCCCTATAAAATTCTCCTTTGAAGTGGCCCCACTTCTCTTTCACATAGGTGATTTCTTAATCAAGAGTAACCCGCATTACTCTACTCGGATTCCGACGCTTAAGAATCATTAAAAGCATAGCTTAACCTATCTCGTACAGGTATCACTGTTTCTTCAAAATAAGAATGGACCAGAGGATAACCCCCATAATGATCTAACTCAGTCTTTACAATTAAGTTGTCCCTTTGAACCTAGATCTTGGGAACTCCAGTCAATTAGGTTGGGTTTCCATTACATCGACCTAATCTTTCATGGGCTTTAGTCCCAATCCCCTCGATGACTTATCAACTAACTCCTTATTTAACCCTTTGGTTAGTGGATCCACAACGTTATCCTTTGACTTTACATAGTCAACAGAGATAACCCCAGTTGAGAGAGTAGTTGTTTAATGGTATTGTGTCTATAGTGTATATGTCTAGACTTACCATTATACATATTGCTCTGTACCCTTCTTGTCCAGGCGTAAAGAGCAAATAGGTTAGAAAATCTAGACTAAAATAGTTTTCTACCCTTGCTCGTTTTCTTCGTCTGGGCTCATCCTCAATCTCAATATTTTATTCTTGGTCCCTACTATTCTCAACAATAGTCTCATATGTTCATTTGGACGAACTCGGCCCATCTTTAGACCTGCATAGAAATACATGTTCAAAGAACGATGCATTCTTCGATTCAATAATCGTGTTTTTGTGTATATCAGGGATTTTAGAATCATACACAAGAAACCGATAAGTACTAATATTATGTGCATAGCCAATGAAAAGGCAATCTATTGTTTTCGGACCTATTTTCACCTTCTTAGGTGTCGGTACGGCCACTTTAGCAAGACACTCCACACTCGTAAGTGTTTGTATGAAGGCTTCCTACCTTTCCGTAACTTGTATGGGCTCTTGTCTTCTTTCTTTCGGGGCACCTTATTTAAAAGTAATTAGAAGACAAAATGCCTTCCCCCCACATGTTTTGAGGTAACGCAGAACTTACTAACATTACATTCTATTTGCGATTATTTAGTGTGTATAAACCTACGCAAATGTATGTAATTGAATAAGTAATATAGAAAGTGAGTTGAGTATCGTCTCCACAGGGATTGAATCACTAAAATGAATTGCAAAAGAAATCAAAGCACAAATCAATTTGGATTAAAAATTAAACTAAGTAAAATGACAATAATCTGATGAAATAAAATGAGTATAATGAAAATGCACTAAAATGGAGAAAAAGGACAAGATTCAAGCAAGAGTTTGTAAATAAAAAATGAGAATTAAGCTAGGATTGCCAATTTCCCCTCAATTGCAAGTCTGACGTGAATGCTGTAAGAAATGCTGCAGCAAAAACTATCATATTAACTGAAATTCAATTTTATCATAAAAATTCTTCCGAATTAATTATGACTAAAAATTCTTTAAACCTTTTTCAACATATTCCTATGTGAATCTAGTTTTCAGAATACAAATTCATGCACCAATTTCAATGGGTTATATAAGGTAAATAGCATAGCCTCTACCATTCACAAATCAATATAAACTTCAAAAAGCATATTGAACTTGCATCATCCAAGTTAGATCCAGCTTAAATTAGTCTTTTCAGAGTTAATCAAAGCCTAGTTTCCTATATATTGATGGCCAATCAACAATAGAAATTAAACAATCAAAGCACTATAATGAACAGGAAAGAAATTCGCTCAACATTCCAACAAACATTCAAATCATCCTCCCAATTTCGGGTCCATCAACAATCCCAGCTAAAGAAATTTTGCTCATGTTTAGGATTATAAAAACAAGCTTAAGTACACAATCCATGTTCAACAGAGAATGAAAATCAAGAAATAAATCAAATGAAGAGTAAGCAAGAGAAAACTCCAATTGGCTAGATGTGTCCTTCTCGTCCTTTCCTACTTCTTCTCAGCTCACTCTCTAAAAATGAAGGAAATCTACTGAGCTCACTCCCCATGTACTCTTTCCTCTTTCTTCTCTGTACTCTCCAAATTTCCCTATTTTCTAGCTCCCCCTCTACCAATGCGGCTGCCTCCAATTGTACTAACCCTTTAGGGCATTAAAGAAGGCTCACGTGTCCTCCCAGCTGAGGTAAAAAAATGGTCCCCATATATATGAGCTGTATTTTTCTTTTTGTGCTCTTTCAAAATAGTACTAGCTGGTGTTTCTTGTCTGTTTCTACTATAGTTTGCTGGAAGGATTGCAGTGGGAATTGCTGCAACATTTGTTTCGGATCAGATTCTTCCATTTTTTTATTTCTAGAATTCACATGAATTAAAACACATATCAGCCCTCATTTGATCATATTTTCTTCACATTTGCCATGATTTCAACCAAACACTAAACCCAAGATAAAAAGTTCACACAAACATAAAACAAAGGAAAATATGCTAAAAAATAACACAAATACTCTCTAAACCGACATTTTAGTCTAAAAGTGCCTAAGATATCTCTAATTCCTAGAGTTTATCACATTCATCATATCTTTCAAGGTACGATTTTTCCGTTCAGCCATACCATTTGACTGAGGTGAATAAGGTGGTGTGACCTTGTGAATGCTTCCAAATTGCGCGCAAAATTCACCAAACGGTACCTCATATTCACCATCACGGTCACTCCTTAACACCTTAATCTTTCTGTTAAGTTGATTCTCAACCTCTTTTTTTTTAATTTTATTTTTTATTTTATAGAGAGCAAACTTCTTTATAGCATCCTCCTTGCTTTTTAACAAATACACATAGTAATATTTTATGCTATCATTGACAAAAGTAACAATTACTAATTGACACCTCTTGTTTGTACGAATTCCAAATCGCTCACATAAGGCTTCCTTTCAATTCCTTGGAAAGATGATCTTGTCATTTTCACTTCAACACAAGTTTCACACTTACGTTTGGAATCAATTTGGAAAGTGGGTATGTTATCCAAGTTAATTAATATACACGAAGTATCATAATTAACGTGTCCTAGTCTACCATACCACAAATTGAAATTCCTCCTTTCGGTCCCAACTTGGACCCTTTTCCAGAATTATTATTTTTGGACTTGGAGCCTTGGCGATACCCGTATTGTACTTCTTTTCAGAACCTCTATTGTCTTCTTCAATCCGGAGCCTAAAAATAAGTTCGTCGACGTTCATCTCCTTTCGCTTATGCTTCAAGTAACTCTTAAAGTCCTTCCATACAGGGGGTAGCTTCTCAATGATAGAAGCTACTTGAAAGGATTCACTTATGACCATCCCCACGGCATGAATCTTATGTATGATCACTTGGATCTCTTGAACTTGACTGATAACGGTCTTGGATTCCAACATCTTATACTCAAGGAATCGACCCACCATGAATTTCTTGTGGCTGGCATCCTCGCTCTTATATTTGCAGTCCAAAGACTCCCATAACTCCTTAGCCATTTTCTTCGTACTATACACATTGTACAGAGAGTTTGCCAAACCATTCATAACATAGTTCCGACACAGAAAATCAAAATGCTTCCATTCTTAATAGCACTAATGACTTGAACATCAAGTTCATCTTCTTTAAGCTAAGGAGCCTCTTCAGTCAAGAATCTCTCAAGATTCAAGGTTGCCAGGTAGAGCAACATCTTTTGCTACCACCTCTTAAAATTCAGCCCACTGAATTTCTCCGGTTTCTCTCCATGGTTCACAGGAACCGAAACTGAAACCACTGGTAGGCACTCGTACCATAGAAGCAGATGGAACTTGACCCACGGTCGTGTTCAGCAGTAGTGTCAATATTGTTTGAATTGTTTTCCATTTTCTGAAAAATTAAACAAATGTTTAATAAGAACCACGTTTTGTTTAGTTTTTTTTTTCCTTCGCCCGTAACAAATATATTGACACTACTGCTGAACACGACCGTGGGTCAAGTTCCATCTGCTTATATGGAACTTGACCCATATATATAAAGAAACAGAAACAGTACTGAAAAGAAACCAAACAAACGTTTATATATGTAAGCCCATATAGAAAAATCGAAACTGTAAAAGAAATCAGAAGAAAAACATTACAAAACTCTACTTAATGTAAAATATTAAAATGACAATATATAATCTACAAACAGTAACTAGAATTAAATCCGAAACATTAAAATAAACATTAATATATATAAGTATATATAAACACTGTACCTATAATCAAGCAACGGAAACTTACTAGGAAACATAAACAAATAAATATATATAATAATAATACAGTAACGTAAAATAACCCTTTTACAAACTGTAATAAATAAATATATATATATATATGTATGTGAATAATATATGAAAACCGAAATAGAAGATAAAAAGAGCAAATACGTTACTATATGACTATTTATATAAACACAAAACCGTAATCAGATGGGGAAAAAAAAAATACTGGAAAAAGAAAGGACAAGTAATATAAGCAAACTGATGCAAACAAATTATAAACACCAACTGATTTTACTATAGCAACCTGTAACCAAAAGAAACGAAATGAAACAGGTCAAGTAATGAGCAAGGGAAATTGACAAAAAAATGTTACAAAAATCTAACATAAACCAGAACTATAAGAATGATAACGGAAACTGAAAACGAAAATTTCCTGTACTAAAATAACAGAATGGGTATAAAAAGGTTAGCAATCTCTTCTCCGAAACCAATAAACCTGTTCGTCGTCTATGACAAGCCTGTTTTAAGATTGTTAGCAAAATATAAAGAAAAAGACAACGAACAAAAATTAAATAATCATAAAATTTATTAACAGCAAAATTATATAAATATACATGAAAATGAAATTCAAAATTGTAGATGAACATCGAGGCCCGTGTACCACACGGTTTTCTTAAAACAGATTCGCCTCTTCACCGTCGGTGCTCGAGAATCAATCGGCGTCTGCTTCCCAGGATACAACAGTTTACAAGCTGCAATATTACACCACGTTACAGCCTCTGGCGAATTTGAAAAATGCCCAAACTTTATCATTTAAGACACCTAGACTCAGATCACTAAGAAAGGAAAAGAAAACTTTGTATTCCATGTGTTATCTTTTGGACTAAGAATGGATGACAATTTATAGGCATTTATGTGAGGAATAAAACGGTTCAGCCATTTACAATGGCTTAACTTGTTGGAAGCCAAACGTTTCAGCCATTTACAATGGCTTTAACTTGCTAGAAGCCAAACGTTTTGGCTGTTACAAGTTGTCACAAACATTTTCATGCTTTTGGAATTAATCATGGTATTATTCCTATTAATTAGAAACATTTTCTGAGGCTTAAAGGTTAGCAACAGTAACCACCATGGAGTAATTGCAATCAATTACGAATTTAAGTTGGAAAAAAAATTAAAACCAATTTAAAACCGTGCAGTAAAATGAAGCCTGCACGGAGTTGGTAATTCAGTGCGACATCTTTCCCATGTGGGACAAGAGTTTCCTTACTTCCTTTCTCTAATTTTTCCAACTTCATCGGTGTAATTTAATGAGTCAATTTCTCATTCACCATTTCATCATTTTAAACGTATAAATATTCGATTTTGATCTTCTTGCAGATAAGAACATGAATTCACCATGAACTAACACTAACATGAAGTAGGTCTCGCTCAAATTCAAGCCTCAAAATGACCATTAAAATAGTTTTTTATAAGCCATTTTTCCAACAAAATTTTCCTATTTTTTACATGAAAAAAAAGAACGAATCAAATAATTAAGAAAATAAATCAAGAATTAATCCATGAGATCTATAGTAGTACGGACAAGACATCTTACGTCTGCTCTGGGCTTTCCCTGATATCTATTCCTCCACATTCAGTAAAGTTAACAATAAGAGCAAAGTTCGTGTTTAATTAATAAATGGAGGTTTTTTTCTGTTTTGTTTTGTTTTATTTATTTTGTTTTTTTTGACTTTTTGATTAAGGGGATTCAACTTTGTAAATACTGTCACTATTATAAGCAGATCATACTGCTTAAAAAAAAAGGTGTTCGCATGCGACTCCAGATATGCTGTTCTGTTTTCCTGTTTCATGATAATTCATTAAGTTTTTCAAGAATTTTTTTAGTATTTAGTTTTTTTTTTTGTGACTAAATTTTTAAATTTAAATGATACGACATAATATTATTAGAAGATAGTTAATGAGACAAGAAATCCAAGACAACTATTAAAGGTAGCTAATGGAGAATAGCTAATGGTTGAAATAGGACGATAGATCTTGACTCGTTCTCATGCCTCCTTAATACTATTAGAGGAATCTATGAAGACCAAATGTTGGTGAGTTAATGCTTTTTTTTTTTTTAAAAATAATGATAGTATATGTTTTCAAATAGGAAAATTAGGTAGGGTCGTCGTTTTGGCAATCCAATTTAATAGATAGCTAAATTTCTTATTTTTTTAACAAAATGGTTATATGTCATTATGATTATGAAAATTAGTGATATAATAAATGAGTGATTGACTACGATTGAACAAATTAACAATGTTAATATTATCTGATTAATAATTGATTAACTATTTAAAAAAATTAATTGAGAGTTAAAAACAAAAAAGTTTTTAAACTAATTTGTAAAAACTTCAACTTTTTGATAAAAAACTAAAAAAAAGGCTAATAAACTATAAATCCCTTCTAAATAAGAGCTATGAATTTATTTATTTATATATTTATTTTTAAAAAAACTTTCCATCATAGAAAGTTCACACATAACATAAATTAGGCTCGGTTTTTGAGAATTGAGACAATTGGGTGGGGTAAGATTCCCGCCAAATAGCGGAAAGAAGGGGGGAAAAGGCAGAGAATGGAAGTGAGAGAGAAATGGGTTCGAAAGCTAAAACCCTAAAGGATTTCTTTGCCCCTCTTCAACAACAGCCTTCCGCAAAGCGCCTCAAACAGACGACGCTTTCCTCTTTCTCCAACATCAGCCACATCAACAAATCCCACGCAAATGCCTTCATCCCCACTCGCTCCTCCGACGACGGCGGCGGTTCCGACGGCCTCTCCGCCCACCAAAAGTCGCGCATGGAATTGCAAAAGCTCCTCGCCAAATCCAGGCGCAACCTCAAAATCTGCTCTCAAAAAGTCTCCAATGGCAAGTGTAAAAAAAAAAGAGAGAGAGAGAGAAAAAAATCATCTGTTTATTTGCTTGCATTCTGGGAGAATTTTGATTAGGAATACTACCAAAAAATTGAAAATTCGTTCATAAATTATTCAGGTGAAGGAGGATACGTGAAATTGGAGGAGTTGCTGGTGGAGGAGAGCTGGTTGGAGGCGCTCCCCGGCGAACTCCAAAAGCCCTACGCCTTGAATCTCTGTAAGTTTGTGGAGTCTGAGATTTGCGCCGCTAAGCTTCCTGTATATCCGCCTACGCATTTGATCTTCAATGCTCTGAATTCCACTCCTTTTCATACTGTCAAGGTTGTTATTCTTGGTCAGGTATTTTTCCTTCCTATTTTCTTCCACTAGTAGTAGTTTGATTTCTATAAACCCCAACACCACCACACACACCACCCCCACTCTCCCTCTCCCCCCCCCCCCCCCCCCCAAAAAAAAAAAAAAAAAAAAATCGCATTGTCTTTGTCAAGCAAGACGAAAATATCTAAGAGTTGAACATGAAGTACAGTTAGGAGCTTATATGTTGCATTTTGAAGTTTGGTTTGTTGGTCTTTCCTTGACCTTGAAAATGTTTTTAGGATCCTTATCACGGTCCGGGTCAAGCAATGGGTCTGTCCTTCTCCGTGCCCGAAGGGATTAAGGTGCCTTCTAGTCTCGTCAACATTTTCAAGGAACTTAAGCAAGATCTTGGCTGTTCTATTCCATCTCACGGAAATCTCGACAAATGGGCCGTCCAGGTAATGTAGGTTCTTCATACATTGTCGAACCTTTATAATGGCTTGTTCAACTTTATGGATAAAGCAGGATCTAGTCTTTCCATTTCAATGCAATCTTAGGTCTTTTACTTGGGGGACAACATTTCAAACACTTTCTAGATAGTTAGTTGAGATCCTTTTCGCCAGTGGCGATGTTCTTTCCAATATATTTAAGGTTTATGGTTAACATTTGATGTCACATAGGTTCCCGGTGATCTTATATCTTATTGATTTCGACAATGCCGTGTCAAATATTTGAAGGTTCTTTTGACACTAAATTAAAAAAGATCGAAAGAAAAAGGAAACATCAACGATGGGCATGAGCTGATATACTCAAACAAAGAATAAAACATAATGGGTAGAGGTTTATCAAACAAAGAAAATTTGTTAGTTCTTTGTTTTTTTTTTTTTTTTGTCTTACCACCCCCACCACAACACCCCACAACCCCCCCCCCCCCCCCCCCCCCCCCCCCCCCCTCAAAGAAGGCGAGCATGAGACTGGAGTTTGAAGCAGAAGAAACTTGAAGGGTGTAGTCATGCTAAATTTCAAGGAAGGGCATAATGAAATGACTCACTTGATGACTTTGCAAGGAATTTTATTACTTTTCTGAATGTATTTATATTATTTTTTCTATTGTAGGGTGTCCTCTTGCTCAATGCTGTTCTCACTGGTAAGACTACTAAATATGAAGTTCGGTGATTTCTATTGATCAAACATATATTTTTGCCTTGCCATGTATAGTATAGAAAATGGTTTTATTTGAGTTTCCGTTCCTTATTGTCTTGAACTCTAAGATTGTCTCTGATGTATATATACATGCCAATGCTATGTTTATTACAAAAAAAGTGTGGAAAATATGATTGTCATATTTTATGCTCCAATGTGTAATGCTATTTCTAATGTTAGATCTACTTTTTGTCATCATTATTATGCCTTGAAACTTGTGAAAGTGAACTTTAAGTATTTAAGTAAATTAAAAGTGAAAAATATATAATGATTACATGAAAAAGTAAAGGGAACAACCAACAAAAATCAAATGTTAAATTCGGCATTGGCCATACATTGTGGCAGATTTGCCACTAAGTTTGACTTAGGGTAAATATAGCATCAAAGATAGCACTATTTTGGAGAGCTCTTTTTTTCACCCAATTGCCAAAATTTACCATTCATGGAAGTTTGAAACTCTAATTCCTTGTTCACTGCCTGTATTCTATGTGTTTATATTTAAAAAAGAAAAAAAAAAAAAAAAAAAAAAAAAAAAGGCTTTTGCGGTTTGTAATTGATGATTTGTGGTGGTTCTTTCCTTGTACTACTTCACGTTGAAGATTTACGTCTCCTTTAAGAATAACTTAACTCTATCTTTCTCTCACAATTTTCTTTCATCAACGTGATTGTGATGCCTGATCTATAAGATTTTAGCGTCCTTTACCTGCTTTGGTAGATATTCTGCAAGATTTTTGTGGTCATTTCTACAGATTCTAGAACCAGTTAATCTATTTAAGGTCTGCATATTTTTTTATTCAATATTCTTCATTTTTATTTTTTGTTTCCTACTTGTAAGAATATTGGCGGAGACACGAAACTATCCCTAAAAATTTTTTCCCATTATAATATTTTCCCTTGGAAGTGCACGTCTCTACATCATATTCCCCCCTCCTTTATTTATGTTGCTGCTAATTTTAATATGCAGTAAGGAATCATCAGGCAAACTCTCATGCAAAGAAGGGATGGGAGCAATTTACTGATGCTGTTATTAAAGCAATTTCACAAAGGAAGGAAGGAGTTGTTTTTCTTTTATGGGGAAACTCAGCTCAAGAGAAACGCAGGTATGGTTATTAATATGCAGAATAAATTCTAGGAATCTCTACTTATCAAGTGTTACGAGATACTTGTATGTACCACATAGAGAAACTCAATCAATGAAATACATAAATTTCAACTTTTTTTTTTTGGTTCAACGGATTTAAAAGAAATTGCATTTTCCACTTTGTTTGTATTGAAAAATTTATATGAAGGTTGATCGATGAGTCAAAGCATCACATTCTGAAAGCAGCACATCCTTCTGGTTTGTCTGCAAACAGAGGCTTCTTTGGATGCAGGTTAGTATCATTGGAAACCAGAATATAACTTTTGAAGAACTATATAGTTTTCAAAGAAGATCATATTTGATTTCTTGGCAATGGGTGAAAGAACCCCTCCGGTGTTTGCATCAAGGCCATCTGTTTGGTTGATTCCTTGTTTAGCCTGTTCTGTATCGAATTATTTTTTGTAGTGTAGGGGCACAGAGCTGATCACATCACTGGTAATTTGCATTCACAGATAAAAGAAAAAAAAAATGATAACAAAAGAGGTAACTACGTAATTTTATTGTTTTCTTTTTGAATGATCTGCACAGGCATTTTTCTCGTACCAACCAGCTTCTGGAGAAAATGGGAATCACCCCACTAGATTGGCAGCTTTGACAATATAAGACCCAGCTATCTCTAATACTAACTAATTTGTACATTTGCGTGCATCAAAACATGTTTTGGGAGCTTTGCAATGACGTACGGGGTTTGAGCTTCTTTGATCCGTTTTGTCTTTATTGTAGACGTACTTGCTTGTTTTTGCTTCTTTGATCCATTTGGAATTGACTGATAACTTTTGCTATGTTTTGTTCTCGGTCTCTTTCATATCTTATTTATGTTTATAAGGAACAGTGAGTTCCTTCCTTTAATAGTCCTAGTTATAGCAAGAACCATCGGTTTAATTCTATTTTTGGTCTCCAAGATTAGGAGCGAATTCCATTTTTGGTTCTTGACTCTCAAAACTTCCCATTACTAGTCCCTTATCTACAAAATTATTATATTGAAATTCCTCCACCGAGAATCCATCATAACAAGATCTATAATCATGAGTTTTACATGATTTCAAACTCATTTGGACCTCTATTCATCAGTTTTTCAGGTACCAATAGCTCTAAGAGAGCAAGCAAAGCAAATTTTAAAAAAATATATTTATATATTAGGAACTGTTTTAACTAATTGTGTCTATCGTTGAAACATGGATTTATAACCATAGCATTTGGCTATTTCAGTCGCGCACCCAAAAAAAAAATTCAAACTACATTTGTAATTAAATTTTAATTCAGCTTATAATATACTTGCTCAATTACTTGTAAATCCATTCATTAGCACGGCCACCAGATTCGTCCATGTCTATAAAAATGCTGACTGCCTGCATCATGCATGTGCTCAAAATCAGATCACATGAAAATTACAAACAAAATAAAACATATTCCCATACTTTAAAATCATCTCCACTTTGTCTTTCAATTGTGAAAAACTCGCTTTGATTCCTCAAAGTGAGAATTTTTAAAGTCCAAGGAGCAAAATATAAATGACTAAAATTCAAGGACTACAAGTGATATAAAAATAAATGTATTTTTTTTTTTAGCTTTTAAAGTTTTTTTTTTTTTTTTTCGAGGGCTAATCCTAGATTCGGTCACAAACTTTATACCAAATCTCCTTTAAAAGTTTATCTCAATCAATTTTGGTTAGAGAAATCAGTGCTTTTTCTTTTATTTCAAGCTTGAGCAAAGCAAAATAGAGTACCTTTCCTATCCGAGGTCTCTCCTTGGAGTTTTGGAGGCTATTTCGGATGTGTGACACAGCTCCCCAACACTTCAAGGTGTCTGCCACGTCGTCCAGCCTCAATATATACTCTTCTTCTGTCAGTGGAAATGATCTCTACATGTATCCATACAGATACAAATACAGATACATGAGTACAATTCCTCGTTAAAAACAAGAAAAAAAAAGAAAAAAAGAAAAAAAGAAAAAAAGAAAACTGCTAAACAACCCAACTTTGATGAGGCAAAAGAGAAATTTCTAATAGCTAAAATTTAAGCATACCTGCTCCCTGTATTTCCACATGACGTTTAGAGCTAGCAGATTTCTTCCCATGAACTCCTAAATTATTGTTATATGTAATAATATGTCAAAATCCTTTCTAATCGTGATTTATAAGATTTAAGATGTCCCCATAATAAGGAATATTAATTGTGTGTTTGTCGATTATTAACAATCGCTAAAGATAAGTGAAGAAGTTCTTCCCTATGAAAAATTGTACAATAAGGCATACATAGGGCTTTGTTTTAAATGATTAGATTTGTAATATATATATTCAATCTATTTTATATTTATTTATTTTTTTCATTTTGATGCCATTTTGATGGTATATAAAGTTTATAAACAAGTACTTCCAACTAGAATAGCCTACGGTAGAAAAGAAGACTAAAAAGAAAGAAAGAAAAAAAGAAAAAAAAACCTTCTTAATGAGTTGAACGTCGTAAGACCTGCCGTACTTGTTCCTAATAAGAGTGGCCAGATCTATCCCACTAAACGTGGAATCATCTTTACCAACAATTTTTTCAAGATTCTCTCTGATCTTTCCTGTATTTATTTCCTGAAACCAATTAAGCACCCCCTTAGTAAATCTATACGTAAATATATAAACATATATAACTATAAAAACATGTATATACAGATGTATGCCTTATTATTGAAGTGACCAATATTATTATCGGAGTCAGGTTTGGGAGAATCGGACGGTTCGGGTGAATCATCATCTTCTGAGTCATCGTCATCGTCATCTGGAGAGATGGGAGAATGATGGTCGTCTAGGGAAGAAGGCGAAGAAAAGTGAGGCCTATTCCTCCGATGGCTATGGCTTTGATGAGACAACAAGTGACCAAACGGAACCTTCTTCTTCATCATCATCTTCTTGCTTGTATTTGTATTCATGAATCCCAATCTCTCATTGTTAATAACCAAGTACTTCCACTTCGCAATTCCTTCCCCCAAATTCCAATTAGAATTACTGTAGTTGTGGCTTGTTATATTTATGCTGCTCATATTCTGCAACCAAAAAATAAATCTGCTTTATGGTTTGAATAATAAACTTGATAATTAAAGAAGAAAATTAAATTTAGGAAGAGAAGGGTGAAGAAAGAGAAGAAATAAACCTGATAATTGATGAGCAGCCAAATAAAAACGAATAAAAGATAAACTTTGCTGATTTATATAATTTATGAGCTGATAATATTTAATCCATATTAATTAAGACCCAGGAGTAATCAACGTCGACTATATATATATTTTAAAAAATTTCCCTTTTACTTGTAGAACAGCTTGCTTAGTTGATGAGAGCCTCTACATACATACATATATATATATATATATATATATATTAACGACATATCGAATGGGATCAGAGGACAATGGCAACCAGTCACGGTGATCCACAGAATCAAAGAAAAGGACAACCACACATATAGATATCTCAATTAGGTACATAAAATCCGGTTATTTATTTGTTTATAATATTTTGAAAAAGAAAAAAATTGAGAGCTTTCTCTCATACACGAGGGACCACACTCACACTCTAGGAATCTTAAATATTCACGGGCACTGTAGTTAAGTACAATTTAAAAAATTGAAATAAATTCCTATAGTACAATTTAAAATCTAAAGGGGGGATGATGAGGACGCCGGTAGCACATGCAAGAGCACATGGGATGAGATATATTCAGATCCAATTCAAGTTTTCATTGATCCAGTTACGAGGGCTCGTGCGAAGAAATTCAAAGATGCACTTATTCGACTGATTCGAGCAACTTGGTCTCAAACTATTGCGTGGAGGCCCATCGAGGGAATTACAAGTGACAACCAGCCCAACAAATACGTGATTCAAGTACTAGAAGAGACAGAGTAATCACGTTTGCAAGATCTCTAGCTGTCACTTTTCTGTTTTGAGAACTTTCCCGTTTCGAGGCAATAATTGGTGACAAAAAATCAGTTATTGACTGAATTGTTATTTAGTTTCTTTTTATTTTAGAATATTGTAAGGCTTTTCAGCCATTTAGGAAACTTACCTTATTTGCTTTATCTTTATTTGCTTCAGATTGGTTGTTTCCCTTTTTGGCTTAGTGACTTGCCGAAATTCCTTGGGCAATTAGGGACTGAAAATCCATAAAGGGAAACACCTATATATATTATACAAATTTCATTGTGAAGGCAGATCAGTTTACACGAACTTTTGAGGTTTAATTCTCTTTGGTTCTTAAACGAACTTCTTGAACTTATCGGAGAAATCCGTGGCATTTATAAGACTTATCAATCAATCCGTCCATAGCTGATTGTGGCATCCTCACATACCAAGGTTCGTGCTACTTGTTAGGCATCGGATCGCGGTTCCATTCAAAGTCGTTTCTGATTCGATCTTGAACACCAATTTGGTTAGGGTCGCGTCAATTCTTGGCGTGGTTCGTATCATTTGGTATCAGAGCCAAAGGTTCTAATCAGGTTTTGCTTATCCAAACCTTTATTTTACGTTTATTTTCTATTAATCGTGAGTCTTGATTTCCAGTATTGAGTCGGTGTTTAAAAAAAAATCATTGTGTTCGAAATCTTCAAGTAATTAGGGTCTAACTAGGTTTTCTTGTTACTGTTGGGGGAACGAAATTTCTTTGGGATTACGAGTCCTTTATTTGTTCTCATTCGGAACTGTGTTGGAGATTGTCTTTTAAAATAAAAAAAAAAAAATCCAGATTATCAAAAGAAGAAGCAGAAAAAGAAAAAGGAGAAGGATCCCGGGGAAAAAAAAAAAAAGAAGAAAAAGTATGGAAACCTTTCTTAAATTTTTTCGTTTAATTCTTGTTATTCAGGGTTTAAGGAATTCTAAATTTTGTTTCTTTTTGGGTGTTAATTCCGAAAGCCTTTACTCTTCGTGCTTGTTATATTCTTGTATCTAATCTAAGCCTCCTTGGTAATCTATTTGTGAATCATCACGGAAGTTTCGATATTGATTTGATTAGTTTTATAAGAACTGAATAAGAATTAGCGAGTGGAAAAAGTCAAGAGAGGCGAGAGCATTAGAGTGAACATGATGGCGAAAGTATTGAGTGTAAACACGAGAGAAATTGAGCAAAACCAGTTCACGAGAGAAACATGTAAGGGAGTGTGGTAAGGTCCTTTGCATTATCTCTAACTTTGTTTTGTAGCAAAAAAAAAAATGTCAAACAATAGCAAGAACACTACTGAGGGTACCACTGGAGTGGCAGATCCAAAACTCCTCATGGAAGTAATGATGGAGGAAATGAGGCGATTGTTGAGAGGGGAGTTGGAGCAGCTTCATGAGAGGGTAGACCGGATAGAAAACACACGTTTGGAACAGCCACAACATGTTCCTCATGCGCGTAGGCGAGAGAAGGTTCCGGCTAGAGGAGAGGTCCATGAGTACTACGGAATTGATGGGGATGAGTTGGATGAAGGAAAAGATTCAGCGGGTAGTCACAAGAGATTTGGACGGGATAGAGGAGTTAGGAATCGGGGAAATGATAGTTTGAGTGGCATCAAAATGAAGATACCGTCTTTCCAAGGCAAATCTGAACCCGAAGCATACCTAAAATGGGAGAAGAAAATGGAGTTCACCTTTGACTGCCACACCTATTCCAAAGCGAAGAAGGTAAAACTAGCCGTAATTGAATTTTCTGATTACGCTATTACTTGGTGGGATCAGCTTGTCATAAATAGGAGACGAAATAGAGAGCGACCTATCGAGTCATGGGAAGAGATGAAGGCTGTGATGAGGAAGCGATTTGTACCAGCTTACTACTACCGAGAGTTGTACAACAAGCTACAAAATCTTAAGCAAGGCAACCGAAGTGTGGAGGAGTACTATAAGTTTTTTTTTCGAGGGCTAATCCTAGATTCGGTCACAAACTTTATACCAAATCTCCTTTAAAAGTTTATCTCAATCAATTTTGGTTAGAGAAATCAGTGCTTTTTCTTTTATTTCAAGCTTGAGCAAAGCAAAATAGAGTACCTTTCCTATCCGAGGTCTCTCCTTGGAGTTTTGGAGGCTATTTCGGATGTGTGACACAGCTCCCCAACACTTCAAGGTGTCTGCCACGTCGTCCAGCCTCAATATATACTCTTCTTCTGTCAGTGGAAATGATCTCTACATGTATCCATACAGATACAAATACAGATACATGAGTACAATTCCTCGTTAAAAACAAGAAAAAAAAAGAAAAAAAGAAAAAAAGAAAACTGCTAAACAACCCAACTTTGATGAGGCAAAAGAGAAATTTCTAATAGCTAAAATTTAAGCATACCTGCTCCCTGTATTTCCACATGACGTTTAGAGCTAGCAGATTTCTTCCCATGAACTCCTAAATTATTGTTATATGTAATAATATGTCAAAATCCTTTCTAATCGTGATTTATAAGATTTAAGATGTCCCCATAATAAGGAATATTAATTGTGTGTTTGTCGATTATTAACAATCGCTAAAGATAAGTGAAGAAGTTCTTCCCTATGAAAAATTGTACAATAAGGCATACATAGGGCTTTGTTTTAAATGATTAGATTTGTAATATATATATTCAATCTATTTTATATTTATTTATTTTTTTCATTTTGATGCCATTTTGATGGTATATAAAGTTTATAAACAAGTACTTCCAACTAGAATAGCCTACGGTAGAAAAGAAGACTAAAAAGAAAGAAAGAAAAAAAGAAAAAAAAACCTTCTTAATGAGTTGAACGTCGTAAGACCTGCCGTACTTGTTCCTAATAAGAGTGGCCAGATCTATCCCACTAAACGTGGAATCATCTTTACCAACAATTTTTTCAAGATTCTCTCTGATCTTTCCTGTATTTATTTCCTGAAACCAATTAAGCACCCCCTTAGTAAATCTATACGTAAATATATAAACATATATAACTATAAAAACATGTATATACAGATGTATGCCTTATTATTGAAGTGACCAATATTATTATCGGAGTCAGGTTTGGGAGAATCGGACGGTTCGGGTGAATCATCATCTTCTGAGTCATCGTCATCGTCATCTGGAGAGATGGGAGAATGATGGTCGTCTAGGGAAGAAGGCGAAGAAAAGTGAGGCCTATTCCTCCGATGGCTATGGCTTTGATGAGACAACAAGTGACCAAACGGAACCTTCTTCTTCATCATCATCTTCTTGCTTGTATTTGTATTCATGAATCCCAATCTCTCATTGTTAATAACCAAGTACTTCCACTTCGCAATTCCTTCCCCCAAATTCCAATTAGAATTACTGTAGTTGTGGCTTGTTATATTTATGCTGCTCATATTCTGCAACCAAAAAATAAATCTGCTTTATGGTTTGAATAATAAACTTGATAATTAAAGAAGAAAATTAAATTTAGGAAGAGAAGGGTGAAGAAAGAGAAGAAATAAACCTGATAATTGATGAGCAGCCAAATAAAAACGAATAAAAGATAAACTTTGCTGATTTATATAATTTATGAGCTGATAATATTTAATCCATATTAATTAAGACCCAGGAGTAATCAACGTCGACTATATATATATTTTAAAAAATTTCCCTTTTACTTGTAGAACAGCTTGCTTAGTTGATGAGAGCCTCTACATACATACATATATATATATATATATATATATATATTAACGACATATCGAATGGGATCAGAGGACAATGGCAACCAGTCACGGTGATCCACAGAATCAAAGAAAAGGACAACCACACATATAGATATCTCAATTAGGTACATAAAATCCGGTTATTTATTTGTTTATAATATTTTGAAAAAGAAAAAAATTGAGAGCTTTCTCTCATACACGAGGGACCACACTCACACTCTAGGAATCTTAAATATTCACGGGCACTGTAGTTAAGTACAATTTAAAAAATTGAAATAAATTCCTATAGTACAATTTAAAATCTAAAGGGGGGATGATGAGGACGCCGGTAGCACATGCAAGAGCACATGGGATGAGATATATTCAGATCCAATTCAAGTTTTCATTGATCCAGTTACGAGGGCTCGTGCGAAGAAATTCAAAGATGCACTTATTCGACTGATTCGAGCAACTTGGTCTCAAACTATTGCGTGGAGGCCCATCGAGGGAATTACAAGTGACAACCAGCCCAACAAATACGTGATTCAAGTACTAGAAGAGACAGAGTAATCACGTTTGCAAGATCTCTAGCTGTCACTTTTCTGTTTTGAGAACTTTCCCGTTTCGAGGCAATAATTGGTGACAAAAAATCAGTTATTGACTGAATTGTTATTTAGTTTCTTTTTATTTTAGAATATTGTAAGGCTTTTCAGCCATTTAGGAAACTTACCTTATTTGCTTTATCTTTATTTGCTTCAGATTGGTTGTTTCCCTTTTTGGCTTAGTGACTTGCCGAAATTCCTTCGGCAATTAGGGACTGAAAATCCATAAAGGGAAACACCTATATATATTATACAAATTTCATTGTGAAGGCAGATCAGTTTACACGAACTTTTGAGGTTTAATTCTCTTTGGTTCTTAAACGAACTTCTTGAACTTATCGGAGAAATCCGTGGCATTTATAAGACTTATCAATCAATCCGTCCATAGCTGATTGTGGCATCCTCACATACCAAGGTTCGTGCTACTTGTTAGGCATCGGATCGCGGTTCCATTCAAAGTCGTTTCTGATTCGATCTTGAACACCAATTTGGTTAGGGTCGCGTCAATTCTTGGCGTGGTTCGTATCATTTGGTATCAGAGCCAAAGGTTCTAATCAGGTTTTGCTTATCCAAACCTTTATTTTACGTTTATTTTCTATTAATCGTGAGTCTTGATTTCCAGTATTGAGTCGGTGTTTAAAAAAAAATCATTGTGTTCGAAATCTTCAAGTAATTAGGGTCTAACTAGGTTTTCTTGTTACTGTTGGGGGAACGAAATTTCTTTGGGATTACGAGTCCTTTATTTGTTCTCATTCGGAACTGTGTTGGAGATTGTCTTTTAAAATAAAAAAAAAAAAATCCAGATTATCAAAAGAAGAAGCAGAAAAAGAAAAAGGAGAAGGATCCCGGGGAAAAAAAAAAAAAGAAGAAAAAGTATGGAAACCTTTCTTAAATTTTTTCGTTTAATTCTTGTTATTCAGGGTTTAAGGAATTCTAAATTTTGTTTCTTTTTGGGTGTTAATTCCGAAAGCCTTTACTCTTCGTGCTTGTTATATTCTTGTATCTAATCTAAGCCTCCTTGGTAATCTATTTGTGAATCATCACGGAAGTTTCGATATTGATTTGATTAGTTTTATAAGAACTGAATAAGAATTAGCGAGTGGAAAAAGTCAAGAGAGGCGAGAGCATTAGAGTGAACATGATGGCGAAAGTATTGAGTGTAAACACGAGAGAAATTGAGCAAAACCAGTTCACGAGAGAAACATGTAAGGGAGTGTGGTAAGGTCCTTTGCATTATCTCTAACTTTGTTTTGTAGCAAAAAAAAAAATGTCAAACAATAGCAAGAACACTACTGAGGGTACCACTGGAGTGGCAGATCCAAAACTCCTCATGGAAGTAATGATGGAGGAAATGAGGCGATTGTTGAGAGGGGAGTTGGAGCAGCTTCATGAGAGGGTAGACCGGATAGAAAACACACGTTTGGAACAGCCACAACATGTTCCTCATGCGCGTAGGCGAGAGAAGGTTCCGGCTAGAGGAGAGGTCCATGAGTACTACGGAATTGATGGGGATGAGTTGGATGAAGGAAAAGATTCAGCGGGTAGTCACAAGAGATTTGGACGGGATAGAGGAGTTAGGAATCGGGGAAATGATAGTTTGAGTGGCATCAAAATGAAGATACCGTCTTTCCAAGGCAAATCTGAACCCGAAGCATACCTAAAATGGGAGAAGAAAATGGAGTTCACCTTTGACTGCCACACCTATTCCAAAGCGAAGAAGGTAAAACTAGCCGTAATTGAATTTTCTGATTACGCTATTACTTGGTGGGATCAGCTTGTCATAAATAGGAGACGAAATAGAGAGCGACCTATCGAGTCATGGGAAGAGATGAAGGCTGTGATGAGGAAGCGATTTGTACCAGCTTACTACTACCGAGAGTTGTACAACAAGCTACAAAATCTTAAGCAAGGCAACCGAAGTGTGGAGGAGTACTATAAGGAGATGAAGGTCATGATGATCTGGGCAAATATAGAAGAGGATCAGGAGGCTACAATGGCAAGGTTTTTGACGGGCTTGAACTAAGAAACTCACAATGCCGTTGAGTTACAGCATTATGTGGAGTTGGAGGACATGGTACACATGGCTGTCAAAATTGAGAATCAACTCAAGAGGAAGGGCAGTAACATGCATCCAAGCCAAAACCCGAGTACATATGCTTGGAAGGTGAACCAATATAAGAAGGATGAGAAGCAACCCAACACCAAGCCAAAGACCGAACGAAAACAAGAGGAGGCCAGTCATAGGAATCAAGGTAAATCCGATTCTTCCACTACTCGGAATCGTGATATTAAGTGTTTTAGATGTCAAGGTAGGGGTCACATAGCAAGCCAATGTCCGAACAAACGAGTTATGGTGATGCGAGATAATGGAGAAATTGAAACCGATGAGGATTCGAACAATGATTCTATGCCTTCTTTAGAGGATGCCGACTATGAGGAGTATGATGTCCAAGGAGACTTGTTAGTTGCAAGGAGAGCTCTAAGTGTACAAGCCAGAGAAGATTAAGAGGAGCAATGGGAAAACATCTTTCATACTAGATGCTATATCCAAAACAAGGTATGTAGTGTGATTATTGAAGGTGGAAGTTGTACTAACGTTGCTAGCACAATCATGGTAGAGAAGTTAGGGCTGCTAACAAGCAAGCATCCTCGACCTTATAAATTGCAATGGTTGAATGATAGTGGTGCGGTAAAGGTGAATAAACAAGTGTTAGTTTCTTTTCGCATTGGACGATATGAAGAAGAAGTTTTGTGCGATGTAGTTCCGATGCAAACTGGGCACTTGTTATTAGGTTGACCATGGCAATTTGATCGGTGAGTGAAACATGACGGTTTCACCAACAAGTATTCATTGGTTCATAATCAAAGAACTATCACTCTTGTTCCATTAACACCAAAAAAGGCCTATGAAGACCAAGTGAGCTTACAGAGAGAAAGTGAGAAAAAGAAAATGAATGAAGAAAAATCAAGAGTGGGAGTGTAGAGAGAGAGTTCAGCCAGTGAGAGAAAAAAGGAAGAGGTGGCCGAGAAAAAGGAGAGCAAATGAGAGAAAATTGAGAGAACTGAAAAGAATACACAGTAAGCCCATGAGAGAAAAGCAGAGAGAAAAACAAACTTTTATGCGAGAGGTGGCGAGATTAAAAGGGCAATGTTTTTAAATTAGCCAATGATTGTACTTTTGTACAAAGAGGCATTTTGAATCACTAATAATGAGTTTGACCTTGCATTGCCTAGTTCTGTTGTTTCTCTATTGTAGGAATTCAGGGATGTATTTCCGGACGATGTGCCTGATGGTTTGCTACCAATTCAGGGAATAGAACATTAGATAGATTTTGTACCAGGCACTTCAATCCCAAACTGATCGGCTTATAGAAGCAATCCCAAGGAGACAAAGGAGCTTCAATGGCAGGTTAATGAGTTGATGAAAAAGGGGCACGTGAGAGAAAGTATGAGCCCGTGTGCCATTCCGGTTTTACTCGTGCCAAAGAAGGATGGGACATGGAGGATGTGCGTAGATTGCAGAGCCATTAACAATATTACGGTAAAGTATCGCCATCCTATACCTCGATTAGATGATATGTTGGATGAATTACATGGAGCTTCTGTGTTCTCAAAAATTGATTTGAAAAGTGAGTATCATCAAATTCACATGAAAGCGGGAGACGAGTGGAAGACAGCCTTTAAAACGAAACAAGGTTTATATGAGTGGTTGGTAATGCCTTTTGTCTTAACCAATGTGCCTAGCACATTTATGCGTCTAATGAACCATGTTTTACGAGCATTTATTGGCAGGTTTGTTATTGTGTATTTTGATGATATACTAATTTATGGCAAAGACTTAAACCAACATGTAGTGCATTTGAAATCTGTTTTGGATGTGCTTAGAAAGGAAAAATTGTATGCTAACCTCAAGAAGTGTACTTTTTGCACAGATAAGCTTGTGTTTCTTGGTTTTGTTGTTAGTGCTGAAGGTATACAGGTCGATGAAGAGAAGGTGCGAGCTATCCGGGAGTGGCCGAGTCCAGCTAATGTGAGTAATCTACGGAGTTTTCATGGACTTGCTAGTTTTTACCGGCGGTTTGTGAAAGATTTCAGTACCATAGCCGCACGACTGACTGAAGTGATCAAGAAGGACGTTGGGTTTAGATGGGGACATGAGCAAGAATGGGCATTCCAGTTAATCAAGGATAAGTTGACCAATGCTCCATTATTATCTTTACCTAATTTTTCCAACACTTTTGAAATTGAATGTTGTAATAACCCGAAATTTTGATGACTTGAAATTTCCTTAGATACAAGAAGAATCTAAGTCTGAATCATGTATGTAGATATGAAGTTTATGATCTGAATTGAATATCAGTAAATATTTGAGTTCTCGGTTAATTAGCTACGAGACTCAGAAATAGTTTGCTTAATCAAGCATGAGGCCTTTTGAGAAAATGGCATAGTAGGAATTTATGATTTTTAGTCCAGCCAAAGTTTGACCAGGTTGACCTTAGGTTTGACTAAGACAGTGCTGCAGTGTATTAAGCAGTATAGGAATTATACTGTGAAAAACCGTCATTACGGATGAAAAAGTAAGAATAAGGTATGAGATTGCTCTAGAATAATCAGGAATAATATTTTGAGCAATGAGGACTTAGCAGTTTCGAGTCTTAAGAAAAATCCATACGTAGCTTAGTTAAGTGCAGATGAAGTTTGGACTGCAATCCAGTATGACAATACTGTTTTTAGTAAAAACAGTATTAATATTATCTGAGTTAGTAGGAAAATGGACTGCATAATTAGATTTAGGGATTTTTGGAATCAAGTAGATGATTATGCATGGATTGGAAGCCAAGTGGCTCCACCATGGCCAGCCACCTCTCAGGGACTAAAGTGCAAATATTTTGTCCTTAGGGGCCAAAGTGTAATTTTTAGAAAAGTAAGTAATGATGATGTCATAATGATGCAAGTTTGATGATGTAAGCATGATGATGTCATGATGATGTAAGCCTGATGATGTCATGATGATGTAAGCCTGATGATGTAAGCATGATGATGTCATGATGATGTAAGTTTGATGATGTAAGCATGATGATGTCATGATGATGCAAGCATGATGATTTCCTTGCTCTCCAAGTGAATGGCCGGCCACCTAAGAGGGTAGGTGAGCAAATATTTTTGTTCCAAGGACCAATGGGCAAATATTTTTCTCTTAAGGGCAATTATGCAATTTTTGGATTAAAAATAAATCCAAAAATTAAATAATTTTTCACCTATAAATAGGTGATGGAGGGGGGCTCATTTTGTTCACAAAAATGAGAAAATACCCCAAAACCATGCCAAAATCTCTCTACACTCTCTCCCTCCCCTAGAAACTGAAAAAAAATTGAGAGAAAAAAAATGGTGAGGTTCGGATTTTGTAGAAGAAAGTAAGGAGGGAAAATTCTCCCAATCAAAGGGTAGATCCATTTTCTTGGATCTTGAGGTAATCCTCTTCACCCTCTAAGCTCCTTATTTTAGTTTGATTCAAGATTTATGCATAGTTCAAGATTTATGTGTATAGCTTAGATTTGTGCTTGATTAGAGGTTTGGTGGTTTTGATTTGTAGTTTAATGTATGTTTATGTGATGTATGCATGAATGTCTAGAATATGTTTGTTATATGTCCCCACACACTCAAGAGGTTGTATGGTATGATTGATTATGAGATATTGATGTATAAAGCAAGAAGGGTTAGAGAAATACCCTAAGAACCCTAGTTGGTAAAATTTACCAAATGGGTTTGCATGTATGATTTTGTGAATGAAAAGTGAATGCATGGCAATGAAAACTTAAATAATACGCTGCATGCTTGATGTAGGCTCACGGTTGCAACCGTTTGAGGTAGTGTGTGCGCAATTTTACATAAGAACCAACCGAAACCAAGACTGCCAGTTCGGGTAAAAACTGAGCAGTAATCTGGAAATGGTATTTTGAGACCTTTAGAGGCTGAATTTAAGAAAAGTCAAAACTACAAAGTTGTAGGAAATGGAAAATACTAAGGGGCAATATGGACAGTTTTTAAAAATAAGGCTCCAAAGGCTTTCGTTTTTACAAAAATCGGAGCCTGGACCACCCAGACCCATGTGCACGGCTAGACAGATTCAACGAGGAAGAAAAAGTATAAGTTAAATGCAGAAATGGATTTTGAGCAAAACATGAAAGTTGTAGGGTTTTTCAAGATCTAAAACTTTCATGAAGAAAAGTTTTTCAAAATCTAGACAGATTTTAAAATAAAACTGAATCTTAAAAACTAGGCAGGAAATAAGAAATTCCTACACAGGATTTTCAAAACAGTACATGCACAGGCAATTCCTGCACATGCACTGATAATTAAAGTTTATGGACTATTTTAAGCAGTTTTTAAAAGAAGGATTCAAATTTATCAAACAAGGATAAAAATAAATAAGATAAGCCCAGTCCTATGGTAAACAACTATAGGACAAATAGTAACCGAGAAGGTTAACAATTTTATTGGGCCAAAATTTCTTAGGTAAGCACATAAGAGAACCAAAGCTCTTGAGTTGGGCCTAAAACCCATGGTTACCAATAGTAACCTAATGGGGTACGATTTTAAAAGTGACTAGGCCTTAGCAAGTCAATAGGGTTTTAATCCAGATATAATTTGGGCCTAGACCAAGGGTTACACATAGTAACCTAATAAGATGTTAAGCACTATTTAAGTGTGATCGGGCCAAGTACCCAAGGTTACTTTAAGTAACCAAACAAGTTATCATAAAGTAATGTAGGGGGGGACACATGACTAGGGTTACTTGTTGTAACCAAGTAAGTTATCATGTGCTTATATGGGGAACATATAACTAAGGTTATGTATGAATGTTGGATAGATCCCCCAATATTTTTAATCCTTACCTATGACCTTTATTATAGCAGGAGATAACCTGCTGTTGTGTCCGGACTTGGAGCGGCACATTAGCGGACATAGTAGACGAGGTAAGTACAAACCTCACCTACCGTATGGAAAATAGTAAACTATTTTCAAATATATGACATGTTCCATGTATGCTATGTTATGCCATGCTATGCTATGTTATGTCATGTTATGCTATGCCATGTCATGTTAAGCTATGTTAAGCCATGTTAAGACATATTAAGCTATGTTAAGTCATGTTAAGTCATGATAAGACATGAGGTATCAAGTTATGCCATGATTTATGGTTATGCCATGTTTATGTCTCATGTGCATCATGATTAATAAGATCACAATTAAATATTCTTAGCCTTGGAATATACAAGACTAAGACTAAACCAAGTCAAGCAAGGTGTCATAACAAACCTCCCGCTAGGTGGAGGATACATGTTTCAAGCTCAAGTTTATGATTATCAACCTCTCGTTGATGTGTGAGGGTATAATGATAATCAACCTTCCACTAGATCGTGAAGGGTTATGTTTATGATTTCCAGAATTGTTAAGGGCCTTGCAACCCTGACGTTCTGAGGATTGCGTGCTTTTGGTATGTACACAAGGGGCCCATATGTTAAGCAAGATAATAAATTCAAGTCCATAATTGATCATAAAAGACATATAATTGATCATAATCGGTTCATGCATAAATGCACAATATTTGTCATGTTTTTGTGAGATTATGTTTGTACTTGCTGGGCGAAAGCTCATCAGTATATTTCATACTGTAGGTAAGATACCTTCAGCTTTGCTTGGTGGGCCATGGAGACGATGCAGCAAGTGAAGGGCGGTGTGGGATACCACTACGCAGATTTCCGCAAGCTCTTTTAAAAAAAAAAAAGATATATATATGAATAAATTATGTTACGCTATATGTATGAGGTTTAAAGACTTGAGTTATGTGTAAGGTGTATGTATGTCTATTTATTTGAATGTGCAAAAAAAAAAAACAAAAATATAATTTCCGTATTTTCATAAAATACAAGAGTATGTTAAGTATGAAGTAGCGAACATATAGAGTGGGTCGCCATAAGGTTTATGTTAACCAAGAAATAAGTTAAGCAAGTAAAGTAACGGCCCACGTTTACGTAGTCGGCCCTACGTAGATGTTCGGGGTGTTACAAAAGGTGGTATCAGAGCGATATCCTGCTAGTCTACTTCACTTCGCTTCACATCGTTTCTGCAAGTGCCCAAGTAAGTTAAGTTATTTTCTTTTGATTAGAATTAGAAACTAGAAGATGGTTCGTCGCATGTACGATCGAACCAAATTCCGCAAGAGTTTAATCTTGCAACTGTAATGATTAATTTGTAATGAAAATTGCTAGAGTAGCAATAAGAAATAAATAGGCTTCGAGAGCATATAGCCTATCACCTCATCTCAGTATAGTAATAACAAGGAACTTTTCATTCTAAGGGAATTAGATCGACACCATGGAAGTTAAGTTCTTGTTTATGAAACTTTTACCTCATAAGAATAATATTAGATACGGGAAAAGTTTGGTGGTGCCTTAGTTTGGGAATAACAACGAGGCAATGTGCAAGCATGAGTTGGATATTACCAACAGCAATTTAGTACACCATGATGATGACTATGAGTCTGATGATGAAGTCAATAAGGTTGAGGTCGATAGCAACCACCTTGGAGTCGACATATAATGGTTTGACTAATGTCGACTATATACGACCTATTAAGTAATGGAAATTATGTAATAATGGGAAGTTTTAGATATTCCTAAGAGTTATGATTATGCACTCATGTTAGGAAGGAAATGTTAGAAGTAATGAGAGAAGCTTCTACTAGCTAACAAGTAGCTAGTTGATATGAGGATATCTTTCACTGCATCACTTGAACAGTAATATGTATTCAATAATACTATTTATTATGTTTTCCATGATAAACTTTGAAAAGATTCAAAGAAGTTATTTTTATGTATGATGCTTGATCTTATGCTTATTAGAACCAACTCATGTTATGCTATGTAAGGGCCAATCCTTGAGGAAGAAAAAAAATTTCCAAGATAGGGGCCATCATGTTATGGGCCAAAAATCTTGAGGAACAAAGTTCCAAGAAAGGAGCCATTATGAAAAGAAAAAGGTTCTAATAGCACGAGATTAACATTGTACTAGAGGGACCTCAGCCTTTTCAAATTTAAAGAAAAATATTTTAAATATGATACATTTGTTGAGCCCCTAAATTAAAGTTAAAGAGAAGTATTATGTGATATGCTTTTCAAATATGGCAAGTTATATGATATATTTGCTAAGAGATTTTATATAGATAAGTTCTTGTGATGCAGTATGAAAGTATAAAAGTATGAAAGTATTCGTGATGAAAGTATGAATATAAAGTTATGAAAGTATGAAAAAATGATGATAGGACATGAAGGTATAAAATTATGATGATATGGAAGAAGATTATGAGTCTATATAAGAGATCTGATCTCATTATATTATTAAAATGGGAACATGAACAAGCTACTATGGATTGGTAGTGGATTTGAAGAAAAGCCACTTAGAATTATTCGAATTTTCGAGGACGAAATTTTTTTAAGGAGGGTAGAATGTAATAGCCCGAAATTTTGATGACTTGAGATTTCCTTAGATACAAGAAGAATCTAAGTCTGAATCATGTATGTAGATATGAATTTTATGATCTGAATTGAATATTAGTAGATATTTGAGTTCTCGGTTAATTAGCTACGAGACTCAGAAATAGTTTGCTTAATTAAGCATGAGGCCTTTTGAGAAAATGGCATAGTAGGAATTTATGATTTTTAGTCCAGCCAAAGTTTGACCAGGTTGACCTTAGGTTTGACTAAGACGGTGCTGCAGTGTATTAAGCAGTATAGGCATTATACTGTGAAAAACCGTTATTACGAATGAAGAAGTAAGAATAAGGTATGGGATTGCTCTAGAATAATCAGGAATAATATTTTGAGCAATGAGGACTTAGCAGTTTCGAGTCTTAAGAAAAATCCATACGTAGCCCAGTTAAGTGCAGATGAAGTTTGGATTGCAATCCAGTATGACAACTATTTTGAGTAAAAACAGTATTAATATTATCTGAGTTAGTAGGAAAATGGACTGCATAATTATATTTATGGATTTTTGAAATCAAGTAGATGATTATGCATGGATTGGAAGCCAAGTGGCTCCACCATGGCCGGCCACCTCTCAGGGACTAAAGTGTAAATATTTTGTCCTTAGGGGTCAAAGTGTAATTTTTAGAAAAGTAAGTAATGATGATGTCATAATGATGCAACCTTGATGATGTAAGCATGATGATGTCATGATGATGTAAGCCTGATGATGTCATGATGATGCAAGCATGATGATGTAAGCAAGAGAATTTCCTTGCTCTCCAAGTGAATGGCCGGCCACCTAAGAGGGTAGGTGAGCAAATATTTTTGTTCCAAGGACCAATGGGCAAATATTTTTATCTTAAGGGCAATTATGCAATTTTTGGATTAAAAATAAATCCAAAAATTAAATAATTTTTCACCTATAAATAGGTGATGGAGGGGGGCTCATTTTGTTCACAAAAATGAGAAAATACCCCAAAACCATACCAAAATCTCTCCACACTCTCTCCCTCCCCTAGAAACCGAAAAAAAATTGAGAGAAAAAAAATGGTGAGGTTCGGATTTTGTAGAAGGAAGCAAGGAGGGAAAATTCTCTCAATCAAAGAGTAGATCCATTTTCTTGGATCTTGAGGTAATCCTCTTCACCCTTTAAGCTCCTTATTTTAGTTTGATTCAAGATTTATGCATAGTTCAAGGTTTATGTGTATAGCTTAGATTTGTGCTTGATTAGAGGTTTGGTGGTTTTGATTTGTAGTTTAATGTATGTTTATGTGATGTATGCATGAATACCTAGAATATGTTTGTTATATGTCCCCACACACTCAAGAGGTTGTATGGTATGATTGATTATGAGATATTGATGTATAATGCAAGAAGGGTTAGAGAAATACCCTAAGAACCCTAGTTGGTAAAATTTACCAAATAGGATTGCATGTATGATTTTATGAATGAAAAGTGAATGCATGGCAATGAAAACATTAGATAATACGCTGCATGCTTGATGTAGGCTCACGGTTGCGACCGTTTGAGGTAGTGTGTGCGTAATTTTACATAAGAACCAACCGAAACCAAGACTGCCAGTACGGGTAAAAACTGAGCAGTAATCTGGAAATAGTATTTTGAGGCCTTTAGAGGCCGAATTTGAGAAAAGTCAAAACTACAAAGTTGTAGGAAATGGAAATACTAGGGGACAACGAGGACAGTTTTTAAAAATAAGGCTCCAAAGGCCTTCATTTTTACAAAAACCAAAGCCTGGACAACCCAGACTCGTGTGCACGGCTAGACAGATTCAACGAGGAAAAAGTATAAGTTAAAGGCAGAAATGGATTTTGAGCAAAACATGAAAGTTGTAGGGTTTTTCAAGATCTAAAACTTTCATGAAGAAAAATTTTTCAAAATCTAGACAGATTTTAAAATGAAACTGAATCTTAAAAACTAGGCAGGAAATAAGAAATTCCTGCACAGGATTTTCAAAACAGTGCATGCACAGGCAATTCCTGCACATGCACTGATAATTAAAGTTTATGGACTATTTTAAGCAGTTTTTAAAAGAAGGATTCAAATTTATCAAACAAGGATAAAAATAAATAAGATAAGCCCAGTCCTATGGTAAACAACTATATGACAAATAGTAACCGAGAAGGTTACCAATTTTATTGGGCCAAAATTTCTTAGGTAAGCACATAAGAGAACCAAAGCTCTTGAGTTGGGCCTAAAACCCATGGTTACCAACAGTAACCTAATGGGGTACAATTTTAAAAGTGACTGGGCCTCAGCAAGTCAATAGGGTTTTAATCCAGATATAATTTGGGCCTATACCCAGGGTTGCACATAGTAACCTAATAAGATGTTAAGCACTATTCAAGTGTGATTGGGCCTAGTACCCAAGGTTACTTTAAGTAACCAAACAAGTTATCATAAAGTAATGTAGGGGGGCATATAACTAGGGTTACTTGTTGTAACCAAGTAAGTTATCATGTGCTTATATGGAGAACATATAACTAAGGTTATGTATGAATGTTGGATAGATCCCCCAACATTTTTAATCCTTACCTATGACCTTTATTATAGTAGGAGATAACCTGCTGTTGTGTCCGGACTTAGAGCGGCACATTAGCGGACATAGTAGACGAGGTAAGTACAAACCTCACCTACAGTATGGAAAATAGTAAACTATTTTCAAATATATGACATGTTCCATGTATGCTATGTTATGTCATGCTATGCTATGTTATGCCATGTTATGCTATGCCATGTCATGTTAAGCTATGTTAAGCCATGTTAAGTCATGTTAAGCTATGATGTATCAAGTTATGCCATGATTTATGGTTATGTCATGTTTATGTCTCATGTGCATCATGATTAATAAGATCACAATTAAAGATTCTTAGCCTTGGAATATACAAGACTAAGACTAAACCAAGTCAAGTAAGGTGTCGTACCAACCTCCCTCTAGGTGGAGGATACATGTTTCAAGCTCAAGTTTATGATTATCAACCTCTCGTTGATGCATGAGGGTATAATGATAATCAACCTTCTGCTAGATCGTGAATGGTTATGTTTATGATTTCCAAAATTGTTAAGGGCCTTGCAAACCCTAACGTTCTGAGGATTGTGCGCTTTTGGTACGTACACAAGGGGCCCATATGTTAAGCAAGATAATAAATTTAAGTCCATAATTGATCATAAAAGACATATAATTGATCATAATCGGTTCATGCATAAATGCACGATATTTGTCATGTTTTTGTGAGATTCTGTTTGTACTTGCTGGGCGGAAGCTCATCAGTATATTTCATACTGTAGGTAAGATGCATGCAGTTTTACTTGGTGGGCCATGGAGACGATGCAGCAAGTGAAGGGCGGTATGGGATACCACTACGCAGATTTCCGCAAGCTCTTTTAAAAAAAAAAAAGATATATATATGAATAAATTATGTTACGCTATATGTATGAGGTTTAAAGACTTGAGTTATGTGTAAGGTGTATGTATGTCTTTTTATTTGAATGTGTAAAAAAAAAAAATCATTTCCGTATTTTCATAAAATACAAAAGTATGTTAAGTATGAAGTAGCGGACACATAGAGTGGGTCGTCATAAGGTTTATTTTAACCAAGAAATAAGTTAAGAAGTAAAGTAACGGCCCACGTTTACGTAGTCGGCCCTACATAGATGTTCGGGGCATTACAAATGTGATGCTTCATTATACTCTAGAATGAGTTTTAGGGTTGCATGTGCCTACCAAGTGTTTGTGAATATGCCTTCACATGGTTGAGTAGGAAAAAGTTATGTATGATGATGAATGATGATGAATGATGAAGATGATGATGATGATGTATATGTGGGTTAAGAAAATTAACCTAAAAACACAACTTGGTAAGCTAGTAAAAGTTATCAACATTGTGTTTTTCAAGTCAAAAGATAAGTGTATCGTTAAATGTTAAGAACAAATCCGATGCATTGCATATTGATGTAGGCTCACGACTTTGCCCATTTGAGGTACGGTGTATGTATTTTAAGCAAGAACCAACAAAAATGCAATTTGCCATTTTTTAAAAATAATCTAGACAGTTTTTTGGAAACTGAATTTTAAGTCCCTTAGAGGCTGAATTTGGAAAAAGTTATAACTGTAAAGTTGTAGAAAACGGAAAATTCTAGTAGGTAACTCAAACAGTTTCTAAAAAACAGACTCCAAATGCCTTCGTTTTTATCAGTTTTCAAAACTGGCCGGTTCAAGTACTGTACACGATCAGAACTCTTCAAAGAGAAAAACGAATAAGTTAATGGTAGATTTAAGTTTTGAATGAAAAATGAAAGTTGTAGGTTTCAATGATATATACAACTTCCATGAAGAAAGTTTTCCTAAATTTTAAACGAATTTAAAGATAAAATGGGATTTTCAAAACTGTACATGATACAGGAAATTTCCTACACACATGCAATCTAGTAAATTGAAAGGATGTTTTAAAAGCAATTTTTAAGGTTTTATGATCTCTTTAAAAAGAGATTGAGATTTTATGAAAATAGTTTTAAAAAGGTTTAAATCCAATTGAATTTCCCAAGTGATTTTTAAACGTACTATGTTTTATAAAAGATAATTTCAAGTATTATATTTTCAAGTAAACAAGATATTTTTAAGAAAGAAAAATACACTAAGTTACATAAGAATATGGTAACAAGTACATAGCCAAGGATAATTGGATGGGATACCAATTTGTTATGTTAGGGTCTGTATCCATGATTACCAATGGTAACCGGATAGGATATCGGTTTACTATGTTAAGGTACCAATGGTAATCGTATAGGATACCCACTTGTTTTGTCTTAAAGGCTGTCTTCCACTCATCTCCCGCTTTCATGCGAATTTAATGATACCCACTTTCCAAATGAATTTTCGAGAACACAGAAGCACCATGTAATTCATCCAACATATCATCTAATCGAGGTATAAGATGGCGATACTTTACCGTGATATTATTAATGGCTCTGCAATCTATGCACATCCTCCATGTCCCATCTTTCTTAGGCAAGAGTAAGACCGGAATGGCGCATGGGCTCATACTTTCTCTCATGTGCCCCTTTTTCATCAACTCACTAACCTACCTTTGAAGCTCCTTTGTCTCTTTGGGGTTGCTTCTATCAGCCGGTCGGTTTGGGATTGAAACGCCTGATACAAAATCAATTTGATGTTCTATTCCCCGAATTGGTGGCAAACCATCAGGCACCTCATCCGGAAATACATCCTCGAATTCCTGCAATAGAGAAAAACAGAACTAGGCCATGCAAGATCAAGCTCATTAGTGTTTAAAAACGCCTCCTTGTACAAAAGTACAATCATTAGCTGATTTAAAAATATCGCCCTTTTAATCTCACTGCCTCTTGCATAAAAGTTTGTTTTTCTCTCTACTTTTCTCTCATGGACTTGTTGTGTATTCTTTTCAGTTCTTTCAATTTTCTCTCCTTTGCTCTCTTTTTTCTCGGTCACCTCTTTTTTTTTTCTCTCACTGGCCGAACTCTCTTTCTACACTCTCACTCTTGATTTTTCTTCATTCATTTTCTTTTTCTCACTTTCTCTCTATAAGCTCACTTGGTCTTCATAGACCTGTTTTGGAGTTAACAGAACAAGAGTGATCATTCTTTGGTTGTGAACCAACAAGTACTTGTTGGTGAAGCCGTCGTGTTTAACTCGTCGATCAAATTACCATGGTCTATCTAATAATAAGTGTCCAGTTTACATCAGAACCACATCGCACAAAACTTCATCTTCATATCTTCCAATGCGAAAAGAAACTAATACTTGTTTATGCACCCTTACCTCACCACTATCATTCAACCACTGCAATTTATAGGGTCGAGGATGCTTGCTTGTTGGCAGCCTAACTTCTCTACCATGGTTGTGCTAGCAACGTTAGTACAACTTCCACCATCAATAATCACACTACATACCTTGTTTTGGACATGGCACCTAGTATGAAAGATGTTTTCTCATTGCTCCTCTTCATCTTCTTTGACTTGCACACTTAGAGCTCTCCTTACAATGAACAAGTCTCCCTGGACAGCATACTCCTCATCGTCGGCATCCTCTAATGAAGGCATAGATTCATTGTCCGAATCCTTGTCGGTTTCAATCTCTCCATTGTCCCGCATCACCATAACTCGTTTGTTTGGATATTGGCTTGCTATATGACCCCTGCCTTAACATTTAAAATACTTAATATCACGATTCCGAGTAGTGGAAGAATCGGATTTACCTTGATTCCTATGACTGGCCTCCTCTTGTTTTCGTTCGGTCTTTGGCTTGGTGTTGGGTTGCTTCTCATCCTTCTTATATTGGTTCACCTTCCAAGCATATGTACTCGGGTTTTGGCTTGGATGCATGTTACTGCCCCTCCTCTTGAGTTGATTCTCAATTTTGACAGCCATGTGTACCATGTCCTCCAACTCCACATAATGCTGTAACTCAACGGCATTGTGAATTTCTTAGTTCAAGGCCGTCAAAAACCTTGCCATTGTAGCCTCCTGATCCTCTTCTATGTTAGCCCGAATCATCATGACCTCCATCTCTTTATAGTATCCTCCACACTCCGGTTGCCTTGCTTAAGATTTTGTAGCTTGTTATATAACTTCCGATAGTAGTAAGTTGGTACAAATCGCTTCCTCATCACAACCTTCATCTCTTCCCATGACTCGATAGGTCGCTCTCTATTTCGTCTCCCATTTATGACAAGTTGATCCCACTAAGTAATAGCGTAATCAGAAAATTCAATTACGTCTAGTTTTACCTTTTTCACTTCAGAATAGGTGTGGCAATCAAAGATAAACTCCATTTTCTTCTTCCATTCTAGGTATGCTTCAGGATCGGATTTGCCTTGGAATGACGGTATCTTTATTTTGATGCCACTCAAACTGTCATTTCCCCGATTCCTAACTCCTTTATCCCATTCAAATCTCCGGTGACTACCCGCTGAATCTTCTCCTTCATCACACTCATCCCCATCAATTCCGTAGTACTCATGGACCTTTCCTCTAACCAGAACCCTCTCTCGCCTACGGGCATGAGGAACATGTTGTGGCTGTTCGACACGTGCGTTTTCTATCCGGTCTACCCTCTCATGAAACTGCTCCAACTCTCATCTCAATAGTCGCCTCATCTCTCCTATCATCGCCTCCATAAGGAGTTTTGGATCTGCTGCTCCAGTGGTACCCTCAGTAGTGTTCTTGTTGTTATTTGACATTTTTTTTTCTGCAAAACAAAGTTAGAAATAATGCAAAGGACCTTACCATACTCCCTTACGTGTTTCTCTCGCGAACTGGTTCTCTCAATTTCTCTCATGTTTGCACTCAATACTTTCGGTTTTTGTCCACTCTAATGTTCTCGCCTCTCTTGCCTTTTTTCACTCTTTAATTCTCACTCAGTTCTTATAAAACTAATCAAATCAATATCGAAACTTCCGTGATGGTTCACAAACAGATTACCAAGAATGCTCAGAGTAGATACAAGAATATAACAAGCACGAAGAATTTTGAACTCTCAGAATTCACACCCAATAGAAACGAAATTTGAACAAAATTTTTCAGTCTTTGTAGGAAATTCAATTTTAGAATTCCTTAAACCCTGAATAACAAGAATCAAACAAACGAAACGAAATTCAATTTTCAGTCTTTTTTTTTTTTCCTGGATCCTTCTCCTTTTTTTCTTTTTACTTTTTTTTAAAAGAGAATCTACAGCACAGGTCCGAATGAGAACAAATAAAAGAGTAATAGTCCCAAAGAAATTTCGACCCCCAACAGTAACAAGAAAACCTAGTTAGGCCCTAATTTCTTGAAGATTTCGGACAACAATTTTTTTTTTACGCACCGACTTTGATACTGGAAATCAAGACTCAAGGTTAATAGAAAATAAACATAAAATAAAGTTTTGGATAAGTAAAACCTAATTAGAACTCTTGGCTCTGATACCAAATGATACAAACCACGTCAAGAACTGACGCGACCCTAACCAAATTGGTCTCCAAGATCGAATCCTAAACGGCTTTGAATGGAACCGCGATCCGATACCTAACAAGAAATACGAACCTTGGTATGTGAGGACGTCACAATCAGCTATGGATGGACTGATTGATAAGCCTATGAACACCACCGAATTCTCCGATAAGTTCAAGAAGTTCGTTTAAGAACCAAAGAGAATTAAACCACAAATTTCTGTGTCAACTGATCTGCCTCAAATAGTGAAATCTGTACAATATATAGGTCTTTCCCTTTGTGAATTTTCAGTCCCTAATTACCCATGGAATTTCGGGCAAGTCAATAAACCAAAATGGGAAACATCCAATCTAAAGCAAATAAGGTAAGTTCCCTAAATGGCTGAAAAGCCTTACAATATTCTAAAAGAAAGGAAACTAGACAACAATTAGATTATTAGCTGATTCTTCTCGCCAGTTGTCGCCTCAAAATAGGAAAGTACTTAAAACTGAAAAATAACAGTTAATGATTTTGCAAACGTGATTACTCGGTCCCTTCTAGTAATCGAATCACACATTTGTTGGGCTGATTGTCACACGTAATTCCCTCAATGGGCCTCCATGCAATAGCTTGAGACCAGGTTGCTTGAATCAGCCCACTAAGTACACCTTTGAATTTCTTCGCGGGAGCCCTCGTAACCAGACCAATAGAAACTTGAATTGGATTTGAAAATGGCTCATCCCATGAGCTCTTACATGTGCTACTGAAGTCCTCATCAGAATCCATTAGTAATCTAGTAAAAAAGTAGTGCTAACTAACGGATTTTGTTTGGAAATTAATGGACTTGACTACTATAACAACGGTTTTAATAGTTTATAAATATTCTATCTACCAAAAAAAAAAAAAAAAAAGAACAGGGACTAAAGTTTCACAAATTTAAAGGTTCAGAGATCAACTTAATAATTTACCCAAATAGATAAATGAGTAAAGTTACAGACATTAGTCTTAATCTTGATCCATTTGGGGTAATGTTTCCAGACGGCGTTTTGCCGTCTCAACTCCAAAATCTACAAATCAGTTTCTCTCTTTCGTTTTCAAAAAACTCAAAATTTAAAAGTCCTTAATTATCTTATTTCAAATCGAAATATGATAATTATTATGTCAAAAAACTCATAGCAACGATTTGAATGAACCGAGATTTATTTTACATATTTTTTCCAAACACATTTTAAATTTTTGTGCTATTTTTTTATCAAATTAATTTCTGAATACCAATTTATAAATGACAAGTTGTTATCTTTTTACATTAGATATATCATCATTTTAATTAATGTAACAATCTTTTTAACCTACGTTGGTTTTAGATTTTTGAAACATGCAAAAAACGTAATGTAATAAAATTTTTAAAAATTTTTCAAAACCACAAGGAATGAGCTTATGTTATTATATAAAATAAATCATTGTACCATTGGGACATTAAATCATTAATAATTTTGGCTATGGCTTTTTTTCTTCAAAGGGAGAGAGCTAGAAACCTAGATGCTGGCTAAAAAAGTCTTAACCCTAACAAAGACCACAAAAGGTCTATTTATAGCGTATGAGATTGGTTTACCATGGGAAGAAAATTCCCTAAATGCCCTTAATGATGGAAATCGCCCTCTCCGTGTGCCAAGGGAGCGGGCGCGTGTGCACATAAAAAGGGAGGGCGCCACGTTTCATCATCTTATTACATAGTACAATTTCCACTAATAATTGTCCACCAATTAAACTACTAGATATTTAATTAATTCAAATTTTATATATATTTATTTAAACAATGAAAATAATAATTTTTCATACTCAACATAATTGTTCATTTCAATAAATAAAAAAATATTTTTATGTTCAAATTATACTATTATACTAAAGTAAATGAACCTTTTCACTATTCTTTCTACAGTGTTGTACAGTGAAATTTTTTTTTTCCTTCACTTCTTCGTTTCAACTGCTACAGTTTAGCACAGGAATGCACAGTAAATTTTGGTGTGAAATGACGGTTTTGCCCCTGATTTCATCCTACTGGTTGAGCTTCCCCTCATTTTATTGTAATGCCGGTTTTGCCCTTGGGTTTTGACTGTTGGGTTCCCATCTCCACAGTGGATGGACAATGTTACCCTCCATACCCTAATTTTTTCTTTCCTTTCTTTCTTTCGCCGCCCCCTTTCCCTATTGATTTTCTCTCTCTATCTTTTCTCTCTTGACTTTCTCTCTCTACCGCTCTACCTCTCTCTGTTCATCTACTTCGGACTTTTGGATTTTGAATCTTAGATTTTTGGGTTTTTTTGTTCCTTTGCATACTCATTCTTTCTTTTTTGGTTTTGGTTTCTAGTGTTAATGATTTTGTCGCCGGTGTGGTTGTTTTCTCCGGTTGTAGAAGCTTGGTTTTTGTTCTTCATTTTCGGAAATTTTTTTCACTTTTTGATATTGTTGGGTTATTGTGTTGAAGGTTTAGATATGTTTTTGTATTGGAAGTTTTAGTTTTGATTTTTGTGTTGTTGTTTTATTCTTCGTTACTGTTTCTGGGGTTTTTTTTTTTTTTTTTCCCTCGTTCCTCTCTCTCTCTCTCTCTGGTTCTTTTGTTATTTTTTAACTTAGTTGTGTATATTTGTTTCATGGGTCTTTGTTTTTTTTCTTTTCCACCCGAATGTTGAGTTTTGATCTTTGGAATTTTTTTGTTAAAAATTTTTATTTACTTTTTGTTATTATACTATTATTTTACAATATTTCTGATCCAACAAAATTTCTTGAAAAATGTTGGGAATTAATGTGTGAAGATATTTTATACAAAATACGACAATTATTTAATAACCCAAATTTCGAAATACCAAAAAATGAATTATATAATTTTGTATTATATGAATTAGAAAATTATTAAATTTAAATTCAATTTCTTTATCAGATTATAATCTTCCACTTCCTATTGAATCATTAATTGAAGATTTAAACAATAATCTTTTAAGAGAAGAACTTAATTATGATATACATAAATTAAAAGAAGAACATATTAATTTATTACAAAACTTAAATCAGAGACACCTCAGTTAGGAGGCAAAAAAACAGCAAAAAAATAACTTACCTTTACCGAACCTATCATTGAAGGAGTAGAATCAAAGTATATTATTATTTATATTTTAATTTTAATATTTAGATTTTTTAAATTAATATACATGTTTATATATCATTAATTATTATATAATTTTATATATTATTATTTTAGTCCCCCATATCAACCTCTTCCATCACATCCTCAAATTGTATCTCCAAGCGATCCATCAAAAAAACAAAAAGAAGCCAGGTAATATTATTTTTCATACATAATTAAACAATAAATTAATAAATTTATTTCAATTCATATATCAACTATAAATATCATTTTACTAACATATAGAAACATTTTTATTATAACAGATCGGAGGAGAAAATGAAGAAGGTTAAACATGAATGACACAAAGTCATTTTATGCAGAAAAATTTCCTACTCCAACACTTTTTGTTTCTGTAAATATAAATATATATCCATACTAATATATATAATTTAGACATCGTAATGTAAATTTAAATATACAAAAAAACAAACTAAATTCTGAAAGTTATTGTAAATATATTATCTTCCTTGATGAACTATATTTAATATATATGATACTTTGTTTTTAACGTTTTTCTCCCAATACCGTGCAACGCACGGGTATTAGACTAGTAAAATCTATGTAACACAAATACATCAATGTTATATGAACATGTATCAAATCAATTTCTGCCACACCTCATATCGGAACTGTACCCGATATTTTTTACAGTTTCAAATAATTTTGAGGATATGTCCAGAAGCGATACATTAATTTGTTGGAATGTGTGCCCATAAACAAATAAGATGTATTATTTTACTGATTTAATTTGAGGAATTTTTTCAATATTATTTTTGCATGTATGTTTAGATACTTTATAAATATCAAAAACCCTATATTATTTAAATGTTATTTTAAATATTGTATATAAGTATTATATACAGGAGGATAATATTTAAAGTAAAATAATCTAAATATGTTCGTAATTAAAAATTAAAGTTGGGATATTTAATTTAAAATTACTAACGCGGTTCATTACATTCTGAATGAAATAATCTTATCCGGATTATTAATAATGAGATTATTGGAATGAAAACGATTTATACAATTTGATTATATAGGACTGGAACACGATTAATTAAGAACCACTAATAATTTCCATTGTCATATAGAGCATTCAAAATTAAGCAATGATGGTCAAATGAATTGATCTTAATTCTGAGTAATTAATAGACTCCTGTTTATTGTATAATATTTTTTGACATATCGAGTAATGACACAAATGAATAGTATCAAATTCTTGGTATATTGAAAATATAATATAATAAATAGCCGGGATTATTAATATACAAGATGAAATCCATTCCTTCGTAAAGAAGTCAGATGGACGGTTCCCACAAGTATTGATTCGGGACTTGAATAATAAGAGTGCTCAATTTATGATTAGATTATAAATATATTATTCATTAGAGAATTAATAATACTTAACGAGAAATATATAATTAAAGATGTTAATGGAAAAAACCTAGTTTGAATTATGAACCATTTATGGAGGATTGATTTATATGTAGTGACAATATCAATGGACAATTTAAATCCTTTGAATATAATTAGTTTAATGATTTTAATAGTGCAATTCCAAATTTTTAGTGGAATAATTTGGAATTAATAATTTTGATATTTTAATTAAGGTGTTAATTAATTTTCAAAATTATTGGAGCTTAAAATTATAAAGTCCATTGTTCCTCCCAACGGCTCCATTGAATCATGTGAACATTATTTTATGTTGGGTTAATTTATTATTTAGAATTGAGAATTCTATATTAATATTCACACAACAAATTAATTGGATTAATTTGTATTTTAGATAACACGATTATTTAAAATAAATTTAAAATAGTTTTAAATTAAAGATTATACAGTGTGATAAGGACTACACCGTAGTTGTGCACCACATGGTGGTTCACATTATATCCACAAAGTGTATGTGGAATTTTGAATTTTGAATTTTGACACATGTGAAAAAGAAAAGATCGGTTGTTTTTATTTTGAATAGTTCAAAATAAAATTAAAATTAAAAAAAAAAAAGATAACTTATTAGATGACGGGAGAGAGATATATCAAACACACCCACTATAGAGAGGTTGTGGGCATATGTGTTGTTCCACATGAAGAAGATGATTAATTAATTAATTAATTATAAAAATGTCAGTTATTTCTCTGTAATATCTAAAAAAAGGGTACACATGATATATCTAAAAATAATTGAAGGAATATATTAATTCCTTTTTGACAGATAAAAAAAATACGTACCTTTTTTTTCTGTGAGTTTTTTCTCCTCTTCTCCTTCACTTTATCTCATGAGTTGAGAATGCAAAGTGAATCAAAATTCAGGTGTGTGATCAAACCCAAATTCAGAAACACCCACTCGTTTCCTGTTTATCGTGACCTGGAGAACGCTGAGAAAGAATCGTTGGTGTTTTCGAAGGATTTGGAGTTCTTAAGAAGGTTCTTGAAGGAGTTCAAGAATTTCGACCTAATCGGACAACGGTCAATCTCTAAACTTTCTTCATAATTTATTTTATTAAATTAATATAAGTATTGCCGTCGGATAAGATTTTGAGAAAAAATTTTATATGTGTGATTTGATCCGCACCATGCTTCCGCTAATTTTTAAAAACTGGTTTTCAAAACCAACTGACAATATCTTATATCAATTTATGAGTGATTATATGATAATCTTTGTATGATTTTGGGTATGCACTTATGCATATTGATGTATGTTTCTATTAATCATTATGATGATGAATGTTTATGCTAATGGATTGGTCGTAAAATTTTCCGGTTTTATGGAAATTAGTTTGTATTTTTCCTTTTGATTAGATCAATTGTAAATAGGAATCGTAGTGCAATTTTCTTTTGATTATATCAATTGTAAATAGGATTTATGTTGTAATTTTTCCATTGATGAAGAATTGTTCTTCATTTTTTTTTAAAGAAATGTTCTTAATTTTTTTTATATATATAAAAAAAAAGGGTGGAGCCGGCGACCATACAGATGCTGTCGGCGGCGCTGCACGGCAGCCAAGCCGATTGTTGGCCATGGCTACCTGCCGGCGGGGAACGCCTGCCTGGGTTGGCTTGCGCCAACCAAGCCGGTCGTGACTGCAACTGCAGTCACGACATGCTAAGGTCCTGGGAACCCTAGCTGGCCCAGTGAACTGGGCCACCCAGGAGCAGGCTGGGCCTGCCCATGAGCAAGGCCCATTCAGCCAGTGCATGGGCAGTGCCTAGCCGCACACCCACCCAAAAGAAAAAAATAAACAAAAACAAAGTATTTTTTTTTATAGAGTTTTTGAAATCTTATTTTTTTAATTTGAGAAATTCAATATGGACCACCACCACTCATAAAGAGGAGTTGGAGAATTAAAAGAAGACCCGAAGTTGGAGAATTACAAGAAGACCTAATTTTTTTTATTATATCATTTTTTTTTATTTTGGGTGTAATTTTAGGTTTCCATGGAATTCGGCCAAGTTTTTTCATTTTGCTTGTGTTTGAATGTTTTTATTATGTTGATGATAATTACATTGCCATGCATATCACATGTCATCTAAGATAGAAAAGTGCCTAAATATTTTATATGTCATGCATTTTTGCGCATTTTTTTCTAAAATTGTTTTAGCAATTAATTTAATGCGTCTAGTCACAAATTTAATGAGATTAAATTTGAAATTAATTTAGCAAACGGATTTGCAAAATTAGTGGGTCAAATGTGAAATTCATAAAATTTAAGTGTTAAATTTTAAAATATCACAATTGATTTAATTTATAATTTTAAATTGTTTAAAATTATAAAGGCTTAGTAATTTAAATTGTTTAAATTTACTAAGATTTATGAAACAAGAGTTGTTTTATAAATAAAATACACTTTTGTAAAATATTAAGTAAGAGTGGGTAATATGACAATATAAACCCAAGATCTCCACCGTTAGTACATCACCATGAGTTTTTTAATAGTGCCTAGAGACGCTTTGATTTCGGCCCCCCTATGGAAGGTGTCTATTAAATACAATACCAATGTTGTCTTCCATGAGATAGGATGAATTGACCTACCCTACGGCAGCAATTTCTAAGTTAAGTCTAAAAAATCTGATACGGTGGGTTATACTCATAAAGAAATAATTAAATTAGTTAATTATTTTCTTGACCAAAAATTAAAAGAAATTAATAAGGATTAGAAATATGAGATATTTCGGATAATATTTATTAATTGAGAATGTCTCATTTTAATTAGCAATTATTTGACCTACCCTACGACAGTACTTAGTTGTGGTGATTAAAATTCCTTAGTATTTTAAAATAAATATGTTTTTGTGTATTTTAACATGTGTATTCATGCATCATATTTACTTTGCCTTTAATTTTGTTACGATATTTATGCAATTATTTATTGGAAAATATTTCTTAATTATTTTCAGCAAATATGTCAAACCCAATTTTCTCACTTCTCGCCTCTCAACTTTTAACTGATGAAAACTTTGTCAAATGGAAAAGTAACATGAATATTCTCCTGATAAATGAAAACTACCATTTTGTCCTTAAGGAGAATCGTCCTCCAGTGCCTCTGGCCAATGCCTCTAAGGCTATCTCGGACAAGTACGACCGTTGGGTTGTTGCAAACAACAAGGCCCGCTGCTACTTATTAGCGGCAATGAATGAAGTGCTTAGAGCTAAGCACGAGGCCCTTAAATCTGCTAGCGAGATTATGGAATCTTTGCAGAACATGTTTGGATGCCCCTCCGAGCAAGCCAGACACGAAGCTGTGAAAGCCGTTATGAACGGCAAAATAAAGAATGGTTCTTCAATTCGTGAGCATGTCCTCAAAATGATTCATCATTTTAACGAGGCTGAAATCAATGGTGTGAACATTGATGAAAAGACCCAGGTTGGCATGATCTTGGTGGTACGATCGCCCGCTTTTCTTCAATTTAGGACGAACTACGTCATGAACCACAAGACATATACTTTGATGGAACTTCTAAACAAACTGCAGACCTATGAGATCCTTATTGATGATAAGGGTTGCAAGGCAAATGTTGCCAAAGCCAATGTAGCTGAGGGGAAGGCTTCTTCTTCAAAGAATAAAAAGAAGAAAAATGTGGGAAAACAGAAGGGCAAGAAAAAGATCCAAAAGAGGAAGAAACGAGGTGATACGAACCACGCCAACTCGTGACGAAACCCGTAATCAAAGTTGGTCTCCAAGATCGAATTCTAAACGGATTTGAATGGAACCGCAACCTGATGCCTAACAAGAAGCACGAACGTTGGTATGTGAGGACGTCACAATCAGTTGTGGAAGGACTGATTGATAAGTCGAATGAACGCTACCGAATTCTCCGATAAGTTCAAGAAGTTCGTTTAAGAACCAAAGAGAATTATTCTCCAAATTTTTGAATGAAAACTGATCTGTCTCCCAAAGAATTCCGTACAGTACATAAAGCCTTTTCCTTTCTGAATTTCTAGTCCTTAATTGCCTAAGGAATTTTCGGCAATTTACTAAGCTAAAAAGGGAAATAACTATTCTGAAGTAAATAAAGGTAAAGCATATAAGGTAAGTTCCCTAAATGGCTTTAAAGCCATACAATATTCTAAAATAAAAGGAAACTGAATAATAGAGCAATCAATACTGATTCTTGTCAGCAATTATTGCCTCAAAAACAGAAAGTTCTCAAAACGGAAAAGCGACAGCTAACGATCTTGCAAGCGTAATTACTCGGTCTCTTCTAGCACTTGAATCACGCATTTGTTGGGTTGGTCATCGCTTGTAATTCCCTCGATGGGCCTCCACACAATAGCTTGAGACCAAGTTGCTCGAATCAGCCCATTAAGTGCATCTTTGAATTTCTTTGCGCGAGCCCTCGTAATCGGACCAATGGGAACTTGAACTGGATCTGAATATGCTTCATCCCATGTGGTCGTGCCTTCGCTACCGACGTCCTAATCACGAGGTAAATCAGATTTACTAGTCATGGAAACATGCTTAGTTGAGAATGATTTCTCAAGCCGGATTATTGATTCAGGGGCATCAAACCATGTTTGTGTTTCTTTGTAGATGCTTGAGTCATCTAGGGATCTTGAAGAAGGAGTCTTCACGATGAGAGTTGGCAGTGGGAAAAGACTATCAGTGACAAAGTAGGGATAGTGCGACTGTCATTTTATAATAATAAATATTTATTTTTGGACAATGTTTATTTCATTCCGGATTTCAAACGGAATTTGATTTCGGTTTCAAAGTTGCTTGAACAATTTGTTTCAGTTTCTTTTGAAGTTGACTATGTTTCAATTTATAAGAATGGTTTGAATATTTGTTCTGGTTATGTGGATAATGGTCTATATTTTGTTAAACTAATTTCCAATAACTTACTTCAAACCGAAATGTTTAAAGTGAACCAACCCCTAAAAGAAGAAAGATTTCTAATGATAAAAATGACATATATTTGTGGCATTTAAGGCTTGGTCACATTAACATAGATAGGATAGAAATACTAACAAAGGATGGTCCTTTGAGAAAGCTAAAAGCTGGCTCTCTACCAGTCTGTGAATCCTGCCTAGAAGGTAAAATGTCAAAAAGGTCTTTTTCCGCTAAAGGTGAAAGAGCAAAAGCACGTCTAGAGATCATACATCCTGAAATATGTGGCCCTTTGAATGTCAAAGCTAAAGGGGACTATGAATATTTTGTCACATTTATTGATGATTATTCAAGATACGGATATGCATACTTGATGCAAAGAAAATCCGAGACCTTTGAAAAGTTCAAAGAATTCCCTGCTGAAGTTGAAAAGAAACTCAGCAAATTAATCAGAGAGTACATGGATTATGAATTCAAGGACCACTTGATTGAAAACGGAATATTGTTGCAGCTCATGGCACCTGGAATATCACAGCAAAATGGTGTAGCCGAAAGAAGAAATCGTACTTTCCTTGACATGATAAGATCAATGTTCAGCTACTCTTCTCTGCCTACCTCATTTTGGGGATATGCACTACAAACAGCTGTATATATATTCTGAATTTAGTTCCATCTAAGTCAATCTCTAAGACTCCCCTAGAGTTGTGGAACGGTCGCAAACCTAGTTTGAGACACATCTGCATATGGGGGTGCCCAACACACACATTAAAGGGAAAGACTGGGAAGTTGGAACCTCGCTCGGAGGTATGCATATTTGTGGGCTATCCTAAAGGAGCAAGAAGAGGTTTGTTTTATAGCACTCAAGATAACAAAGTATTTATGTCGACAAATGATACGTTTCTTGAGCACAAATATATGGCAGATTTCAAACCCAAAAGTAAAGTGGTTATGTAAGAGTTACTGGCTGATAAGATCGGCCCCATGCCAACAACAGTTGTTGAACAACAAATAATAGAGATCACTACTCAAGATCAAACACCACAGCCACCACGATGTAGTGGGAGGGAAATTAGATTGCCCATCCGCTATCATGAAGATGGAGAAGCACAAGTTGCAGTCACTGATAGCAGTGATGATGATCCATTGACATACAAGATGGCAATGGATATTGTTGATCGAGAGAAATGGCAGGAAGCCATGAAACTCGAAATGGAGTCTATGTACTCCAACTCAGTCTAGGAACTCGTAGATCTACCAGAAGGCGTTAAGCCTATTGGTTACAAATAGATCTATAAGAGAAAGAGAGGAGCCGATGGGAAAGTGGAGACTGTCAAAGATGGGCTGGTGGCAAAGGGTTTTACCCAAAAAGAAGGAGTAGACTATGATGATACTTTTTCTCCAGTGGCCATGCTAAAATCCATCCGGATTCTCTTGTCCATTGCTGCCCATTATGATTATAAGATATGGCAAATGGATGTCAAGACAACGTTCTTGAATGGTCATCTTGAAGAGACCATTCGTATGGTCTAACCGAGGGTTTCGTGGTCAAAGGTCAAGAACAGAAAGTCTGCAAACTGCAAAGGTCCATTACTGGACTTAAGCATGCTTCTAGATCTTGGAACATCAGATTTAACAAAGCCATGAAGTCTTATGGTTTTGAACAAAATCTGGATGAACCTTGTGTCTATAAGCAGATAGAAGGGAATAAAGTGGTCTTCTTAGTTCTTTATGTAGACGACATTCTACTCATTGGGAATGATGTAGAATCTCTATCAAAGATAAAGAACTGGCTAACCAACCAATTCCAAATGAAGGATTTGGGAGAAGCAAGCTACATTCTTGGTATCCAGATTATATAGGATCGCAAGCTTCGTACATTAATAAGGTGCTTATCAGATTTGCGATGCATTGTCTCAAGCAAACTTGTGTTGCTGATTCAACCATGGAGGCTGAATATGTAGCAGCTTGTGAAGCAGCTAAAGAGGCAGTCTGGCTTTGCAAATTCTTGAGAGATCTGGAAGTTGTTCCAGATATGCATGAGCCAATTAGACTCTATTGTGATAACAGTGGAGCAATGGCTAATGCCAAAGAACCCAGAAATCACCGCAAAGGAAAGCACATAGAGCGGATATTCCACTTGGTGAGAGAGATTATCAGTGGAGGAGACGTTTCAGTTGGGAAGATGACAACCGTGAATAACATATCTAATCCATTTACCAAGACATTACCAGCTCGAAGTTTTGAGCAACATATTGAAGGGATGAGACTTAAAGACATGTCACATTTGCTTTAGAGCAAGTGGGAGATTGTTGGGCTGTGTGCCCATAAACAAATGAGATGTATTATTTTGCTGATTTAATTTGAGGAATTTTTTCAATATTATTTTTACATGAATGTTTAGATGCTTTATAAATATCAAAAACCATATATTATTTAAATGTGACTTTAAATATTATACATAAGTGTTATATACAGAAGGATAATATTTAAAGTAAAATAATCTAAATCTGTCTGTAATTAAAAATTAAAGTTGGGATCTTTAATTTAAAATTACTAGCGTGGTTCATTACATTCTGAATGAAATGATTTTATCCGGATTGTTAATAATGAGATTATTGGAATGAAAGCGCTTTATATAATATGATTATATAGGACTGGAACACTATTAATTATAAATCTCTAATAATTTCTGTTGTCATATAGAGCATTCAAAATTAATCAGTGATGGTCATATATGAAACGATCTTAATTCTGAGTAATTAATAGACTCATATTTATTGTATCATATTTTTTGACATATCGAGTAATGACATAAATGAATCATGTCAAATTCTTGGTATATTAGAAATATAATATAATAAATAGCCGGGAATATTAATATATAAGATAAAATCCATTACTTCGTAAAGAAGTTAGATGGACAGTTCCCACAAGTATTGATTCAGGGCTTAAATAATAAGAGCGCTCAATTTATGATTAGATCATAAATATATTATTCATTAGAGAATTAATGGTACTTGAGGATAAAGATATAATTAAAGAGGTTAACGGAAAATACGTAGCTTTAATTATGAACCGTTTATGAAGGATTGATTTATATGTAGTGACTATATTAATGGGCAATTCAAATCCTTTGAATATAATTAGTTTTATAATTTTAAGAGTGCAATTCTAAATTTTTAGTGGAATAATTTGAAATTAATAATTTTGATATTTTAATTAAGATGTTAATTAATTGTCAAAATTATTGGAGCTTAAAGTTATAAAGTCCATAATTCATCTTAACAGCTCCATTGAATCATGTGAATATTATTTTATGTTGGGTTAATTTATTAATTTAGAATTGAGAATTCTATATTAATATTCACATAACAAATTAATTAGATTAATTTGTATTTTAAATAATATAATTATTTAAAATAAATTTAAAATAGTTTTAAATTAAATATTATACAGTGTGATAAGGACCACACCGTAGTTGTACACCACGTGGTGGTTCACATTATATCCACAAAGTATATGTGGAATTTTGAATTTTGAATTTTGACATATGTGGAAAAGAAAAGATCAATTGTTTTTATTTTAAATAGTTCAAAATAAAATTAAAATTAAAAAAAAAAAAAAAAAGATAACTTATTAGATGATGGGAGAGAGATCTCTCTCCCATATCTATCAAACACGCCCACTATAGGGAGGTAGTGGGCATGTGTGTTGTTCCACATGAAGAAAATGATTAATTAGTTAATTAATTAATTAAAAAAAAAAGATATCAGTTATTTCTCTGTAATATCTAAAAAAGGGGTATACATGATGTATCTAAAAATAAGGGAAGGAATATATTAATTCCTTTTTGACAGAGAAAAAAAAAATATACGTACGTTTTTTTTTTCAGAGAGTTTCTTATCGTCTTCTCCTTCACTTTGTCTCATGAGTTGAGAACGCAAAGTAAATCAAAATTCAGGTGTGTGATCAAACCCAAATTCAGAAATGCCTGCTCGTTTCCTGTTCATCATGATCTGGAGAACTCTGAAAAAGAATCGTTGGTATTTCCAAAGGATTGGAGTTCTGAAGAAGGTTCCTGAAGGAGTTCAAGAATTTCGACTTAATCGGACAATGGTCAATCTCTAAACTTTCTTCTTAATTTATTTTATTAAATTAATATAAGTATTATCGCCGAATAAAATTTTGAGAAAAATTTTTATATGTGCTATTTGATCCGTACCATGCTTACGCTAATTTTTAAAAACTGGTTTTCGAAACCAACATAATTCATCTAGAATGATATGAGATGGTTATGTATGAGAATTAGGGGGCCGTGATGTGAAAAACACGTTTTTAGTTAGATTTTTCAGAACAATGACGATACAGTAAGACTGCTTTGCTTTGTTAGTTGTCTAGTTTTGTTCTCGGTAAGGCTAGGGAGAAAGTGTATTGAGGACGAGCTTTTTCTTATTGTGGATAATGATCATTTTAGTGATGTTGCTTGGGTGAAGGTCGCTTTGCGATACTTATGAAATCTATACGTATCAGCATCGAAAAGCTTGTATGGGAGAGATCAAAAGATAGCAGGAGAAGCTGGTCTTGCTCATAGGGGGAAGGAGAATCGTGGTGAGGAAAATTAGAAGCTAATTGGTTTGTTATTTGATTTCCAAGTGTGGGCCTACGAGTCTGTCTCTCTAATTGTCCAAGGTTGTGCAAAGCAGTATAAGGATTGCCGTTTCCCTCGTTTTTTGAAATGGTCTTCGTGTGACAGATTTGCTTTCTGGGGCCTTAATTCTCCTTTTTTTTTTTTTTTTTTATTTAAATGTTTTCTGTTTGATGTTTTTCGTATTTGTCTTCCTCAACTTTCTTGTCGTGGTCTTGAAACCTTCTTCTGAAGAAAAGGAGAAGTAGGTCATTGTTGAGTTTTTTTTTTTTTTTTGGTTTGTGTTCTGATTAGGAGATGATGTTAAGGCCTGTGGTGCTTCGAACAATTTTGCGGATGGTGTCGAGGTGGAAAGTCATCTGCCTCCTCGTTCTTCTTTGTTCCTTGACGAAGACAAGGTTAGTTTTCCTCTTCCAAGGTTCTCATCCCAAAGAATTTCACACTAAACTCTTCTTCTCAAAACAAGCGATGTGTAGGCACCTGCTAATTCTTAACTTGATCAGTTTTCTCTTTCCAATCCTGAATGAATAAATATTTTTTCATATAAAATAAAAATTTTCTCGTATAACTAATATTTATATTGTCATATAAAATATAGACAACATATAGATATCAGCGTTATACGCAAACTGTCATTCGGATGCCCCAGACATTAGATAGCATTTTCAACGGTATAGAATTATACCATTGGTCAATTTTTACAGTAACGTTTGTAAGACATAATGGCCAATTAATTAACTAAAAATATTACTACGTTCTAGTCAGAGATATTAAAGTAGCATGGGGATCCAATGAACATATACAGTCGAAACTCCAACAACTAGTTATTAATTGATTAAACTCATCAATTATTTAACTATTGTCGTTATCTATGGCTCGTGTGATCAACGAAAATACCCTCATATGTTAACTCTTTATATCTCTATAACAATTAGATTTAGCACTAGAACGCTCATAAGAACTATGTTGTCTCACAAAATAAGCACACAAGTTAGGTTAGTGGATTTTTAACCCAATGAAATCCTTGACATCCGTCACAAAAAGCTAAACCATAAATATACTCTTGATCTCATTATAATTCTCGAATCAATCAACTAGTGGTTAATTATTTAAAAACAATCACAGTGATTAACACGAATCATGAAATAATAGATTATAAATAACTTCAATAAAAATAAATTAAAAACATAATTAGAGTACATCATAGTCCTAATAAAGATAATTAGTTCAGAATTAAACTTAACAAAATTCCACAAACATATATCCATAAGAATTAAAGAGAAGAAGGGGAAAATAATAAAACAAAGAAAATAAGTACTATACTAGAAACCATGGATGTCCCTTTTCTTGTTTTCAGGGCTTCTCTCTCTTTCACCTGTGTAGCCACCAACTCTCTGCTTCCTTCTTTTCTGTCGGGCTGAACATCGGTTGCTGCGAATTTTTTGATGTTAGGATTATGGTTGAGTATTAGACATTAGTTATGAGATTGGGTTTGGACTTATAGTTTAAAAAAAATGATTATGTTTGCTCTTACAATATTGATAACTACCCACACTTAATGGATATTTCCTACCATAAACATATTAAATTTATCCTTTTATAGATTCTTTTTTTATAATATTCAGATTTAACCCTCTCATATATCAACTTCCATTTTAATTTTAATTTTAATTTGTTTTATTGGAAATAAATTAGAAAAATCTAAATAAGAAAAAAAAAACCTTTTTCATTCTCAAAAAACCGAAACATAATGTGTCTCTGAAAAAAGACGAAACAATTGAAATTCTAATGAATAAAAAAATTAAAAAATACATATACTTCAATAGTCTTTGGCTTTTCAAAAGATATGCTTTCTTTTATTTATTTATTTATTCTTTTTTTCACTTGAATCTTTCATTGAAATTTCTCATATAGTTATAAAGATTTCTTAGGAAAAAAATTTATAAAGAATAATTTCGGGTTTATAAAATGAAAGAAACGTTAATTAAATTTGTAGGGAACTTTTTTTTGTTTCTTTAAAAATTTATTTCCATTTATAGATAATATGGTGTATGTTTTTAATTATTTTTGAAAAACAGAATAGTTTCTATTTATACATGTGGGCGTATGAGTATTCTTAAAGGTTTTAAGATAATTTTATTATTATATAAAAGTGTAACAAGAATCTTTAATAATTTTGTGGGGGTATTTATCAATATTAATTGTGGGTGCAAAAAAAAAATAAAAAATAAAAAAAAAAAAAAAAATAAAATAAATAAATGGAAGAAGGAGAAGCTTTGGACTTGGGCTTGGGCAGGCATTAGGCTTAGGGTGGTTTATATGAAATCTGAAGATTGCCTACAATTTTCTCTTTCCTTGCCGATCGAGTAACAGCGGCACCTTCTTTTCACAGATCCATGACTGCTTAACTAGACGTGGGCGAAGAATTCACAAACATAGAAGACATGTTTAAACGTTTAGTATGAAGTATATAATAGTTCACACAGTCGGTAAATAAAGCTAAGCACTTTATTTTGATAAGACTATTTCCTAATTAGTGGGATGACATTATCTTGAGTCATAGTAATATTGACCACAGAATGCCAAAGCACCAATACAAAAATATTGGAAAATGATATGGATTAAGTGCTTTGACTTGGAATGTTTTCAGAAGTTAAAAATCTTGTGGAGACTCTCTTCACATGCTTGGTACTTGTCTTACCATTTCTGGAGTGGGTGACTTGCTCTAAACTGGTTTAAAGAAAACAGTCAAAGCAAATCTAGAAAACTGTCTTGTCTATGAACTCAAGTCTGGGAGCACTTCGAAAACTAATTAAAGAAACGTAAAAATATTATCTGACACATTTGTAGAACTTCTAGATCCAATCTTTTGGACTTTTTAGGTCACTATGAAGAAATTATGGGCTATCTAGAAACATTCTGAAATTTTCTCTACATTAATGTGGTTTGATATCTGAAATGAATCCCTTTGGGGAAAAAAAAAATCCGTAGTAAATCTTCCAAAAATGTTGACCATTTTTAAGTATCATATTAGTCTAGTGTTAAGTATCATATTGATATAATGATCTTTAAATTTGTGTAATTTAAATCCTTTCTCCTTTCCAAAATGTCTTATTAGGAGGTATCAAACGTGAAAACTGAAAACATAATGCAATATACATTAACTGTCCCAATGTTTATTAAATTTTTTGGTTTTTAAAACACTCTTTACAACCAATAATTATTAAATGCATACTCTGAATGCTTTTATTTATCTTTTTCGGAAGCACCCTTTCAATGACTTTTCGTTTAGGTAAACACAACGGTTTCTTTTTTTAAGCACCATAACAAATTAAGGAAGGTTCTTATTGTTTTACTTATAAATAAATAAATGCTTTGACGTAAAAATAGATAAACAAATAAATAATTACTTCAATCTATTTCAAATTTCACTAATAAAAAAAACTCTAATTTATACTCATATCATTTTCACATTTTTCCTTTTCCTGACTCATGATCAACATTCTTTCTATAAGTTTTTTTAGCCAAAAAAAAAAAAAAAAAAAAGAAAAGAAAAGAAAAATTCATTGAAAATGGTTTAAAAAAAAGCCAATGGACGTGTTTGAATAAGTTTTGAATTGTTTGGTCATATTTCCTGGTAATACCTTTCTTCTTCTTTTTTTTTTTTTTTTTGTTTAATTATTGATTATTATTGTTCGAAAATATCTATTTTACTTTTTTTCATTGTAGTGCTTTGTTCCATTGTTTGGTTTTTGAGCCTAATTAGCTAGATAAAGGTATGTCAAATCGGAATTATGAATCAATATGCTCTTTTTTTTATTTTTTAATATTTTTTTGGGTGAAAAACTTCCTCTTCAAAATTGTTATTAAGGTCCCAAAATTGCTCGAGTCGATCTTGATAGAATCGGAAGTGATGGTTGAATATTTATATACAAGGAAAGGAATGATTAAGAGGAAACCAAAAAATGAAGGAAGATTCCAATGAATAATCAAGATGGATGATAACCATGGACCACCGCTGGCGAATAGCATTATGATTCCAAAGGCAATGGAAATAGTACCTTGCTTTCATACATCATCTATTAATTAATCCGTCCTCTTTAAGAAATCACCTGATTTGGAACTCTGTTGGCCCATGCAAATGTACTATTTTAGACTACCCACCATTTAGTCGGCTAGTCCTATTTTTACTAATTTCTGAATGATTTTCAAAACCCAATTCTAAATGCTTCAACTCCAAGACAGCACTTATGTAGTACACATCTTATGTAGCAAATACAAAATTAATTGTATTTGGTCTTTGGCGAAGGACCGTCTTATTATTTCAAAAATATATGAAAAATTAAGACATATCTATGTAGCAGTAATTTTATTATAAACATAGCACCATCTCGAATAAATAAATAATTTTGGTTTTCAACAACATTGTTACATAAAATAATCACGTCACACTTCTCATTAATATATATTACGCGGTGTAATAAGACAATCCTTACCATAACCTTTGCCTAAAGAAGGGGGGAAAAAAAAATCAAATAATATATCGTTTTATTGGCATAAAGGATCACATTGCCTTATCTTTGAGAACAAACTCTTTCATCAATTATAGCGTAAGTCATGCCGCTACAATGTAGTAAGAGAATTAATTCCAATCATTTTCTGTCCTAACATTTATACACACACACATGTATCTTCCGTTCAAAGAGGGTAGAAAAGTTTGTGTCTTTCAAGTTGATGCAAGCATTTATTTATTTATGGGGGTCCTAATTAACTTCCTTTCATGCTGCAACCCATTGAAAATTTTCTTGTTCAACTATTATATGCTCTCTCGAAACAAACAAACAAATAAATAAATAAAAGAAAAACAAAAAGAAAAAGAAAAAGAAAGGGGTACTATTCCATAAAATTTAATGTGCTATATAATTGTGATCTATGAACAAAATTTTTGCCCAAATTTCAGAATTTTTAAGTGTCCAAATATCTTTTGGAGGTACAAAATTATGAAAATGTCAGCAAATATCGATTCAAATCGGGACATTTCATACAAATCTCAAAAATATTAGAAAATCAACTGCTGGATGTATTTTTATTTTAATTTTTACTCTTATCAATAATGCATTATATGGAGGAGTGCTTTTTATCTCCTAGTTTCTACACTTATCCAAAAGAATCTTACATTAAACCTGAATCAAGATATTAAGTCATTTTTAAGTTTGCCATGTGATATGTATTAATCTTTGTCTCTCTCTCTATTAAGTTTGTCATGTACGACTGATTTATTTTATAGTTTTTTTTGTTTGTTTTCAATATTTATCGTATCCTAAAATATCAAAATGTGTTTCAAAAATTCTATAATTTCTGTTGAGGTCAGATTTCGTACTTTATCTCTCACTGTACATGTGTCCATGATTAAACCATCGGAGAGCACAAGACGACTCGGAGACATGCCGCTTACAGGAACGATGTCCAAACGACAGAAAAACGACTGGCGGGCGAATGGATAATCATCGAAGCTAAATAAGGAAATTTGATATCATGGGCAGAATCAGGAAACCAAATCTAGCATATCACGCAAGGGAATCAGCCAACAAGCTCAGATCTCATAGGAAAGGTAGTTTCCCAATATCTTCAAGTTTTTCGTGAATTGGAAAGTCAAGCAATACAAAAAATGGCAACTACCCATTAGCATCTGATGTGAACCTCGTCGATGCGACGACGATACCCAACAACAAACGTGGATTGAAACCCCAAGACCTTCAAGACGCAAGCTTGTTTGAACCTTGACCCGTTACCTAGCGAGATAAGAACCAAGACTTCGGATATTGACAAACGCCACACCAAGACTCTCAAGAACGTCTCAAGAACCTAGATGATAAGTTTGGCTATTGAACGCCACAAGAATGACTTGATAAGTTCAAAAGGCTTTTCAAGAATGCAAGAAAACACACTCCCTTTTTTTCTGAATTCTGCCAAAACTTCTGCTTTCACTATTACAAAGACGCCTATTTATAGGCTGATTGTTACAAAAAAAAGGTACCTAAAATAACTATACTAATTAAGGCTCAAATCTGGTAATTAAAATTTCTTATTTGCCTAAAAAAGAAAAAGGAAACAATATGTGCTTTAATTGGCTGATCTCACATCTTCACTTGAAAGGAAAGTTTGACACGGAAAATTCCGATAAGTTCGAATGGTTCGTCAAAGAACCCAAAGAGAAAATTCTCTCACATTTCTGAATTTCCAAAAACTTCTGCTTTAACTATTACAAAGACGCCTATTTATAGGCTGATTGTTACAAAAAAAAGGTACCTAAAATAACTATACTAATTAAGGCTCAAATCTGGTAATTAAAATTTCTTACTTGCCTAAAAAAGAAAAAGGAAACAATATGCGCTTTAATTGGCTGATCTCACATCTTCACTTGAAAGGAAAGTTTGACATTTTTTTTAAATGTCTTTATTATCAACCATAAACGTCCATGAAAAGTAAAAAAAAAAAAAAGGCCTATTCTTCTATAACTGAAATAAGATCCGCATTCCATGATCTTGTGCTGGCCATGTCCTCATCAGCATCCATGACATATTCTACCAGAATCAGGCAACTAAAGACATCAAGTCAGTCCCTATAAATCAAGGCTTACTCCACAAGCCAAGGGATCTTCTTCTTCCAACCATTTCGGAAGTTTAACTCATTGTACTTAACAATATTCACACAATATTACTCGAATCGCTCTGTATCATATCATCCCCCATCTCTTTTAATTCTACCCCTTTCTTACTCAAAAATCACCGTTGTAACGCTCATTTACATATAATGGAAGCTCTCGGAAGCACTATAGAGGACGTAGCCTAGATATTACGGGCAAACCTATATAAAATCGGTTATCTTTGTCTGTATTTACTTTTCTTGCACTTTACCTTATATTTTGTGACTCACTAACGACACGCTGACGACTAGCCAACGATTTGCCCTTCGTCTTGTTTTGATTATTGGCTTTATTTTTCTTTGATTGTAGATTCAACCCACTACAATTTCCATTATTTTTCCGATATTTTTATCTATATATATATATATCCAAACATGACATTGTTTTTCATTAACATATATTTAGGACATACATTAACCATATATGCACTTGTATTTACTTCTTAATACGAGTTGATGTTGGATATGAGAGCATATATAAATGCAAAATATTTAGTTGATATAATTACATAAAAAGTCTATTTTTAAAGTATCGTTTTGAAATATATATATTTTTTTAACAATATTACGTATATGTTTATTTAAAAAAAAATGAATGTGTGTAATTTTTTTTTTTTTGTCATTTTACTAACATCATTTCATTTCTATATAGATTTTTTTTTCCTTTTCTTTTTGTTTTTTCTTCTTTAATAATGAATTTTTTTGATAAATGTGAATACCTTAAATAAACCCAAATTAGTTATATACATCAAAATAATTATAATAAATATAAATTATAAAGATGATAGTTCAGACTAAATAATAAACCCAATATAGAATATTAATGATAAAGATTGATGAAATTAAAATATTCACACTTTTCATATAAAAAAACCAATGAATTATTTTATGAAAAAAACTATTTATTTATGTAATCTACTACAAATCAAATGGTTATTATTTATGCCTCAACTAAACAAGTTGAAGAATAACACAACAAATTGTATCAATTATTTACGAAAAAAACCTATTATTTCATATTAATGGGAATAAGCTAAATAAAGAAAAATGAACATTTCAAAAAAATCTTTCGTGTAATGAATCGATATTTTATCATAGGCTTTTTTGTCTTGGTACACCCTAAACTTATTACAGGGCTGCAATTTACACTCTGAATTTTTAATTTTGATAATTTACATCATAAACTTATAAATCTGTAGCAATTTACACTTCATTGATAAACAATGTTAAATTTTTAATAAAAATTGATTCTTCACTTGCATATAGATTATTAATTAATAAAGATAAAATTAATTATTTATGTCATGAATTAAAACTCATGTACAAATCATATATTAATTTCCTTCAAAAGATTAATATTATTGTCAATTGGATACAAATTGCTATATATTTGCAAGTTCAAAGTATAAATTGTCAAAATTAAAAGTTCATGGTACAAATTGTAATTTTATGGTATGTTTAGGATATACCCATCCTTACCAATTAGGCTAACAACAGTGGGCTTAATTAATCACGTTTATTTAGAGAAAATTAGGTGGAGAATCATGTTTTGAATATCTCATTATAATTTTATCCACTCTAACATTAAAGCTAATAATTTAATGTTATAAAATGACAAAATTATCAACTTTAATATTATGATAGATATAAATATAAGAAGGTGTCAAATTTATGATATTCTTGTAAGTAAACAGTTTATTTATTTCGTTTAAGATCAAAATAAACATACCATATGAATAACATATATTTATGTATTCTACCAACATTGAATAAATATAAGATAGATATACCAATGTTAACACCACATACAGAGTCTCAAAGGACAAAAAAGTGTGTGTGCACCACGCAGTATAGGAATACCCACTACATCAACGATTATAAGTCTCGCGTGACTGAAAATGTCAGCATAAATTTCTTTAATTCATCTTTTTTAAAAAAATGATGAAGCAAGCAAGGGACCAAATTGATTGGCATGAATATTTAGCTAAATTGATTAACTCTTATTTAAACTGTACCTATTTATTTCAACTTTGATTAGTTCCACAAAAACGTCAAAGTTGCAATTTTAAATTATATAGACATTATTAGGAAGTTTTAAATAATACTTTCAAGCTCGTCTATTCATATTTTATAATCATCCTATGAAAAATTAATCAGAAACGTATAAACCTTATTTATCATTTTGTCAAAAATAGATAACTTATGTGTTCTCAGACACATTTCATAACAATTTATATACGAAAATATGGATTTGAATGTCCAGTATCACATAATTTAAAGAATAAAGAAGATGGTATTTACAAAGGCAAAGATATATTTGAAGTGAGACTATGATAAATTAAATATTTTTTTCCTGTAAGATTGAACTAACGATTGTACAGTCATATTCTAAACATATTAAGTAAGAGAATTCTCCGGTATGATATAAAAAAAATAAATAAATAAAGAAAATAATAAATAAATCTTACTAGCACAATGTTGATATCGTAATCCACCCCGATCATAAAATCCTATATCCAATAGTAACCCGGTCATATGGAAGTGGAAATATCCATATGCCTGAACCAGATCCCGTTGACCCGACTTGATCCGACCAGAAGATTTTTCCTGGTAACCAGATTACCCGACCAGAGTTACCATCGATGTCTGCGGTGTACCCGGATTAGATAGTATTCGGAGACGACGTGGCCACTATGGGCATTCCTCCACCACCTAACATCTGACGTGAAGCCCATCACAACATTCCATCCACCACTTAACATCTGATGTGAAGCCTGTCACTGCACACATCAACAGTCAACTTCCCCCACCTACTACTGCACACATCACATCGCCAACTTCTGCCACCTACCCCGACTGGGGCTATGCCTAGTGATGCTGGTGGCAACTCATCCTAGGATCCCTATACAGGACCAGAGACACGTGGCATCAGTCCATTGGACCTATAGCTCCTGTATGCCTAAGGCCTTTTTACCCGCCGGAAACACTAGGAAGCCGACCCGACCGAGTGACCCGAACACCCGGACCCGAGGGAAACGCCTACAAATAGAGGGTCAACCCTCCATTTCAGGTATGGACATTTTTCCTTGTCAAAACTCTGCTTCTCCTCTTGCTCATCAGCTCTCTTACTGACTTAAGCATCGGAGTGCCCGTGGCAGACACCCCACCGGTGTCCCAATCACTTCAGGTACTTCTCCTTTTGCAGGTGAACAGCAGCAGAGTAGTCGTTGAAGTAAATCCTAGTACGAGCAATCACATTGGGTGTTGTGCCGGAGATTTTTTGCATCAATATTTTGGCGCTAGAAGAAGGGCCCATCGCCTTTCCAGCAACCAACACTTTATCACACACACTCCCCGAGCGCCCGACCACTAAAGCAATGGACGAACGAGCCAGCCAGGACATCCAGGGCGACAACCCTGCTCCAACCGGTTCACGAAGTACCTGGCGACCCCAGCGTCGAGGAGGTGCGCGAGCACAGCGTAGGCCCACGCAAATGGAAATCCTAGTTGGGAATGTCCAAAGCTTGGCAGAGACCATACAGGTGCTCATGGAAGCTTTCTGAGAATCGCAATACATTCGACTCCCCCAAGCACAACAAGAAGCAGCCGAGCAGGCCTCCCAGGTCAGCCAATCGACCACGGAACCCGTCGCCCACGGCTGAACGAAGGAGTGACCGGTCCAACCGGGGGAGCCTCGGACGACAGCAGCGAGACGGGGGTGAAAGCCCGGATAGAGAACGCTCAAGGAGCCATGCCCAGGTCACTCGTTCAAGAGCAGCCGCGCCGCAGGCAACTACTAGTCGCGACCAAGACTGGCGCCAGAGAGATACTGTGAACGTGCAAGGGAGCACACCCTCCGTGTTCGACCGCCTGGGGAGACCAGGGACTAGCCGGCGTCCGGTCCGAGAACACTCTATTGAGAAGCCAGCGAAGGAGGAAAATGACAACCAGAGCAGACTAGACAACCTCCAGCGACAACTTGACCAGCTTGTGGGCCAGCAGTATGGGTTGAAGTAGGTTGGAGAAGTCGATCCCCCTTTCACCTCGGCTATCATGGCATCACCATACCCGGCCAAGTTCAAGATGTCGTCCTTGCCTCTTACGACGGTTCCACGGACACGGACGAGCACCTCGAAAACTATCAAGCACATATGCTCATCCAGAATGCCAATGAGGCTTCACTCTGTAAGTCTTTTTGCCTGACCCTAACCGGCACTGCCCGCCAATGGTATCGGAGATTGGTACCCGGGTCGATCAGCTCCTTTAAACAGCTGGCTGACGCCTTTGCAGCCGCGTTCATAGGTTCAAAGACTAGAAAGATGGAGACGTCGTACTTGTTCGGGATAAAACAAGGCGAGAATGAACCACTCAAGGAGTACCTCGACCGCTTCGATAAGGCCGTAGTGCAGATCAAGAGCTGCTCCGATGACATCTTGATCCAAGTGTTCCGAGAAGGCGTCAAAGATCGGCGGCTAGTCTAGACACTCGCCTACGACGTGCCACCGACCTTTGCGCACCTGAGGGGAATTACCTGGAAGTATGCCGAGGCAGACGAGTATGTTAGAGGGCAAGGTATGGCAGCCCGAGAACAATCCCGGCTTCCCGGAAGGAAGTCGGATAAAAACCAATCCGACCAGAATCGACTAGAGAAGGGAAAGGTCGTGATCACAGACGGCAGAAGGGCCGAGGCACCTTCTGGTTAGAGAACACCAATGGGAAGGTTCCGCCAGTACACCCCCCTATTCGCCACCGTTGAGCACGTCCTAAACTAGGTCTCTAGTCGGGGACTGCTCCGGGACCCGCTACCGCTCCAGATGTTGGAAAAATCGGTTCCGATATCAGAGTTATGGCGCAGCGGAAGTTTTAAAATTTTTATGCCGATTCAGAAAATAAGCTCATGATGCATATAACAATAAATTAAATTCATGATCAAGCGTACCTTATTTCTTGGATTCCGGAATTGCTAGAGCGTTTGACCAATGTGTCTTCTCTACTATTCTCGAGTTCCACGTCTCAGAGTGTGTGTGGGCACACGTTCTATGAATCCAAGCGACCGGTAATGTTTTCCGAAGTCTAGATCCTTCTTTCTCAATTCCGATATTCCTTGTTGAGAATATGATCCAGCTTCTTTCTTCAAAACTACAAAACAGGAACCGGTTAACCTCCTATGAAAATTATCACTCGGTTTAACCTTCCTCACAGTTTTGATTCAATAGAATTTTCTCTCTTTTTCTCTCTCACAAGATAGCTGCATTTTTAATGTGGAAGAAACCCAAATTGTTTTTCCTCTCACTCCCAAAAAAACGTTTTCCCTTTTTTTGTGTGAATCACCAAAATTTGTTTTTCAAGAATCCCTAACCTTTATATAGTATTCCAAACATTCTTCAAAATTTGTCTCCTTCTTAAAAAATAATTAATAATTATTTTTCCGGATAAATTTTGAACCAAAAGATCATACAACTTTAGGGCTAGATTCATTGAACCTAAAAATGTTTTTCCAAAGGGAGATATATCCCTTAAAAATTCGGTCACTATGAGAAATAAAGATTGATTGGTGGTTCAAATTTTAAATCAGGAATCTAGACTAGTCAAAAGATCCTAGTCCTATCTAGATTCAAATTTCTTTTAAACCTTTTCGAATTTAAATAAGATTCACTTATTTGAATAAATATTTTCCACAAACATTATCCATATTAATTAATTTAAATCAATGGAATATTTCAAATTTTCTTTCCTCACAAAAACCGTACACTTCTTTTAATTAGGAAAGAAAAATTCATGAAATAATCTCCATTATTTAAATCAATTAATAATTTAAAGTTAGGAATATTTTTGAATAGTTTTGAAACAAAATTTTCTTCTCTCCACTCAATTAAAAACCGTGCACCTCTTTTAATTAGGAGAGAAAAATTTTGTTTTCTAAAATTAAATAATTCAAACACAATCTTATTTTCAAAATTCAAATTAACCAATCACAAGTTGACAAATCATCTGTCTACAAATTTCACATGTCCAATCCTTTCTGGATTGCATGTTAGAGAGTACTACGTCTTAATAGACATTATTAAATTTCATTTAAATTTACCGATCTCATTAGGAACAAATCCCGAGACGCTATATGGAACTATATAAGCTAATAGAGGGACCCGATGGAAATATGTAAAAAGACTCCTATAATTATGGAAAATTAATCTCAGATTAATTATTCATCAATTATCAACTTCAAAACTATTCCACTAAAAGTTTGAAGCTGAACTCCTGTTTATATACCGTATTACGAAAGCTCTCTAACGTAGTGCTTCTTCCATGATTTATTCATCGCTTGCTTAATCCCCATATGTTATCCATGATTGAATTAAGGGTTTTTTCCGTTTTACCTTTTTAATCATTTTAACTTAAAGTTCCATTATTCTCTATTGAAAGAATCACCAATTGTAAAACCATACAATTGGTAAACCACCAGAGAACACAAAGTTAACCGATGGCCAAGATCTTGTTATATTATCTTTCAACCCCCGAATAATACCTTTAAGTAGATAAAATTTACTATCGTTAAGATAGCTATGGATTCCATATCTATGAAACTTGATTTCTTTATCCATAAGTCATGCACCCAAAACACAAGTATATTGACCATGAATTAACAGTGTCTCACCTGTAGTGCATTAAAGTACATAAGTCATGGATACGAATTCAAGTAATCATTTCAGGATTAAGATTAATATAGGATGATAATCAAAGCATCATTGATTCTTATAAACGGAATTATTAAACCGAATCAATTCACACTTTAGGTCCAGTCCAATGTCATACCTCAATACTAGTATACATTAAAGTTTCTACTCGAAACCTATCCGATGGTCAAGACAAACCATCCCTCCAAGGAAGTAGACAACCTTTACAATCTTATCATGAATAAGATCCCCAAATCTTATTCCATCGATTGCGGACTATTTATTTAGACTGTTATCAAATTACCACGTCTTCTATGTATACCCCGTATACATATGGTAATCCGATATATTACCAACAGCCAAGGAGTATTTTATATTTACTCAAAATAACTATACAATCAACAAATGAAAGTAAATAGGACACAACTTATTAAACATGAATAGCCTCCTCTTATTAATATCAAAATGTCATATTTATAGAAAATCCCTAATATTGATTTTCTATCCTTAGGGCACATTTAGATCCCAATACTGGACGGACCATGCTCGGAGAAATCAGAATAAATACTGCAACTTCCACAAGGATGTTGGCCATCACACGAAGGATTGCATACAGCTGCGTGACCAGATCAAGCTGTTAGTCCGAGACGGCCACTTGCGGGAGTTTGTGGATAGAATTATCACCCCAGCAAGCGCAGCGAACAGGACTGTGCATGCTGCACATCCTAACCCGAGATCGAGTAACCGGCCTACTGATTCAGAGCCGGAGCACATTGTCCACATAATTTTTGGTGGTGATGCTACTGGTGCCACCGTTAGTAACCAAAGAAGCTATGCCCGCGAGGCGAGGCAGTCTCTAAAATCTGCCACCAAGATAGTACCCCGATCACCTTTACTAACGACGAAGCCGATCGGCTGCTCCACCCGCATAATGATGCATTGATCGGAGAAATCCGAGTAGCCGACAACGTCATCCGCCATGTCTTGATTGACAACGGAAGCTCAGCCGATATCCTGTTCATGGACGCATTCACAAGGCTGTGTTGACACCTGCTCAGACGCTGCTGTACGGGTTCGCTGGTGAATGTGTCCGAGCAGCCGGTACCATCAGTCTCCCGGTTACGGTCCGGAGAGGGTGACCTGGATGGTGAAGTTCATCGTTGTAGATAGGCCGTCCGTCTACAACGTCATTTTGGGAAGGCCGACCCTCAACACGCTGAAAGCAGTGGTCTCCACCTACTATTTGGCCATGAAGTTCCCTATCCCAAGCGGGATTAGAGTCTTTAGGGGGAATCAGGAAGGCAGTCAACAAAGTGTGCTGCAAGACCCCGGGGCCAGACACTGTAGCTACCATCTTCAAGGTGGACGAGGTCAACGCCCCTGATGGAGAGATCAAGAGTTTGAGTGACCTTGATCCCCAGATACCCGAAGAGGAAATCCAGGCACATCCCGTCGAGGACCTTGTCCCATATCAACTGGAACCTGAGGACCCAGAGAGGGTAGTGATGCTTGGGTCAAAGCTCAACCCGGATGTCCAAGCGGAGCTCGAGCATTTCCTCCAGGAGCACAAGGATGTCTTTGCCTAGTCCCATAAGGATATGCTCGGGATAGACCCAGCGGTGACGTGCTACCAGTTAAGCGTGAACTCGAAACACAAACCGGTGGTCCAAAAGCGAAGAGCCTTCAATCCAGAGAGATATGAGGCCATCAATGCGGAAGTAAAGAAGCTACTCGAAGCAGGTTTAATCCAGAAAGTGACCTACCTGGAGTGGCTGGCCAACGTAGTTCTAGTCAAGAAGTCCAACGGGAAATGGCGAGTCTGTATAGACTACACTGACCTAAACAATACTTGCCCCAAGGATTGCTTTTCACTTCCCCGGATAGACCAGCTAGTGGACGCAACCGCAGGTCATGAACTACTTAGCTTCATGGACGCGTACTCGGAGTACAACCAGATTCTACTGAGCAAATCTGATCAGGCCAAAACAGCGTTCGCAACGAACTAGGGGCTCTACTGTTACTGTAATAACCGTCCTTTTTACAAATTTACAATTTCCTTTTTAGGGAATCGAAGTTTGTAATATGTATGTTTATGTGAAATGCTTGATTTGATTTATCAAAGCATTATTGAGTTCTCGTAATGTTTTAAGACTCGGTAATAAGTTATTTATATGAATATGAAGCCTTTTGTTGAAAATGGCAAAATTAGGGTTTACGATCCTATGTCGGTCAATGCTTGACTAGAATGACTTAAGGTATGAGACCACTATAGAAAATCAAGTACAATATTTAGAGCAATAAGAACTAAGTAGTTTCAAGTCCTAAGATAATTATGGATTTTTAAGAAATTAAGAAAGTATTAAGAGGATGACTAAGCAAAAGATGGAACCCAAGTGCCTCCACCTTAGCCGACCACCTCATAGGAGTTATGAGCAAATATGTTGCTCTTAAGGATCAATATGTAATTTAGAAATAAGAATTTTACCAAAAATTTTGAAAGATGACAAGTGGTACATCTAGCTATGGTGAGTAAGCATACTAGCTTTGCTTACTAGGTTAAGCCTTGAGTTTGAGTTAGCAAATCTCTCCACATGGTCCTAGAGGGCCGGCCACCTCAAGGGGTCTATGAGCAAAAATTTTGCTCTTCAAGGCTCTCATGCAATTCTAGAAATGAAATAGTCTTTCACCTATAAATAGGTGAGGTTAAAGCACTTGGTGAATATTTTAGTGAAACCCAAAATTTGGCAGCCCATTCTCTAGTTCTTCTGCCCTTAGGAACCGAGCCAAAGAAAAGAAAAAGTGAGAGAAAGAAAGAGAAAGAGAGAGGTCGGATTTTGTGTGAGGGAGTGTGAAAGAAATTTCTCAACCATAGTTTAAATCCACTTTCTTGGATCTTGAGGTAAACCTCTTACTCTCTAGTTCTTTGATTAAGTTTTGCTTAAGATTTAAGTGTAATTCTATATTGGAAATGTAATAGCATAAGCTCACTTTTTAGTTTTATGCATTAAGGTTTATGGTAAGTGCTTGATTATGCTTGATTAGGGTTTGGTGGTCTCTAATGGTAATTTAGTGTATATTTATGATAAGTTAAGTTAATGGTTAATTGGCTACATAAACGTTTACTATATGTTGCTATATGTCTTGCACATGCTCTAAGATGATGTTTTATGGTTAAGTATGCAAAGCGTGATGTATGTTTCAATTAGGGTTCAAGAAAAACCCTAAAAACCCTAATTTGGTATAGATTACCATTTGGGTTTGTAAAGAAGTTATATGGTTAAGAAATAAATGTATGATTATGAAAACATTATGAAACGTCCTGCATACTTGACATAGGCTCACGGTTTTAACTGTTCGAGGTAGTGTGTGCGTAATTTTATGAAAGAATCAACCAAAACGAAAACTGCCAGTTTCGGATTGAAACTAGGCAGTGATTTAGAAACAAGATTTTGAGGCCCTTAGATGCCGAATTTGAGAAAATTTAAAACTACAAAGTTATAGAACATGAAAATTCTAGGAGGTAGCATGGACAGTTTTTGAAAATAAGGCCATAAAGGCCTATGTTTTTATCAAAACCCAAGCCTAGTCAAAACAGGCAAGTGTTTATGGTCAGGCAGATTCAACAAGTAATATGGATAGGATAAAAGCAGAATTGAGTTTTGAGTTAAAAACAAAAGTTGTAGTATTCTTCGAGATCTACAACTTTTATGAAGAAAACTTTTCTAAATTCGAAGCAGATTTTAAAGAGAAAATTGAATTCCCAAAACTGTACAGGGTATAGAAAATTCCTGCATAGGATTTTCTAAAGAGTGTAGAAATAGGCAATTCTTGCACATATTCTAACATTGTAACCCGGATACCCCGGTCCGAGAACAACGAAGTGGATGCCCTTGTATGGTTAGCCTCAGAAAACGACATAGACGGTCTCGCCTTGTTCCTAATAGAGCGGCTGGATCAGCCAAGCATCGAGCGAAAAGAGCAGGTCTGCTACTCCGAGAACGCTGCGACATGGATGGATCTGATCACTGAGTATCTGACCATGGCACGGTTGCCGGAGAACCAGGAGGAAGCTTAGAGAATTAAGAACACCTCAGCACGGTACATGCTTATAAATGGGAAATTATATCATCGAGAGCACTCGGCCCCATATCAGCGGTGTGTTGGACCGGCTGAAGCCGAGTACCTGATGAAAGAAATACACAGCAGAGTGTGCGGAAACCATTCTGGGAGGAAAGCACTATCTTTCAAGTGCCTTCGTCAAGGATACTACTGGCCGACAATGGACAGAGATGCTATGGAGTTTACCCGAAAATGCCTCAAGTGCCAACAGTTTGCCAAGGCCATCAAGTCTCATCCCAAGAAGCTCACCTCGGTGGTATATGCTTGGTCATTCGCCAAATGGGCCCTTGACCTGATCGGACCACTACCAATGGCCCAGTCACAACTTCGATATTGCCTCGTGGTGATAGATTACTTCACGAAGTGAGTCGAAGTGGAGCCGTTGGCCCAGCAAACTGGGGCAAAGTGTACAAGTTTTTTGTGGAAGAACATCATCTGTAGGTTCGAGCTCCCCTATACTGTGGTCACAGATAATGGAAAATAGTTCGACAATACGAAATTCATCGCACTTTACGAGCAGTTCGGAATAAAGAAAGTGTACTCCTCCTCCGGATACCCCCAGAGCAACAGACAGGTAGAAGCCGCCAACAAGACTATCAAGGAAAACCTGAAGAATAACCTTGAGAAGCATAAAGGTGCTTGTATTGATGAGTTACCCCGGGTACTCTGGGCTTATCGGATGACTAGGCATACTGTGACCGGGGAAACCCCCTTTGCAATGGCTTTCGGTGTAGAAGCTGTCATTCCAGTTGAAGTGGGTTTACCAAGCCTCCATTTTGAGAACTATGATGAAGAAGACAACTCCGAGCAGTTGATGCCCGCACTAGATCTGGTTGAAGAAAAACGGGAGCAAGCTTTTATCCGAATAGCTACACGTAACTAGGTCGTTGCCAGGTATTATGACAAGAAGTTTTGATTGCGAGTCTTCCAAGTAGGTGACTTGGTGCTCAAGAAGGTCTTGGTCCAAGAACCTGGGTTAGGCTCGTTTGGTCCTAAATGGGATGGGCCATATAGGATCACCGAAGTTGTTCGACCGAGAACATACTGACGAGCCGACCAGGATGACAGATGTCTCGGACACCCGTGGAATGCCGACAATCTCAAGCGCTTCTACCAGTAATTTAATTTTTGCTGATTAATGTAAAGATCGGATTAATGAAAGAAAATTTTTGTTCAGATCAACCCCACATACAGTTATAAAGGTCCACGGACGGACCATAGTCCGACCACAAAGTCTGTTCAGGCAGACCACCAATTCCGTAGGTCCCCGGACCACGGAATGAGGTCCCAATACTGGTCGCCGACCAGTATTAGACTTGGGTCATTTCCAAGGAAAACCCGAGCCAACCGTAAGAGATGACCTAGCAGGACCGATCACAAAGCCTGCTCAGGCAGACCACCCACTCCGTAGGTCCCCAGACCACGAAATGAGGTCACAATACTGGTTGCCGACCAGAGTTGGACTTGGATCATTTCCAAGGAAAACCGAGCCAACCGTAGGAGGTGACCGAGCAGGACCGACCACAAAGTCTACTCAGGCAGACCACCCACTCCGTAGGTCCCCGGACCACGGAATGAGATCCCAATACTAGTCGCCGACCAGAGTTGGACTTGAGTCATTTCCAAGGAAAACCCGAACCAACCGTAAGAGGTGTCCGAACAGGACCGACCACAAAGTCTGCCCAGGCAGACCACCAACTCCGTAGGTCCCTAGACCACGGAATGAGGAGGTACCTGAGCAGAACCTACCATAAGATCTGCTCTAGCAGTCACAAATATGAATGCATAAAATAAAATACAGAAATAATTAAAGAAAGCGTTAAGGATAAAGAGAAAAATTTTCATTAAAAGGACAAGGAGTGGGGGTATAATTTGAGCAATCCCAGGCCCAAAAAAAAAAAGAGAGAAAAAGGGGGGCTACGTTTGCTGATCAGGGAGGACGGCCTCAACTCCAGCCTGGTCACCTCCAGCCTCCGGTTCATCGAGGATAATCACATTCTCGGCAACGTGAGTGCCCCCGATCACTTCACCCTCCTCGGGTCCTTCCGGTAGCACCTGGCCCTCCTCGGCAACAGGCTCCCCGGAGATCTCGAGAACGAACGAGCAGTCAACCCCGGTCACACTTGGGTTGGTCAAGTTGAAACCGGCCTTCATATCCTGCATTCCCTCCTTGTACTCGACCACCAAACGAGCATTGAAGTCGTCGGATTGTAAGTACTCCTCGACCGCCTGTTGTCGGGCCTGGTCAAAGGCAGCAAGGAAAGCCTCATGGAGGAAACCAGAAGTGTTCTAATTGAGTGGCGGCCTGGCCATCCTCGGCCTTTCTCTGCCCCTCCTCGGCCTTCTTCCGAGCATCCTCGACCTTGGATGCCCTCCTCTCGACATTCTTTGCCTTCTCCTCGGTTGCCTTGGCTCTCTCCTCAGCACTCTTTTCGGTATTTCTCACGCTCTTGGCCTCCGAGTCCAGTGTGGTTACCTTTTCCTCCATGCGGTTGACGAGGTCCCATACGGCCACATTGCCCGAGAAGGCCAGGCAGATGGCCTATATGTTAACTGAATATCAAAAAATAATAATAAAAATAATAAGTATATAAACGAAGTGCGACCGGGAGAACTTACCTCAACCAGCTTATCGAACAGGTCAGTGCTGGCCTTGACGGGGTCGGATCAATGACTCGGCCACATCAGAAGATAGGCGATCATCAAATTTATTGACGAACGCCTTCTGATTCGAAGACTTTTACCTGATCGGCTCGGCCTCGGGGGTTGAGCTAGACAGATCACGGGACCGGGTGTCTTCCCGTCGACTCCGGGAAGTCGACATGATGGCAACCGGCTGATCTTCTCTTTGGCGGCTTGCCCAGGTCTCAGGAGGATCGGGAGGGGCCCTGCTGCTCGGGGCAAGGGCCCTCTGCTCGGGGCAGGAGACTTCCTGCTCGATACTGGGACCGTAGTCCCCATTCTACCCTTGCCACCATCACCGGTTTTGGCGACCTTCTGGAGCCGGGCCATTCTGTCTTGTTCACTAGGATGTTTGCTCCCACGTTGTTCCCGCTCGGCCATTGTTGGTTATGTAAATGCAAGACAAGTCGGTCAGCACTCGGTGATGATCTTACCACAAGAATGCAAAGGATTAAAACGACCTTCGATCTGAAGGCCCCGCGCTGGGAAGAGTTGCCGGAGCACCAAATCCATGTCTTCATCGACAACCCTCGGACCCCAGGTCCCGGGGGAGGAACTGCCGGACCGCTGACCATGGAATGGAACTACCGGCACTTCCCGTGGAACTTCAAACTGATCGGATGTGGTCGTAACTTCAGCAGTCACAACTGTCCAGGCACGGTAGTAGACGACCGGATCAGGCATACGAGAGGTGACTGTAACCTCCCCGGGCAGGGCCGTCCTTAGTCGGTCATCGGGATTGTCGGATGTCGATGAGGAACCAAACCAATGGTACTTCTCTAAACTCACTAGAGAGAGAAGCCTGTGTTGGTTCCTCTCGGGGTCCGCTTTTTCTCGGAGAATATCAATCTTCTCCAAGCTCCTCACTTCCACATAAGGCCCCCGAGTCCACACGTAGCCCCTTCTGAAGGTGATGGGAACCCGTTCCCCTTCACAGACCTCGCCATACGGAAGGTGACCATGCAACCACCGATCACCTGCGTAAAACCATAAATGCTTGAATTGTTTGTCGGAGTCGGGACAGCCGGTGATGAACGTCCCCTAGTAACCTTGGAAGTAGTAGGACCCGGAGGACACTGAAGCTGATTTCATCCTATATAAGTTCTGAAAGGCCCTGAATGGCATCTCGGTGACGAAGTTCTTCGCCCAGAGAACGTAGCAGCTTATCAGGATGCGATAGGCATGGGCGTTGAGCTACATTAGGGACACATTCATTCTTGTAAGCGTCTGCCTCAGGAAAGGGTGAAAGGGCAGGCATAGTCCCGCTCGGAAGAACTCGGCGGAAAGGGTAATATAGCCCGGGGCCGTTCGAGAAGGGAGATCATTCGGACCCAGGACTATAAGCTCTACGTCATTGGGGATCGCAAACTCTTCCCGAAGCGCTGCGAGATACGACAAGGTAACGCTGAGATGAAATAATCCACCGAGTAGACAGGACGGTCACCTGCCCGGCCCACCATTGCCCGGTCTGACATCCGATAGACGAGGAGGCCGTTGACACGTAGTGATCGACTGCGATAGCGTTGGCGTGTTAGCACGGGTTCCCTAGCTGGAGGTGTGCTCCTCGAGCTTTCAGATCCCTCTCGGCCAGAAGTGCTGGCCTGACTAGCAGTCCTCTTGGACGCGTCGTCCTTGCCAACTGTCAGGTCGACCACCGGAGCAGGCTGTGCCTGACCGGCTACATTTATTTCATCGATGAACCTTTGGTCTGGTCGGGTACCCGGGTCCATCTGCAAGATCTGCTCTAACCTCCAGCAACTTCTCTCACCCGACTGGTCGGTGTTGGAGGCCAATCCGGGGAGGATACATCGGAAATGCCTGATAAGTGGTCAGGCGTCCGGGCCCCCTGCTCCGCCGCTCCACTGGTCGTATCTAAGCTTGCGCTCAGGATTGAGCTCGAACTCCCGGTAACATCGACGTTCCCGGATATTTGGGTGTTCTCGGAGTCAGACAAGTCGCTCAAATTGAAAAAACTAGAAAAATTACCTTCTCGATTCTTCTCTGATTGAGCAGTGCAACAAATTCAAGTCGGTAATTCTCAGTAGCTCTCGACAGCTCTCAGCGGCAATCTTGATTCTTCACAAATTATGAGGAAAACGAAAACACCCACCCCCTATTTATAGGCGAGGGTTCAGCGAGAAATCCGGACGTGAATTTCGAGACGGCGATTCGGCTTCCCGCCAATCCCGCCCATTTTGAAATTTGAAATTCAAAGTGACGATCTGACTTCCCACCAATCGCAACACAACACGTGGCAAAAATGACATGTCATTTGAGTGGCGAACATCTCCGGGAATTCAACCACGCCGTAGTGATCTGGGTGACCATCATTAGCAAGGACCTGCCGAACATCGAACGAGAGTGTCCGACCAGGCGAAGAGTGCGATCACTTCCATGTTGCAAGGACATGAGCATCCCTGGTCAGATCAGCCCAGAGATGCTGGGGGGCTTATGTTGATGTCATAATCCACCCCGACCATAAAATCCTATCTCCAATAGTAACCCGATCATATGGAAGTAGAAATATCCATACGCCTGAACTAGATCCCGTTCGACTTGATCCAACTAGAAGATTTTTCCTGGTAACCAGGTTACCCGACCAGAGTTTACCACCGATGTCTGTCGTGTGCCCGGATTAGATAGTACCCGAAGACGACGTGGCCACTCTGGACAGTCATCCACCACCTAACATCTGACGTGAAGCCCATCACAACATTCCATCCACCACCTAACATCTGATGTGAAGCCTGTCACTGCACACGTCAACAGTCAACTTCCCCCACCTACTACTGCACACATCACATCGCCAACTTCCGCCACCTGCCCCGACTGGGGCTATGCCTAGTGATGTTGGTGGCAACTCACCCTAGTGTCCCTATACCAGACCAGAGACACGTGGTACCAATCCATTGGACCTATAGCTCCTGTACACCTAAGGCCTATTTACCCGCCGGAAATACTAGGAAGCCGATCCGATCGGGTCACCAGAACACCTGGACTCGAGGGAAGTGCCTATAAATAGAGGATCAGCCCTCCATTTCAGGTATGAACATTTTTCCTTCTCTTACTGACTTAAGCATCGGAGTACCCGTGACAGACACCCCACCGGTGTCCCAATCACTTCGAGATGCTTCTCCTTTTGCAGGTGAACAGCAGTAGAGTAGTCGTACAAGTAAATCCTAGTCCGAGCAATCACATTAGTGTTGTGCTGGAGATTTTTGACATCAAAACACGATAACATTTTAAATTTCTTAGATGAATCAGGTTTTATATGTAGTTTTTGTTAAAAATGTGCAAACAAAAGTCTCATATTGAAGGGAATAAGAGAGGGGGGGGGGGGGGGGGGGAACTTGTGCTACTCCTTCTAATAAGTTATCTTTTAAGATGGAATTCCAAAGTTCTAAGAAATGGTAATAGAGATAGATTTTAGATGCAGTTATATATAAACACGAGAATACAAGATGAATTATACAAAATTCAGGTGGTGAGCTCCCAAAGAGATAAGGACCAAAAATCTATGATGTTCTTAGAATGAAAAGTACTTCATGATAACACGTTGAACTGACATGGTGAAGATTTAGACGAAGTTGTGATCATAACTGGTTTGGCTGTTTGAGAAAATGAATGGATAGATCAACATTCAAAACTCAAGAGGAGGCTGTAATGATTATGTGTTTCATTACCCTAACTAGATGTGGAATTGAAAATAGATTTAAAAAGACTTATTAGACTACTTGGCAAAACCCTAACATGTATCCATACCTTTTACTTATCAAAAAAAAAAAAAAAAACATGTATCCATACTTTTATAGGTAAATGTATCCATACTTTGTAAAGCTCCAAGTTATCTAACTTGGCATTAATACCATTGCGCCCCAAACAGTCCCAAATATTGACTAAATGAAAGGCGCAAAAAAAAAAAAAGGTGAAAGGGAAAGGGCAAGAAAAGATTCAAATAGGGTCGTCCACAGTAGAAAGGAGAACAGCAGATTGAAAGTAAAAAAAAAAAGTGTGGAGAACCCCCGTCCCTTTTTAATAATTTTTTTGCTTTTGCTTTTTCACGTTATGGTCTAACTAAAGCAACAAAACAGGCGGAAATATGGAGATCCCACAATTATATATATATATATATATATATATATATAGTACTGGCTAATTTATATATATTAATATAGGCTTATTCCAATCCCCATCAACAAAGCAAGAAAAATAAAAAAAGATGATCCATTATACAGCTCCCCACACTCTCACCTAAGGAATCCACCTAAAAAGTAACAAACAACAATTGGAGGGCTGGCTTTCATTTTATTTATTTATATAAATATATATGCCCTAATTTGATATATATATATATATATGTTCTTGGCTGATGACTTCACTTCACTCGTTATTATAATTATAACTGCAAAAAAGACGACAAAACACACTCATTCATTCCATTGACTGATGTTGCTGTATTTGGTTGTGAAATATGTGTCACAAGTGTTTCTCCTTAAGTACAGCTTATACAGTACATCTAACCGATTTCACGTTTCTACTTCCGAATAGTACAGGTTTATAGACGTTATATCTAATCAAATTATGTTAAATTAAAATTAAAAAAATATATATTTATTTATATACCAAACTAATAAAGCTTAAAAGATATATGACAGTCTAGAACAGTTTTTGAGTTATAGGTTTATTTCTATTAATATATTATTAATATTATTATTTTTTGTGAGTTTTAGCAACATAATCTAGTATTAATTATACATTTGACTTTATCATTCTGTTGTGTAGAATTCAAATACCTCCGCTTCTATATTTAGAAAGGAAAAAAAAAAAAAAAGTTATAAGATGGTGTTTAGCATCTATTTGTTAGTGCTAATGATGGAATAGGAGAAATCCACTTAAGTAGTAGTTATGATACTTACGTAACGGTACAAACATGATGGCTAAGATATGATTTTTGGATATATATTATGCTAATCCACTCGCTAACTAAATACTATAGCACCGGATTAATGAAAAGTGATTTGGATCAAGAATCAACTCTTTCAGATTCAAAATCTGATCCTTTTTTTTTTTTTTTTAATTTTTTTTAAAGTGAGGTCTTTTGTGTAATTTGGAACTTCAAAGGACCAAAACCGAAAGTAAACAAAAGTAAATGCGAAAAAAAACTTTGGTTGATCAAACGGTCTGTTGTTATCGATATTTATGTTAGAACATTTGCTTCTTTTTTTTCCCCTGCTTTTTCCCTTTCTATAAAGTTAAAGATTAAAGATGAAACCATAATACACTGAGATAGAGAGAGAGAGAGAGAGAGAGAGAGACATTGGATGCTGTTAATTATAAGGAACCCCTCTGCCTCTCTGCCTTTGCAACTCATTCTCAATATTGTCATCCCATTTCTTTTAAAACCAAAGACTACAATGTCAGCTCCCTCATTTTGCTCTCACAAAACCATTTGGTTTCTATAGAACCAAACCTATATCTTTTTTCATTCCTTCTTTTTTTGTTTTTGTCTTTGTTTTTCCAATCTGTTCAACCATGAAGTTGGTCTTTTATCATCTTCTAAGTGTTGTGCTTATTCTGATCCCCTGCTGTTCCTCTGTGTCTTCTTCTTCACACAATCTCTCTCTCAGTCTCAGAAGGCAAGCTTCAATCCTGGTCTCTCTTAAACAATCTTTTCAAACTTCCAACACTTGTTTCGATGCCTGGCAAGTCTCAAACCGCTCTTCCCTTTGCTCTTGGCCTGGAATCAAATGTGACCATACCAACAGCTCAGTCGTTTCTATTGACATCTCCAATTCCAGCATCTCCGGCTCTCTCTCTCCTGCCATCACGCATCTTCGTACTCTCCTCAGCATCACCCTCACCGACAACAATTTCTCCGGCGATTTCCCTAACCAAATTCACAGTCTTCCACGGCTTCAGTTCCTCAACATGTCCAACAACCAATTCAGTGGTGAGCTTGACTGGGATTTCACCAAGTTAAGAGAGCTTGCGGTTATTGATGCCTACAACAATAACTTCAATGGCTTGCTTCCATTAGGCGTTACCAAGCTACCAAAGTTGAAGCACTTAAACTTCGGCGGGAACTACTTCTCCGGGACGATCCCTAGGAGTTATGGAAGTATGAACAACCTCAACTATCTTTCCCTTTCGGGGAATGATCTGAGAGGTTTCATCCCAAGCGAGCTTGGCAATCTCACAAGCCTCCAACAGCTTTACTTGGGCTATTTTAACGATTTCGATGGTGGAATTCCATTTGAGCTCGGTAAGCTGATCAATCTGTTCCATTTAGATCTTGCCAATTGTAGTTTGGAGGGTCCAATACCTCCGGAGCTTGGGAATCTCAACAAGCTGGACACTCTTTACCTGCAAACAAATGAGATCATCGGGTCAATTCCATCTCAATTCAGCAACCTGACCAGGTTGAGATATTTTGATCTTTCAAACAATGAATTGACAGGAGAAATCCCGGTTGACTTCTCCGGCTTTAGGGAGCTCATTCTCTTGAACTTGTTCATGAACAAGCTCCATGGTGAGATCCCACATGCCATTGCAGAGCTACCAAACTTGAGAGTTTTTAAGCTTTGGCAGAACAATTTCACCGGAACAATCCCTTCGAAGCTTGGCCAAAATAGTAACCTGACCGAGCTTGACTTGTCAACCAATAAGCTCACTGGGATGGTTCCTAAATCTCTGTGCTCTGGAAGGAATCTGACGATTTTGATTTTGCAAAACAATTTCCTGTTCGGGCCCTTGCCGGATGATCTTGGCCAATGCAACACACTTGTGAGAGTAAGGTTGGGGCAGAACTATTTGACAGGAGCTTTGCCAAATGGGTTTCTGTACTTGCCTCAGCTATTACTCATGGAGCTACAGAACAACTATCTTACTGGACAACTAGAGCACCTGAAAACTAAGGTACCCTTAAGACTTTCACTGCTTAATTTGTCGAACAATCGCTTGTCCGGTTCGATTCCTACCTCTATTGGCAACTTCACTAGCTTGCAGAATGTCCTATTAAGTGGAAACCTATTCACCGCTGAAATTCCAACCGAGATAGGTCGGTTGAAAAGTGTCCTGAAATTGGATTTGAGTAGGAACAAATTCTCGGGCAGAATCCCTCCTACAATAGGGAATTGTGTCTTGTTGAATTATTTAGATTTGAGCCAAAATCAACTCTACGGCCCTATCCCAGTTCAGATTGCAGATATTCACATTCTAAATTACCTGAACCTCTCACGGAACCTCTTGAGCCAAGGCCTTCCAAAGGAAATCGGATCATTGAAGAGCTTAACTTCCGCAGATTTCTCTTACAACAACTTGTCTGGTTTGATACCCCAAACCGGCCAATATCTCTTCTTCAACTCCACATCTTTCATAGGTAACCCAGAGCTCTGCAGCTCTTCTTCTATTCTGATATGCAATCACTCGTTATCCTCACCGCAGCACGATCACAACCAAAACAACAACAAGCCTCAAGTGCCTGCAAAGTTCAAGCTCATTTTCGCGTTGGGACTGTTGCTGTGCTCGTTCATTTTCACGGCTTTAGCAATCATCAAAACAAGGAAGTCGAGAAATGGTAGCGACAAATGGAAGCTCACGGCATTCCAGAAGCTAGAATTCGGGAGCCAGGACATATTGGAATGCATAAAGGACAACAACGTGATAGGGAGAGGTGGAGCCGGGATTGTTTACAGAGGGAGCATGCCAAATGGAGAGGAAGTAGCAGTGAAGAAGCTTTTGGGAATAAACAAAGGCTCTTATCATGACAGTGGCTTGTCGGCGGAGATTCAAACGCTCGGCAAAATCAGGCACAGGAACATAGTGAGATTGCTGGCATTCTGTTCAAACAGAGAGACAAATCTGCTCGTATACGAGTACATGGAAAATGGGAGTTTGGGTGAAGTGCTGCATGGGAAAGCAGGAGAGTATCTAAAGTGGGAGACAAGGCTGAAGATAGCCATTGAAGCAGCGAAAGGGCTAAGCTATTTGCATCATGACTGTTCTCCTCTAATTCTCCACAGGGATGTCAAGTCCAACAACATTTTGCTCAACTCCGATTATGAGGCTCACGTCGCCGATTTCGGACTCGCCAAGTTCTTGCAAGACAATGGAACATCAGAGTGCATGTCTGCCATTGCTGGCTCTTATGGCTATATTGCTCCAGGTATTATTATTTTGAATACTATTACTATATTTCTCATTATTTGAGAGAAAAGCATTTATTTCAGTTACATTTATAAAATGAAAGACATCTCAACTTGTTACAACGCTACTATTTCATGTTGGTTGATAAGAAATAGGATACAAAAATTAAAAATATATATATATATATATATTTCAATTCTTTGATAAAATTAAAGGGGAAAGAGAAAAAAAGAAAATAGAAAAAAGAAGGAATATACTAGTTTGCCCCTGCACATGCTTTAGATACTTCTACTTTTTTATGAAAGAAGTAAACGGAGAGGCATGTGGATTCCAAGAGAGTAAAAAAGCTACAGGCTCCACTAACCCCACAAAAAAAAAAAGAAAAAAAAAAGAAAAAAAAAAAAAGAAAGATATAAATCTGCTTTTACTTTATCTCAAATATTCGTATTACCCTAGAGTGCACAATAAATGGGGCTATGAACTTTTGCATGCCTTGAAACCCTAAACCCATTTTTGCTGTTCATTCAGACAAATCACAAACTACTTTTTGACCCAAACTATATAACATATATAGCAGCATCAAAATGTACAATATATAAATATAAATAATCCAAGTACACATCAATATACAAGTTTTGAGAGCTATCTAAGCTCTACTTTTGCTAAGCCCTAGAAAAAGAAACATAAGCTGTCTATTTCAATCGATACCCAAGCTTTAAGGATTATTATTCAACAAAAAGAAAAGCTTAATTAAAAAAAAAAAAACCAAAACCAAAACATAAAAAATAAAAAAATAAAAAGCTTTAAGGATTATTATTCAACAAAAAGAAAAGCTTACTTTAAAAAAAAAAAAAAAAACCAAAACCAAAACATAAAAAATAAAAAAAAATAAAAAGCTTTAAGGATTATTCTCTGTGCATTGGAATTTGATACTTAATAAAATTTTCTTTTTGTACGTCATGCAAATTTTTCAGAGTATGCCTACACATTGAAGGTAGACGAGAAGAGTGATGTGTATAGTTTCGGAGTGGTGTTACTAGAGTTGATAACGGGACGAAAGCCGGTTGGTGATTTCGGAGAGGAAGGAATCGACATCGTCCAGTGGACGAAGATAAAGACGGAGTCTAGCAAAGAAGGGGTGGTGAAGATCATGGATGAGCGGTTGAGCAACAATGTTCCAATAGAGCAAGCAATGCAAGTCTTCTTTGTGGCAATGCTATGTGTTCAAGAGCAAAGCGTCGAACGACCCACCATGAGAGAAGTTGTTCAAATGCTTGCCCAAGCTAAACAACCCTCTACTTTTCATTTGCAATGAAGAAGAATCACGAACCACTTCATGATATATACACATGAATATTCCTAACAAAGAGCAGCTCAAAAGGTGATCACTAGCTGTGCTGTATTTGTAATATATGATTTTCTCATTAGGGCATCTTAGTATCACTAGTGGCACAATTATATTGTTGTTGTTGTTATTATAATATATATATATATATATATATATATATTTTTTTTTTTTTTTTTTTTTTGGGGTTACATTGGTATGTACTAATAGTGAGGATCAGAAGGAAGTAATGAAGTACTTAGGCAAAATCTTTAGAAATTATGGAATATTGCATGTTAATTGGAAATTAGTGTTGTAGTGATCGAAATAGTGTCGTAATATAGTGTTGTAATATTATGTTGCATGAGTAGCACTAGCTAGGCCAAGAAAGAAACTTGCATGCAATTTTAATAAAGTTGGTTATTTATTTATTTATTTATCTTTTCTTTCTTCTTTTTCATCGTTGTTTTAATAGGCATGCATGACTAATTGTCAAAATCCTAAAGCTGTATTTGTGATCACCTATGTGGATGCAATGTTGGTAAGATTGGCTGTATCATGACTAAATTCTCAAGGTTTGTTGAGTACCGATCTCTGTCGGAATGGCCTGATCTAGTAATTTTGCTGAAGAATGTTCTAGAAATCAAGGAGGACGGAGGAATTCTTGATCGCAGCAGCAAACAGGATCGAGACAAGACAATCGGAGAGCTTGCCATGACCTTGGGGAGCAATTTAGTGCTAAACTTGTAGCTAGTTACCTACCTTTGGAACTTCCAGCTCTCCCCGTCAGCCACAATCGGTCTAAGACTTTTTATCGTGTGTTTTTTCTTTTTCATTTTGGAGAAATTAACCTAGGACCTTATCATTATATTGCATACTCTTAATCAGTAGTAATATGATCATGATCTATATTGCAATGGCCAGATTATTTCATAAAAGAATTTCAAATAGCATATTTAATGTTTTATTGTTTTTTGGTATTGACCATGTCATTGAGAAAAAAATTTCACAAAATTTAGTTTCATAAGATATAATGACCTAATCAATATGACATTGACAACAATTATAGAAAATTAACAACAAACAACAAAACATAATCAAAAGAAATTAAATTAAATAGTAATCCACAAACGAATTTGGGTTCAAATACGCGAATATGAAGGGGGAATATTTTTAAGATTTTTAAAATTCTATTTTAGCTTTTTTTAAAAGAACAAAATCTACCTTTTTTGTTTGTTAAATTAGACTTAAGGGTATTCTTGTCAACAAAATATGATCATTTTAATTTTTTGTTCAATTTTGCAAATAAGTTTGTTTTTAGACATTTTTTAAAAACATGGTGCTAATTTGGCTTATATGTAAATGATCCTTTTTAAAATGGTGATTTGCAAGAATGCCATAAATTTGGTACCTCCTTATAATTTTATCCTCCATAAGAGTAAAGTTGATAATTTTATCATTTTATAACATTTAATTAAATAATTAAATGAAAAAATAGTAAATAGATAAAAATACCCATATCTATTTATTTTCTTCTCTTTTTTATTTATTGAAATATTTTTTATATATCTCCGACTCCGTTCGCTGACCAGTCGTCGGTTAATCTCCGGTTACCGACTTTCAGTGGTCGGTCGCCGATCACCGGAGAGATTCTGTTAGAATCCAAAATGGATTTTGGCAGAATTTTTTTTTGTATTTTAACAAAGATGACCAGACGTATCCGGCTCTGGTCACTGATGTCGATGCCGGTCGCCTGAGAGATTCTGTTAGAATCCCAAAAGGATTCTGATAGAATTTCTCTTTCTTGCTTTTTTTTATTTTTTTTTTGTATTTCAACAAGATGATCGGACGTCTTTGGCTTTATTTATTGGCACCGTTCGTAGAGAGATTCTGTTAGAATCCATTACAGATTCTAACATTTTTTTTTTTTTTTTTTTGGATTTCAACAAAGATTGACTAGACGTCTCCGACTCCTGTCACCGGCGTTGATGCCCGTTGCCAGAGAGATTCTATTAGAATCCAAAATTTTAGTACTGGATTTCAACAAAGATGCCGTTGGTTTCGATCGTTGAAGAAATTATTTGAGAATCCAAAATAGATTTTATCATTTTTCTAAATTTTAATAAAAATGCCGGAAGCTCCAGTCGTCAAAGTGATTTTGTTAGAATCAAAAATGGATTATACATAATACTTTTTAGATTCTAAAAAATACATATTGAATTCTACTATAATGCTTTTGAATTCTACTATGATCCTTTTTAAATTATACTAGAATGCTCTTTGAATTCTATTAGAGTGCTTTTTAAATTCTAGTATGCTTTTGATATTCCACTTCAAAATTACATGAATAATAACAAAAATAATCAAATAAAATACCAAAAAACTTAGCCATCAAACAAAGTCTTGAGGAAGCTTCATCAAAATCTTGAACAAAGTCTCGAACAAAGAACAAAAAAAAAAAAAAAAAAGTAAATAGACAAATAATTTTGCAAGATTGCCATAAAAAATAATTATGAGAGATTCTGTTAAAATTAAAAATGGATTCTTTTAGTTTTATTTTTTTACTAAATATGATTGAATGTCTCTGATGCTAGAAATACTTTTTGGATTCTACAAAATATCTTTTAGATTCAGGTAGAATGTCTTTTAGATTCTACCAAAATATCTTTAGGATTTTATCAGAATACTTTTTAGATTTTACCAAAATACCTTTCGGATTCTGAAAAAATGCTTTTTAAATTCGGACAGAACGCCGGATTATGATAGTATGCCTTTCCTAAAATTATAAGCATCGTCATCATTATCCAAATGACAGATGACCACTGTTAATTGGAACTAATATACACATATACATATACTATACATATATATAGCCGAACTAATATACACATATATACATATATATAACTAGACATCTAAACCACCAAACACACATGTTCCATGAAGACGAAAACTTTTGGAAATCGAATCCAGAGACAGAAATTGAAAACTCAAAAGAAAGAAGATGAGAGAGGTGCGGAAACGAAACATAAATTGAAAGCTCACCGCCTCCTTCATGGCGATTGGAGTGCTCCAAACAAGCCAATGCCAGTGGCATTGACGATCGACTAATGGTTTGGTCCCCGACGGCTTTGACGATTGGCAGTGTTTGTAGGAGAACAGAGTTGATGCAATTTTTGGCGTTGAGATCTCCAATTTGACGGCCTACGTTCCTTGTTCATTGCATCATGAATTACCGGCGGAGTTCAAATTTTAGATCTTGAACTCGGCCTCGTCGGAATCGCAAGGAGCACAAAGAGAGAGGAGGCCCATGGTGACCACACGGCTAAGACGATGTCGAATTGAGACTGAGTGCATGACGAAGTTTGCTAATGGTGGAGACGAATGACAACAAAGTTAAACTAGAGTTTTATGAGATTACCAGAGTAACGAGATCATCATCGGGAGTAGGGCATGCTACAACAGCCATCGAGCTGATTTTGTCAGATCTGCGGGATCTTCAGTGTACGATTGCATTGGTGCCTCCATTGACGACGATACCAACCTCTTTCGGAGACGGCGTCAGAGGACTTCGAATGATCTCTGGCATCTAAGGATATGCGCTCCGACGTCAGATCGAGAGAGAAATGAGCAGAGAGAGAGGAGTCGAGAGAGAAATGAAGTGGTTAAGTCATTTTGTAAATTGCCTTGTGGGATGGAGTATAGTTTTAGAGTAGAGTTTTAGAGACAGAATGAGGAGAGAGATATATATATAGAAATAGTATGGGAAGAGAGAAGGAAAAAATATATATATGCTGATTGAAAAATAATAAGTTAGCTGCAATGGTAAAACAGAGAGTTCATCGTGCACTTAAAAAAAAAAAAAAAAAAAGTGGCAAAATTATAAATGGGTGTCCAAGTCTATTTCCCTAATTTTCTCTTTTAAGATCGTCAAAAACCGTCAATTAAGTGGTTTGGTCTTTACAGTGGAGGGAGGCGTCGTAGGGGCCACCTCACCTTAGAGATCCATTTGCATTTGGGTTGGTACCTCGGGAGATTTCACGGTCGCTCATTTGGTATCAAGTGATCATGGTCTCTGACACTCCCATAGCATACATTGATATATCAAACTCTTTGGGATCATACAAAGAAGCAATCCATATCTATATATAGTATGTCCTTACCATCGGGATTGTACCCGTCCTGCCTCGAGCTTAAGGCCTATCGCCGAGTAAGTTGGTCTTAGGGTGCACATCAAGTCGGTGTACAGTTAATGTGAATGTCCAACTTTTTTTTTCCCCCCCTCTTTTTTGTTTAAGTAAATGTGATGAGTGACTATGTTCGTTAGAAGTAACACTTCTTCCCATGTTCGGGTCGGGCGTAGAAGGATAATCACCTAATTTGAGCGTCTAACTTGATCGTTAGGTGATCATGCTTCTACCCCAACCCCGAGCATAGAAAGAAGCATCCCTTCGAACAAACATAGATGGCAACACGTCCACCCCAAACGTAAAGAGACATCACCTCCTCTCCTCGAACGCGAGATAGTGGTGCGCCACCTTGAGCATAAGGCAACACCACATCAAGCATAAGGAGACACAAAGTCTTTCATTAGTGTGAGGTGACACATGGTGTGCCATCATAAATGAGGGATTTTGGCCCACCATGTAGCAAGCAATATTGAATGAAGTCGTGCATCAATCATAATGAAAAAGAATCGTCTGTCGTAAAAACAAAAAAACAAAAAAACAAAACTTGACAGACAACTAAGTACTACATTAACCGGGGGTTTAGTCGCCAAATGCGAGTTGTTGTAAACAAAATTTACAAAGTTACTCTAGGCTCTAGCAAAAAGAAACACGTGCATATTTACGATTACGCGTGAACAAGGGGAAGACGACCTTCACACTTATTACACTGTTTATAGTATCATCTTCATAATAGGAATCCAGCAAGTTTAACTCTCATCCTCATTATTAGTTTTGCAAATTCATAGAATATAGTTGAATGACAGCATAGATTCCGAGTCGCTAGAAATTTTTTTGTTACCCTGAAAACCTTAAAACAGGATGGAAATGGAATTTATCGTAAAATTGGAATAGAGATGGAATGAAGAAAGGAGTGACATACTCAAAAGTTCCAACAGCCCAGACAAACATATTAATGAGAAAATAACATGAAAAACGTCATCGAATTATAACGATTTCATCAAAATGTACATAACTTTGATCCAATCTTTAATCATTCATTTCATGACCAAACCTTCCAAGAGCCTTAATTCTTCACAAAAATAAATAAAATATAATCATTCAAATTGTCACATGACCAACCTAGCCATGCAATGCGAGACATCTTTATTTATTCACTATCATATAGTTCGAGTCTCTCACGGGAAATATCTTGAGCAGAATGTTAAAATTGATACTAAACTAAAAGCCTACGTCTGTTTTCTTTTTCCTTAATATATATTACCACTGAAACTTCAATCATAGTTTGCTTCATATGCCGGCATTCGATTTGGCTGTTTGATCTACAATCTTCATCGCCCTTTCAATATGCAGACACAAAATTAATTTAATCATCAAAGGCCAAAATCTAATTCCATATTTTTTACGCATGTTTCCAGGTGAAACTTACAAAGCTAGCCAATGACTAGGCATTCAGTTCTTTATAAATTACCATCTGCAGATTTAGTGTTCTTTCCGGACTAAAATGCGTCAGAGGTATAGAATTCCAGTACTACTAACACAAACCTAACTAACAACATTAACTTAGCACATAAACAAGGTTAGCATCGACAACCTGGAAAACAGTGGCAGACTTTGTAACCGGAAAATCTAGCGGAAGAGCCTAGGTACAGATCTCTTTGGTACTTTCCCTTCCAGCTTTAACCTTCTATATGCTTCTCTAATGTGGCAAGGCCTAACTGGCCCCGATTCTTTCCTCTCAGTCATGACTATTCTAGCTGCAATCAAGTAGAGTAACAGACAAACAAACAAACAAATTAACAAACAGCCTCTTGTAAGACATGTCAAATGCTATACCATTTTCATTCTTCAATACACAATGCCTACAACAAAAAGAAGAGGTATTATACTGCTTTGCCACATGAAATTCCTGGGTGTAAAGTAATTGATAATATAAAAATACTACTAAATTATCTGGCAATATTTTGGTCCTAACGATATAGCAGTACTCTTTTTCAAAAAGAAAATAATTCTGAAAATAATGTTAAAAATAATACGGAAAACAGGAAATTACCTGTCTCAACAAGCTCACCAACGAACATCTTTGCTATACCGGAGACTACAATTGTCATAGGCACAGATATTTTCTGGGTTCCAGTGATACTAGCTAACAACTGCATTCAAAGAAAATTATGCAAAAATGAATAACCTTCTACAAGGTCTAACATAAAAATCAAGTATCTCAAAAAGCCCTGCCAAAAAAAGTCACTTGGATTTCGAAATCTAACAACTCCGGATAAGTCTGCTGAAGAATCGTCAATTTGCAAGCCGCTCAAAATACATGTAGAAAACAAGAACATTTCCATATCCAGAATAACTGAGATCGCTTGTTCAAATGCATTACATGTTTGGTCGGAGTTTATAACACATCCATTGGATCTAGAGTTTTATCACAAGAAAATATGGGGGCAAATTTGGTATAAAAAAAATATTGCATCCACAGATCATTGATTCATTCAGAGCAGAAAAAAATAAAAAAAAACTTTTACAATATATGCAAGTCCAAGCAGAAACCAACCATTTGTTTTGAAATATATACTTCAACCAAACCAAACCAAACCAACCAAACAAGAGCATGTTAGAAACTTGTATTGTTAATCGAAACATTAAACGAGTGGGTCAATATTCTCTGAAAATTAAAAGCTAGAAACCTAAATATAAAAACTGGTAGAGCGAATGAAATTGAGAAGGAAGAAAAAAGTTGAAAGCCAAAAAGAAAAAGAAAAGAAAAGAAAAAATAAAATTAAAAAAACCCTTTTCATGTTAGATTTCTGAAACCCAGCTCTTCGAAAAGACTCGTATCTGCTCATCTGTTCTTCCGTGAACTGCGACAAAATAGCCCTACCAAAAAATAAATTAATTAAAAAAAATCAAAATCAAAACCTTAGTGTAATTATTTACCTAATAAAAAGAAAAAAAAAAAAAAAAAAGAAAGAAAGGGGGGAAATAGAGTAAGAACAGACTGCATGGTGGCCATCTTAGCGGGATCGGCGGTGGAAGGGAACTTGTCCAGCTCGACGTCCATGTGCTCCTCCTCTTCGTCGTCATCGTCGTCCCTGTGAGTCTTCTGGTGGGCCCGAGACGACGACGACGACGGCATAGACGGTGTCGTGGAGGGAGCAGGGACGGTGGATAAGGAAGAGGAAGAGGGTTGTTGTTCTCGGGAAACGACAGGAGGAAGAGCGTCGTCATCGTCGTCGTCTTCTTCTTCTTCTTGTTCAACAGGATTCGGAGGAGGATTTGTCGTCGTCGTCGTCGGAGCAGAAATCAGAGGAGGATTGAGATAAGGTTGAGAATTCAAAGGAGGAGCAGAAGGGGATTTGGGAGGATGAGGAGGAGGAGAGTCGTAGTCGTCGTAATCGTCATCGTCATCCTCTTGGTGATGGTGATGCTGTTGCTGCTGCTGTTGCTGTTGCTGTTGCTGTTGCTCCTCAAACGCAGCTTCGAATGGGTCCTTCGATTGCTGCTTCCTTAGCTTTTTTCCTTCCATTCTCTCTTTCTTTTTCTTTTTTTTTTTTTTTCCTTTTTCTTTTTTCCTTCTTCTTCTTCTTTTCTGTTTTGTTTGTTTGTTTGTACTTTGTTTCGTTTGTGAATGTTCAGTTCGTCTGCGTTTCTTCCCCCAAAGTAGTTCCTCCGAAGTGCGATAACGCCTCTCCTCTCCTCTCCTCTCCTCTCCTAGTAGCTCTTCATGCCCCCAAATTTTTTACTTTTTGGTAATTTGTCTCTAAATTTTTAATTTTAACAACTTTATCTTCTAATTTTGTTAAACTGTTAAAATATACCCCAAACGAATTAATTTTCTGTTAAAATTAATTATGAAAAATCTACATATGTCTTATATGAAGATGAAAAATCTCACTTCCGATCAAAAACTTCAAAATCTAATATAATCCCTAATGCATATTTTACACATTTAAATCTTCAATTTGATATAAAAATTAACTAAAATGACATACATTACAACAACTTGACAAGTTCAAAAGGTAAATTGTCATAATCACAAATTTAAAGGACAAATTATCAAAGTGTGACAAGTTTGGGGGCATCAATGATAAATACCTACTGCTTAAATTTTTTTTTTTTTCATTGTTATGTTGATCATCTAACTCTTAAGTAGGTTAAAATTTAATCCCTGATTTTTTTTTTTTTTAGTTAAAATACTCTTGAACTCTTAAGTAGGTCAAAGTTTGATCTTCTTCTTGTTTTTTTTTAGTTAAAATATCCTGGAACTCTAAAAAATGTGTTGTAATCTCCCATTAATTTTTCGGATGAGGGTATAACGATGACATGATACTGATAGAAGAGGTCATCTCGACTCATGATGGAAAACGACGATGACGGACTTCTATTTTTGAACAAAAATACTGTATTATCGTCAAAAATCGACAAGCAGGAACAAACAGTTTCATCATCAAACCATCTAGAGGAAACAGCCCTCATCAGGATTTTATGTACTACAACACGCACACTTGGAAGTTCCTCTTGACTTGTGTCTTTACAACTACTATCTACCATATTTGTGGAAGACGAACTTCACAATGCTATCAAAGGTTTGTTAATATTGAAATCACGTGGTAAACGAAACAAAGCAAGAAAACAAAATGTAGAAACAACCAAAGCTTGGACATTTATCCCCACAAAAAAAAAAAGAAAAAAAAAAAAAAAAAAGGGACCATATATCTTGGAACTTGGAAGTACCAAAGCGTGACAGAGATTCCTTCCTTACTTGACTACATGGCCTTTTTACCTCATCCTAACTTCGGATTTCATTTCTAGTCCCCATACCTAACAACATCCCAATTGAGAGGATTTAATCCCCGTATTGTGTCCCCATTCATGTCCCTCTAATAATAAAATGAAATGCATAACTAACATAATTTTTTAATTGATTTGATAAAATATTACAATTAAATATGTATTTTTAATTGACGTATCATGATATTATTGGAAGGATATAAAGGAAACACGAACGATGAGACACAAGAGTTGAATCCCAATCGACATACTAAAGTAAAATTCCATTTCCCCAAGGCTTTTTTTTTTTTTTCCTTCTTTTTTTTTTGGGGGTACTAGTCATATAATCACTGGACGAGTCCAAACTCAATTATCATTATCAATATACAAGATGTTGCTTTTTTGCCATAACTACAACAGCCCACTTTACTTTGCCCCATTCAGGTTTTGCTTGCTTATGGTCACATTGCCCGAAAAAAGCAAGTCGATGAGCTCGGACGCGAATGTATTAAGAACAATGCCACTGATCTCAACACCTGCACATGACTTATTTATTTTACCCCTCGAAAAAAGGCTACTAACTAAACAAGCCACATTTCAGCTCGGACGCAAATGTATTAAGAACAATGCCACTGATCTCAACACCTGCACATGACTTATTTATTTTACCTCTCGAAAAAAGGCTACTAACTAAACAAGCCACATATCAAATACCAACCGGGCCTAGATGTCGCAAATGGTGTATATCACAAATTAGCGAGCTTTTTGGTCCTTTTAACAGCAGTCTTTGCGAGAGCATCACATATTTCCCTTCGTCGTTTGGAGTTGTTCTTTTTGTTGTCGTCATTGCTATTGTTGGCTGCGGCGTTATTGCTACCATGGTTTCCCTCAACTTTGAGCGCTTCCTTTACAAACACTTTTAATCTCCATAATGTGTATTCACTCTGCATAGAGTGGATTATTATAATAGTCAAAATGACACATTTCCAGCACTATGGGATGACCAAAATACTGCCCCGATAACTTTCAGGATCATAAGTACTAGGCTAGTGAAGAATGGCCAAAAAGATATTTAACCAGGTACCTGAGCATCAATGTCAAGATCCACTTCCTGGGCAGTTGCTTGGAAGCTCGGGTTATTCTCAGCCACTATTTCCAGTGCCTTGCTGAGATCCTCAGGAGACAATTGAGTAAGAGCAGCTCCGAGCTTTCTTTTCTCCTCGGTGGACATTCTCCTAAATTAATCAAGTGAGCATTTTCCTCTTTTGGTAAGTATTAATCCAGAGTAATAAAGAGATCTTGTTAAAAGAGAAAAAAAAATTTAAAATAAAAATTAAAAAATTAAAACAGCAGCTACAATTGCCCAGTGGACATATAATAAGCACAAATGAAGAGACAACTGTAAAAAGGGCAATTTCTGGTTAACCAAATTCCCACCCTATAACACCATATCTCTTTTGATCCCCCATTTATCTGATCTGACACAACACAAGTCAACAACCCATGTGTCCTCCTTGTAGTGCTTTGTTTTATCATAGACAAATTTTTATTTGTTTATTTCTTTCTTAATTAATTAATTATTATTATTATTATTATCATTATTTTTTAAGAATTTGAATGAAGAAGAGTAGGAAAAGGAAAGCATAACATTTTTCACACAATATACATATATATATATGTGTGTGTGTGTGTGTCAAATTCATGGCCCATACAACCAGAAGTTTAAGTAGGCATTGGTCTACTCGGCCAAAAAGAAATACAGTAGAGATGGGTCTGGAGCAAACCTGCATTTCTTAACCACCGTAACTTTCAGCTGCCTCAAATGCATATCCAAATCATAAAGCTGTAAAATGGTGGAAGATCATGTAGTTCAGAATTGAGAATACACCCCACACACCATAACTGACAAAACCCTTGCCTATCATCATTTGTATTATGCACATTCAAAAATGACAAGATTAAAAAAAAAAAGAGAGAAATTATAAAACCATCCACCCTTCCAATTGTTTCTTTCTAAAGAGTATTTACTGATTTGACTAACCTCATTCCTTGTATCCCTAGCCATGCTTGCATAAGCAGCCTCCTGGGTAAGCTGCATGTCTAACTGTGCCTTGGCTTCCTCCTCTTCTCGTCTCTTTTCCTAAACATAATTGGGCTTCGAGTTAAAGATTTGTCATGATAAGCATGAAAACCCCCCAAAGTATCTCAAACCACAATAAAAAATAATAATAATAATAATGATATTTGATTTCTTCCAAAATCTATGCTTTGTGTTATCCACAACTGTGGAGAAGTCAACCATATAAACTTTTAAGTTTACCTCTTCAGCAACTTTAGGCAAAAGCTGGAGCCATTTTTCTTCGAATTTCTCTAGCAAAGTCTTAGCCATCACATGGACGTCATCTTTTTCATCATTGTATTTCATTGCATTCTTAAAAACCAGCCTAACGTCGGCATATATCTCGCGGACATTCTTATACCCAGTACCATCCTTGGCCTCCATTTTAGTTTTTATTGTACCGATGTCCATGGGCTTGTCAATTACCTATAGAGGAAAACCTAATCCAAATTAAAAGGAGACAAAAGCTGAAGGCTAGAGAAATTTTGTTAGTCAATTCAGTTCTTCTGCATCATAGAGGCATTAGATTAATTTTCTTTTACAAAAAAGAAACAGCTAATAAAATAAATAATAAACCTATAACAGGTTCTCTTCTCTAGAAAGAGAGAGTTCATTAGAGCTTTAAGGCACAGGTTACAACTTCCAGGTACATCAAAAGACTACAAATATAAGAAGATGGAAGATGAATCAGGGGATGTTCTGAAAGAAGCACCAAGCTTTACCTGATAATAGTCGAGCAAACCCAGACCTTCAACGTCTACAGGATCCATAAAAGGCCACGCCCACTTGTGCTGAGTGATCTGCTTGCAGAAACAAGTCATATTAACTAGCAGTTACTCAATGATAAATTGCCTACTAAATGAGTCGGCCACAAAAAAGTAACCTGATACATGTCCCACTAACTCAGGTCACAAAAAGCATTTGGGCTAAAGAATACTAGAAAGTGAAGTTTATTTTAAAGCAAAACCTCATAGCACTTAAACTAAAAGATTAAATGAAGGGGGTCATTGAGGCAGCCGAGAGTTAATTCTTACTCTACTATTTACTTTGCTAAGAAATTAGAAGGATTAGGAATAAAATAAGCATAGTTACAAAAACATCCTTATATGAAACGAATAATTAAATTAAAATAACGGTATAGTTGGTAGATAAGTTAGTTTTGAAATACAAAAAAACAACAACAACAATGAGAGTAAATTAAACCAATTTATGGTAGGGTTCCTAATGTTTTTCATTCCTTGCTATTTCAACTAAGCAAATAGAATATTTCTTATGTTTCATGTAAATTCATGTGATAAATTTGTCACGCACTTCTTTAGAGATCATAGAGATTCAAGTTTTGAAGGGCACGTTTACCAAACCATAAAAGAAAGTAATGGGAAAGGTAATGGGATTGAAAACTAAAGTAATAGAAAGGAGAATCATCGATTCCCTTTCTAGTGTTTACTAAACTTAGTAATGTTAATGTTATTAATGTAATTACTAAAATGTCCTCTTACACAATCAAAAAATCATTAACACATGGAAACTTATTAGGAGCATATAAGTAAATTTGGTATGACTACTCCCTTTCCCTTTTGAGTATAGTTAGCTAGCTCATTAGATCAAAAAAAGATAACTAGGCGCTTGTTTCCAAAGTAAAAGGCCCATCTTACAAAGACAATTAGAAAGTTTGAGGTGTTTGCCTGACGCAATATCGTGGCAAATTGTCGCATCAGTTCTTGCATTCTCCTTGAAGCAGCCGCTTCCCTTTGAGATGCATCTTGCTGTTGCAGCTTAAAATTACTGAAATGTTTCTCCCTGTCTTTGTCCTTCACAATTGAGCTCCCTTTAGTTGAATAAAATTGTTCAACCTCATTCACACTTATCTCAAGCTGCATTGTTTGTATTCCACTCTTGGGTCAACTTAACGAGGAAAAAAAAAAAAAAACAATAACAACAACAACAACTAAAAGAGATAGCATTTATAACGACCAAGTAGTATATACGGGTGCAGAATCATTTTTTAGGTTATAATGATCAATTAGTATATGGATGCAGAATCATTTTTTGCTTTGGTTCTCAGGATCGGCATTGCATACATATATGTCTATATATATATATATATATATATATATATGAAAACTACCTCTCAAGGATAAAAAAATCAAATGAAAAGGATACAGGAAAAGAAACCCTTGTTCCTTAGTAAATAGTAAAGATCTTTCTTTTTCTGATCCTTTTTATAAATTGTAAAATTACATTTGCTAATGGAATCTATTTTACAGAAGAAAGAAAAAAAATTTTTAAAAAAAAATAGGGGGAATAAAGGTCTATCAGTTGAAAATCACAAGAAGAAAAAAGCTTTTTAATCTTTACTCTGCCAGAAACACTGAGACGTACAGTTTCCAGCTAGCAAAAGAACATGTGAAGTGATTTCATTATAAAATTAGATCTCATAAAGTTTCATTATGAAGTTACACAAACTCCATGACAGCTAAACAAACGAGAGAGACGAATTCTAGTATGCACATCTGTTTCTCAAGTAACAAAAGTGCTCCGAAGATCTTTTCTAAATTTTTCTTCTTATCGTTATTATTGTCCATCATTCGATTAGAACTTTCTGCAACTGGTGGATAACATACACACTGTGAAAATTAAATCTGTGATTTTCAACAATGAAGAAATTCAAGATATAACAAGTTAAATGTAAGAAACAAATGAAATCCAAAATCTATTAACAAAACAGATTAAATCAGCCTATGTTGTTAGAAGTTGCGTAAGCCAATCGGCAGGTTGTCTGAACTCATTTTAAATACTTAACAAGAACAAGCTACTACAGTAACAAATTGCTAAATTCCCCGATCGATATTTAGATAAGCCTGACCTTATCGACCCTTGCGGCCATTTCAACAATACTAATCCTAAGATCCTCCACCCCTGGCGCATTGCCATCAGCGTTTCCCGGGTCAATGTAGTTTATATCCGGGTTCAAAGAATTTGTGGGCTCCATCTGATAAAAGCTACGCACAATTGAAATCAGGCACTGAATATTCATAAATGCAGAAATCTTATGTGCATCAGAGCAGCAATGAGAGACCCCAGCAGCAATACTCTAGTATATAACTATCTCACAAGAGAGAGAGAGAGAGAGAGAGAGAGGGGGGGGGGGGGGGGCGGGGGGTGTTGGTATGTTGGGTTGTGGAAGGAAAATGAATCGACTTCCATCATTAAAAAAAAAAAAAAAAATCAGTAAAAATTCCGAGTCAACTGAATTCTAAAACATTTAAAAAAAGAAAGGAAAAAAAAAAAAAAAAACTCATTTATAAGACCCAACAAGAGAAATGATATTTCTGATTTGGGGGTTTAGGTCTATATCTGATTTGGGGGGTTTGGGAAGAGCGACAAAATGAGTCGATTTCTACCAAAAATGGTCCAAAAAATTAATTTACTAACAGCATCAAAGTTCTCATTTTAAGTTAGAAAATTAAAAACAACAACAATAATAATAATAAAGAGAGAATGAGAAATTTTACTAACCAGTCGGGAAAATCACATCCACATGCTATGGCGGTAGAAATTTCAAAATCCTCAATCGCACGAACCCTAACGCAAAGTCCGGGATGTTGATTTTTGAAGAAATTTTTCCGATCAAATATCGGGAAAAATTGAAGCTTCAATCAGTGGCCTTCAATCCACGGACGTGAAGATTTCGAGCGAACAAGCGAGCAAGCAAGTAATTCACGGACTGTTCTCCTCTTGTTCCGCTTTCAACCACATACTTTCACCCAAATTCCCTGTTTCTTTAGAATAAGGGTTAATTTCAAAACTAGCACAAGTACACTTTTTATTATTAAAAATAATATTGATTTTTTTCCCTTTATAAATAACACTGTCATGTCATCAATCCCTTTTAGATGGATATGTAAAGACATATATATCCTCAGTCAACCCTAAATTGATATTTTGCCCACTTTTCCGCCCCCTTCCCCTACAATATATAAGTCATAGTAGTTCTAAATTTTTTAATTTTTTCTTTTCTCGTTTTTCTCTCACTGAAGCCTCACGAACTGTCTCTGCACCATTACCCACAGATCTAAGCTCACTCTAAGTCCAACAAATCTCTTCTCATCTTTGTTCACTCTATTAAACTCACCCTCTCTATCCTCGTCACAGTTGAGCCGAAGCTACCAGATCTGCTCCTAGTCCATTTGAGTAGAGCTCTTCCCACTTCCAATCAGCAAATCTAAGGTAATGCTGCTTGTTATTTGGTTTTATTTGTTACTATATACTTTAAATGGGTGTGCGTTTTGAATTACATTCTAAAAAATGATTCTCTGTTAACTTTTGAGAGTAAGTTATCGGTCTCCTGTAGCACCTGTGGGTAGTAAGATAGATTTCCTATGCTTTGTAGTCTTTTATTTAATATTTCGCGTTGCCAAAAAATTCCTAAACTAATAATGATAAACAACTCTGTAACGACCCGCCTTACATAGGCCGTTATCATGCTTATCTTACTTAATTACTTAACCTACTTAACAAGCGGAAATAAGGAATATATATATATATGTGTGTTTTTTTATAACTTAAAAACAACTTGAAACCGAACTCGACTATGTACTTATATATATATATATATATATACACACATATATACATACTTAATTAAGTATTGAAGTTTTAAACTTATTCTAACATATAGCAGATTGTACTAAATAACAAATACAAATATTTTATTACAAAACACATAACGGTCTCTATCCCGTAGTTTCACAGTTAACTGTGTCATGCCCCATCGTCTTGCATCAAGTATTGTCAATAGGCAGCTTACCTACAGCATAAACATAAGTCATGAGCTTTCGCCTAGCAAGTACAACTTATAATTCCGCAAAATAATCTTGATAAAGAAATGCATGAACCAATTATGTTTTTTTATGGATTCAATTATGCCTTCTTATGTTAGCATATTTTTGGGCCCCTTACATAACATAAGTGTACGTACCGTGGCACGCAGTCATGGAGTGGTTGGGGCGGTCAGCCCAGTCCAACTCAAATCATGGACCAAACCCGTCCTAGAGGTAGGTCAGTACGACACGAGAAAACTTGTTTAATATCATACTTGGAAGCACTTTGAAAACAGTTCCTTATCTGAAACAGTTTCGTTCTTGAAACCAGTTTCTTACTTGAAACTTGATCACTTTCTTACCATGTAGTTTATCATTAGTGAACATGCTTTTATGATGCCACAATAATATAACATACAACATATGCATTACAAACATTAATGCATGAGCTTTGAGAAACATGCAAAGCAATAAAACAGTTCGCTTATGCTGTAGGCAGAGTTGTACTTACTGGTTGTCCTAGGTGCTGGGTTTGTTGTTCCAACAAGTCAGAACAACAGGTTAGCCTCCTGTTACCAAGTAGGGTGCAAGATAAGGATCATCCTATCTTACTACAAACCATAACACTCAATATTGGTATCCAAACTAACAACCATAAGTAACCCTAGATACAAGCCCAACATTCAAGCGGTATCCCATTTGGTTACTATAAGTAACCTTGGGTACAAAGTCCAACCTAATAACTTTTGTATTCTATCCAGTTATTATCCGTTATAAAACTGTTACCGTTTAAGAAATTTTGGGCCTTCTTTCTTTTCTAAAAAAATACCTTGTTTTCATAATTTCAAGTATTATCTTGATTTAATACTTGAAATTACCTTTTAAAACTACTTGTAAAATGTTAAAACTCTTTTAAAACTGTTTTCTTTGTAAAACCGTGATTTCTTTATAATCGAGATTATAAAATCATAAAACTTTGAAAACTGTTTTTGAAAACAGCCTTGTAGTTTAACTGAAAGTGTATGTGCAGGAATTTCCTGTACCATGCGCAGTTTTAAAAATCCTGTGCAGGAATTTCCTATACCCTATACAGTTTTGAAAATTCGGTTTTATTTTTAAATTGGCTTAAACTTTGAAAAAGTTTTCTCCATAAAAGTTGTAGATCTCATTGAAACCTACAACTTTTGTTTTTTGTCAAAAACCTGAATCTATCTTTAACTTACTCGTTTCTTCTTTTGAAAATTTCTGGCCGTGTACACTGTCTGTACAGGCCAGTCTCAGATTTTGATAAAAACAGAGGCCTTTAGAGCCTTATTTTTAAAAACCATCTAGCTTGCCCCCTAGGATGTTCAATTTTCTACAACTTTACAGTTTTGACTTTGTACAGATTCGGCCTCAAAACGCTTCAAAATTACGTTTCTAGATTACTATCCAGTTTACTCTGAAAATTGGCAGTTTTGTATTTTGTTGGTATTTACCTAAAAAATTTTCCGTTGCTGGTCACTGCACTTTTGACGCTGCCGACTGGAAACGGCTGGCAACCACGAAGCCGGCAACGGCGTGGAGAGGGGACGGTGGAGATGGTGCCGGCGCAGCTATGGGACGGCAAAGGCCTGCTGACGGTGCGATGAAGGGAGGACGCCGACTGGTTTCAGTGGGGCAAAGGAATGCGACGTCCAGCTAGAGAGAGACAGAGGTCGAGAGTTAGAGATAGAGAGAGAGAGAGCCAGAGACAGAGAGATATATAGAGAGTTAGTGTATTTGAAATATAGGATGCCTTTTTTAATTTGCTAAAAGCAGGGATATATGGTGAATAAGTTATGGGTTTGTATTATGTATAATTAAAATATAGATAGTTACCAAATTTATTTTGGTGGAAAAAAAGCATTTATTTTACTATCAAATAATAATTTAGTAGTCAAAAGCACGTATTTTATGACCAAATTTTGGTATGGTAGCCTCAATAAATTTTTTTTTAAAATGATAAAAATTTTCATTTGATTACTAAAATTTAATTAAAACCATTTTTTAGCAACATTATAATATAAAATACAACTTTAAAGATGATATATCTTATTCTATATAATAAAATAATAAAATATTATCATCAATATATACTAACAAAAAATAATATATTTTGCTACCAAATTTACAGTTTGGTAGTTAAAAACTATATTTTGCTACCCACATTTGGTAGCACAAAATATCATTTTCTCACCAAATTTAATTTGGTAGGAAAAACCATCCCCGGTAAATATTTTAAATTCCCATCAATGTTTTCACTACCAAAATAGGTTCGGTAGCAAACTTAATATATTTTGCTACCAAAATTTTATGACAGAAACTCATTATCTGTTACCAAATTTTAGTAGTAAAATACACTATTTTACTACCAACAAAAATTTGGTAGCACATGAGTTGAGCGGGAATATTTTTCGCTTCCCGCCAATATTTTTGCTACCAAAACAAGTTAGGATTTAAAATAATATATTCAGTTACCAAAATTTGATAGCAGAAACTTATATTCTGTTACCAAATTTTGGTAGCAAAATACAATATTTTGTTACCAAAAAATTTTTGGTAGCAGATGACATTAGGGGGGAAATTTTTGCCTCCCTAAAATTGTTTTTGCTACCAAAATATGTTTGGTAGCAAACTGTACGATTGCGCTACCAAAATTTGGTAGCGGAAATATATATTCCACTACCAAAATTTCATTTGGTAGCAAATGACAATACCGGGAAAAAATTTGGCATCCCGCAAATATTTTTTGCTACCAAATAATTTTGGTAGCAAACTATTACAATTTGCTACCAAATCTTGGTAGTGGAATGTTAGCATTTTGTTACCAAATAGTGTTTTGGTAGCAAAATATTATCGGCGGGAACCAAAATTCGATTCCTGCCATGCCATCTGTTATCAAAAATATTTTGTAGCAGATTATGTCATTTTTGTTACCAAAGTTGGTAACAAAATGTCTACATCTTTCAACCACCAAAATTTGGTAACAGAAAGTTTATTTTCTGCTACCAAATTTTTTTTGGTAACAAAAACTTTGGTCTCTTAAAGTCACATTTCTTGTAGTGAATGATCAAGAGCAAAATTTTGGCTCAAAATGGTGCTTTTAGGCAAATGTGTCATATTGTAGAGCCGACACTTTTTTTTTTTTTTTCCTCTTCTCCCAATTCATAAATGTAGCCATATACGTAGAGAAAGCAGAAGAAAAGTAGGGATCCATTTTAGCTATAAAATGTTTGCAAATTATGATTTCCTGCATTTCCATTCATCTACGAATATATAAATAATATATATATATATATATTATATTCATGCAATTTTTTCATCAGTTAATGAGTAGAATAGAACGGCCAATATTTCATTTAATTAAGATCAAGAACAATTAACACTCCCAACTAAATTGGTATCTACTAGATTAGCCATCATTATCTGAAACTAGCAGGCGTTACAACTGAAAGCATATAAAAATCCAACTCCAAAAAAGAGAAAACCTATCTCTAGTTTCGAAGGAAACTAGCAAAGCTGCGTAATATGTTGAGCTAGCACGAGGTTACAAATTGAACCCAAGAAGAAATTTTACGTACTCACCTCTATCTATATATATATATATATGACGGGGACTTCCCACAGAAAAATACAATACTAGAATATTTTTACTGTCATGTTCACTGCTTTACACATTGCTATGCATGATTTGATGTCTCTGACCATGGTTCCATCAGCTTTAACGCAACGGCTATTAAGGCAAAAAAGAACGCGGTTCCAATCATATGTTACCTTGGAGTGATAGTGAGATGTTTTGAGTAAAAGAATTGCTATGCGACGTCCCAAATTAATGGCGTCCGGAGCTACAGAAGTACTAGGAGAAGGGATTTCGGGAGGAAGAGAAGAAAACGATGGAGAGGAAAATGCTGGCTGCGCACTAATTGTGGATACAAGTGCTATGATAAACATAACCAGTACTCTAGGTATAACTAGTTTTCTCATCATCATGATATTTTCTTCTTTTGTTTCTGGGAATTTTTGCTCTTACTACTGCTGAAAAAAAAAAAAAGGCCTTTCATAATGAGCAGTGGTGAGTGACATTATATAATATTCCTTTTTCGCTAGTAATACAACCGAATTCTTATAATAAAAATTTCATCTTGCCTTTTTATAGGGTTGAGAGAGCAATAGAAAGGAGAGAGCGGTTAGCTACGTACTATCTTTTAACTTTGGAATGACTAGAGGGTTAATTCAAACTTTAGTCCTAAAATGAAACGTCAAATCTCAATTTGATTTTTGGTTTTTTAAATCATCCAAACAAGTTCTTGATCTATCAAGCTGTCCCAAACCACTTTGGTCAATCCAGACCAAATTCGGAGTTTAGAAAGAATCCAGGCCAAACCAGACCATTTATGGAAGGAAACTAGACAGGACCAGACCATTACAGGATAGTCTTGTCTGGCTTAGACAATGACTTTGAAACATCCTATGGAAGTGCCCGAGGGACAACATAGATTATTTTCTGCCAATTGATAAATAATTACAAGAAATCGTTCGAGAATTTGGAGGGCTAGAAACTTTAAAAGGCGCATTTAGAACTTCAAAAATAATAGATTATTATATTTTAACTTGGATTTGAAATGTATTATTTACGTAAATGTCTGTTTAGGAGTCCCTATTTTAAACTTCTCTTAAATTTGTTATGAAAAATCCAAGTACGCTTCATGTGAAGACGGAAAAATAAATAAAAAAAGGCTCTCATTTCTAATAAAAAATTTCCAAATCTCTTAAAAACAATATAAATATTGTAAATCTTCCAAACTCAAATATTCAATTTAGTATAAAATTCACTAAATAGGGTACGCTTAGACAAAAAAAGTTAAGGGGACAAATTGTCAAAATTATAAGTTTAGCGGCAAATTGCTAAATGATGACAAGTTTAGAAAGCATCAGTGTCAAATTCAAAAGAACTATCTAGAGAAATATCTATTTAGAAGTCAACAATAGTGGAAAAAAGACATTGTCATAACGACCTTACAATTATCATAAAGAATCGTACTACAAAATAAGTTTATGAAGAACCTAAATCATACTTAAAAAGAAAGAGGTTTTTAAAGAACCGAAATCACTCCATTGCTTCTAAAATTTAAGACTAATCTTCAGCTTCACAAGTAACAGTAATGTACTTCTAGTCTCAACTTCCCTGTTCCTCCTACAGTGATTAAGAATATTTATATCGTTGGACTTTTAAAGTGAGAGATTTTTTAGGAGAAAATTCATCTTGCTATATAGACTCAAATTGATTTTGTTCTTTTTTTTAAGTTAAAAGTAATTATAAATTTGTAAAATGATCTTTTTAATGATTAGAAAGTTTCTTTAGTTTATAGCACAATGATAATACCATACTGTCTCTATTAAAAGGTGTAGAGTTTGAATCTCTCGAGTTAAAATAAAAAAAAATGATTAAAAACTCTCTTTTCTTTTTTCATACTCAAATTTTCTTCCTAGAAAATTATGATCTCAACAGTTAATTTGCTTAGTTCATGGCTTGGTTTTCACTTCGGTGACTGCATCAGATTAATGATGAATACCACTCGTGCCACCATATTGATATAGGAACTTGCTCGTGTATGTGTGGTCAACCAATCCAAATTTTAAGTTTTCAAAAAAAAAAAAAAATGGTAGAAATTTGAGGTTTTCAAATTGACAAATAGAAAAAGGTACATAAATTACAAAACAAAGCTCAGAAATATGATTTGGGAAATGGACAAACCGATTCTCCACAATCTTGAAAAGAGTCTCCATTTGAATGATCCATTCGAATAAGTGTTGGTCGACATAATTATAAATGGAGCATCTAAATGCTATTTAGATTTTTGTTCTTACTTTGTAAAAAGTCCTCCCCTAAAATTTACCTCCATTCTAATATGTACTCTGCATAATTTTTTTTTCTTTTTAAATGAAAACCATTTCATGTGATCATTTTCCTATCTCTCTCACGTCTTTTCAGATAGTTACTTCCTAATGCATATCTAAATATTTCTATTTAAATGATTTGATCGGAATGTTAACATCTAAACGCCAGTTCGGATAACAATTCAAATGTTTCTGGTCAAATTTTACTATTCAAATATTTTCATCCAAATGTTTCGATACGGATGCTTTCTCCGAAGGGACCCATAATAGGGTTTTACAACACACAATTAACTAGCACAACCAGCACAAGCGCTTCCCAAAGATTATGTCAAAGCCTCCAAGTTCAACTAGCACAAGCACTATAGAAAATATGGAATACACCAAATGCACATCTACTCCTTTCAATGTAAACGATTCACAAGATGCCCTCACTGAACCATATCAAAAGAAACAAATTTGGAGTTGATTTTCATACATTTAAACTTGTAACAACGCCGTTGTAGGACCTTTTTCGGTATGAACTACAAAAGAAGACTCATAAAACAAAACACCTGGCAATAATTTTTTCAACAGATAAAAGAAGCGTTCTTTGCTGATATCAAAAAATAATGGTGTACTAGGTGTGCTGCAAATAAATTGCCAAAGGCACATTATACTATATACTAAAAGAGAGCACACTTTTACGGTTCTTTCTATAATGATAAACAATGATTTTCGATTTTTTTCTCTCTCATTTCGCTTCATTAGCTATAGTACTGCACAGTACTGAATAGTACTTGCTACAGTGCTATTACAGTAAATGAACAGTGATGAACAGTGACTGCTCACTTTCATTGTTTTTTACAGTGATGAACAGTGATTCCGATTTTTTTTCTCAGATTTCGCTTTATTAGCTACAGTACCGCACAGTGAATGAAAAGTAACTGCTACAGTACTACTATAGTAAATGAACAATAAATGTACAGTGTTTTTATATTTTTTCCACCGTATAATGACTTTTTTGCCCTTCATCACTAACTATTTTTTCCTCCACTACAGTATTATGCCGGTTTTACCCTTTATTTTTTTTTTATCAATTGATAATTTTGCCATTAGCTTTTAGTTACTTTTACTATTTGATACAGTGTTAGGACAACTTTGTCCTTCTAAAATTATTAATGGACGATTTTACCCTTCATTTGTAGTTACTTTTTTCCTTTGCTACAGTGTTATCCCGGTTTTACCCCTCTTTTTTAGTTGCTTTTCTTTTTCCAACAGTGTGTTGTCAGTTTTATCCCTATTTAGAGTGTTTTTTTCCCTTAATATTGTTTTCGCCATTTTTTTTTTATGCTAAATTTTAGACATTAGATTCCGATCTATTGTTATATTGTGTTTTTGCTCACTATGTCTTTTTTTTAATTTTAAACGATTTTTTACTTTAAATTTTTTATCTTTATTTCGGATTTTTTATGGGTTTTCTTTTTTGTCTTTTTTGTTTCTTTTGTTCTATTTTTTAAAGACCTTTTTTTTTAAGATTCTGCGTGCATTTTTTTTGTGTCTTTTTTGTTTGTTTTGTTTTATATTTAAAAAAATCTCTTTTTTTTTTTTTTGCATGTATATAACCTGATAAAAATTTGTTTTTTTATTTTTTTGGTTTTTTTTTTTAAATAGTAAAAAAAAAAAAAAAAGAAGAAAATAAGATATATATTTTATTTTGTTATAATTTTTTTGTTAGGGTTAGTTTTTTCCGGTTCTTTTGAATTTAAAGATTTTTGTTCTTTTTTTTAAAATTTTTTTTCTTTAAATGAGTATGACTACAGAATTTTTTTTTTAATTTTTTGCTTTTTTTTTCGTTTTTATTATTGTTAGTACTATTGTCATTTTGATTTTGCATCTTCACTATTGGGAGAGATTTTGGGAAGAATTATACTTATTATAATTATAATATTTATTTTAACTAACTGTTTTTAATTATATAATACTCAATTTTTTTATTTAATTTTTTCTTCCTTCTCCGTGCAACACACGGATATTAAACTCGTTATATAAATATACTAAAAGAATGCAAGATTTCACTGTTCCTTTAACAGTAATGAACAGTAATTTTTGCTTTTTTTTTTTTTTTTTAATTCTTGCTGCTTTTACTTTTTGCTACAGTAATGCACAATAGCTGCTTTTTCTACAGTAAAATTCTGATTTTGCCCCTATCCCATGTGCTGATTTTGACTGATCTACAGTGGAAGGACGGTTTTGTCCTCACATATTTTACTATGTTGTCTACAGTGTAGAGTCTTTTTTGCTCCTCTGATTTAGTTGGTTTTCCTTCATCTACAGTGAGTTGACCTTTTTATCCCTATTATGCAGAAAATTACCGGCTGTCTACACAGTACAATTACCGTTTTACACCTCTTTTTTAGTTGCTTTTATTTTTCCGACAGTGTGTTGTCGGTTTTACCCCTATTTAGAGTTTGTTTTTTTTCTTAATATTGTTTTTGTCATTTTTTTTAGATGTTAAATTTTAGACATTAGATTCCAATCTGTTGTTGTATTGTATTTTTGCTCACTTTATCTTTTTTTGATTTTTAAACGATTTTTTACTTTAAATTTTTTATTTTTATTTCGGATTTTTTTTCTGGGTTTTTTTATGTCTTTTTTGTTTCTTTTGTTCTATTTTTTAAAGATCCCTTTTTTTAAGGATTCTGCATGTAAATTTTTTTTTTGTGTCTTTTTTGTTTGTTTTGTCTTATATTTTAAAAATCTTTTTTTTTTTTAAACGTTTTTGCATGTATATAACCTGAAAAAAAAAAAAAAATTGGATTTTTTTTAAAACAGTAAAAAAAGGAGAAAATGAGATATATATTTTATTTTGTTATAATTTTTTTGTTAGGGTTAGTTTTTTCCAGTTTTTTTGAGTCTAAGGATTTTTGTTCTTTTTTTTGTTTTTTGTTTTATTTTTGTTTTAATTTTTTTCTTTAAATGAGTATGACTACAGAAGAATTTTTTTATTTTTTGCTTTTGTTTTCGTTTTTATTATTGTTAGTACTATTATCATTTTAATTTTGCATCTTCACTATTAGGAGAGATTTTGAAAAAAATTTATACTTATTATAATTATAATATTTATCTTAACCAACTGCTTTTATTATATAATACTTAATTTTTTTATTTATTTTTTTCTTCCTTTCCCGTGCGACGCATGGGTATTAAACTCGTCTTAACTAAATCTTTTTGTTATTAACTATAAATCTTTTCAATGCTTTTATTCTTCAAAGAGCACCTTGAAGATTCCAGCCATTCTCTCTAACAACATGCCATCAATACTAGAAACGCATAAAATATATTATAAATCAGGCTCAATAATCTAGCATAATAATTTAAGTGAAGAAATTTTAATGCAAAATGCAAATTTGATTAGAAGGAAAATATTTTCGACAGAATCCAAAGTACAACAAGACCTAAACTTATCAATACACGCAAAAAGCACATAGAATTTACCAAACTAGGCAAGGACATAAGAGAATTTATGAAGGATATTTGGATCTCTGACTCACCTGGAGCTTCTCTTCTCCGACTCACGTTAGAGAAATGAACAATGCCATTATCCAAACTTGTTTTTCCTCTTTGCTCAGTTTTCTCGGATACCAAAGAGAATAAAACTCTTTGAATATGAAAAAAACCAGAAAATGAAAAATCACTGTATTGATATCGAAAATAGCAAAGATTTTCCGCAGAGAAGAAAAGCAAAAGGCTGAAACAATAAACCAAAATCAGAAACGTGAAGATATGTTTGGAGGGAGAAAAATGGAAAAAGAAACAGATAAAAAGATTGGGGGAGAAAATCGAAAGAGATACATAGAGAAAGAAAGTTACTAGTGGAGCTTCAATCGCGGAGAATACGGGAAGAGAGAGACACAGAGAGAAGATCAAAATTGAGTCAGGAGTCCCGATAAATTTTCCTCTCTTAAACTCTGTTTTCCTTACATATATTTTTAAGGAAAATATTTTTCCCGGTTTTCTTATTTTAATAAATTTTCTCCTCTCTTTTTCCTCATATTTTTTATTCTCCCCCTTTCTTAGGTTCCAAAAAGGATTAAATAAAAGCCATCATTTTGTTTTTTCCTTTCCCCTTTAAAATCAAGATTCCAAACAGACCCTTCAATTGTTGAAACAGCATATTTTTTAATAAACATTGTCAGACTAGCTATAAACATTGTCCTTGTTTTCGGGTCAGATTTTAGGGCTACTCATAATATATCTATCTGATGGATTTGGCCTTAAACATAAAACCTTCAGTGCACTACTTGCAACCATTAAATAATAATAGTAATAATAATAATAATAAAAAGGTGCTTCACCTTGTAAATGCTCATAAAAGGTATCTATGTTCTGTTTCTGCAACCACTATTTAGTGCTGTAGAGAAATAGTTAGCATCAAACTCCACTGAACTTGACCTATTAGAATCGAATTCTTCACCAGGTTCATATTTCAATGCATCCTCTTCCATCTCATCTCTACTCTTATACAATCCCCTGCTCCTGTCCAGTAGCCTTTCTCTCAGAATGCTTGCGAATTTCTCCCGGACTTGCAAAAGCGGATGTCTCTGCAAAAGATTCGGACCATCGTTGGCTTCTCTAAGAATGATGGTCTGGGTGTCACATTTCCTTGATATGTAAAATATACCAGGATGGCGCCCAAACACTTTGGTAAACTTCTGAGGAAGGGCCAATGGTTTACGAAGGTTGCTCACATTTTTGCGCTCGGTTTTCTTTTGTATGGTGAGGTGAAGAAGCTCATGAAAGACTCCAACTATCCTCTTCTCTGATACATCAGTACGTGGATCCAAATGGGAGGCATCCGAATATGGATAAGTATACGGGAGCCTCTGCCACTCTTTTAGCCACTCTATGCCTTTTCTTTTCAACCCAAAACCCCTCGTGAAACTAATTGGAAAGGCTAATTGTAGTTGTCTACTTTGACGATATCCTGATTTATAGCAAAAATCTAAGCGATCATGTTGAACACTTAAGACTTGTTTTAGATGTTTTAAGGACTGAAAGGTTATTTGCTAATCTCAAGAAATGTACCTTTTGCACGGATAAACTTGTGTTTCTTGGATTTGTTGTAAGTGCTAAAGGAATCGAGGTGGACGAGGAAAAGGTGAAGGCAATTCAGGATTGGCCAACACCTACTTCAGTGAACCAGGTAAGAAGCTTTCATGGATTGGCTAGTTTTTACCGGCGATTTGTTCGAGATTTCAGTAGCATCGCCGCTCCCTTGACCGAAGTCATCAAGAAGAATGTTCCATTTAAGTGGGGAGAGGGGTAAGAGAAGGCATTCAAGCTCATCAAGAAAAAATTGACTAATGCACCTTTACTTGTTCTACCTAACTTTGCTAAAACGTTTGAGATTGAGTGTGATGCTTCAGGTATAGGTATTGGAGGCGTATTGATGCAAGAGGGAAGACCGGTTGCATACTTTAGTGAGAAATTGAGTGGGGCAGCCCTAAACTATCCCACTTACGACAAAGAATTGTATGCGCTGGTTCGAACTTTGGAGAGTTGGCAACACTACCTTTGGCCGAAAGAGTTTGTGATTCATACGGATCATGAATCTTTGAAGCATTTAAAGGGGCAGCACAAGTCGAGCCGTCGCCATGCCAAATGGGTGGAGTTCATCGAGACATTTACTTATGTGATAAAATACAAGCAAGATAAGGAGAACGTAGTTGCCAATGCACTATCTCGCAGGTACGCTTTACTTTCAACTCTTGATGCTAAATTGCTTGGATTTGAGTACATTAAGGACTTGTACGCAACGGACTCCGATTTCGGTGATCTGTTTAAAAATTGCATTGAGGGGGCATGTGGGAAGTTCTATTTGCATGATGGGTTCCTGTTTCGAGAAAATAAATTGTGTGTTCCACATTTATCTTTGCGTGAATTACTTGTTCGGGAAGCTCATGGGGGTGGTTTGATGGGACACTTTGGGATAGCTAAGACTTTAGGTGTGTTGCATGAACATTTCTTTTGGCCGCATATGAAACGTGATGTGGAAAGGATCTGTGCGAGATGCGTTACCTGTAGGCAAGCTAAGTCTAGGCTGCAACCACATGGGTTGTACACACCACTTCCTATTCCTAGTGAACCTTGGGTCGATATTTCAATGGATTTTGTTTTGGGGTTACCTAGGACTAAGAGGGGGAGAGACTCAGTTTTTGTGGTTGTCGATAGATTCTCTAAGATGGCACACTTTATTGCATGCCATAAGACCGATGATGCGTCACATATAGCCGATTTGTTTTTCAAAGAGATTGTTAGGTTACATGGCATGCCTAGGACTATTGTTTCCGATCGGGATGCAAAGTTCTTAAGTTACTTTTGGAAGACTTTGTGGGGGAAGTTGGGAACAAAGCTTTTGTTTTCCACTACTAGTCACCCACAAACTGATGGTCAAACCGAAGTAGTGAATAGGACTTTGTCGGCATTATTGCATGCTATCATACAAAAGAATTTGAAAACGTGGGAAGATTGTTTGCCGCATGTTGAATTTGCTTATAATCGATGTGTCCATTCTGCAACTAACTTTTCTCCATTCGAGATTGTTTATGGATTTAATCCTTTGACTCCTCTGGATTTAACTCCTTTACCTTTGAGTGAACGTGTTAACTTAGATGGCAAGAAGAAAGCTGATTTTGTTAAGCAGATTCATGAGAAAGCAAAGCAACACATAGAACGGCGGACGGAACAATATGTCAAGCAAGCCAATAAGGGACGCAAGAAGGTTGTTTTTGAACCGGGGGATTGGGTTTGGCTGCATATGAGGAAGGACCGATTTCCCGAGCAGAGACGTTTAAAACTACTTCCGAGGGGTGACGGACCGTTTCGAGTGTTGGAACGCATCAATGACAATGCCTATAAGCTTGAATTACCAGGTGAGTATGGTGTTAGTGCGAGTTTTAATGTTTCTGATTTATCTCCTTTTGATATAGGTGACGATTTGAGGGCAAATTCTCTTCAAGACGGAGAGAATGATGTGAATGAGGCTACACATACAAGCATACATGACGGGGAACTAACCGGTGGGCTTGGAGGGACTCAAGGGCAGCACCCACGTGATCCATTAAGCTTGCCAATTGGGCCAATTACGAGACTTAGATCCAAGCGATTTAAAGAAGCATTGAATGGGCTGATTCAAGAAGTTTGTGCTCAAGTAAATTCGTGGAGGCCCATTGAGCGTGGACCACGTTATCATCAGAGAAGCATCACCATGATTGGAGTTCTAGAAGAGTCTGGTCAAAAACAAGCTTAATTTCAGCATGACTACTTTCCCTTCTAGTGTGTTAGGTCTGATTTTTAACTTTCTTTATTTAGGCATGATTCTTTTGGTGTAATGACTGATAATAAAGCCAAATTAAATACTTAATGTTTCCTTTCTAGTTTTAGGCATGAAATAGGAAGATTAGGTCAGTTTTCCTTATTTGTTTTTTTCCTTTTGGACTTAAATCCGAATTTATTGGAGAATAATTTAGGAAAAACATATTTGTATTCTACAGCCTATAAAAAGGCATGTTTTGGAAGCTTAAAGAAGTTTTGGCAGAATTCAGAAAAAAGGGAGTGTGTTTTCTTGCATTCTTGAAAAGCCTTTTGAACTTATCAAGTCATTCTTGTGGCGTTCAACAGCCAAACTTATCATCTAGGTTCTTGAGACGTTCTTGAGAGTCTTGCTGTGGCGTTTGTCAATATCCGAAGTCTTGGTTCTTATCTCGCTAGATAACGGGTCAAGGTTCAAACAAGCTTGCATCTTGAAGGTCTTGGGGTTTCAATCCACGTTTGTTGTTGGGTGTCGTCGTCGCATCGACGAGGTTCACATCAGAAACTAATTGGAAAGGCTAAGGAGTGATTCTTCAAGTCTTCTTGCTTCTGTTGTGACACATAATTTTTCAGCATTTGTGAGACGGCAAGGTCATCATCCCAGACCTTGAGTTTCAAGCCAACTCGTTCGTCACGAAGTTGGACAAAAGAGAATAGATCCAGGTAACGAGGAATAAACGAATGCTGGTAATCATATGGCAACCCAAAGTCCCATCTCAGCTGGTCTATGGTTTGCAAAGGAAGGGTCCAATCTCTGGTGAGCATGAGAAGCTTGCGGAGCCTACTGAGTAGCTCTATCTCAGTTTTCTCAACAACGTGAAGCTCTTCTTCACATAACTCTACAGCTTCAGGAGTTAAGCCAAAGCAGGGGATGCGAGTTCCTCCAGTGTCAAGAAAATATGACTCAAGAAAAACGGAAGGGTAACTCCTAATAAAGGTAGACACTTTGAGATCTCTGGGAATATCTAGCTGTCCGTGGAAACGGGAGAGACGATAAATAGGAAGGCGGCATTGAGGTGTGGAGGATATAATGGTAATGAGAGTACAAGCCGCTTTGAGATCTTTCTCGGCGGTCACAACAGCATCTAGTGCCTTTTCTTTCACCCATTTCAACTTTACATTCACCAAAGAACACTTCTGCTGATAATTAAATCCATACTGAGCTTTACAGAGAAAGTCAAAGCTTCTGACCTTACTGAACTGGAACCACCTGGCCATGTTCTTTTAACACATGTTAGCAGCATTCTCCAGTTCCAAAGCAATGGTGGCGGTTAAAAGAGATCTGTGAAAAGGCAACATCAACAATAATAGTGTTACTTAAACTGACAAATGTAAGAAGCATCGTGTTTTGATTCACCTAGTTCTGTTAAGAAGTATAGGAAAACCAAGATAGAATATTCATATCTCGGGAAAAGTTACATATATGAAAAAAGTGATCCTCAATGCACTCGGTACTGTATTTAGTAGAGTTTCCGTGGATGTAGAACTATGCCATTTTTATTAACTTGTAATGGTTCGTAATGATAAAGGGAAAGGTGTTGGAAAGAAAAGAAAAAGAAAACCAAAGGGGATAATTGATTATCTTCTCAGTGTTTATTCTAATTGAAATCGAAAAAATACCACGGAGTAATTTAGGATATCTCATTCCAAATATCATGTGATCCCACCAAATTAGTATTTCCTGTTTTGTAAGTAAACACAAGAAAGGAAAACATGAATAGCATTTAGGATGCTGGTTTAAAGAGATTAAACTGATTGGTACGTCAAGCAGGAAAAAGAAACAGAACTAAATGGCAGAAATTAAGTTCTGCTCTATATCTAGTTCAATGACTCTACACACACGCACACACACACACACCCCTTATATATATATATATATATATATATATATTTCAATATCTTAAGGCTTACCAGAAAACATTCTGCTGTACCAAAACAAAGTTTAAAAAAAAGTTGAGGATGACTCTACACTTGTTCTTATGTTTCTGTTTTGTTTCAAAACATTATGCCAGATACTACTTTCAAATCTTAAGTTTCAAGAAATGTGATGCTTGAGTTACTAGCCTCAAAAGCACGAAGTATAAACATATGTAAATATATATACACGTATACTAAATTATATATATTTCAAATGGAGTTAATATCAAGCAGCTTCATATTGATATTGGTGTAGTAAATTAAGCTCAATGTTCTACTACAGTACTGAGAAACCAACTTTACACCATCTTTCATCATGCCAAAATGCTTTCCATGTCACTGTTCTTTGGTACATCAAAAAGAAATGATTAGCGCGGACCAAGGCTTAAGCCTCCATAACCCTGTTCTCCAAGACAAACTAATAAAATAAAAATCATCATTGAATGGTCATATAGCAAGCAGAGACCAGCTTTCTTTCACCAAAAAGCTTAAATAACATCGGATGGATATCAACAACAAAGCACTTAGATATACACCATATGTGTGCAATTAATTCAGCCATCAAGCTACAACCTGATAATTACCCTTTCTTTGAAGTACTACGGTATTATATTACCATTAGTAGCACTACTTGAAACCACTAACTTTTCAATAGAATCAGTCAGTGACAACTACAGTTATCTCATTTTTAAAAGCAGGGGAAAAAAATAAAAAGGAGAAATTAATATCTCAACAATCCAATGCATGTAGTGTTAGCAAAATTTCAACAGTTAAAATGAAAAATGTTTTCCTTGGGAAATAGATGACATTTTGGTTCTATTGGACAACATGAACCAAAAGCGATCAACTTTTCCAAGTGAAAAAGTTGACTCGAAAAGTAGTAGGAATTTTGAGGGCTTACTTAGAGAAAGAAGAAGCTCTTTGTAAGTAGCAAGCTCATGAAATGCACAAGTGAATTTGGACATTACAGGACCTGGAACAAAGAAATCACATAAGATATATTATTACAGTCAAATTCTTGAGACAACGTGGATGCGTAGTCACATTTTGTTCAATTGTAAATAAATTGTAAATTTTTAATAATTTCTTGAGAAACTAGAGAAAATGCCAAGTTTTTTTTTTTTTTTTTTTTGAAAAAACATGCCAAGATTGAAAAGACCTTATACTTGCAACTACAAGAAGACAATATATATATACACACATATATATGTATATATACATATCACACTTTATAACATTGGGGAAAATAGGAATCCAACTCTGGATTTGGCAGGCTAAATCTGGTCAAACCATCCATCAAGCCTTGAAAGATATTCCATCAGTTTTCAGAACTATAACAACATCCCTATAAAAGAAAACAGCAAAAACAGTATCCCCAACAAGAAAAATTAAATAGGCTCATGTAGAAAATTACTGAGAGTTTTGGGATTATAGGGTTTTCATTTCTTTTTCTATTCTTTCTTTCTTTCTTTCTTTCTTTTTTTGGAAAATCAGAATGAAAAAAGAGATTTCATCACAGTTAGAATTGAAATGAAGAAGAAGAAGAAAACACTACTTCGACATGGGAAATGAGAGACCAAGGACCCTACCTCGTTCCGAAAAGTTTGGCTGCAGAAATTGGCCTTCTCTTCAGTTTAAAGCTCGGTGGTGAAGCCAACGAAAGACAGCTTGGTTGTTCTTCCATGAAGAGAGAGAGAGGGTCGGGCCAGAGAAGGAAGAAGAAGAAGAAGCCGACAACTTAAGGTATAACATATCAGGGCCGACGCCACTTTTGCAAATTCCAGAAGTTTTGAAGCCTTAAATTAAAAAAAAAAAAAAAAAAAAGGGTTTTTTTTTTTTTTTTTTTTGCATTGATGTATCATAAATTTATTGCATAGTTATAATTTACATATTAAATTTTTAATTTTATCAATTTACATCTTAAATTTATAAATTTATAGTAATTCACTAATCATTGATAACATTGTTAGTCTTTTGAATGAAATTGATATGTGATTTATATATATGTTGTTAATTAATGTCATAACGTTCATTTTTATCTATTTTAGTCTAAATTTATTTATATTAATAGGGTGTTTAGTAAATGACTTGAGTTTGAGTTGAGTTGAAATTTTTAAGTTTGAGTTGAGTTGATTTTTTAAAAAGTAGTTATAAATTTTGTTGACTTTTCAGAAAAAGATAAAAATTGAGATGAAAAAGTACAGTTTAATTGGAGTGAAACTTGATCACCAAATAAGCTCTAAGATCTTCAATTAAGTATTATCAAAATAGAAAACTTTAAATTAACTTTATTTTAAAATATAAATTTGGGTTACTATTAATTAAAAAGGACATTTTAATACTCTTGATTGACCACCTATATGTAAGTTAATTGTCAATTTTTATTAAGATAAAAGGTCAACATTATAATCAATGAATAGTAGATTTCTACAAATTTATAAATTCATGATGTAAATTATCAAAATTAAAAATTTAATATGTAAATTATAACTGTGTGATAAATTCAGTATTAGTGCCAAAAAAGCCAAAAAAATTTTTTCAAATAAAGGGGTTAACAAATACTTATTTTTACAATAAATTCCTCACATATCTACCAATGTACTTGGCAGTCTAATTTTATGGTCAGATATGATTCTCTTATAAGGTACCAAAAATGTTATGATGATTTCTAAAAATTGCCCCCTAAAATGAATATCTTCAGATCATTGACCCAACTATATTGGTTTCAGTTTTTTGACCTTCAACATTCTATACATGGCAAAACTTATACCTGACTGGTCAAAAAAAATAATCTAATAGATTGTCAATTAGATGTTGTTAGAATCAAAGCAAAAATTATACATGACTGGTCAAAAAAATAATCTAGTAGATTTCCAATTAGATTTCATCGAAATCAAAGCAAAAATTATACCTGATTAGTAAACAAAAACAATCTAGTACATTGCCAATTCTGTTGTTGGAATCAAAATCGGTCACTGACAATCTTTAGTAATCGGCGCCAGTCTTCAAATATCAACATGCTATATATTGCAAAAATTACACCTGAATTGTCAAAAAAATAATCTAATAGATTGTCAATTAGATGTCATCGGAATCAAAATTGGTCCCCTAGAATCCCCTGTTATCAGCGCCAATCTTCGATTATCGGAGAGTAGTCTAATAGATTGCTTTCGGTAACCTGTAAGATTTTTTTTTGTTTGAAAGTTATCATAATCTTTTATGGGAAAAAGATGTAAATAGTAGTTTTCATAAAATAATTTATGTAAATAGAATGTTTTCAAAATATTTTAAAAAATAACGATAAATAATTTATTTATGTCTTGTAAAGATATACTTTACCTGTGAATTTGTTATTTACTTTGTAAATTTTCTATATGCTTAAATGTTAAGTTTTAAGTTTTAAGCTTTAAGTTCTAGGTTTTATTTTTGGAGAAGTTTTAACTTTAATTCTAACTTTAATAATTGTTTTATCTAAATAAAATTCTAATTGATCCTAAATTCATTTTATTCCCTTAAAATTTCAATCCTTCACATTCTTTTATCAACATTTCCCTTAATTGAAAGCATGTGCAGTTTACATTGTTCGAAATCTTCAGTTTTTTTCCTGCCAATAGGATTTATCTTTTATTTACACTTTTTTAAAAGAGCTTTAAGGATCTTTTAATTAAAAATAAAAGTAAAAACCAATCAACACCCTAATAAAGAGTTCAAGACCAAGGATGAAAATATCGATATCGACAAAAATATTGAGGATACAGATTTATGGAAAATATCGATGGATATTATCGATATCGATGCAAATGAGAAAAATATTGGATATTTGCATAAAATATTAGAAATTTTAAGTGAAATTATAGAAAATGAAACTAAATAATATATAAATTGATATATTCTTTACCATAAAATTATGTATGTTTTTTAATATATGTAAAGCGCGATCTATTTAAAAACGGTTAATTATTAAAAAACATACATTGATAGAAAAACAATTTCATTACGTGTAAATTTTCGAATCTCATGACATTTTACATAACAATAAAAGCACACAATGTCCATAATTAAATATTAACATTCTTCATACATCGAAAATTCAATAACAAAATGAGCTCCTATGAGATTCAAAGCATAACTTTGCAAACCATCCTGATCTAAATAATATTTTTCCCATGAAATAATGCTTAAATAATTCTGAAAATAGTTATCGGGATACCACATGTATGTTGATTGATTTTTTTCCATTGAAGCTCTATAAATTGCGTAGTTTGGATTTATTCAAGAAGGTGGATATTGTTTGTGGGCATGCAAAGATATGTCATGTTGATGTCAAAAATCCTTGACACAATACCCGATGGGATCACTTGACGTGGTCAGCCTCGCGCTGTTATTCTCCGCCTGGTTGTCTGCAAAAGAAAAGTACCTCGGAGTAAGGGGGACACTAGTAGGGTGTCTGTTAAGGCACTCCGATGCTTAAGTTAGTAAGTGACATTGATGAACAAGCAGAGAAGCAGAGTTTTGGCAAAGAAAAAATAATCCATCCCTGAGTGAGTGAGGCACTCCTCTCCTTATAGGCGTTTCCCACGGGTCTAAGTGTTTGGGTGATTCTGATGGGTTGTATTCCGAGTGGTCCCGGTGGGTAGACATTCTCCAGATGTACGGATACTTTACCACCACTAGACAGATGTCATGTGCCCTATCAGTTGGGTAATAGGGGGGACACGAGTACATATTAGTACTGGCACAGGCAGCAAGTACTGTGTCAATTCAGTTAGGTGACGGAAGCTGGCATCGGAGTAGGAACAAGGATAGGTACAGTGACAGATACCGGGTAACAAGTGGCAGGTGGTGCAGAGTAATGGGTGTGGCATGCTCTGCCACAATACTGTTGTCAACCTGTACGGAACGAGTGGCAAAGGTAACATGGGCCGACCATCCCAAAGGGGGATCGGCCATGGTTGGGAAAGTGTCACACTGGACTTACCTGGTCTGGTCGGATTTCTCTGGGTATTTGGATTTCCTCCACTGGATGTCAAATAAGTCTATTTATTCTCGCGCACCTTATTCGTTGGTGGGAAAGTGGTCCCCAGCGACAGAAATATTACCCCATCAACAATAGCCCCCTGTGCACTCCCGACATAATTGGGATGGAGGTGTTAGTTACTGTGTGGTCAAGACCATCTGGGCGAATTGCGTGCCTTCTCGGGGTACTGGTCGGCATTGATCAAAGTAGGTCCGATCGGAGCTGGTCGTCATATGTCTGGTCAGATCTGATTGGATGCATCTCCTTCAAAAACTTCTGACACAGGTCGGATTAGCACTACGTGTCGCATCTGGTTGGTGAGAGGTCAGACAAACCCTTCGAATTCCACACCTTCGTTTTCCTGCCTAAGTCATCCCTTATAAATAGGGGGTTGGGGCCTTCTCTTTTTCATTCTCGTCTTCACGCTTCGTGCAATCCTACCGAGAGCTACCAACAACTGCCCAGAAGACCATACTTTGCAAGCCTCGCTTGAAGCGAACGAGAAGTTCCGAGAAGGTACTCCCTCATTCTCTATTGTGTTATTATTCCAAGAAGATGAGTTACCTGTCCGATGACTTCGAAAACGTGTATCTCTCTAAAGAGGTTGACTTAACTAGCTCCTTAGGGAGCACCGAATCCAGCGACCACACTGTCGATCTGGCTTAGCAAGCCGGAAAACTCCGGACAACCTATCGGGCATCTCTGACATTCCTACCCCTAGAGGTGAACCCACGCTTGCTAGGCATGCGCAGGAAGGTGCCCAACAGTTGAGGTGGATAATGTCACTCTCCCAGATTGCTCTTTCATGGATGAGTAGACTAGTGTGCAGGTCCCCGAGCAACCAGGGACATGTATAGGTTCCTAGGTCATGGACCTAACTAGCGAAGAGGATGCAGTCATGGCGAGAATGGCCGGGCAACCGAGTACATCTAATCAGGGGGGAGGGCTCTAACGAAGAGTCCGAGTGCTCGAGGAGTACGACCCCCTGGGTGAACCCATCCAGGCTCGCCAGTGTGGTTGCAGTCGTCTGGTCCGGATCCATGGTATCTTGTTTTATCGGATGGCAGATATGAAGATGGTTGATCGGGCTGGAGGCCATCCTATGTACACGATGGACTACTTTACTATAGCAGTCACCCATGAGTACTTGGAGTCGTTGTGGGAAGAATTTCAGATCCCAAATAACCTGCCTTCTCGTGTTCCTCCCGGCCATGTTACGTTATCGGCTAAGTTTTTCTAACCCGGCCTCCACTTACCAATCCACCCATTTCTTAGGCGGGTGCTTTGGAGACTCAATGTTGCCTCAATGCAGTTAAACGCCAACACTTATCAGATATTGATAAGCTATTTTGTTCTCTAGGCGAAGTACTTCTATGTCGAGCTACCATTTAGCGTGTTCCATAACCTTTATCGGATGAAGACAGCTCCCTTCTCGATCGGTCGTATTACTTCCAAAGTTATCATAGCACATTCATCATTGGTTACCCGGACTCGGACAAGAACTACATGCATCTGTGGTTCTATGTAACGGGCAAGTAGTTGTCTGTTCTGGAGGACTACGATCAGGTGCCGTCCGAGAGCGTATTTCCCTCCATTCAAAAGGGGTTACATATAGACACAGGAACTGTACACGGAGTCCCTGAATTGGGAGAGGATTGAGAAGCTCCAGGAGAAGATGAACCCCGGGCCTCACCAGAACTGATCGTTGGCAAACGAAAGTTTGGCCCAGTACAATTGGTTTCATTCGTCCTCTATGTCCAGTTTTCCACACGACCAGTCCCGACCAGAGGAGGAGGTTGTGACAATCACAGCTCCAATGCCCAATCCTGCTGTCCATTATCATGCTCGGACAGTGGTCATGGTTGATGGGGCATGCTCAATCGTTGGTCGATCCGAGATCCCCTGGGGAGTGCCGATCGCTTCAACCTCTGGTCTGCAGTCTGATGGTTCCTCCCCTAGGGCTTGGGACTCGAGGATCACCGACAAGGACATGGAAGAAGTGATTCAGCAGCTCTATCCCGCATGGGGTCTTCGGATTGAAGGTCGCCTAACTTTATAGCTTTTCTCAAGGAGTGGTTCGAGCAGGTTTTAACTTGTATTGTTGTTTGTAGAACCAACCCTGGCCGACCAGGTACAACAGGGATCCAAGTACCCAAACAACAAAGAGAGGGCTGCTCAACTGCAGTGGAAATTTGGAAAGGGGAACAACGGTAGCAAGGCCTGACCAGGGGGTTAGGGTTCTGGCTCCGTGAACTGGGGTTTAGCCGACCTCCCAACGACTAGGCTCAGGCAAACTCGGGAAGAGTAGCCTTTATTGTTTTTGTTTTGTTTTTGTTTTTTTTTTTATTCCAACCAGTTTGGGACTTCTGCTTTAGGTGGTCTCCCTTGTACTCTCTGGCAACGCAACAGCCCGGAGCCACTTCAACCGAATGGATGACATGGTGACCGAACTTGTCACTGAAGTTAAAAAGTGGCGAGACGCCAAGAAGATGGTGGTTGAGAAGGCCAAGAAGGTATAGGAGCAAGCCTTTAAAGGCGAGGAGGCGAGGAAGAAGGCCGAGAGTGAGTTGGTCTCGGCGTGATCCGATCACTTCTGCTACCTCCAGGAAGTACTTCTCACCACTCTCGATCAAGCCCAACAACAAGCGGTCGCCGACTACGAGAACTACTCGCGGTTTGAATCCCGTCTCCTCACCGAATACAAGAAGGGGATGAGGGATATAAAGGCCAGATTTACCTTAGCCAACCCTAGCTTGATCAGGTTAAACTAGTCGTTCATGCCTGAGATCTCCGGGGAGACTCAAGTTGGTGATGGTGATGGTGCGGGCATCGGTGATGGGGAAAAGCGTGAAGTGGTCGGGAATGTTCAGGTGGTCGAGAACATGGTGGTGATAGAAGAGTCGGAAATTGCCACCGATCCGTAGGCAACTAAGCAGGTTGATCCTCCATCCGAGCATTAAACTGTTCCTCTGCTCTTTTTGTACCTTTTCTTTTCTTTTTTTTTTTGGCTTAAGGGTGTCTAAGTTGTACCCCCTCATTTCTAATCAATGAAATTCACTCTTCTCTCCTTTGTTTTCTTATTATTTATTGTTTTTATGTTTTGTCCATATTGTAGCTTGGAGGTTTTGTATAAACTTGCCAAGTCTAGATGTGGTCTGGTGCCTCTAGCAGGGGAACAATATGGTTTGCCAGAGCAAACTAGGTTGGGTGGACCTGCTCGGGTGCCTCCTTTGGGCTTGGGGGATTTCTTTAAAATAAAACCTCAAGTCATTCTTTGGTCGGTATCCTTTTGCAGGAACCCTATTTTGATTTCTCCACTATCCGTGGAACCCCAAGAACGGTGTTGTAGTAACCGATTTTTTTACAAATTTACGATTTCCTTTTTAGGGAATTGAAGTTTGTAATATGTATGTTTATGTGAAATGCTTGATTTGAATTATCAAAGCATTATTAAGTTTTTGTAATATTTCAAGTCCCGGTAATAAGTTATTTATACAAATATGAAGCCTTTTAGTTAAAAAGAGCGAGATTAGGGTTTACAATCCTATGTCGGTCAATGCTTGTCCAGAATGACCTAAGGTATGAGACCATTATAGAAAATCAAGCACAATATATAGAGCAATAAGAATTAAGTAGTTTCAAGTCCTAAGATAATTATGGATTTTTAAGAAATTAGGAAAGTATTAAGAGGATGACTAAGCAAAAGATGGAAGCCAAGTGCCTCCACCTTAGCCGGTCACCTCACAAGAAATTGACATGTCATGCTTCTAGGCTTAGTGACTAAGCACACTAGCCTTGCTTTGTTGTCTAAGTCCTTCTACATGATCCCTAAATGGCCGGCCACGACATTGGTTCTATGAGCAAATATTTTGCTCTTGAGGACCAATATGCAATTTAGACATAACAAATTACCCTAAGTTATTGAGAGAGTGACATGTGTACTTCTAGCTTTGGTGAGTAAGCATTGTAGCCTTGCTTACTTGGCTAGCTAGAGTAAGCATAACTCTCCACATAGGCCGGCCACCACAAGAAAGGGATACATCATGCTTATAGCCTTGATGAGCAAGCACCCTAGCCTTGCTTGCTTGGCTAAGTGTGATCTTCCACATAGCACTATGGCCGGCCACCTTGGTGGCTTTAGATTATAGCAAATATATCATGAAACAAACAACTATAGCAGCCTAATTTAGGACTAAAACATAGTTCTCTAACTACTACTGCTACTACTAAAAGCTAGTCAAAGTCCTCTAACTTTAACCAGATAATGTTTATGGACGCTACCTTGGTAGTGCCACTAATTCACTAACTTACGGATTCTATTTAGGTGTCAGTAAGTTTTTGTATCATTTAACTACTGCTAATACTACTGTAATGCTACTTTTTCTAACTACTACTACTACAGCCAATCCTATTGCTACAACTATTGCTACTGCTACTCCTATACTAATGCTATTGTTATTGTTATTGCTACCGCTACACTACTTCTATTGCTGCGCTATACTTACTAACTACTACTACAGCTACTCCTAATACTAGAATTATTGCTACTGATACTAACTCCTACTTCTATTGCTATATAACTACTACTGCTACTACTAAAAGCCAATCAAAGTCCTCTAACTTTGACCGGATAATGTTTACCGACGTTACCTTCGTAGTGCCACTAATTCAGTAACTTACAGATTTTATTTAGGTGTTAGTAAGTTTTTGCATCATTTCACTACTGCTAATACTACTGTAATGCTACTTTTTCCAACTACTACTACTACATCCAATCCTATTACTACAATTGCTACTACTGCTACTCCTATGCTAATGCTATTGTTATTGTTACTGCTATTGCTACACTACTTCTACTGCTGTGCTACACGTACTTACTAACTAGTACTACAGCTACTCCTAATACTCGAATTATTACTACTGATAGTAACTCTTACTTCTATTGCTATAACTACCACTACTACTAACAAAAGCTGGTCAAAGTACTCTAACTTCGACCGAATAATGTGTACCGACGCAACCTTGGTAGTGCCGCTAATTAAGTAACTTACGGATTCAATTTAGGTGTCAGTAAATTCTATTATCATTTAACTACTGCTAATACTACTGTAATGCTACTTTTTCTAACTACTACTACTACAGCCAATCCTATTAACGCTACTCCTACTGATACTACTACTAACTATTTGCTATTTTGCTACTGCTACTGCAAATAAGTTTGGCAATGGAAAAGATGAAGTGCCACGGTGGAAGCGAGTTACATACCTCTATGCCAACAAGTGAATGACTGCACATAAGCTTCAAATGGTGATTCTCCTAAATTCTCATAGGGGGGCTGACTGCATGTACACATGAAAATGCAACTTTTAAGTGATTTTTTTTTTCTCCACCTTAACATCCGCACAAAACTGATTCTTTAATCTAGAGACAAAATTGTCACCTATAAAGTATGTGTGCTTAGTTATGCATCACAATTGCTTCTTCCTCTGCAGCTTCCTCCGAGGCCCATCCTCTGAATCAATAATAAACATGCAAGCAATCAAAGCATCACACTCAGTCAAAGACCACTAACACATTTCAGAAGGAAAAAAAAAAAAGGAAACTGGACGGGAAACCTCTAGTAAAATTATGATGAGCTGTTAAATGAGGGAACAGAGAAAGAGATTACCAACTTATTAGACATCTAGTGTCTGGAGATTCATACCAAGCAATGGGAGTGGCTTTTCATATGGTAGCATCCTCGCTTGATACGCAACTGCCCTGTCAATAACTTGACAAAAATCAAATAACAACATGAATTAAAAAAAAAACAAAAAAACAAAATCACTCACGTGAAACTCTACAATATGTGTATTTACATGTATACATACATGTATGCACGCAGACATGTATGTATGTATGCAAGCCTATATGTATGCATGTATATATGCTTGCATGCACATGTGTATGTATAAAACCCTTATAAATAATATTACATATATATGAAAGTAATCAGAAAAAGTCCTTTTTTGTCATGGCTGACGGGTCATTATTTGAGAATCATCAATTAAGTGCTTTCCTAACCCAAATTCCGACTAGATGAGAGAGGGGAAAAAAAAGAAATTTTGTCATGACACTAATTCAAAAAAATTAAAAATTAAAAAAAAATTAAAAAAAAAAAAACAGAATGGAAGGTGAAGAACATACGGTTGTAAAGAGAGACTTGTGTATCAAAGCCTCGTGTTATTGGTACCGGCTCCTTTTCCTATAAAGTATACAAAAGATGTAATTATTTTAAAGTCTAGGAACGTTGTTGTAGAGTTCAGTCTAATAGATTTTATCAATATGGAACTAAAATAAGGGCGGGAAGAGTTCATTCTCACTGCCATTGCTTTAAGAAAAATCAAACAAACAAACATAATACTTAGAATTGAGGTTAAATAGAATTGAGGTTAAATATAAGAATACAGTTGCCAAGAACATTTGAGAATGATGCACGACCTTAATGCCTCTGTTCTAGTTGTAATAGAATTACAAACAATATACTAGACGTTGATTAAGTTCAAAAAGACCTATAATCATTTTAACTCAAATAGCTCCTTAGAGTATGCTGAAATCAGAAACTGTATAGGATTTTAAGCACAATTGAGGTACTAGTGTAAAAAAAATATTATATACTGGAGAAAAGAAGTATGTTATGAAGGTGTTTACCAGTGTGTAGTTTATAGGCTAAGGCACCACAAATCCCCTAGTCTTGCAACTTGAGGCAGTATTTGAGTGACAACCAGCTAAAATCCACCCAAAAATAAAAATAAAAAAGTGTTACCAAAAGTTACCAGTAACCCAAAAAAAAAAAAAAGAGTAGAAGAACAATAAGTTTGGCAACCACAAAAAACTGCTCTTGATGCAGCTTCTCATGACAATTAGCAATCTGGACGTCATTGGTTTCACATCATGTCGAAAAAGGAAATAAACATGAAGACTAAGGCTAATAGATGTCTCTAAGAGTTTTACGAACTAATTAACAAATGTACAAATCTAGTCCCAAACGATAATATCTCGCAGTTACATATAAATTCCAAACCCAAAAACAAAAAAACAAAAACAAAAACAAAAAAGACAAAAAAACAAAAAAGGAAAGAAACAAACAAACGAAAAAAAGATAAAAGGCTAAAGATTTTATACAATATGAATGTTTTAACTGTCATGCTCTAGATATGATCATAGGACCGAGTTAGACAAGGAAGTAATGCTTCCTCCATCGTCAAGAGCTTCAGAAAAAGGACTAAAAATTGTTTAAGAGTCTGTTGACATTGTCATGAATATCTGTAACTGACAAACATATTCATACTGATTATTTTAACCCGTTTCACATATGTCATTTATAGATCCGTAAGCAGAAGAGGTCCAGACTATCAAGGCTTTGTCAACAGCATTTCGGACCTATGATTGAGGTTGGCTCACCATCACATGCTCCGAGTAAGCTTATTTATGCCCTCTCACCGGGTCTCGCAGATGAACCTCCAAAAGAAAAGCTAAAGGAGTTCAGGGAGTGGATCGATAAAGGATTATTGAAGAGGACTCCTCCAGGGTAATTTGTTTATAACGAATAATTGTCCTTTCAATTTGAAAATTTTATTTATTAATAATGTCATCATCAATTTAAATATTTTTATGCTTAGCAAACGGCCTCCCCGATACAATGCCAAGTATGAGACATTGGACAAATCCCATGACCTCGGATTCATGGCAATAGAAAAAACAAGTTGGTTTTATGAATTAGCAACCTTTCCTGTTTGGCTATGGGATGAAGTAAGTACTGTACTTGATTTTTTAATAATCCATGTTCTAAATTTTTGTTAATCTTAACGTGATGAAGGTATTTTGTTTACTGACCTGTAATTTTTTAAATACATTTGCATTTGTTTTGTTTATGCAGCACATTGACGTTGCTTTTTACTACTTGAGGAAGAAGATCATGCAGTTCTTCGAATTAGTACAACGAAAGGTGACAACAGTAGACACGTTTTTAATACAAAGGTTGGTGAATTTTGGCGCGCCTACAAGAAATCACCAAGTGTGATTCTTTTCTCAAGATCATACTTGGCGTGTGCGTCCGATGTGGGTCGTCATGGTTTGAAGTGAACACTTTGCTAATACTAATACACTTGGCTAATCTGAAACATTGGGCATTAGTAAAGCTCGATCTGACGAGCTGGACCATTGAGGTGTATGACTCTCTTTAGCATAAAGGCCCTCACAATTTTAAGGTCCGAGAAGGAGTGGAATGTATGTCAAAGTTCATTCTATTGCTGGCCGATAGAATAAGTTTGTTCGAATTCAAACCAAGAGAACCTCCGGAAATTTACCCAATACTGATCACCATCATGAAAGGTATCTCTCAACAAGCCAATGGATTAGTTAAAGTATTGAAAATGTTTTCATACGATAATCTTAACTGTGATACTTATGTGAATTTTTTTTCATTCTCATTCGTACAACAGGGGTGACTGTGGAATGTTTACAATTAAATATGTTGAATACTTGATAGAAGGGAGGGATGTCCATTATTGGGTAATTCAGGGACGCATGCAAATCTTTCGGGAGTGGCTAACATGTTAATTGTGGTGCCATGCCAAGCGCAAGATTGAACAAAATTATAAAAATGATGATGATGAGGATATAGACTTTTAACATTTTAACTAACATTAATTTTTTTTTTTTTTGGCTTTACCAGACTGTAAATAGCCCCATTATTTTATTCATAGTATACCATATTTTTTTATGTATATGGTATATTGTTGTAAACTGTAAAACTTAATATGACAAATTAACCATAGACAAAGCGGTAACAAATGAAATGGCCAGGTGGTCATAACAGGAATGATCTTTACTCTAAAATGCCCAAAAATGTTATCTTGTGTGTCAATTTCTTTATTTTTTTAAAACTCCAAAAAAAATGACGTGTTATATCATCCGTGTGTATTTTAAAATACAAGTTAATCCGGAAAGCAATCCTAAATTTTTTTGTTTCTCCATATGGACAGAGATCATAACTGTTATGACCAGGTGGTCATAACGGGAATGACCTTTACTCCAAAATGCTCAAAAATATTATCTTGTGTGGCAATGTCTTAATTTTTTTAAAACTCCAAAAAATGATGTGTTATATCATCCGTGTGTATTTTAAAATGCAGGTTGATCCAGAAAGCAATCCTAATTTTTTTTTGTTTCACCATACGGACAAATGTCATAGCTGTTATGACCAGGTGGTCGTAACAGGTATGACCTTTACTTTAAAATGCCCACAAAATCAGGAAAGCCCATATTTCTAGAGCATTAACATTACGTCTGATACCTAATTCCATAAACGCACATGATACGTACTTAGAATAAAGGACATAAATTTTTATGTCAATTGTGCGTAAAATGTTCTACAATATAAAAGTAAAATGACTGATAAAATCATCGCATAACTGAATTGGGAGTTGTTAATGATGTCTGGGACCTTATTGTTGGACGTATGCGTAACGGTACTGAGTTAGTGCAGGTTTGCCGGTTGTGTCCATAACCATTACATCTACCACACCGAATAGTCTTATGTTCTTTACCTTGGGACAAAATCCTACGAACTCGTGGCCTTCCGGGACGATGCTTTGTATTGGGAGGATTAACAATTTACGATCTGACTTCTTCAGTAACATCCCAGCCCTCTGCGCTGCCAATCGGATGGACTACAGGTGCATAGCATGCATAGAGATAATCTTTCATGTAGTAATTAGAGCAATAATTGTATGGATCAATTCGTCAGTGGTTACAGACGGCCATTGCATGAGGGCAACGAATTTGATCGACCTGAAATCGTCTGCAGGTATAGGTCCTTTCGCTCATATCGATAATTCAGGTTTGGGCAGCATTGTTGGTGACAGCGTACTCAAACTAGTCAGCGGGCTGGGGCTGTAACAAAGGGAAGTTTAAGACATTAGTTTATTGGAAGTCATTTTCAACATTAGGACAATGTCAGTTATAAAATTAACGATCATAACAAAAATTTGCGTATACTGTACATCATGATGTGGTCGTTATCACATACCGTACTGTTAGTTCCAATAAGAAGTTTGTGCGAATTTGTTTATCTGCCTTGGGGGCCAGTTTCGATGTTATTTTCAGGGCCTCTTCACGTCTCTCGACAAACCATCTTTATATTAGTTCCCTCAACCATTCCACCAAGAATCCAACTGATATTAACCGGCTTTCCGATCCACACTGTTCAATGACTCTGCAATGTTGGTTGTCATGATTGTATACCTCCGTCCGTTGAAGTATGCTCGCGACCACTTTGTAGGATCTGCCTACACAAGGTATCGGTGCCCGTCGGGATTACGAATATGGATGGATTCCATATGACGCTGGTGCTCACTTACAAGATACAACCTCGATGCACCGTCAAAATAGGTCTACAAAGGGCCTTTGAAATCTTTGTACCTAGTCTTCAAGTTTGCAGCCAAGTGTTGGACATAGATCCCAAAGGCAGCATCTGGATACATAATGTTGGCTGCATATTCGATACCCTTATGCCTATCAGCCGCAATAGCAAGAGACTCTCACATGCTGATTGAATCCCTTAGCTTTTCGAAAAACCATTTCCATGATTCATTGCTTTCCGACGAAACGATACCAAATGCAAGTGGAAATATGGAGCCATTTGCATCGTGACCGCATGCTGTAAGTAGCATTCCTCCAAACCTGGCCTTTAGTGCTGATCCATCAACTATAATTACTAGACGACAATAAGGCTAACCGTGCTTCGAAGCAGCTAAGCACATGTAGAAGTATTTTAAACAATTTTCTGAGTCTGTCTCAATGTGAATGTCGGATGCAGGATTTTTTCTCTTAACCATTTCAGCCCAGGCGGGCAGAACTCTAATTATTAAAACATAATTACCATGTCATAAATATATAAGTTATTATGCCAGTCATTAACATATAACCGGATAAGGGAAATTACCTTTGTATGACTCTGCATCATCACCCCTCAGGCTGGTTAGTGTAGCTTCCTTCCCTCGTCATGCTCTAAGATAATTGAAAGACACTTTAAATTCGTCCTGCATGTCTGGTATTATTTCTCGAGGTCTATATGAGGTATTAGTCGGATCCAAGTATTTTGTCTTAACACACTCCCTAATCATCCAACTCTTGGCTTGGCGATAATGCCCTTGAACGATTTCAATTGAACAAGTATGGACGTCGTCGTACGTCTTCACAACAAACAATTCACTACCTCTCATCCTAGTTACACGCAATTGCAATGGACATCCCTATTATCTATACATATCACGTGTAATAGAGTAGAGTTCGATCTCTTCATCTTGAGTTGGTAGTGTTTACTCATGGTATCGTGATGAAGATGGTATTGCAGTAACTTTTCGTTCTCAAAAATACAATTTCTGCACATTGTGACAGGTGTAAAATCAGCAACAACTACTAAACCAGATAATCTGTCACTACTAGGTACATTAACATATTAAGTTCTAGTAGTATACACAATAGAATGGGCTCCAATACTTGCTGCGATACTATTCTCGTTTGAATGACGAGCAGCATCCGTAATATTCAATTCCCCGGCATTACAATCATCATGGTCCATGCATAAGTCATTGTTCAATAATTGATGTTGCTTTTCAATTCCATCTTCAGTGTGCAAATCCAGACCTAATGTGGGAGAAGAGATATGAGAAGGACGAGGAGGAAGGATGAACAGATTACTGTCATTTACAGGTTGCATGGCTTTATCACTCCGTCCGCCCTCCCTAGAAGGTTGAACATCTATGTGGTTACTTTCCCCTACCTCCAGTGGCATCGCTTCGGCCGCAGACTCATCCAATACATCGATGCTAATTGGAAATTTGCTAAGTATATGAACATCCATCTTCTTCAATTATATGTAGAATTTAACATCAGCATCATACTGTATCCTCATAGGAGGCATTCCAAATTCAACAGCGTATCTCATGACTATAGTCTTGTCTAGGCCCCTAATTCCAATAACACTTCTGACCAACTCAATAAGACCAACATATGTTGCGGTAACGATCACCAATATTCCCTTTATTTCGCCACCAACATATCTCAATGTGCCGTCCCATTGACCATTATACTTGACAAAAACACAAACCTCATCTATTCCTGAATGAAACAGCAACAAGTTAGTCAATATTATATTTACGTTACAAAGGAAGGGAAAATGATGGCATATATATAGAGGTGACTTATATCTCAAAACTGATCACAATAAGAATGATCGGATGGTCATTATGAAAATGACCAGTTTTGTTCAAATCTCAAATGGTAGGCGAAACAAAAGTTAGGTAAATCCATGTAATTTTCCCATTATACACAACGTATGACAATTCAAATTTCTGTTTAAAACCCCTGTTGTTTCATCAATTTCTATAGATTTTTCATTCGCACATAGGTCATAATAAAATTGACCTTTTGGTCATTATGGAAATGACCATTTTCGTTCAACTCTCAAATATGATCAAAAGTTCAATTTGTCATTTAGAACTCCGGTTGTTACTCCTGTTAGTGATTATGACAATGACCATTTGGGTTAAACTATCAAATGAAATGCAAATAAATTTTTTTTTCCGTTATGGTCAAAATCATGATTTCCATTTGATAAAAATATTATTGACTGACTTGGTCATCATACTGATGACCAAACGGTCATTATGTTGTTTACCATTATTAGTTCAGGAATTTTTTGGAAACGAGAAATATTGCAATAAAAGACCACAAAATACAGAAAATCTATCTTACTACCCACAGCTGCTACATGAGACTGATAATTTATCCTCAAAAGTTTAACAGAGAATCATTTTTTAGAATATAATTCAAAACGCACACTCATTTAAAGCATATAGTAACAAATAAAACCAAATAACGAGCAGTATTACCTCAGATTTATTGATTGGAAGTGGGAAGAGTTCTACTCAAATGGACTAGAAGCAGATCTGGCAGCTTTGGCTTAACTATGACGAGGATAGAGAGGGTGAGTTTGATAGAGTGAACAAAGATGGGGAGAGATTTGTTGGACTTAGAGTGAGCTTAGATCTGTGGGTAATGGTGCAAAGACAGTTCGTGAGGCTTCAGTGAGAGAAAAACGAGGAAAGAAAAAATTAAAATTTAGAACTATTATGACTCATATATTGTGGGGGGGGGGGGGGGGGGGGGGGGGAGGGGGTTGGCTGAAGGCATATATATCTTTATACATCCATCAAAAAAGAGATTGATGACGTGACAGTGCTATTTATGAAGGGAAAAAAATTAGTACTATTTTTAATAATAAAAAGTGTACAGTGCAAGTTTTAAAATTAGCCCTTTTTTAATCTGGTTAAAAATACTTTCATCTTTCTTTTTCTTCTCATGTCGTTCTGTACTTTTTTAATATTATTTTTATTTCCTTCCTAATTTATGGAGTTTTTTTTATTTTAGTTTCTTAATGATTTTTTAATTTGATTAAAAAAATGTTTCAACTAAATTTTTTTGGAGTTACAGATTTTTTTTTTTTTTTTTAAGTTTCATATGAAGTTTCGATTTTTTTTTTATTTTTTATTTTTATTCTTTTGTCATTTTGTACATTTTCTTTTCTTTTCTTTTTTAATTTTTTTCATTAAATTTTCTTATAATTTTTATTAATCTAGTTAAAAAGGATTTGTCTAAAATTTTTTAAAATTTCGTTAAGAAGTTTCAGTTTTTTATTTTTAAGTTTCATATAGAGTTTCGGTTTTTTCTTTCTTTTTCTTATTTTGTCATTCTGTATTTTTCTTTTCTTTTCTTTTCTTTTTTTGTATTTTCTTTTTAAATTTGTATATAATTTAATCAATATATTATTTACACGTGTGGAGCACGTATTAAACTAGTAATAATAACATGTAAAAGAGCCAAAAACTCCTCATTCTTTTTGACAAATGTCATTCCTTCCTTTTCTTTCTTTTGTTTTTGTTTCTTTGTTTTTTTTTTGGTAAATTGCTCATTTAGTCCTTAAACTTTTAAGTTTGTGTAATTTTAGTCCCTGAACTTTTTTTATAGCTGGAATCCCCCTAAACTTTTAAAATGTTGCTACAGTAGTCTCTTCCATTAATTTTGGATGGAATCTGTTAGTCTTTTGATAAAAAATTTATGCTAATTACGGATTCCATCCAAAAATTAAAGGAAAAAACTATTATCAACATTTTTACTAGTTTTTAATCATTCTACCTACAAAAAAAAAGAATAGGAAATACCTCTAAATTATTAAAATATTATTACGATAGTCATTTTTGTAAATTTTTAAAGAGAAACCATTAATAATTTGGCAAAAGAGTGATGCTAACTAACGGATTTGGTCCAAAAATTAACGTAAATGACTATTATAGCAATATTTTTATAGTTTAGGAGTATTTCAGCCACGAAAGAAAGTTAATAAACCAAAGTTACATAAAGTTAAAAGTTTAGAAACCAATAAAGCAATTTACCTTTCTTTTTTTTTTTTTTTTGTATTCGCTTTCCTTATTTCCCTTTTCTTTTTCTCTCTTTCTTTTTTTTTAATTGCTAATTTTTATTTTTCTCCTTTACTTTATTTAAAAAATTCTCACACATAAATGCTTACTATTATTATTTTTTTCATAACTATCTCAGATTCTTAATTACTATTTTTCGTAATATTTAGCCTTAGTTGAATACTGACCCAAATCCTATTAAAATTTTGATAAATATATATATTTTTCTTTTTACTCTTTAAAATTATTGTTCACTTTTATCTACGTGCCGATCTATTCTATGTTTTATTTCTTTCATAATTTTTCATTCTTTTTTGCTCATATTGAAGTAAATTTTTTTGTAAATGTAACCTTACTTCAATATTTTTTTTATCATCTCAATTATTATTTTCTTATAAAGTCACCCAATTAACTTTCTACATGATTTGTTAACTCATCTCTAATTTATTGCTACTTAATTATTTTCTTTTCAATATTTTCCAATAATACCTCATAATTAAATTTTTATTTAACAAATTGATTATTAAAAAAAAACCCTCGCGCCCCAAAAAAAAGTATAATGCTTTGTCATGACTCATATCAGAAAATTCTCTACATTCTCACACGTACAGTGCTTTTTGATTCCAATGGGAGGTATATCAATCTGACACCTAGTTTCTTATCTTTATCTCCTTTCCTTCTCCCACACCCCCCCCCCCCCCCCCCCCCCCCCCCCCTCTTCTTCATATGATTTATAGATATGACAAATGTGCTTCTGATGGCTAATTTGGATCAGCTTGGGACCAAGATTACAGTGTAATTGATTGGAGTGCAATTTGTTCTCTTTGATCTACATATATATACAAGTTTTTTTTTTTTTTTTGAACTACTGCTGTACTATTATAATTTATTAGAGTGGTGCAATTAGTTCTCTATCTATTCCACATAAGTTTAATAAAGAAATTTTACGCTCTTAAAGATCACCTCATAAAATCTCATGTGTCCGCCAAAAAAAAAAAAAAAAACCAAAAATTGATGGGATTCTAAGGAAGTCTAAGGGGATGTTTGGGGTAACATCTCCGGTTGACATTTTATCACTTGGATTTCAAATTTCAAACTCTATATCAAATTTTATCTTTTTTTCATTTCAAAAAATTCAAACTTTAAAAGTCTACAACTTTCTCATTTCAAATCGAAATGAGATTACATTTATGTTAAAATGTTTATAACGATAAGACGAACAAGACAATATCCATTTCACTTTTTTTTTTTCCGAATACATTTAAAATTTTTACACTATTTTTTATGTCACAGAACTTTTTCAAAAGTTTTTCCCCTAAACATACATTTCCAACTCAACTTTCAAAACACCATCTTTAGATATTACCCAAACAGGCCCTAAAATAATAAATAACAACAGAAATAAATATGTACATATACTTATAAGTCAACTATAGATATGTGAAAGCTAGATGGAAAAACATGGAATAATATAAAATTACTTGACGTTTATTAATTATATGTATATACACTTGTATATGTATAGTCTCTCACATTTTCGTGAAAGCAATAATGTTGTGGCCTGTTTGGCTCTTTATGATGTTCATCTTGTTACCGCCGCTTAGTGGGTTTCAAAATCTAATAGCGTCTATGTTCCTCAAGTCAACCATATATTATAATCCGTCATAACTTCCGGATAGCTATCATTTCATTATTTATAGTCAACTCTCGTAGTAGATATGTACAATTTTTTTTATTTAGAGTTTTTTTTTTGGTAAATACGTAGTTTTTGTTTGATAAAATTGTGGGTGGTGGAAAAACTATTTAGGTGTAAGAAAACGAAAAAGAAAGATGGAGAAAATCAAAGGGTTTGAGGTGTAGGAATTACTTTCTTTAATGTTTTATTTGCCCCCCACTACAAATAGTTTACTATCGGGTATTGTGACAAATTACTTTCAAGATACAACAAATCCACAAATTTAATAAGTAGCAATTTTATTAAATTCCATAACAATATATGAAACTGACATCAGAAATTGGAGTTTTATAGCCTTTGATATGTCTGTTCATGAAGAGTTACAACATATACATCAGACATGTCTTTTAAAATTAAAATGTATTTTTTCATTCAAAAAATGTATATGTTTTAACAGACATACCCGTTGGTCATCAGAATTTAGTTATGACCGTTAGATTGTAATAATTCAATTAACGGTTTAAATTAAATTTGAAACCATTCAAATCTGACCGTTAGATTGTGCCCGATTAGATCAACGGTTCAGATTTAGTCTGAAAAAATACCACATTCAAAAAGAGAGTGCTCATTGACTCCTTGTGACGATGTGTACGTGTGAAGTGCAAAGTGCGCCCTAATAAGGGCCAAAAAGCACCCTAAATGCCCAATCGTCCTCGCGCAAGTGGTGGTGCATAATAGTAGCATAGTCCCCACTAGACACTAGTAATCTTTACACTTTATATGTTTCAATTTATACCACTATACTATTGGAAAAATCGGATCCGATATCAGAGTTACGGCGCAGCGGAAGTTTTAAAATTTTTATGCCGATTCAGAAAAGAAGCTCATGATGCATATAACAATAAATTAAATTCATGATCAAGCGTACCTTATTTCTTGGATTCCGGAATTACTAGAGCGATTGACCAACGTGTCTTCTCTATTATTCTCGAGTTCCACGTCTCAGAGTGTGTGTGGGCACACGTTCTATGAATCCAAGTGACCGGTAATGCTTTCCAAAGTCTAGATCCTTCCTTCTCAATTCAGATGTTCCTCGTTGAGAATATTATCCAACTTCTTTCTTCAAAACTGCAAAACAGGAACCGGTTAACCTCCTATGAAAATTATCACTCGGTTTAACCTTCCTCACAATTTTGATTCAATGGAATTTTCTCTCTTTTTCTCACTCAAGAGTATGGCCGAATTTTATGATGTGGAAGAAACCCAAATTATTTTTCTTCTCACTCCAAAAACGTTTTTCTCCTTAGTGAATGACCCAAAATTAGTTTTTCAAGAATTCCTAGCCTTTATATAGAAGTCCAATCCTTTTCAAAATTTATCTCCTTTCAAAAATAATTAATAATTATTTTTCTAGATAAATTTTGAATCAAAAGATCATACAACTTTAGGACTAGATTCATTGAACTTAAAAACGTTTTTCCAAGAGGAAATCTTTCCTCAAAAAATTCGACCACCTTTGAAATTCAAAGGTTGATTGGTGGTTCAAATCTTAAATCAAGAATCTAGACTAGTCAAAAGATCCTAGTCCTATCTAGATTCAAATTCCTTTTAAACCTTTTTGAATTTAAATATGATTCACTTATTTGAATTAAATATTTTCCACACAACATCAACCATATTAATTAATTTAAATCAATGGAATATTTCAAATTTTCTTTCCTCACAAAAAACCGTGCACATCTTTTAAGGAAAGAAAAATCCATCAAATAATCTCCATTATTTAAATCAATTAATAATTTAATGTTAGGAATATATTTGAATAATTTTGAAACAAAATTTTCTTCCCTCCACCTATCTAAAAACCGTGCACCACATTTAGATTAGGAGAGAAAAATTTGTTTTCCAAAATTAAATAATTCAAACACAATCTTATTTCAAAATTCAATTAACCAATCTCATGTTGACAAATCATATTATTTGTCTACACAAATCTCACATGTCCAATCCTTTCTGGATTGCATGTTAGAGAGTACCATGTCTTAACAGACATTACTTAATTCTATTTAAATTTACCGATCTCATTAGGAACAAATCCCGAGACGCTATACGGAACTATATGAGCTAATAGAGGAACCCAATGGAAATATGTAAAGAGGCTCCTATAATTGTGAAAAATTAATCACAGATTAATTATTCATCAATTATCAATTTCAATACTATTCCACTAAAAGTTTGAAGCTGAACTCCTGTTTACATACCGTATTACGAATGCTCTCTTACGCAGCGCTTCTTCCATGATTTATTCATCGCTTGCTTAATCCCCCCATATGTTATCCATGATTGAATTAAGGACTTTTTCCGTTTTACCTTTTCAATCATTTTAACTTAAAGTTCCATTATTCTCTATTGAAAGAATCACCAATTGTAAAACCATACAATTGGTAAACCACCAGAGAACATAAAGTAAACCGATGGCCAAGATCTTGTTATACTATCTTTCAATCCCCGAATAATGCCTTTAAGTAGATAACATTTACTATTGTTAAGATAGTTATGGATTCCGTATCTATGAATCTTGATTTCTCCATCCATAAGTCATGCACTCAAAGCACAAGTATATTGACCATGAATTAACAGTGTCTCACCTATAGTGCATTAAAGTACATAAGTCATGGATACGAACTCAAGTAATCATTTCAGGATTAAGATTAATGCAGGATGATAATCAAAGTGTTTTTGATTCTTATAAACGGAATTATTAAACCGAATCAATTAACACTTTAGGTCCAGTCCAATGTCATACCTCAATACTGGAATACATTAAAGTTTCTACTTGGAACTTATCCAATGGTTAAGACAAACCATCCCTCCAAGGAAGTAGACAACCTTTACAATCTTATCATGAATAAGATCCCCAAATCTTATTCCATCGATTGCGGACTATTTATTTAGACTGTTATCAAATTACCACGTCTTCTATGTATACCCCATATACATATGATAATCCGATATATTACCAACAGCCAAGGAGTATTTTATGTTTGCTCAAAATAACCATACAATCAACAAATGAAAGTAAATAGGACACAACTTATTAAACATGAATAACCTCCTCTTATTAATATCAAAATGTCATATTTACAGAAAATCCCTAACATTGATTTTTTATCCTTAGGGCACATTTAGATCCCAGCATATGCTTGCTTGTGTTTTTCTAATATGAGACTTTATTATTTCCACTATCCAATGGTAATAAAAGAGATATTACAATCTCTTTTAATAGTTTTTGTTAGAAGGTTTTTACCATGAGACATATGTGGAGATAGTAAATTCATAACTTAGACTCTGACTTTTAAGATCATTTCCCGATTTTTATTGTGTTGTTTTTGTTCTTGTTTTCACACAAGTGTACGTGGTTATCTCTTTATTCTAGTCTCGGTGCATTGTTTGTTCACCTCGTATTTGCATGCGCTTTCTATTTTTCTATTTTGTTTTTATTTTGTGTATGATTTTTCTTTTTCTTTTTATTAATATTATTTTTGATATACTTTGAGTTGAGAGTTTAGTATGTAATAGGTGATTTAGCCGGTGCCAACCTGATTAAAATATCTTAAATCATCTAGATATATATTGTTTGCTCTTTCTCATCCTTTAATAAAAAATAATAATAATAACGATAATAATTTTAATGAAATATCCATCCATATCTAATTTGCACTCACATGCGCAAATATGAATGGAAGGATCACGACTAAAAGCACTGGTTATAAAATTTGTCTTTTTTTAAGCAAATTAGTGGAAGTCCCATAGAGCCCAAAACAGTCTCGACCAACAAGCAATCTCTTTTGCGCAGCCAATTAAATCAATAAAGCCTGCTTATTAAGAAATAGATAAATATAAAAATATGAAAGTTCAAGAGCAAGCATTACATACGTTTTGTCTAATACGAACGTCAAAAGCTATCAGAGCTAATATCACTATTTGTTCATTAAAATCATCATCGAAAAGTAAGGAATAATCTTTAGGACCGTCCTATCTTCGATCCCTAATAGAAAGAGTGAGAACACAATAACGAATTTATATAATATATATATATATATATATATATATATATATTGAGCTTTCATGACTTCCTTCCCTTCATTAAAGTTTCGATGAAAAAAAAATGAAAAATAATTATTGCAGACATAACATTATCATAAGATATAAAGTTTGAATTTTCCTATTCTAATTTTGTTTTGGTTTTTTTTCCCTCAAAGATGAAAAAAATACCAAGATGAAGATTGGAAATGGAGTTACTATGCGTGTAAGTCTTTGATTATAAAAATGTTTACTACCTCTCCTAACAGTTCACGTGTTATTAGGGGAATTTTACTAGATCTTCCTAATTACATGCTAAATCCAAACGATAATTACTAGAGGATTTTTTTTATTTTTTTATTTTTTATTTTTTTGCGTTTTTTGCAATATAACTAGTGGATTTTATGCTTGGGTAAAAAATAAAAAACAAAAAAACTAATTATTGCATAAACCGCCAGATTTTAACTCTATATATATCCATAGCTCTCCACCCTATTTTTGTGGCTACTTATAACGATTGATATTTCTATGGAGAAATTATTGCGTAATATTGGTGTGTTGTTGACTGTGTCATATTTTCTATTTAAGAAAGTATTATTATATTTGTCAATTTAACAAGCCTTTTAGGATGCGTATATATATATAGAGAGATATTGATGACTGACCGTACTTTCTAATTTCTATTATGAAGAAAATGATATAATATAATAACTTACTTGCTATGACTTGTATGGTTCACTAGTTCACTAGTACATTCAACACATAATTATTTATTTTATAATTAAATTGTATTAAAATAAATATCTAGGACAAATTTTTTCTCACATACCAAGAAAAAAAATGTTTAAAGATAAGGGAATTGACGTAAAACAACCACCCTAGCTATTAAAGTTTGATTAAGATAAAAGATATCAAAAGTCATGTCTAATGAAATAGTGGGAAATGCAAACCAAATTAAAAGAAGTACAGTGCCTGGACAAGAAGTTTATTAGTGATCAATTGATGATAACAAAGCTTTTTTGTAATATGATAATCTCTTTTAACCTAATAAAGGAAAAAAAAGGAAACTAAGCCAATTATATTTTTGTCTAGTAGTTATAAAAAATAAATTGACTTCTTAATTATTTTTCATTCTTAATCAACTTTGGTATCAGAAATATCTATAAGAAGCTGGATACCATTGTCGCCTTGTCTTCCTCGGCTTTTCTATCTATCATATTTTTATTTAATAATAATCAATAGATAAAGATTTTGCCAATTCAATTTAACCATCTCTCTCTCTCTCTCTCTCTCTCTCTCTCTTGATTATTGTTTTAGCAATTAAAGCAGCTGACACTTTATTAAGTATCCAAACAGACGCAAAAGGCAATCAACTTTGATATATATATACACACACATACACACACACAAAAATGACCACCAAATGGATAATAATCAACCACGTTCATTTAGTGATTATACTCGATGAGACAAAACGATAACGACAGCCAAATGGTCTTATTTGTTAAGCACAACAATGATTTCAGAGTCCAAATTTCCAATATTCCCATCAATAAAAGGAAAACAAAAAAACAAAAAAAAATCAACCTCATCCAAATTTCTAAACAAAACAAAAGTAGCACCATCTGATCATTAATTATCATTATAATTAATATTATCATAATAATAATCTAGCGCACAAGAAAACTATATACCTCATCTAATTATCACTCCAAAGCATTACTCATTACCAAAAAACCATAATTAAGAATCACTAAAGAAAATACATAAAAATTAGTATATATTGTCACATGATTTTATGTGATGCGTTCGATCGATTTTTAAAAACCATGACGTTACATTAATAATAATTAAACGCTAGCTATATATAGATACATTAATATAATTATTCTGTTATGTAATGTAATTACATCAAACACGAGTACTATGCATTACCATATATAGGAACCATTTCCATGCCTTGGGCAACATTGTTGTGATCATGATGACCATGGTGAGGATCATGGGAACTGTGGTGATTGTTGTTGATGGTGTGATGATCTGTCTCCTGATGATCTGTGCTGGTCTTGATGTACATGCCATAGACGTAGGAGGAGAATCCCCACAAAGTGAGAGCAGTGGAGACAGCCTTGACCCCTCCAAACTTATCCCCATACACCACCACCCCTCCCAACACGTTCCCCGCCATCAGCGCCGTCATGCAAATCCCCCCGGTCAACGACGTCGTCATGAACACCATCCCGGCCGTCCCGACGAAGCACAGCTGCCACGTCACCACGTTTGAAAACACCGATATCCAATACCCCGCCGGCCCCTTATCGAAAGCCTTGAGGCTCTCCTTCCTCATGTCCGAAAACCCGCCTTCCACCGCCATCCCTATGGTGGCGAGGGCCGTGGCGGCCACCTCCATCACCACCTGCATTTCCACCACCATTGCGTAGCAGTACACCTCGCGGTATATCTTTTCCATGACGGGTAGATAGAGAGCGAACAGAAGACCTGCTCCTACTGTGGACACAAATCCTAGGAAGTAGTTGGTTTTTGTCAAGTCCTCTGGCTTGTCGTGGTTTGAGCCCAAGGCCAAGAGGAAGGAGCTTGTGACTAGGAGAACAACGCAGTTGAGGTTTGAGAAGGTGATCTTCTGTTTCACTATGATGACGGAGAGGATTAAGGTGAAGGCTAATTGGGAGGACAAGAGAAGGGACGAGGTTGAGACCGGCAGATACGAGTTTCCCAAAGAGAAGAGGAGGTTGTTTAGGCCTAAGAGGAGGCCTATGGCGATGGAGAGAGTGAAGATTCTCGGGGTGAAGTGAGAGAAGGGCTTTCTTTGGGTGGTTTTGAAGAGGTAAAAGGGGAGGAAAATGGGAGGGAAAAGGAGAGGGAAACCGGCGGATTGGACCCAAGTGGAGACCCATATGCTAGAGCCCTTGTGGTTGAAATAGTACTTGGAGAGCAAGCTTGAAGAGACGGAACCCACAAAGAGGAAGAGGAAGTTGATCAACAAGAGAGGGAAGTAGTGGGCGTTGTTGTGCTTGTTGGAGATCACAAGTGAAGAAATTGGTGGTGTTTCTTGAGATGAAGAAGATGATGATGAGTGGTTTTCTTGAGGATGGAGAGTATTTTGGTCGATTTTGATGGGGATTGAGAGGTGAGGCTGGTCGTTTCCTGGGGAATTAATTGAGGATGTGGGTTCCATTGCAAAATGTTTTGGTTAAGACTTATAAAAATGGGAAAAAGAAAAGGAAAAAAAAAAAAAAAACCACAACAACGAAAAAGAAAAAAAGAAAAAAGGAGGGGGATTTTGAAAATAATAAGAAGATTGATTCTCTATGATCACTTTCTCTCTCTCTCTCTCTCTCTCTGACTCAAATGACGGACGGATGTGATAAGATGCAGGCAAGGGTAGAGAGATGTCAATGTGGGGTATGCAAGTGTTGAGACTAGAGAGCGAGAGAGAGAGGACGATTCAAATCCTATGATTGTGATTTCTGAATACTGCCCTTATTTATCCTCCTCAATTTATACCCCCAAATAAAAGAAGGAACCAAAAAAAAAAAAAAAAAAGAAGTGTCAGCTTTACGCACCGAGGAATCGAGATTTATGAAATGCCCTTTTTTGATTTGGCAGTGAAGATCTGATGAATGGACGGCAAACCACATTCAGAGAACTTTATGGATTTCTTCCTTTATTATTATAATTAAAAAAAAAAAAAAAAAGGAAAATGAAGTAGCTAATATGCCAGGCCATTGAATGAAAAGAAGGGAAGGGAAGGGAAGGGAAGGGAAGGGGTTATAGACAAAAGTAATGACGCTTTTTGAGGGGGGGGGGGGGGGGGTGAAAAAAAAAGCGTTTGAGAGAGTGGACAAATGGGATTGGTGGGGGAGAGTTGAGATTTTGCAAATTTTTTACTATTTTGCAAATTTGGGAAATTGGTAATTTTTTTTTGGGGGGGTTCGGATTTTGCAAATTTTGCGAAAAGTAGAGGAGATTGGAATTTGAAACGGCTACTTTGACTGCTCACTAGTCACTAATGCCACTCCTATCCTGCACAGTCCACAACCAAATACACTTGTTTTGCATTAATGGCCAGGATATATGTGAAAGAATGGGGTTACATTCAACAACACTACATGCCAAGTGTTTGCCTTTTCCATTTCTGTTGATGTGGGTCTTTGCCCCGTGTCCCTCCTATGAAGCATGCGTTTCTTGTGTGTTTGTTTGTGTGTGTGTGCCTGTTGCTAGCCTTAGCCAGTGAGCTTTTCTTTTCTTTTCTTTTTTTTTTTTTTAAATTAAAAAAGGCTATGTGATAGCCTTCTCATCGTTTTATTTTCAGTTCCACAAGTGAGATCCACTTTTCTGAAAATAGTAAGGAAGAGATGACCCTCTAATCCAGTCTCTTACAGCCGTCAATCCATATCCTATCTAGAACATCATCAATCTAATACATCCACAATCAAAGCTGGAGTAGGGGTCTTACAGAAATTTCATGAGAATCGAACCTGGGTGGACATTGGAGAGCGTTACTATTATACCTATATATATATATATATATTTACATATTGATATTGGCTTTTTTCTTGTCAATTGGCTAGTGGTACTTATGTGCGTTACGGGAATTATGTGAAATGGGTCTCTTTTAATAAAGAAGATGCCTGGCTTTGATTAATAGTCCTCTCTATCTGATCTGATCGGAAGTACCGAAAAAAAGGGCCTTAGTTCTCTATCTTCTTATAAATTCTAGTTGTGTCAGGTAGAGGTGAAAATCAGTGGGAAAGAAATTATCAGAAAGAAATAAAGAGAAATAAAAAAATTAAAATTAAAATTAAAAAACCATGGAGGAAAGAAAATTATAAGAAGGATTTTTTTGGGAAGAGGTTTGTTTACTTAAAGTGATGGTGAAAAGGAAAGTAATTGAGAAAGAAAAAGGCCTGACATAAGGCCCCATTTTTTGTCCGTTTTAGTTGAACATGAGGAAATAAAAGTTCAATCATTCATATATCCCATATAATACGTACACACATATACGTGTACATGCTTATATCGCTTTTGTGTTGTTCGTCTCTAATCCACTAGCAACCTGCCGTAAGGGCATGATGACACTATTATTATTATTATTTTTTTTTATGGTCAACTAGTTCATTAACTCCAAGTTTTATCAGAGAATACATTGTCTTCTTGCGTAATTGGTTTTTTGTGTTTAGTTTCTCCTAAAACCATCATGCGATAAGGAGGGAAAGCAAAATTTGATGGAAAAGAATGTAAGAGAGATGAAGTCCTAACAAATTTAAAAGAGCAGCTACTTGTATTGGGGTGGAAAAAAAAATCTATTAATTCAATTCATCCAACCGAATAATCTAATTTATTCAAAGAATTTTGAATATTCAATTAGTATTCGATTGGATTTTTGGATAGTATTTTTGGCCATCCAATTGAATTGGATTGGATATTGGATATTAATTTAAAAAATATATTATGAAACTGACCAAATCTAATATACTTCTAATATATAAATAAATAATTACATTATTGTATTAATTAGCTTACACTAAGCCACCCTAAGCCTAAGCCTTTGTTTCCCTCTTATTTATTTATGTCTATATATTAGAATGTACATAAAAAATTGCATCCCAAAAAAAGAAAAGTCTAATTCATATTTCTCAAAATTTATCTATGTACTTATTAGCCCCGTTAATAAAACTTCATGGCTTTGTCATTGTATTCAATAACATTTCCTACATTTTTAGAACATTCCCTTGTGTTTTTTATTTGGCCTTTCTTTCATATTTAAAACATCTCAAAATTCTCACTTTCCATTTCTCTTTCTCTCTCTCTCTAACATGTGAGGGTTAGGGTTTCTCAATCATTTTTCTCTTTTGGGACCAGATTCCGGTAGTGGTCTTTGGTCTGTCTCTGATTTCCTGACCCTAGAAATAAAGGTGAGAATCATACGGTAAGGGTCTTGGTAAAGGCGAGCTCGTGGCAAGAGGATGGGCATTATAGGAAGGAGTAAGGTAGGAATGAGATAGTTGGTGGTGGTGCGTGGTCATCACACACCGATGAGGTCCTGCAGTAACTCGGCTTCGGCAACCCAGTTTCTCCCGATGATGTGGTTCGTTTTATCAGCAAGGACTTTTTCTATGTGAATGATTTTTTTTCGTTTTTTGGTGTGTAAGTTTGTGTCTAATAATAATAATATTTTCGTCATCTTTTCTTTGGGTGTTTTTTTTTTCATTTTGTTGTTTATAATAACGGAGATGGTTTCTTCAACTTTCAAGTTAGTTATTTATCCGTCAGATCTGAGTCTTGAAAGTATTTTGGTCCCGCTAGAATTACTTCTATATGAAGTTAGTAGTGGCCCTAATTCTATTGAGTCTTTGTCCTCAAATGATCGGAAAAATTCATTGATTGTCAGGGTTTTATCAAAAAGAGCCTTACATGTGTTTGATTTTAATGTATCGAGGTGTATTCCCGTTATCGGGCCTCAAGCATACGTCTTTCCCTTTAAGTATCATTAGATTTTACTAGTGAATTCATTCTTGTTGAAGGGTTTTGTCTCATATAATACATGATTTCTTATATTTAGTATTTTTATATTTTCTTAGTGAGTTTAATGAAATTTTCCCTTAAAAAAAATCTCAAAATTCAAAAACAAAATGTGTAGTACATTCCCTTTCTATTTTCTAACTTTTTTGTTCTCACGTTTATTCCTAAAATTATATTCCTAAATATCTTATTTAATGTGTCCCTTTTTCTTTTTCTTTTTTTTCTTCTTCTTCTTTCTTTTTCCTTTTTTTAATATTCACTTTCACATTTTTTTCCTTCTTTTCTTTTACTTTTATTTTCCTACCTTTTTTTTAAACTTAAATCATATTTTAAATGCGAATTTGAAATACTAGTTATTCTATTTTTCCTTTCCAAAGTTTTTAAAAATATGATACTAGAATATTGTTCGACAGTCGGAGCCAGAGACAATTAATATTTTGTGTTGGAAATAAAGAATAATCAGGTAGATTATCTTCTACTAGAGTATTCTCTGTTGACTAAAGCTAGAGATGACTAAACATTTTGTGTTAAAAAATGTTGGAGGCAACTGATTATTGTATATTGAAAATGAAAAATATTCTAGTAGATACTTACTCTCCGGTGGCCCTGTTAAATCCAACGATATTCAGTATGTTAGATAACTTTTTTTTTTACTAATAATTTCAACCAAATTATTATGTTGACCTTTGACTTAACTAATTGGAGGTATCCAATTAAAAAAAAAAAAAACTAATCGTTGGTATAAAAGAAAGCTGAAACAACTGTGATTAAGATAATAATGTCCTTTTAGGTGGGCAAGCATGCAATTTTAGTGCCAATTTCTGTTTCGGTAAACATAGGAGGAGGAGGAAATTATTGGAATAGAGCGCCTCTAATTCACGTGTTTGGAATTTTTCTCCGGTGAATTTTAATCTTGAAATCACTTTTTAGTTAACATTGTATGAGGATAAAAATCTGAATCATTGAATAATATTTCAGAGATGCGTTCAGTTTGAGACATTTATTTGAAGAAAAAAAAAAAAAAAGAAAAACCTGGAGAAGGCGGACAAACACAATTGTACTTCTCCCAGCGAAAAAAAAAAAGGAAAAAAAAACGGTGCTTCAATAGAGCAAAAGCCCAAGTCCAAAATGTGTCATATGAGAAGGCCCGTATGTATGGATCTAGGTAGGGGGGGGAGCCCTGAAGACGACGTGGATTTGGCGGGAAAGCTCTTTAGTTTCCCGCCAACCAAAAAAACAGAGAGAGAGAGAGAGAGTGCCAACTGCCCCCCCTCCCCCAAAGTGCAACAAAAATCCCAAGCTCGCTCTCGCTCTTGTCATTTCTCCGCAGATTCAACTTCCCACCAAACAAACCCTAAATCAAAAAACCACAACCCCATCGAAGAAGACGAAGCCGAAGAAGAAGCTGTACAACAATGGAGGCGTTCGGCAGCGGGGGATACGTTGTGGACGAGAAAGCCGTGCGAGTCGAGTACACTTTCCTCGACTTCCTCAAGAGGTTTTTCTACCTTTCCCTTTCTTCGATTTCGATTTCGATTTCGTTTTGTTTTGTTTATTTAGTTAGTTTTTTGTTTTGTTTTGTTTATTTAGTTAGTTTTTTTTTGTTTGTTTGTGTGATGATCTTAAAAATTGAGGATTTCAATGGGCAGATTCAGGGTTTCTGGGGAGTTGTTCTACGACGCAGAGATCGAAGCAATGAGACAGATCGAGTCAAATACGATGTTCGTGGACTTCTCCCACGTGATGTCGCACAGCAACATTCTCCAGAAGGCCATCTCCGACGAGTTCTTGCGCTTCGAGCCTTACCTCAAGAACGCCTGCAAGAGGTTCGTCATGGATCAGAAGCCCACTTTCATCTCCGACGACAACCCTAACAAGGACATCAACCTCGCCTTCTTCAACCTCCCCGTCTGCAAAAGGTCCTCTCTTCTTTCTTTGTTCCCTCTTTTGCTTCTCTACAATTCTAACCACCCAACATTCTTGAAACTGATTTTTACCTACCTAATTATTATTAGAGTAAGGGAAAATTTATTAAATACTTAAATTTTGATGCTCATTTCAGTCTAATTACCTTAATTTTGATGCTCATTTTGGTTCTGATTCTCCATCAAATCAGACTGACTAAGACTAAGAGTTCAATTACAGGCTGAGGGAACTAACAACTGCTGAAATTGGTAAACTTGTCTCCGTGAGTGGAGTGGTCACTCGCACAAGTGAGGTTCGCCCGGAGCTTCTTCAGGGGACTTTCAAGTGCTTGGACTGCGGAGGAGTGATAAAGAACGTCGAGCAGCAGTTTAAGTACACGCAGGTATTTATCTTCGACATAGTATTACTATGCTGATATAATTTAAACTTTGTGGTTTGATTCTAATTTACATACTTTTGCTTAATTAAATGTGCTCCTGCGTTAACAGCCAACCATATGTGTGAATGCAACCTGTGCCAATAGAGCAAAGTGGGCGTTACTTCGGCAAGAGAGCAAATTTGCCGACTGGCAGAGGGTACGCATGCAGGAGACTTCCAACGAGATACCTGCAGGTTCCCTTCCCAGATCCTTGGATGTCATTCTCCGCCACGAAATTGTAGAAAAGGCCAGGGCAGGAGACACGTAAGATACAAGTCAATCAACATTCTTAAACGATCTTGTTCAGTTTTGAGTATTAGCTAATCCAGAGTGTTTATCTGTTGGCTTAATAATATGCTCCTTACAGGGTCATATTCACGGGCACAGTGGTTGTGATACCCGATATAATGGCATTGGCCTCTCCTGGAGAGAGAGCGGAATGCCGTCGTGAAGGTTCTCAACAAAAGAATTCGATGGCCGGACAAGATGGTGTGAGGGGCCTTCGGGCGTTAGGTGTAAGAGACCTCTCTTATCGTCTTGCATTCATTGCCAATTCAGTTCAGGTTGGTCATTAATTCCCATTTTTTCTAACACTTGAACTACCTTAAAGCTATTATATGGTGAATGTCCATTATCTCTTTCTCATGTTTGCTTCTCGTGCAGATTTGTGATGGTAGGAGGGACAGCGACATCAGGAATAGAAAGAAAGACGCAAATGAAGATGAGAACCAGCAATTCGCTGTTAGTTCATAATCCACTATCCATACTTCGTTTATCTTTAGTTCCTCATCCCGTCTATAATTGTTGCATCTCATTCTTTTGCTCATCAATTTGGCTTTAACAACCAAACTTGACCAAGCCTTCTAGCCAAGGAACTAGAGCACTGCTATCAGAATTTTTTAAAATATTGTGGCTCTCTTGCTCTTGGTTTTTTTTTTTTTTTTTTAAATAAAAAAAAAAAAAACAACTAGATCTTTTACACTGGTGCACCCTCAGATACGTATTGCACTATGTATGGACCAGTTTTGCATTTTACTATATACTTGTAGATTAACTTAACAAGATTTTGTAATGGTATAATCTATATTCTAAACGTTGGATTTCTATTTTGTTCACATGTATCCTTTGTAACTTGTTGTACCCATTGACGGATTGAATATATCAAAAAAAAAAAAAAAAAGACAAAAACAAAAAACAAAAAACAAAGACAAAAACTGCTGCATTCTTGCCATAGTTAGCACCTTGTAGGAGTTGTCAGCTCTCAACAGAACTTTTGTTACTGGTATAAATCTTAATACTCTTTTGAAAACTTATTTCTTCCCAGTTTCCTTAATTTTTCTTTAATCTCAAACCGTAACCTGTTTGTTACTGAAATGAAGAAGGTTCTGAATCACGGTTTATTATTAGCTTTCCCAAGCACATTGCTATCTGTCTGATCGTGTATAAATTTATTAGTGTGATGTGTTCATAGGGTATGTTTTCTCTCATTTTTTTTTTCTTTTATATCTCCAATTCGACTTGATTGCATGGTTGACTTGTATTATTTCGTTGGCAGGCAGAAGAGCTGAATGAAGTTCAAAGAATGAGGAATACCCCTGATTTCTTCAATAAGCTGGTTGATAGTGTTGCCCCGACTGTCTTTGGTCACCAAGATATAAAGCGAGCCATCCTGCTTATGCTTATGGGTGGTGTCCACAAATTCACCCATGAAGGCATCAACTTGAGAGGTGATATCAACGTTTGTGTAGTTGGAGATCCTAGTTGTGCAAAGTCTCAGTTTCTAAAGTAAAGCCAATTTTTCTGCTTCTCATCATCTCATTTATAGTTAATATGCATATTCAGATTGTATCACTTATAATAATGGTCTATTATTTCAGGTATACTTCTGGTATAGTTCCACGGTCCGTTTACACATCTGGAAAATCTTCGTCAGCTGCTGGATTAACTGCAACTGTGGCCAAAGAACCAGAAACTGGAGAATTCTGTATAGAGGTACCATATTGAAATGTTTGATTTTTATTATGCGATGTTGTCGCTCCTCCAATATAATGATACAGAACCTAAGTTGGAAATTTCTCAAGTATCACTAATCTTATTATTTGCTCCATCTGATAATCCAGAATCTAGATGTAAATTTTCCCGTCTTTATGCATGATTACCAAGTATCTTGGGCCTGTTTGGAGGGGGGGTTTCATGCCTTTGGATTTTTCACCTGTACTCTGTTGTGCTTGATATCGCCACCAAAACAAAGCATTTTCAGTCAATATATCAGAAACCCATGAGGAACCTAAATATTACCTTCACAGACAGGTTATAAATTATGGAATACTGGAATTCGTTGGCAAACTTGTGTTTTTTGGCGTTATAATCGTAGCAAGCATCTCTCAATGAACCGTAATTGGAAAGTAAGCTCTTATGCCAAAGATTTCAGGCCACTTGCTTTATCATTCTTTGAGCCCTCCTAGTATAAATTCTGCACTCCCATTATACACTAAAAGTTGCTTTCAAGATGCTTGATGCTATTATATTCTAATGAAGTGTCCATTTGCACAATAAGAGCATTATGCTCGTTGAGTTGGTCTGAGTTAGTCTATACATAATGAAACTACTTTATACACACACACACACACACACTTTATTCTGGAGATGGGATATCCTATAGGTTGTTGTCTTCTAACCTCGAAAAGGAGAGGTATTTATAGCACCAGGAAGAAAATGAAAGTATTTCTCATGGTAAATTTACAATGGATGAATCCTATATGTAGCTCGAACTTAAAAAAAGCCGTGTTTAATATATTTTTTTGTTTGGATTCTTGCGACATGTATCAGTAAATCTAATTTGGAAACTATTTGGGACGCATTTTTTTGTTCTCAAACTTCAATTCTAAAGGATTCTATATGCAAATGCCTTCATCATAGAGTAAGCACATTTACACACATCAAATAGACCACAATTTGCTTCTACCTCATCTTTGCTTTTGGCAGCCTCCCTTTCCAATTCCAGAGATCATTACCTGTTTTCCAAGCAGACAAAAAGCTCAAAAAGATAAATAAAAGTTAAACAAAACTAAAATAATAGTTAATGATGTGCTCTTTTGATTCTCAAGTATTTTACAAATAAATTCACTTTTAGGATAAACGTTAGAAACAGAACATTGATGAAACAGAAAGAGCAAAGACGAGTGAACCAAGGTTTCTTCCCCTTTGAATACTGTCCCTGTATTCTTATTTTTTCTCCAACAACAAATTTTATCTTATTTCAGGCTGGTGCGCTGATGCTAGCTGACAACGGCATTTGTTGCATTGATGAATTTGATAAGATGGACGTTAGAGATCAGGTATCCTACTATTATCTTGTCTAAACCCTGTGATCGACAGGTTATATGTAGAGGGAACTCTGGAGATCTGATTCTGATTGACGAATTGACTTGAAGGTTGCCATTCACGAAGCCATGGAACAACAAACTATAAGCATTACAAAGGCAGGAATACAAGCAACACTGAATGCTCGAACATCAATTCTTGCTGCGGCCAACCCCACAGGGGGCCGCTATGATAAAACTAAACCCCTTAAGGTAAATCGAAGCAATTCATACTGGAACCTTGCACCTGTTCTGAGAACTTTCTGGAATTTTCCCTTTTTTCTTTTTTTTTTCCTTTTTCTTTCTGTTGAGAAAAGTTTTTTTCCTACTTCTTTCAAACTCTAGATATTGCTGCTGAGTATTAAGTGGTGTTGTGAACCTACTAGAATTGTAGCCTTTTATTCATGACTAATCATTTTGGAGCATTTTTGCAGTACAATGTTGCTCTTCCTCCCGCTATTCTTTCAAGGTTTGATCTGGTATATGTCATGATTGATGACCCAGATGATCAAACCGATTACCACATTGCCCACCACATTGTCAGAGTACATCAGAAACGTGAAGAGGCATTAACTCCTGCATTCACTACTGCACAACTGAAGCGATACATTGCATATGCAAAAACTTTGAAACCAAAGGTCTTCTATTCAGATTTTCACGTCCATGATCTGTCGTCCACCACTCTTTGGAAATTGTATTTGTTTAATTTTGATATTTCCAATGCAGCTAAACGCAGAAGCCAGAGAACTTTTGGTGGACTCCTATGTTGCTCTTCGCAGAGGTGATACAGCTCCTGGAAGTAGAGTTGCTTACCGCATGACTGTTAGGCAACTGGAGGCATTGATCAGACTTTCAGAGGCCATTGCTAGAAGTCATTTGGAAACTACGGTGCCTAGAAATTTAGCAAGCCAATTCTCTGAAATTGACTGTTCTACAACTTTCTGCATGAGGCTTACAGTGATCTTTTTTTTTTTTAGGTTCAAGCACGCCATGTCCGCTTGGCTGTGAGATTGCTGAAAACATCCATAATCAGGCAAGAATTATATTTTTATTCTCCATCACTTTGTTTTTCTTTCCAACTGTTTCAACTTTTGTATCCTTTTGCTTGAATTTTTTTTTTTTTTTTTGAAATTTTTTTTTTCTGCTTGCAGTGTAGAGTCCAGTGAGATTGATCTGTCTGAGTATCAAGAAGAAAATCACGGTAGTGGTGACAATGGTAATGGTGGTGAAGGTGGTGATGGAAATGATGGTACCGGTCAAGGTGATCATGAACCAAATAATGCTGCCTCTGAGCCAGCTTCTGGTGACCAGGGTGAGTTTTATATTTGTTTTGCTATTCTTATTGCTCGTTCCTTTTGTTCATTACCGATGGTGGTCTAAATTGTGGCAGAAAATGGAGGGGGTACTGCAAATCAGCAAGGAAAGAAACTTGTGATAAGCGATGAGTATTTTCAGAGGGTTACCCAAGCCCTTGTCATGTGTCTTAGACAACATGAAGAAGCTGTCATGCAACGAGGTAAATCATATGTCGTGCTTCTTTTTTTTTTTTTTAACGTTTATGTTGTCGAGTACATTTATAATATTACAATAAAATGTAAATCAATAATCTGCTAAAGAATGGATAGAAAAAAATTACGGACATCTTTTGACAATGGGTTCAAGATTTTGATTTTACTAGCCTTTCATATTACCTCAGGAAATATTGCCTCTAGGGCATCCATTTTGATTTACTAGATAAAGGAAAGGAAAGGAAAGTCATCATAATTAAAATTTATTTATTTATTATTTTTTTTATGTTCGCTTTTATGACAAAATGTGGGTAATTTTATTTTATTTTATTTTTTAATTTTAATATAGGGACTGGACTGGCTGGAATGAGGCAGAGGGACTTGATTGAGTCGTATGTCAGACAACAGAATGAGAAAGAGAACTACAGTTCGATGGAGGAGGCTACAAAGGAAGTTACCAAAATCAAAGCAATCATAGAGGTGACAACTTGTTGTGTTTAAAAGAACATTGTAGAAAGCATACCTTGGTTGTAGGTAATAACTTGATATGAAACCAAATTCTTGTGACACAGAGTTTGATCCGAAGAGAAGGACACCTGATAGTGGTAGACGACGGTAGGCAAGCAGCAGAGGGTGAAGACGCAGCACAACCATCATCTGTATCTAGAAACGACAGAATACTTGCGGTAGCTCCTAACTATGTCATTGATTGATTGATTGTTAGTTTTAGCCTTCTGGTGTTTAGCAAGTTTGCCTATGTATGTTGTGCAAAATATGCAAGAGAAAAGAGGCGGGAAATTCTTTTTTTGGTTTTTCTTTTTAATAAAGGAAAAAAAAAAAGAGTAGGTAATTGATGTATGTTAGAATGTGAAGGATTTGCTGCTGTCAACTTTAATGCTGGTGTGATCCATATAATTGAGTAGAGAGGACTTACTTTAATGCCTACTTTACATCATTCTTGATTGTAATATATATATATATATATATATGTCGTTTGGTGATGGACCTATTTTATTTTATTTTGTTCTCTTATTTTTGGTTGTAAGATTATTAAAGGTGCACTGAGATTGTAGTGAACTAGAGTTGCTTAATTCTACTACTGACCAGACTGCAGAGTATATGTCAAAAAATGCAATGCCAACGCCTCTTAATCGTTGGTACTAGTAGGAGGGCCAAAATTTAATTCAGCTTTTTTTTTTTTTTTTTTTTGGGAGTTTTAAGACAGTTGTTACAAAAACGTTGAGAGAAGTATGAGGTTGATGGTATGCCAGTTTGCCGAATAAATACATACTAGTCTAAATGTCGGCTACATATATACGATTACATCCACGACCATCCATTTTGTGTCGACTCAATTATTCTTGACATGTTTTATAATCCAGATCAAGATTTTCAACTAAAAATTCTTGAAATAAAGGCATATTTTCTCAGTTCTTCTACTGTTCAAAGTACAGAACATGATGATTACCTCAGTGAATCAGTGAAGTAATACAAAAATTTGATACTTGATCAATTTGATACAAAATAAAATCAAAATTTTTATCATGTTAGTTAAGAATGAAGAATTTATGTCATGCTGATCATTTGATAGGAAAGAAAAAAAAAAAAAAAAAAGGTGGCTGTTGAATAATTTTCTCTCGAAAATAATAAGCTACAAAGCAAGCAACTCTTCCCAAGGTCAACATCCACTGCTGGGACTATCCAATTTAGCTTTATTTTCTGAAAAAAAAAAACCAAAAAACAATTAAATTAAATTGAGGTCTTCATTAGGATATCTTTACTAATATTAGATTATTTTTGACGCTATATAAGCTTAAAGTCATCTTCCAGTATATATATATACTAGTGGAGAGCGCATATGCTGTTATCTTTTCATTATGTCTATTAATCTATTCACGCAATATATATATATATATACATATTCTTTAATATAAACATATTAACATTTAATTGATAGTAAACAAAAGTTTGCTTGCATGATAGGACTAATATTCATCAAGTATTATAATGACATACTCTCAACTTTTTTCAATATTTCACCAGTTTAATTGAACTTACTTCTATTGATACCCCTTTTAACCATTAAATTTTTTTTAACACAAACAATTCTCAAAACGCCTATAAAATGAAAAAAATAAAAAATAAAGTGTTGATCATTAAAATATGCATAAAGAATGATTTTATCTCATATATAGCCACATATTTTTGAGTCCAAATTCGGTTTTCCGCATTTATCTAATTTAAGGTTAACAATCCATAGTATTTTTTAGGGTAATTTTATAAGTCGCCGTTAAAAAACTAGTCCATTTGGTAAATGAGTTTGAGTTGAGTTTTTGAAGTTTAAATAGTAAATTTTGTTGACTTTTCAGAAAAGACAAAAAACTTTTTTAAAAAAAGACAAAGATTTTTAAGAAAAAAGACAAAACTTGAGCTTGAAAAACCAAGTTCAAACTTGGTTTCCAAACTAACACTAAATAAAATACCTGAAAAGATACTTGCAAGATAAAATAGAGTAAATTAAAAAAAAGTAAAAGTAGTTGATTAAGAAAAATGAATTTTTTCATAAGAACAAGTTGATTGTCTAATATTTAACTGGAAAAATCATCATTTGATTCATATTTAAGTGGTTTTTTAATTGTAGAGGGCTATTTTGGGTCTTTTATAATAAACTTTAGATGAAAGAGTGTAAACTGTAATATTGATAAGTGCATCGGTCTGAATTTAAATTAATTAACCTTGTCATCTTAAATATGCTTTTTTAGTTACAGAAAGTACTTTAAAAAAAAAAAAAATAGACAGGTGGAAGTGAAGTGTTTGGGACAGAAAAAGAGAAATCAAAAAGAAAAAAAAATAGAGGAGAGAGAATATGAAAAAAAAAAAGCGAGAGAGAGAGGCAGAGAGAGAAGACAGAGAAGAAGTGACACGTGTGAGGGAGAAAGAGAGAAACGGACACGTACTACCTACTCATTTTTATTTTTATTTTTATTATTAAATTGAACTTCACACCTACTCAGTTTTGTAAGGCTTTTTTTAGTGTCCAGTTACAGAAAGTATATTTTCTAACTAAACCCAAAGCAACAGTAGAAACCAAACCAAAAGAACCTAAACATTAGTTTCGAAAAGCAAGTAAATTCACTCAAAAACTTACACCTGTCAATGTGAAACAAGAAGGCTAGCAGCTCAATAGCCTATCCATCTTTTTATATATGTTATGGATGGATGTTATAGATTATAGAAATATCTTAACCATATATATAAAAGAACCATATGCTCATATTTGATTTTGACACATGTCTTTTCTTCTTCTTTTTTTTTTTCTTTTTTCTTTTTGATTCTCTTTCCTTCTTTCCATTTTCCTTTTCTTTCATTTCATTTTTTTAGTTAACAAAATTTTTTCTCCTTTACTCCATCCAAAAAAATTCTCACAACACACTTATTATTATTATTTTTTTCACGATCATTTTAAATTCTTAACTATTTTTTTTTAAAAAAATATTTAATATTCATTTTATTTTTTATACATTTTAAAATTATTCTTCACTTTCGTTTAATGTTAATATCTTCTTTATATATATATATATATTTTTATCGTTTTAAATTTTTATTTTTTACTTTTTTTTGTCCAATCCTAAAATAAATTATTTTAAATGTATCCTTACTCACAAGGACGAAGGAAGGAAAGTTTTAGGCCCTGCAACTTTTTCCTAGTTAAAATTTTATATGTATTTTTTCCTCAAATTTATAAATAGCCCTCCCTAAAAACTTAAAATTCATTTTCTTCCTCAAAAATTAAAAAACTTTTGTTATTAGCCCCCTCATTTAAATTTCTGGCTTCTTCAATGCTTACTCAATTTTTTTTTTTATGACAATCTCAATTATTATTTTATTAACTTTGTATGTGATTCACTTACTTCTTTTTAATTTTTTACTAAAATTTTTTTTTTCAATATTTTCTAAATAACTATTTTTTCGTAATACCTCAATATTTTCTAAATAATTATTTTCTCCTAATACTTCATACTTAATTATTTATTTAACTATTTGATTATGCACGTGCACGGTAAGTGTCTACAACCTGTATATATAAATAAAACTTATGGTCCGTTTAGTGAAAGAGTTGAGTTTGAGATGAGATGAAATTTTTAAGTTTAAGTTGAGTTGACTTTTTAAAAAGTAGTTATAAACTTTGTTGACTTTTCAGAAAAAGATAAAAATTAAAATGAAAAAATACAATTTAATTTAAGTGAAGTTGATTCACCAAACAACTCCTTTAACATATATATAAACGGAGGAGTCTCATTTGCGATGTCGTTTGGGATCTGACGCCGACGTGGCATGGATTGTGGGTCAAACAATTCATGGGATAGTGAAAAAACACATCCACAGCCTTGAAGTCAGAGGAAAAAAAAAGTTTTTGAATTATAGTTGAGGGTGGAATGGTATATGCAAGTGAATTTTAAAAAAAAAAAAAAAAAGAGAAGAAATATATACATATACATTTATATATATAATATTTAGCCTGGATGTGGGTGTTTAGATGAAAAGAAACATTGACATTGGCATTTTCGAAGAAGAGTCTCCAACACTTTGAGGCAAATTGGGTCGTCGTCAACGGCAAGAATTCTCATGCCAACCAGAAAAGCGTCCCAACGACCTGTCTTCACCACCCCTTTGGTCCTCCGCCGTTATACAAAAACAACCAAACTACATAGACTTAGCCTCCGTTTGGTGTTACAGTTGGAGTTAAAATTTTTAAGTTAGAGTTGGTTGACTTTTTAAAAAATAATTATAATTTTTATTGACTTTTCAGAAAAAGACAAAGATTAAGATGAAAAAGTACAGTTTAGTTCGAGTTAAACCTGGATGTCAAACATAGACTTAAACAACAAACAAGCAACTAAAAAAGAACAGAAAAAAAAAAAAAAAAAAAAAAAAAAAAAAAAAAAGATATCACTTGAAAAAAAAACAAAAACAAAAAAAAAAGTTAAAATTTTTTTGAATTATTATGAAACTTGGGTTCTCTTCTCTGAGGCTTTCTTAACATTCCAAGAAAGCCGAAAGAAAGCCCGGAAAAGTTGATAGTGAGTAAAAAAAATAAAAAAGAATAAAAAATTTAAAGCTGTACAAATGGGACAATATGTTCCTATACTTCACCCCACTCATCGGAACGTCCAAGAAGTTGTAATCCGTGAAGAAATCATCGGGGAGCTTCTGTTTTTTTTTTTTTTTTTTTTTTTGGGGGCCCCTAGGGCCCCATACGAAGATGTGTTCCGATTTCTCCCAAACATTTTAATTGGTTTAAGATTGTGTTTGGTTCGGAAGTTCGGACTCAAAAGTTCAGGTCAAACTCAACTTTTTACGTTTGGCTTCACAGTTCATCTTGAACTTGATGTTGAACTGTTATACAGTGAAAGAAAATGAGTTTACTGTTCATCTTCAACTCAGGTGGGACGGGAGGGAGGGAGGGAGGGAGCCAGAGAGAGAGAGAGCATGAGGTAGAGAGAGAGAGAAGCTGAAAAAAAAAAAAACCCACAACTCAGGTAGACTTTGTTCACCTATTTGCCGGCATGGTGGCTGGTGGGGGGCCGGTGGGACGGGAGGGAGGGAGGGAGCCAGAGAGAGAGAGAGAGCTAGAGAGAGAGAGAGAGCATGAGGTAGAGAGAGAAAGAAGCTGGAAAAAAAAAAAAGTTGAATGGCCCCTTTTTTTTTTTTTAGATATTTTTATTTTAGATTATTTTAATTTTTCTAATTTTCAATGCACAATCTACAATGGAATGTTAATTTTGAGTTAAACTTTATAAATCAATTTTTTTACATCAAAACATGGCCCTAACGTGGGAACGTCGACATTAACGCCGATTACGTGTTGGACGACGGGGTAGATGGTACTGGGTCAGAGATCAATTATCGCCGTGGTATAAAACCACTTGAAAGCCCGAAAGCTTGTATTTCGGGCTACATTAGGACTGTAAGTATTAATTTATAGTTTTTAATAATGTAAACACAATTTGGTGTTATTAATTGAGCGTATTTTAATTATTAAATTTTCCGTCACTGGCACCTATAATAGAATGTTAAATTGAGTTGGGTTCGAGTTGAGTTGAAATTTTCAAGTTAGATTAGTTGTAATTTTTGAAAAAGTTTATCCGTTTGTTAGTTTGAGTTGAAATATTTTAGTTGTAATAGTAAATTTTTTTGAATTTTTAGAAAACCCAAAAAACTTTTTGGAAAAAAGAAAAACTTTTTGGGAAAATGACAAAATAAAGTACAGTATGAGTTGGAATGAGATGATGAAGTCAACAAGCCATGTTGTTGACTTCTCACAGAAAGGAAAAAATTGAGGTGGAAAAGTGAAGTTTAGTTGGAATTCAGAAAAGTTACAAGACAAAAAAAATTGAAAAAAATTGTTTCTCTATTTTTTCACATCCAAACAGGACCCTTGTTTTTTTTTTAACTTCTCAACTCAAATTTTTTTACCAAACACCCAACTCAAACTAAACTTTTTTTTCAAATATTTTATCAAACACTCTTCTTCTCATCTCAACTCAACTTAACTCAAACTCAACTCAAATATTTTAACTCCAACTGACGAACCAAACGGATCCTAAGACAAAACAAATCCTATTTTCTTCGAGGATTTGCTTTGTCTATCGATGTAGACTACTTGGGTTTTTGTTTTTGTTTTTGTTATTTTAAATGTATTGTTTCTTTGCAAAACAGAACTCATTTTAGGGTGTCAGACCACAAATAAAAGGATAAAATACTCGATTGATATAAATTTAAATATCATTATATTAATATAATATAAAAAATTTAATACTTGATCAATATGATATAAAAAAAAATTAAAATTATATTAAAATTTATATTATATTGATCATAAATATGAAAAAATATAATTATTTAGATAATTTTTTCTAAATTTTAAATTTATATCAGGTTGGTCATACACACACAACCCCGCTCCCCCCCCCCCCCCCCCAAAAAAAAAAAAAAAAACCACACCAGTAAGCGGTGACCAAAGAATTTTTCTTAAATGAAAAAGGAAAAATAGAAGTAGCAGGATAATTTTAGAGGATGGCACATGTATGAATAATGGGGGAGAAGTTAGGACAAAAATTGGTGCTTCGATCTTGTCAACTTCGCGTCTATAGGAACTGATTGCTCACACGAGGGATGTAACTTTAGTCCTTTTCATTTTCCAATTGTTAGTTTTATCCAATACATCCGTGTTCATATATTTATATTTACCAGTGCAAGCACGCACTCCGCGTATACACAAGTTGTTAAATTTATTGGAACAAAATTGTAACAATTTTATTTTAAGTTTAATTTTTATATTTAAAAATGGAAATTTTAAATCATTCGTTAAAAAATTATGTTAAGAGGACCATGATGTAACTTGTAAATATGAAGTTTAGAAGGGTATTTATTATTGATACTCCGTAAACTTGTTATTCTTTGACAACTTATCTCCCAAATTTTTAATTTTGATAATTTATCTCTTGAACTTGTTAAATTGTGGTAATTACCCCTTTTAATTAATTTTATACTAAATAAAAGATTTGAAATTAGAAAATTTGCATTATGATTTGTAATAGATTTAGAAATTTTTGGTTGGAAATGGGTTTTTCCTTCTTCGCATGAGACGTATGTGGGCTTTTCATAACTAATTTAACAGAAAATTAAATTTGGGGGTTTATAGCTAAATTACCTTTTTTTAGTAAGTTTTTTAATAAATGATCCAAGTTTTTAAAAATTAATCAAAAAGCTCAAGTTTTTAAAAATTAGTTAAAAGATCTTTTTTTCTTTGACCATTAGTTAATCATTGATTGACCTTTAGTTAATCACTGATTAATTATTAATAAATAACTGATTGACCACGGTCAATCATTGATCGATTGATATAACTCACAGATTTTGAAGTCAATAACTGATTTACCGATTTACCATTAAAAAAATATAAACAACTTTCTCTCTCTTCCCCTTTCTCCCTTTCCCCCACCAACACTCTCTCCCCTCGTTGGAAAACTGATCAAATGTCCTTCACCGTCACATGACTCATTGCGCTCATGGGAAGCTCGTCGCCGACGATTTATCATTGCGATCTCGTTGCCTCCGGTACGATCTCGTCGCCTCCGGCACGATCTCATCACGATCTAGAGGTCGCGTTGCCGTCACCAGATCTCGATGACTCTCCCACGACCGACGACTTCTCTGCTTCACGTTCGTGAGCTCCGACACTACACGTTGCCATCACGTTAGCGTCAAATCTCCATCGAAGACTCCTCCTCGTTGTCGTCAATTGGAATTGCATGGTGGACGGATCTCCATCAACATCGGATCGTGATTTCGCAGAATGGAGATTGGATTGAGATTTTTACGAAAGATGATAGGATCGTAATTTGGTTAGGCGCTCATGATTTTCTTTGGCTATTTCGCATGGATTTGGTGACTCTGGATCTTTTCTTCGGTGACGGCACTGATTGCATCCTCCTTTAGCAGGCAAACTCTTATCCATTTTTAATTTGGGGCAACTTTTTAATTTTTAAAAAGCTTTTCTTTCAAAAAGTTAAACAAAGGAGAAAGAGAGGAGAAGGGGAGATGTTTGAGAAAAATGAAAATTAATTAAGCAAAATATATATTAGGTTATTTAACTAAATAAAAGAAGATTGAGTTATTTATTAGATTATATAATAAACATAGGCCATCCACCATAATTATCCATTAATTTATAGTTGTTACATTATCACAATTTAGTAAGTTGAGGGAGTAAATTGACAAAATTTGAAGTTTAGGGGTAAGTTGTTAAAAGATGATAAATTTGGGAGACATCAGTGCTAAATGCGCAAGATTAGAAATGGTACCTCTTCACAAATACAATATTTTCTTTAAAAAAATTGAGGTCTTGTAAGATTAAAAAGGTCTTTAGTTTTCAATAGTATCTAAAAAATAAAAATTAAAAAATCTTCATTCTCATAAATTTCCTAGCTTTTCAAAATTGAAGAAAATAGCATTTTGTTTTGAAAAGAAGGGAAAAAAAAAAAAAAAAGAATAGATAACTTTTACAAATGAAAAGAGAGAGTGAGACATAAAGTGTCACAAAATGGAAAAGCATCCCGAGAAATGGAGAGACATGCCTATTAGGAAGTGAAAAAAGAGAGGAAAAATAGAAAATATAAAAGGCAAGAGAGAGAGAGAGAGAGAGAGTTTCTCTCCTCTATATGGTTATAAATTATAAATTATAAATAAACTTGCAATTGTGAACCGAACACAATAAAAGAATAAAATTATAAAATTTTTAATCTATATTATAAAATATACATGTTGATTTTGAGCCAAGCAAAAATTAAAACCAACATTGTGGTTTAAAAACAAAAAAACAAAAATCCAATATTGTGGTTTAAAAAGAAAAAAAAATATGAGTGGCAACTTATTAAGGGTCCGTTTGGTAAATGAGTTGAGATGAAATTTTTAAGTTTGAATTGACTTGATTTTTTAAAAAGTAGTTATAAATTTTGTTGATTGTTAAAAAAAGATAAAAATTAAGATGAAAAAATACAATTTAATTGGAGTTAAATTTTGTTACCAAACAAAGTCTAAGAAAAAATGGAGCTAGCATTCCATTAACCTCAAATTCCTCAAGTCGCATCACATAAATGGCCAAAAAAAAAAAAAAAAGGAATAATCATAACTGATCCTCTGATATTTAAATATTGCATGAGAAATGATAAAAAACCCAAAAGAAAATGCTTCTTCTCATCAACATCTGATAATTTTTTTCCTCTTTTCTAGGAAAAAGTTAGGAAAAAGTAACTAAGTAAAGTAAGAAATAGTTAAAAACAAATTAACTTTTCTCAGTGAGAGAAAGGGATAAAAAAAGTTTTTAATTGGATTGTGCATTTTTTGATGTATGAAAAAAAAAAAAAACAAAACAAAAGAATAATCACAACTAATCACTTGACGTCCAAATATTACATGAAATGTGGTAAAAAAAACAAAAAACAAAAACAAAATAAACTGCTTCTTCTAATGAATGTGTGACAATTTTTTTCCCTTTCTTTTAAAAACAAAAAGAAAAAAAAAGTCGGAAAAAATAACTAAGTAAAGTAAGAAATAGTTAAAAACAAACTAACTTTTTGTAAACTGATGACACATGTTAGTTAGAAAAAGGGGTAAAAAAAAATTTCTAGTTGGATTATGTCTTTTATAGATGTATATATATATATATATATATATATATATAGAGAGAGAGAAACTGCTTCTTCTAATCAACGTGTGACAATTTTTTTTCCTTTCTTTTAAGAAACAAAAAGGAAAAAAAAAAGGTAAGAAAATGTAACTAAGTAAAATAAGAAATAGTTCAAAACAAGACACATGTCAGTCAGAGAAATGGGTAAAAAAATTTTCTAATTAGATTATACCTTTTATAGATCTATATATATATATATATGTATATATATAGGACGAGAGTACACCTACATCTATATATATATATATATATAATTTTTCATTACACTGTGTCATTGTTAATATGAAACAATGTTATTATTTATTTGGAAGATCGTAGTTTACATTAAGATATTCTTTGGTCTTATCTTTTTTCTTATGGATATGAATAAATAGATATATTTTGTATTTATAAAAAAAATTATTTGTATATATGTGATGTTCTTTTCGGTGATCGTTTCACACTCTAACGCTACCACTCACTCTCGCACAAATAGTTGAGAACAACCTACTCTCTATCGATCATTAATTATGAGTATTAAAACAGTTTAACTACTTTGTCTTCTTCTTCTTCTTCTATCTATATATATATATATATGGATGTGATTTTAATAATTTTTTTTAACCATCCGATTACAGAAAAAATTATAAAAAGAAATACATTCTTTAATTACATTTAATGATGCGATATTTTATGTAATTTGCTATTATAGATTAAATAATCTGCTAACCTTTTAAATATAATTACATAGATTTTATTTTTTAAATACGAGTAATCTATATCTGAAATGTATACTAGGGATTTAAAAAAAAGAAAAGAAAAGAAATGTATATTAGGGAAGCACTTAAGAATTCTTTAGTCAAGATTTGAGATTTACCATGTTCAAGTATATGTTCTCATTCCAAAAAAAATAAAAGTATGTATGTTCACGGAAAAAAAAAAAAAAAACAGAAGAGGTATGGCTTTTTTCTGCTCAGAAAAGGATAGGAAATTAATAGTTTTTTATTTTTATTTTTATTTTTTTTATTTTTTTATTTTTCTGTTGCAGTGGCTTTCGTTTTGCTGGTCCATTTGTTCCTTCCTTGTTGGGCATTAAAAATTAAAAATAGAATAAGAAGAAGAGACGTGAGTGTTAATTGTAGAGTCGTGAGTTTTTTCCTTAATTTATAATTTATTTAAATGGAAATGAAATCAGAAGATTTCAAAACTAGGAATAAATTCCTTTAATTTTTAATTTACTTAAAAAATACTTAAAAATATTATGTCAGCAAGTTACCAACAAATTTCTCATCCAAATTACATTTAATTAACTCTCTAAGTTTCATCTTCATTAATTGTCATTAAATTTTTTTGATCAATTACTTAATTTATTACAACCATTCGATCAACATCATGTGACTAAAACAACGATAACCATGAATATGTAAATATTAGAGTAACTATTTAAAACTCATATATATTTGTATGTATTAGTAAACTGCTTTGTGTTTAACTGTATTTTAATGTATTCAACTTATGACATTCATCAACTTGTTTTTATTTAGTAACAAGATAAATAAATTAGTAGCCATTTCAATGTCTAAATAATTAAGAAAAATATTATGGACAGTAACTCTAATCTTAACTTTTGAGTGTCAACTTATGTGATAGATAAGTTGTCATTTTTTTAATAATTAATGACATTATTTGACTATTATTATTATTAGTATAAATCCAAATAGCATTAATAAAAAAACTGGAAAAGTTTAAGGTGGTTCTTTTGTTCTTTTTGTTTTTTCAATGTACACTATTTAATTTTAAAAGTGAATTTACTTATTACATGTCCCAATTACTTTGAAAGTTACCCATTATTTTTTTAATAATATTCTTGCTATTTTTTCTTAATAATATAGTTATCGCTATTCATTCGCTTTAAATATTATCTTTCTGCATCTATTATTGTAATTATGTTTACATACCCCCTATGATCACTCCGGATTTGCTTGCAACACTAACATTTAAAAAAAAAAAAAAAAAAAAGAAAAGAAAATTGCTAGAAGGAACAAGAATAAGAAGTTGTAAATCCCCTCGAAAACAAAAATTGAAGTTAAACTACAGTAAAGAGAGCTTCCCACAAAAATAGAAGTTATAATACATTGTTATAATAGGTTTGCAAGCGATAAACTTTGCTGAAAATACAGCTTCAGGTTTTACATTTTTACCAGGAAAAAAAGGGGGTTTTCTTTCATAATCTTAGTGATTTCTTTTATTTTGAGTCTATTATAATTTTCCCTTTCTTATCATTTAATTAACTTGAGCGTCTTTTTTATCTTAATAAACTCTAAGACCCCGTTTGGTTGCAGTAGTGTAATGATAATGGTAATGGCAATGGAAAGGAATGGAAAAGAAAACTAATTCCATAGTTTGGTTTGAATATCGCACGCATTACAGAATGGAAAAGCTCTAGGAGTATTTTGACAAAATTACCCCTCTTCCCTAAAAATTATAAATATTATTTTTTCTGTTAAAAAAACATAACTATTCTTTCTAGATACGAACTTCATCTTGCATAGGGGAAATACAATAAATAGATCTTTCCATTTTCACATCTGATACAATATGAATAAACAAAGAAAGGCCACGATCAACAACCTCACAATATTTCATTAACCCACCACCGGAGAAGAAAGACAAAAAGCCCAAATAGAAACACGAACAAATGGTGGAGAACGTCAATCAAGGCTACGACCAATCAACACGGCTACGTCATACAAGGATCCCTGCTTTTATTATGACAATTTGATATTAACTGACAAGTAAGTTGTTATCTATCTATTAATAAATAATAGCTCAAAAGTATGTGTATTGAACATATATAAAAAATTTATATAAATAGAAAAAAATATATAAGTAAAAAATAGACCCAAAAAAAAAAAAAAATCAACAACGTACCTACCTGAAATTTTTTTTAAAAAAAGTCATGAAAAAAAAAGACTAAAATGTTTAAAACAAACCAATACATAAAAAAGAACTAAAATAAAAAAATTTAAAAAATATTTGGGGCAAAAAAAAAAAAAAAAAACTGATTTTGAGCTTTCTTTGAGAAAATTTATCAAAATAGAAGAAAATATATGAGTAAAAAAAAAAGGAAAAAAAAAACAAATCAATAAAGTACCAGAAAAAAAAAAAAGGAGGCATGAAAAAAAAAGATAAAAAAGATAGAAAGAGTAAAATGTTAAAAATAAATGAAAAAAAAAATGGGACGCAAGAAAAAAAAAAAAACTAAAGGACAAAAAAATAAATGAAAAAGTTTTTTAGTGCACAATAGTAAAAAAAAAAAAAAAAAAAAAATTTAAAGAAAGAAGAACCCAATAAAAAATGGGATTTAGAGCTAAATAGTCTTTTTTTTAAAGAAGTTTTTAAATAAATGGTATAAGTTTTTAAAAATTAGTTAAAAGACCATTTTTTTTAAAATGGTTAATCAATTTTTTTAAATAGTCAATCAGTAATTGATCACATAATAGTCAATTACTGGCTGACTTACGGTCAATCATTGATTAATCATAATGTAAATCACTAAATTTCATAATTAATCATTGATTGATCATTAGTCAATCATTAATTAATCAAATCTGAAATTGACAAACGGTCATTTTTTTTAAATAAAAAAAGTTGGGTCATTTATTAGATTAAGTGATTAAAAAATATTATCTAACTTAATTTTTCATAAAAAATTTATAAAAGATTAAAAAAAAGGGGGCCAAAACTTGCGTTTTGGTCGAGGCCCTTTGAATAGTATGCATTTTTCCTCTTCTATATATAATATAGATAAAATGATGTGTGCTTGGACGTGTGAGATAGATAAACAAAACAAATTAATAGCAAAAATGTAAAAGAAAAAATTTTAAAAATAATAAATTTTTAAAAAGAACCAAAAAGATAAAAGGCTACAATAAAAAATAAAAAAAGAAAAGAAGAACCAGTATTAAAAAGTGGCTAAATTAAAAAATAATTAAATTTTAGGATAAAAAGAAAAAAAAAGAGCTGGACTGAAAAAAAAAAAAAAGAAAACTGATTTAAAAGGTACTAAGATAGAAAAAAAAAAAAAGGGTGAAAAACAAAATAAAAAAATGAAATGAAGGACTAAAAAAAAAAAGAAAAATTAAACCGTTTTGGATGAAAATAGGTTTTTTTTTTTTTTTTTTGGGTCATTTTTTTATAGTTATAGATAACTACTTTTTACTATAAATTGACATGAAAATTTTTAGTTAATAAAAACGGTACATTTTTAGTATGACATAAGATGGTATTAAAAAGGTATAATACGGTAAAATTCTTACGTGATTAGTTGTTATTATTAAAAAGTCGGATAGAAATTGAGACAATATTTTAAAACATAAAAATAGATAACTCCGATCAAAATTGTTCTTAACAAGTTTTGTTTGTTTGGTTTTTTTTTTTTTAATGGCAAATACTTTGCTCTTGTAAGTAATTCATTCTCTGGCATGCATGTTCTGGCTCAATGATCGAGATTGCGTGTTGAATAAAATAATGGGAAGCAATCGACGTAGAAAAGGACATCGTGACAGAAACCGAGCACCCTTTTCTAATTCAATAAGGGAAATATATATACTAATAGAACGTGAGTTGTATTAACTAAGCATATGCTTGGTGTTAAGATTTGTATCGTAGAATTTGAGTTTGTATTGAATTATATGTTGGATGAGACGTTTGAATTGTTAGAGTTAAAAAGTGTAAAAACTTGAAATATGTTTGGAAAAAAATATCAATATGAAGATTATTTTATTCGTCTCGAAATTCTATGTAATTTAAAGAAAAAAAATCATCTCATTTAAACTTGTATATGTAAAGTTATGGATTTTTAAAATTTGAATTATAAAACTATAATAGTAATTGTGAATAGTGAAATCGAGGTTGACTTTTCAGAAAAACATAAAAATTGGATTGTAATTTATGATTCAAATTTTAGTACCAAACACTCCCTAAATGTATAAAATTTTATTTTTCTAAGAGTTATAATGATTTTCTGTGTAAATATATTTTAATTATTATCATAGCACCTATTTTTGGATTATGAGATGTGATAAATCTTTACGGTATCTCATGATAATTTTTTTAATATATTAAAGAGGTAACGTTTATCTATGAAATGTTAGTTATCTAGTTAAGGTGTACAATATATAACAATTTTTTTTATTTAAATAATTGCATTTATAAGCAATATATTACAAAGCATTTTTGCTTTTGTGAAATAACTGAGGTACACAACTATTTACAACAAAAATATCGTACGTACCTCCGACTTTATATGCTCAACAACAATTTTTGATTTCGAAAATCATGTTTTTGTACATTATATGCTTATAAATACATAGTAGATATATATTTATAGTTTATTTTATCAGTTAATGCTAACATTTTTTTTAATTGAGTAACTTAATATAGAAAATTTCTATTTATGTACCAGACATAAAAAGTATTAATAACTAAATTTGTTTTGAAAATATAATTAACAAATAAAAAAGAATACGGAAAGTAATAAAGTGACAAAAAAAAAAAAAACTTGTGAAAGATAAATAAATTGATACTATTAGAATATGAGAAAACCTATCAATTTTGTAGACCTTCGAAGAGAATGATACTAAAAAAAAAATTTACAAATTGTCAAAGTGAAAGCCATGAATAAAGAAACCCAAATTAAGAATATATAAAAGAAAAAATTCACAGATAAACCATATGCAACAGTGAAGAATATATAAAAACTAAGGGCCCGTTCGGGGATATCTAGAAATGATATTTTGGAGGTTGAGTTAGAAATGTGTATTTGAAGGGAAAATTTTTAGAAACGTTATGTGATATAGAAAATAGAACAAATATTTGAGATGTTTTCAGAAAAAAAAAGTAAGTAAAATGGATCATGTATTGTTCGTCTCATCGCTATGTGAATTTTGACATTAAAATCATCTCAGTTCGATTTGAAATGAAAAATTTATGGACTTTTAAAGTTTGAATTTTGTGAAAATGAAACAGGGAAAAAGTTTGAAGTAAAGTTAGAATTTTAAAATTTAGATAGTATTTTGCTATATAGAGATGTTACTCGAAACAGACACTAATAAAACGGAGATGAACAAAGGACGAAAAGAAGAGGTGTAAAAGATTACAAAATAAAAAGGAAAAAAGAAATATACCAATGACTAAATTTAGGAAAAAGGTAAACGTTTTTCATTGAAAAATGTAAAAAAAAAAAAAAAAAAAAGGATAAAGTACCATACTGCAACATCAATTATATTCCGAGTTGAAAGCACTCATAAAATTCCAAACCACCACGTTAACCCTTCATCATTCTCACGAACATAAACGATTGAATGAGATAAATAAACCGACTTTCCTCTCGTAAAATGATTGCATTACCCGTCTTTTATCAAATCCCCAACTCGATATTATTAAATAAATAATAAGAAAGAAATCCAAATTATTCAAAGTCAGGGAAAAACGAAAAGCAACCTAAAAAAGGCATTAAAAACTGAAAAATACAAGAGCTGGAAGCTACTATCAGAGATTCAAGCTGTGACTTTCCTCTTGAGAGTAAACTACAATGATGCCTTATTAAAAATCCTCTGGTCAAAACCCAGTGGAAAAAAGACTAAAGGGCAAAAAAAAGGAGTATATAATTACAGAGGCGGTTGGCTATCCCGAAAACCTAAAACAAGAAAAACTTGCCATATCACGACTGACAGCATTTGAGCAAAATTTTGGGCAATTGAACCACCAAACTATATATATCTTGAAGCTTTATTGCATGAGCCGCAAGTCTATCAGTAGCATGATTTCCCTCCCGATATAAATGAGAGACGCAATAGGGAATTTCGGAAAGGTAATTCAAGGCACAGACCCATCTTGTATGCCACTTCCAAGGGACTGATTTGCTTTGACTTCTTAGTAGCTGAACAACGTAAGAAAAGTCACTTTCAAACCATAATCTGCACCAATTAAATTGTTGAGCATACTCCAATGCAGTAATGACACCAAGCAATTCAGCCTTAAAAGCGTGCATGATGCCAAGAGGCTTTGAAAAACATCCCTTGTAGAATCCTCCGTATGTTCTAAAAATACCGCCACAGCCTGCCATGCCTGGAGATCCATTTGCAGCGCCATTCGTGTTAATCTTTATCCAACTCATTGGAGGGACTTTCCACTTAACCTCAATAATTGCCGGACCACATTTAATCTTATTGGCAATTTTGAACTGCTTTAAAATCATCATGTCAGTTATCGAATTATTCATGTTGTCAAAATCATGAACATCAGATTCCTGAATACAGCTCCATATAACCATAATGGCAAGCCTCAAAATAGGAACTTTTCCCTAAATTATTAACAAGTTCCTAAGCTTTCAAACAAGCCAAATAACAGAAAACACCAGAAATCCATAAATTATAGATTTGTTTACTCATCTTCTTTTTAAAAGCAGAACCCAAGAGGCCTTTCGTGCCATTATTTTTATCAAGAATAACCTGAAAAACCTCCTCGAGCTTTGTCCAAATTGTCTTGACGAAGTCGAAGTGAATGAAGATATGATCGAGATCCTCTTCAGCCTTATAACAAAACCAGCAGCAAGAAGCAAGTGAGAAACCTTTCCTCTGCAGTGAATTTTCTGTAGCCAATTTCCGATGAAGTGCCTTCCAAACTGTAAGAGATCTTCTTGGTTGAATAGATTTTCTCCAAAATTTTTTCACCCCAATTCACCTCCTGAGATTTATTCCTTGCTACTTCATAGAAATCCCGAAGCCGATGTTTGCCATTTGAACACAATTTCCATCGTAGATCATCAGTAATTCTGTCAGCAATAATTATCGTATGAATATCCCTGGCAATATTTGGAAATTTCAAGCAAAACTCTCGAGGAAGATTCCATTCCCTATTGACAATAAAGCTTCCCACATTAGATTGCGTAGGAATGTCCTGAGGAATATTTATTTTAGAAGAAATCGGATAGCCAATCCAGTTGTCATGCCAAAAATTAAGCGCCGAGTTGTTGCCAACAATCCAGATACACTCTCCAAGTAGTTCAGAGTAGCAGTCGCGCAAAGCAGGCCATATTGAAGAAGTAACATACCCACTCCTAATTTTCCTGAAGTTAATCAGATACCAATTTCTCATGAATTCGCTCACAATGCACATTTCACCAATAATTCGCCAAGTCATCCTCTTTAGAAAAGCATGATTAGTAGCTATCAACAATCGAATCCCGAGCCCCCCTTCCCTCTTAGGGCGACAAGATTTGTCCCAAGCAACAGTAGCAACTTTTTTCTTGTCGATTTTGCCTGACCATAAAAAATTCCTCATTGCCGTGTTCATCTTTTTCAGCAGACTTTTAGGCCATTTATACACCATAAATGTAACGACCCGCCTAGCACAGGCCGTTACCATACATACATACGTATTGAACTTACTTAATGTAAACAGCGGAAATTTTTTTTTTTTTTTTATATGGTGCGACACACGCACGAAGGCGTACGTAAGATATATCGGATATTAAATATAGTCGTTCGAGCGTAACCAATAGACATAAATAACACATAAAATAATTACATAAAGTTTCAAAACGCGTAGCGGCTTGATCCCCACATTTCACAGTCCGCAGGTCTCGCCCCTCCATCTTGTATCAACAGTTGCTTGCAGGTTGTTTACCTACAGCATAGACGTAAGACAGTGAGCTTTCGCTCAGCAAGTACAACTATTCTATACTGCGACATAACAAATCATAACATATATATACAACACATCCTAGCATAAACCATAACATGTCATAACTTATCTTAGCATATGCATGAGCCAATTATGCTTCATTATGCTTTCTTATTCATTCATAACTTTCTTATTTTAACTTATGGGCCCCATAACGTAAGTGTTCGTACCGGACGCGCAACTATGAATTGGTTGGGGCGGCCAGTCCATTTCCAACTCAATCCATAGTCCAACCCGACCTACGAGTGGGTCGGTACGACACAGGTAACTTGCTTGCCATCATAACTTTTATTATCTCATACTTAATCTTATTCTTGTTAATTGGTGAACATGCCTCGTGATGTTTCACCCAATTAATTTATGATCTTTTCATGACCTAATTTTATCATAGCATGTCTACATAACATACATTCATGACATACATCTATAGCTTTTTATAATTCATAACATATTTCATGACATTTCTAAATCATAGCATACAACCATAGCATTTCATATTACATAGCATAACATTTCCATAACCTATTATAGCACTTAACATACTATAACATAAAGCATAGCATTTTCCATAGCATTTCCTAATATATAGCCTTTTCATCATACTTAGGCAAGTATATACAATAAAGCCTATCCTGTAGGCGGAGTTGTACTTACCTTGTTTGTGTTTGCTGTGTCCAAAGTCTAGCTTGAGTTTCGTCAGGACACTGCTGTGTATAATATTCTGTTATCAAATAAAAGTAAGGGTTAGAAATGTTGGTATCAAACCAACACTCTTATATAACCTTAGTTTTATACCCTTACTTAACTTTTACATTGTCCTACTTGGTTACATTGAGTAACCTTAGGGTTTAAATCTACTTAAATTTCAAAATCCCATTTCTTTGGAAAAACCTTATATTTTGTGTGTAAAAATCCTTTGTTCAACTTAAAAATCTGAAATCATAAGGTGAGATTGGTAAAAATTATTGACTATTGGAAACTGCCTTTGGAACAGCTTCACAATGCCAATTACCAGTGCAAGTGCAAAATTACTCTTTTTCTGCATTGTTTCTAGAAATCCTGTACAGGAATTTCCTATTTCTTGTACAGTTTTTGAAATCCAATTCCATTTAAAAAATCTAAACCGATTCTAGAAAAGTTTTCTTCACAAAAGTTTTAGCTATCGAAAAATCCTACAACTTTCATGTTTTGAGTAAAACTCAGTTCGAACGTTTACCTAGTCATATGCCCTGATGAACCAATCCTGGCCGTGCATGGGTCCTAGGCACGGTCAGGCTCGGGTTTCAGTGAAAACCGAGGTCATTGGAGCCTCATTTTGCAAAACTGTCTATGATTCCCCCTAGGAAAACCCTACTCTACAACTTTCATGTTTTGAGTTTTTCCCCATTCGGCTTCTAAAGGCCTTAAAATCAGCTTTTCCCGAAACTGGCCAATTTCTACCCGAAATGGCAGTTTTCGGTTTTAAATTCGTTTTACGTCCTATTACGTACACCCTACCTCAACCGACCACATCGGGAGCTTAGAACAGTCATGCAACACGTTTCTAACGTCCAATTTCCACCATGCAAATTAAAATTAGCATCATACATCAAGCATAGAAAACTCTAGCCATAACACAAACACCTAGCATGCAACTTATAACCACCAACCATAAAACCTTAATTAATCAAGCACATACCCTTAAATTCCTAACTAGGGCAGAAATTAAAAGTGAGCTTATGCTTATACAAACTTTGCTTGAAATACATTTAAATTTCCCAAATGAAATTTAAATGAAACTTAGGGGTTTAAGGGATTATACCTCACTTAGATCCAAGATTTGACTTGGCTTTTTCCTCCCCCTGTTTCCTTCACCAACAGCCGGCCTTCCTTAGCTAATAGGGTCCAAAATTTTCAGCCTCCCTTGCCTTGAAGTCCGGTCACCACAGCTTCAAAGAATCCGGCCAAAAGCTCCAAGAATCCGGCCACCACTTAGCTTTTCCTTCCTTGTTCTTCCTTCCCCTTCAACCGGCCTCTTGGCCTCCAATGGGTACCAAACTTTTTGGGCACTTGGTTGATGCTCCAAATTGAAGATCCGGTTACTCAAAACCCTAAATCCTCCTTAGGGTTAAATTTTTTTCTTGCTTTTTCCCTTGCTCCTACAGCCGGCCTTAGTGGCCAAAATGGGCATCAAAAATTTTCCAACTCTTTTTGCTTGCTTTGCAACACAAAACCAACCACTCCTATACTCTAATCACTCTTGGTTTTTGCAAAATTTCCTTTCTTTCCTTCCTTCTCACTCTCGGTTTTGGTGGAGAAAAATTTTGGCATAATCTAGTTAGGATTTCTAATTTTTTTGAATAATGGGTTCACCTATTTATAGGTGAAGATCAACTCTTGAGAATTGCAATTTAGTCCTTGAAAAGACAAGGAATTGCACAATGGGGGGGGGGGGGGGGGGGGTTATGTGGTCCGCCAAGGATGGCTCTAGAACCACTTGAATACTTTCCAAATTTTTTCTTTAATTTCCTAATGATGTCATTAATAAAAAGGTGAGTGAGGTAAGCCACCTTTAGGTATGTTTGGCTCTTTTCCTTATTGTACAGTCCATTTTTAAGTTAACACAGGTATTTCCAATACTGAATTCACTTATACACAGTATTGGTTTACTGAACTACAGTCCAAAATTCATCTGTGTAAAAACGAACTGTATAAAATTTTCTTATAACTTGAAACCACTTGGCCCAAGATATTCTAATTAATGTGCTTGATTTTCTATGGTAGTTTTGAATTCTTAACATATTATTTTATTCGTAAAATGGCTCTATACAGTATAATTTATATACTGCGGGTTATTTTATCGTACAGTTTTTTCTTTAACTTTTTGGGGTCAACCTTTGGCTTTCTCGTCCACCATTGACCTTCTTGTCAACCGTTGACTTTCTTGCCAAGATTTGACTTTCGTGGTCAACAGTTGACTTTTTGGTTAACCGTTGACGTTTTTGGTCAAACTTTGACCAACATAAAAATTTTGGCAATTTTACTCCTTTTTACCTAAAAGGTCGTTTGCTTGACTAGGCAATCATTTTCGAGTCTTATAAAGTTGTAAAAACTCACAAAACATAATAAAAATCCTTAACCGGGCTTTTTCCATAAATACCTTCATGGTTAAATTTGAATTTCTATACAAGAAATTATAATCGTCGAAAACTAGGTATTACAATTTACCCCCTATAAAAATTTTCGTCCTCAAAAATTAAAAGAACACAGGGTAGTTCTTCCTCATATCATCTTCTAATTCCCAGGTTGCTTTTTCAACCTTGTGGTTTCGCCACAACACCTTAACCATGGGAATTGTCTTATTTCTTAGGACCTTCTCTTCCCGATCCAGAATTCGTACGGGCTTTTCTTCATAAGTCAAGTCCGTATGAACTTCCACTGGTTCTTGACTGAGCACATGAGAAGGGTCTGATACGTACTTTTTGAGCATCGAAACGTGGAATACATTATGCATTGATGCTAGCTCTAGCGGCAGGGCAAGCTTATAGGCTACTTTTCCTATCCTTTCAAGGATTTCGTACGGTCCTGTATACCTTGGGTTAAGCTTCCCTTTCTTGCCAAATCGCATTACTTTTTTTATTGGGGCTATCTTGATGAACACCGCGTCTCCGACCTGGAATTCGAAAGGCCTTCTACGCTTATCAGCATAACTTTTCTGGCGACTAAAAGCCACATCCAGCCTTTGTTTAATCTTCTTAATATCTTCTGAAGTCTTTCGGATGAAATCCGTGGTTTGAAGCTGCTTCTGTCCGACTTCTTGCCAATGAATGGGGGATCGACATTTCCTTCCATACAATGCTTCGAATGGAGCCATACCAATCGAAGCGTGATAGCTGTTGTTGTACGAAAATTCGATCAATGGCAGCTTCTGATCCCAATTTCCCTTGAAATCCAGAACACAGGATCTTAACATATCTTCCAGAGTCTGGATAGTTCATTTTGACTGACCATCGGTTTGGGGGTGAAATGCCGTACTAAACTTTAATCTCGACCCCATGGCATTGTGCACACTTGTCCAAAATCGAGAAGTGAAACGTCCATCACGGTCTGAAATGATCGATTTTGGCACTCCATGCAGTCTAACTATCTGGAATACGTAAACTTCAGTCAATTTTTCCACTGAATAGGTGGCTTTGATAGCGATAAAGTGGGCGGATTTGGTTAGTCGGTCAACAATAACCCAAACCGTATCATTCCCAGTTGTAGTTCTGGGTAATCCTATGACAAAATCCATAGTGATTTGCTCCAATTTCCAGTCAGGAAGCTCTATTTTCTGCAATTCTCCGCCAGGATGTCGATATTCGGCCTTAACTTTCTGACAAGTTAGGCATTTTGACACATACTCCGCTATCTCATTCTTTATTTTTGGCCACCAATAGTTCTCTCGGAGATCTCTGTACATCTTGGAAGCTCCTGGATATACCGAATACGGCATCTTATGTGCCTCTGACAATATTTGATCCTTCAGAAATTCCAAGTTGGGGACACAAACCCTTTCTTTGAAGTACATAACACCATCAGCAGAGGTCTTAAACTCCTTTTTCTTTCCATCAAAAAGTTGTGCCTTAATCAAAAAGAGATCTTTTCCTTGATGCGTCCTAATAGTTTTGAGAAGATCGGACTGGAGAGTCAGAGAAGATAATTTTCCTGTCAACAGCTCCAAGTTGAACTCAAAAATTTCTCTTTGTAGTGGCTTCGGAAAAGCTTCAATAGACATCAGCATGCCTACAGATTTCCGACTTAAGGCATTTGCTACCCTGTTTGCCTTTCCAGGGTGGTAAAGGATTTCACAATCATAATCCTTTACAAGCTCTAGCCATCTACGTTGTCTCATGTTGAGCTCCTTCTGAGTGAAAATATATTTAAGGCTTTGGTGGTCTGTGTAGATTTCGCATTTATTCCCATATAAGTAGTGCCTCCAGATCTTGAGTGCGAAAACTACTGCTGCAAGTTCCAGGTCATGCGTAGGGTAGTTCTTTTCGTGATCCTTCAATTGTCGTGAGGCATAGGCGACCACCTTTCAATGTTGCATCAGAACCGCTCCAAGTCCCGTTTTGGAAGCATCACTGTAGATTACGAAATTTCCTGCATCCACGTCGGGAATTATCAACACTGGGGCTCTCGTCAACTGCTTCTTGAGCTCCTGAAAATTCTCTTTACATTTTGATGTCCATTCGAAATTCCTCCCTTTTCGAGTAAGGGCAGTAAGAGGAGATGCGATCTTTGAAAATCCTTCGACGAATCGCCGATAGTAACCAGCTAATCCAAGAAAACTCCTTATTGCTGTAACATTCTTGGGTCTCGGCCACATGCTAACCGCCTCTACCTTAGCAGGATCTACCGAAATTCCTTCTCTTGACATGACATGCCCCAAGAAATGTACCTTTTCCAGCCAAAATTCACATTTAGTGAACTTGGCATAAAGCTGATGTCGCCTTAGCGTCTCCATCACTAATCTCAGATGCTGCTCATGTTCCTCCTGGGACCTTGAGTAAATCAAAATATCGTCAATAAAGACAATGACGAACTTATCCAAATATTCCTCGAATACTCGATTCATAAGGTCCATAAAAGCAGCTGGGGCATTGGTTAGTCCAAACGGCATAACCAAAAATTCATAGTGCCCATAGCGCGTACGGAAAGCCGTTTTAGAGATATCTGACTCCTTAATCTTGAGCTGATGATAACCCGATCGCAGATCGACTTTCAAAAATACCTCTGCTCCCTTGAGCTGATCAAAAAGATCGTCTATCCTTGGAAGGGGATACTTGTTTTTGATCGTGATCTTGTTGAGCTCACGATAGTCGATGCACATACGTAGCGATCCATCCTTTTTCTTTACAAACAAAACCGGCGCTCCCCACGGAGAGTGACTCTGCCGGATGAATCCCTTGTCGAGCAGTTCTTGTAACTGCACTTGAAGCTCTCTAAGTTCAGCAGGGACCATGCAATAAGGTGCCTTTGATACCGGAGTAGCTCCAGGTAATAACTCAATTTCGAAAGAAATTTCACGTTCTGGCGGAAGTCCTGGCAAGTCTTTCGGAAAGATATCCACATATTCATTGATAATGGGGACATCTTCTGGCGTTAATTCCATCTCCCGCTCCTTGTCCACCATGTTAGCTAAGTACCCCTGACAGCCACTAGCTAACATCTTCCAAGCCTTCATTGCCGTGACCAGTCTGGTTGCTGAGTTCCGAGACTGTCCATAGAAACTGAACTCTTCCTCATCATAGGGATTGAAAGCCACATAACGCTTCCGGCAGTCAATCTTGACGTTGTATTTGCCCAAGAAGTCCATCCCTAAGATCACATCGAAATCCTAAAGTTTGATCGCGATGAGATCTACATACAATTCTCTACCACAAATAATTACGGAAATATTCCGTATCCAGAAATCGGACCATAAAATTTCTCCGGATGGTAGAGAAGTTTTGAAAGGCTGCTCTAACTTATTCACACCTCTTTCTAACTTCTGGGCGAACTCCAAGGATATAAATGAGTGAGTGGCACCAGAATCAAACAAGGCAATAGCTTCATAAGTGGCGATAGAGATCTGACTTGTCACCACATGAGAAGTTCCTGCTTCTGCATCTCCTCTCGTATAAGCATAGATCCTGACTTGAGGTTCAGGAGCCTCCAATCTGCCTTACGCGATCGAGGGTCCTTCAAGTCTGGCTTGGACTGCATGCATCTGGCTAGGTGCACTTCGGCTCGGATGTGGAGGGTTCTGATTCTGGGGGTTCTGGGTGCAGTTCCTGGCGTAGTGCCCTTCCTTGCCACATAAGTAGCAAGCATTCGTCCCCAATCTGCACACACCCGGGTGCTTTTTCCCACATTTGGCGCACAACGGGTAGTCAATGCTGTTACCCTCCCTTCCACGGTTATTTCTCTTCGGTGGGAAATTTCTTTGTTGTCCCTGACCCGTGAAATTCCCTTTCCTTTTGTTCCTTCCAAACTGCTTGGAACTTTGGGCGGGGCTACTGGTCTGGTCTTTCTGGTTTGTCTCAGCATTCTGACGAGGCTGCATCTGCTTTACCACGGCCTTCTTCTCCTTTCTGGCTTTAAAAATCTGAGCCCTGGTTTCCTTATCCCGGTTAATCTAATACTCGGCTCGTATCGCTCGACTCACACAGTCGGATACCAGGATAGGCGGGCTACTGCCAGCACTAACTTGTTTGCAGATGTCCGTACGAAACATCTTCATCATTCTTCTGACCTTCTCCTTTTCAGTCGGAACCAGTTCTGGGCACAAAGGGGCTAACTGTTCAAATTTCTTCACGGCCTCCATAACCGTCATCGACCCTTGTTGTAAACTGGTGAACTCATCTTGTTGAGCTGCCAGTATCTCTGCATTGTAGTACATGGCACGAAACTCGGTTACGAAATCCTGTCAATCCATGGCCATGACATCCCGACGCATTTGCACCGTCATCCACCAGTGCCGTGCATCTTTCTTCAAGGCAAATGAAGCACAGAGAACTTTTTCTTGTTCAGTGAGCCGCATGATATCTAAAATAATTTGGATATCGATTAACCAGTTATCGGCGGCTATAGGATCAGTTGGCCCTTCAAACTCGGGCGCTTTCATCCGCCTAAATCGTTCGTAAAACAGATCTTCCCGTACTGGCTGTACATTAACTTGTCCTCCCACTTGTGCCATCGGAATCTCAGCATTCCGGGGAATCTCTGGTTGGACCTCTGGGACTTGAGGTGCTACTGGCGGTACCTGATGGACTGGAGGTGCTTGGTGAACTGGAGGTGGAACCTCATTCACTTGGGGCCTTTGGTTCATTTGGACTATATGTTCTTGTAATCTATTGGTTTCTTGCTGCTGCTCGAGCAGCTGTCTTTGCAAATTTACCACGATTGTCGCAAAATCCGGCTCGGGCGGATTTACAGGCATTGTTCGACGTGGGCGTACCATCCTATCAAACCATCAGAAAAAATATTATCATACTGTTAATATCCTTTCTTTCATACATAATTTATCATGTCGTAACATAATATTTAACATCGCATACTTAATCATAGCATTCATAATCATAACACTTGATATACATATGCTTGTCATAGCGTTAATAATCACAACGTATTAGTTTAACATATTTATCATTTCTGAACTTGTCTTTTTGTACATTTACAAAAAGTATTCATATTTACAATAACGTATGTACATATCTTTTTATCGTACTGTATATACAGGGTCAAAATATGGGATGGAAGTGTCTAACACTTTACCATCGTACATAAGTACAAGCCTATCTGCAAAAATAATAAGCTAGTACAACAGTCTAAAAATCAAAAATATATACATGATCGATCGATCTAACCCTAATCTAGCTCCACGATCGTGACTGTTGAGACATCGGAGCCGGCATCTCCGTCATCATCTAAGATCTCCTCCGGATCCTCCTCGTAGGCATCCCCCTCATCAAGCCATCCTCGGAACCCTGGCTCGTGCTCCGGCTCCTCCTCATCATCCTCGTCATCGCTGGATATAACGATGATCGGAGGGTCCTCAGGCGGGACCTCGGGAGCGTCCTGGTCGTCGGCCTCGGCCTCGAGATCGGCCTCATGAGCAGGTATCTCCTGCGCTGGATCGGCGGGAATCGGGTCCTCTGGAAAAACTGGACTCGGCTCGTATTCCGGCTCAGGCATCCCGTCGTCGTCAGCCGGTACCTCGGACTCCACCACATAATCGTTGGCCTGCATAGCGTGGACGATGACCTCTGCAGCTAGAATGTACTCGACCATATGTGCCACAGTCATGTCAGGTGTAGGCTCTGGAGTGTACTGTCGGATCGGGGGAGGTAGTCTGTTGCGGAGAATCACTAAGGCCTGCATCCCTGGGCTGGGTATATCCAAAGGGATGTGAGGCAACATAGCCTCCTGAAACCTCCGGCAATAATGATCCATCGTCTCCTGAGGGTATGCATGCCAGTCGGCTACAAAACTCTGATACCTCCTGTGCTGCATATCCCGATAGATCTCGGGATCACGGTATGGCTCGTCAGCCCCCTCCTCTAGAATCGGTCCGTAGCGTGTGATTATAATGGCACGAAAATGTGCCCAGGTGCGATCTGGTAAAGTCCCCTCTCTGATCGTCATCCACCACAATCTCGCGTCAGCTATCAGGCACCTGCTAGCTAACGAGACCTGAAAATGAGCCTCTATATGGCATAGGTGGAAGATCGTCTCTAAATCATAGAGCCAGGCCGACAACGTCACCGTCTGGCGAGTGCCGTCAAACAGCAGGGGCCGCATCCCGTTAAACGCGTAAATCGCGTAACAGTCCTCCTCTAACCGCCTCGGGTCCATATCCGCGTATCTAACATAACATATTCGCATAATAAATTAATATATGAAAATAAATTTTAACTTACAATGATGGCGGCGATGACAGGCTGACTATGAAATTTGATCGCAGGGAACCGCTCTGATACCAACTCTGTAACGACCCGCCTAGCACAGGCCGTTACCATACATACATACGTATTGAACTTACTTAATGTAAACAGCGGAAAATTTTTTTTTTTTATATGGTGCGACACACACACGAAGGCGTACGTAAGATATAACGGATATTAAATATAGTCGTTCGAGCGTAACCAATAGACATAAATAACACATAAAATAATTACATAAAGTTTCAAAACGCGTAGCGGCTTGATCCCCACATTTCACAGTCCGCAGGCCTCGCCCCTCCATCTTGTATCAACAGTTGCTTGCAGGTTGTTTACCTACAGCATAGACATAAGACAGTGAGCTTTCGCTCAACAAGTACAACTATTCTATACCGCGACACAACAAAACATAACATATATATACAACACATCTTAGCATAAACCATAATATGTCGTAACTTATCTTAGCATATGCATGAGCCAATTATGCTTCATTATGCTTTCTTATTCATTCATAACTTTCTTATCTTAACTTATGGGTCCCATAACGTAAGTGTTCGTATCGGACGCGCAACTATGAATTGGTTGGGGCGGCCAGTCCATTTCCAACTCAATCCATAGTCCAACCCGACCTACGAGCGGGTCGGTACGACACAGGTAACTTGCTTGCCATCATAACTTTTATTATCTCATACTTAATCTTATTCTTGTTAATTGGTGAACATGCCTCGTGATGTTTCACCTAATTAATTTATGATCTTGTCATGACCTAATTTTATCATAGCATGTCTACATAACATACATTCATGACATACATCTATAGCTTTTTATAATTCATAACATATTTCATGACATTTCTAAATCATAGCATACAACCATAGCATTTCATATTACATAGCATAACATTTCCATAACCTATTATAGCACTTAACATACTATAACATAAAGCATAGCATTTTCCATAGCATTTCATAATATATAGCCTTTTCATCATACTTAGGCAAGTATACACAACAAAGCCTATGCTGTAGGCAGAGTTGTACTTAACTTGTTTGTGTTTGCTGTGTCCAAGGTCTAGCTTGAGTTCCGTCAGGACACTGCTGTGTATAATATTCTGTTATCAAATAAAAATACGGGTTAGAAATGTTGGTATCAAACCAACACTCTTATATAACCTTAGTTATATACCCTTACTTAACTTTTACATTGTCCTACTTGGTTACATTAAGTAACCTTAGGGTTTAAATCTACTTAAATTTCAAAATCCCATTTCTTTGGAAAAACCTTATATTTTATGTGTAAAAATCCTTTGTTCAACTTAAAAATCTGAAATCATAAGGTGAGATTGGTAAAAATTATTGACTATTGGAAACTGCCTTTGGAACAGCTTCACAATGTCAATTACCAGTGCAAGTGCAAAATTACTCTTTTTCTGCATTGTTTCTAGAAATCCTGTACAGGAATTTCCTATTTCCTGTACAGTTTTTGAAATCCAATTCCATTTAAAAAATCTAAACCGATTCTAGAAAAGTTTTCTTCACGAAAGTTTTAGCTATCGAAATACCCTACAACTTTCATGTTTTGAGTAAAACCCAGTTCGAACGTTTACCTAGTCATATGCCCTGATGAACCAATCCTGGCCGTGCATGGGTCCTGGGCACGGTCAGGCTCGGGTTTCAGTGAAAACCGAGGCCATTGGAGCCTCATTTTGTAAAACCGTCCATGCTTGCCCCTAGGAAAAACCCTACTCTACAACTTTTATGTTTTGAGTTTTTCCCCATTCGGCCTCTAAAGGCCTTAAAATCAGCTTTTCCCGAAACTGGCCAATTTCTACCCGAAATGGCAGTTTTCGGTTTTAAATTCGTTTTACGTCCTATTACATACACACTACCTCAACCGACTGCATCGGGAGCTTAGAACAGTCATGCAACACATTTCTAACCTCCAATTTCCACCATGCAAATTAAAATTAGCATCATACATCAAGCATAGAAAACTCTAGCCATACAACAAACACCTAGCATGCAACTTATAACCACCAACCATAAAACCCTAATTAATCAAGCACATACCCTTAAATTCCTAACTAGGGCAGAAATTAAAAGTGAGCTTATGCTCATACAAACTTTGCTTGAAATACATTTAAATTTCCCAAATGAAATTTAAATGAAACTTAGGGGTTTAAGGGATTATACCTCACTTAGATCCAAGATTTGGCTTGGCTTTTTCCTCCCCCTGTTTCCTTCACCAGCAGCCGGCCTTCCTTAGCTAATAGGGTCCAAAATTTTCAGCCTCACTTGCCTTGAAGTCCGGTCACCACAGCTTCAAAGAATCCGGCCAAAAGCTCCAAGAATCCGGCCACCACTTAGCTTTTCCTTCCTTGTTAATTCTTCCTTCCCCTTCAACCGGCCTCTTGGCCTCCAATGGGTACCAAACTTTTTGGGCACTTGGTTGATGCTCCAAATTGAAGATCCGGTTACTCAAAACCCTAAATCCTCCTTAGGGTTAAATTTTTTTCTTGCTTTTTCCCTTACTCCTACAGCCGGTCTTAGTGGCCAAAATGGGCATCAAAAATTTTCCAACTCTTTTTGCTTGCTTTGCAACACAAAACCGACCACTCCTATACTCTAATCACTCTTGGTTTTTGTAAAATTTCCTTTCTTTCCTTCCTTCTCACTCTCGGTTTTGGTGGAGAAAAATTTTGGCATAATCTAGTTAGGATTTCTAATTTTTTTGAATAATGGGTTCACCTATTTATAGGTGAAGATCAACTCTTGAGAATTGCAATTTAGTCCTTGAAAAGACAAGGAATTGCACAATGGGGGGGGGGGGGGGGGTATGTGGCCGGCCAAGGATAGCTCTAGTACCACTTGAATACTTTCTAAATTTTTTCTTTAATTTCCTAATGATGTCATTAATAAAAGGGTGAGTGAGGTAAGCCACCTTTAGGTATATTTGGCTCTTTTCCTTATTGTACAGTCCATTTTTAAGTTAACACAGGTATTTCCAATACTGGATTCACTTATACACATTATTGGTTTACTGAACTACAGTCCAAAATTCATCTGTGTAAAAACGAACTGTATAAAATTTTCTTATAACTTGAAACCACTTGGCCCAAGATATTCTAATTAATGTGCTTGATTTTCTATGGTGGTTTTGAATTCTTAACATATTATTTTATTCGTAAAATGACTCTATACAGTATAATTTCTATACTGCGGGTTATTTTATCGTACAGTCTTTTCTTTAACTTTTTGGGGTCAACCTTTGGCTTTCTCGTCCACCATTGACTTTCTTGTCAACCGTTGACTTTCTTGCCAAGATTTGACTCTCGTGGTCAACAGTTGACTTTTTGGTCAACCGTCGACGTTTTTGATCAAACTTTGACCAACATAAAAATTTTGGTAGTTTTACTCCATTTTACCTAAAAGGTCATTTTCTTGACTAGGCAATCATTTTCGAGTCTTATAAAGTTGTAAAAACTCACAAAACATAATAAAAACCCTTAACTGGGCTTTTTCCATAAATGCCTTCATGGTTCAATTTGAATTTCTATACAAGAAATTATAATCGTCGAAAACTAGGTATTACAATAAAACTGTTATTCAAGGAGCTACTTATCACCGAATTAGTAACAGTAAGTCTTCCAGTCATCGACAGATTAGCACCTTTCCTATTAGAAAATTTGGCAATGGTCTTATCAGCAATCTCCTGAAGATATTTGCATTTAGGAGTGTCCCTGAAGAAAGGAACGCCCAAGTAGCGAAAAGGAAGTTGACCTCTCCTCATAGAAAGCCTTTGCACTATCTCATTTGCTCTTTTGCTAGAGACAGTCTTACCCAGAAAGACATCTAACTTTTCCACATTAATGATTTCCCCAGATAGATTCCCATAGCACGTAAAAATATCCTTCAAACACTCGATATTTTTATTGGTAACCCTGCCAAAAAGAAGAACATCATCTGCAAAGAAAAGAGGAGAGGGAGTGGTACCTCCTCTGTGAGCAGTGATCAGGGATAATTGGCCTTCATCTACTTTTTGTTGAATTAGACGGCTTAAAAAGTCTTCAGCAATACCAGATTGTCTAACTCCTCTTCCACAACTGAAAAAGCCATCTGGAGTGCCATTAATCAAAACTGATAACTTTGTAGAGTGGAAAATATTATTAATCCAATCGCAAAATCTTGTAGAGAAGCCGAACGCTTGTAGGACTTTAATGAAAAATTGCCAATTATGTAACACCATCTACCTGAACTAAAGAAGCTTAAATCAACTTTACTAGTTAAGATAGCTGATATTACATTTGTTACATAATAAGCGTATATAAATAATAACTGAGAAAAACTAGTTTCTTTTTGGATTGTAAAATATTGTAAATATTTTGTGTGTTAAACTTTTGTAAATAGTAATGTTTTTGTAATGAAGATAAACATGTTTTTCTCAGTTACTATTTATATACGCTTATTATGTAAGAAATGTAATATCAGCTATCTTAACTATTAAAGTTGATTTAAGCTTCTTAGTTGAGGTAGATGGTGTTACAAATTAATAGTGTCAAAAGCTTTCCGAATGTCAATTTTTAGAGCCATGTTACTTCCAAAAGCTTTTTTATCAAGAGAATTAACTCCTTCAGACGCTAAAGCAATGCAGTCATGAATTTGTCTGCCCGGGATAAAGCCGAATTGATTTTTTGAAATAATTCGTTAGGCAATCTTCCCAAGTCTATCGGCAATGATCTTGGTAATTATTTTAAATAAAAAATTGCCAATAACAATAGGACGAAAAGCATCAATAGACAAAGCATCATTCACCTTAGGAATCAAAACAATGAAGTTGGAATTCAGATTTTGCGGTACATAACGTATGATGAAGAAGCTCCTGACAGTTTGAAGGACATCATTTGCAATAATGCTCCAACAATTCTGATAAAATCTGCCATTATAACTATCTGGACCAGGTGCACAAGAGGGGTCTAGAGCGAATACAATATCACGTATAACCTCATCAGAAGGAACATCAAGAAGATATTTATTTTCCTCGTCAGTTACATGTTTAGGAACTACGGAATCCACCACACTGAGATCCCCATTGATTTGCCTCTCTACAAATAAGTTTTTTTTTGCTTTGTGAACCCTTAATAAAGTGTGATAATAGGCTGAATTACGATCTCTCTCTTTAGCCCATTGAACGCGATCCTTATCTCTCAAAAAAGTTACTAGAATTTTAAGCTTGTCTTCAAGATTTTTGTTTGCTTCTATCTCTTGAAAAAGAGCTTCTGAGAATCCCTCTTCTGTGATTCTTTCTTCAATATGATCAAGATTTTTAGTTGCACTTTCAACAGCATGAAAGACATTACCAAAAACATTTTTGTTCCAAAGCTTGAGTCTATCTTCAAAATACGCAATTTTTGGCTAAGAGGGATATTGCCTAAATTCTTCCTAACTACAGTCACCAAAGGAAGAAATTCATTATTTTGACACCAAGCAGATGAGAAGCGAAAAGGAATTGGGCCCCTGGGAACATTATTGGCAGCGTTTATTAGAAGATGATTATGATCAGAAACATCCCTGGTAAGAGTAGTAACAGTAAAAACATCCCAAGCATCCAACCATTCCTAAGTGCACAAGCAACGGTCCAATCGTTGTTCAACATGAGAATGAACACCACGACGTCATTAGTCCAGGTGAAGAAAGAACCATGAGCGTTAATATCAATGAACCCACAAGAGTCAATGAAACTGTTGAACTCATTGCATGAAATCTGACGAGGAGGATTTCCCAATTTTTCATGAGCACCTAGAACCGCATTGAAATCTCCAAAGGTCCATTCCAACTATTTTTTATCCGAATAATCTTCTCCAGACCTACGAACTCTATAGAAAACACTAGCATATACAAAAGTGATTCTATGTAGTGAATTAGTATCAGAAAATTCAATTGAGATCTGCTGAGCATCCACATCAACAACAGTGATATGAACAAAATTATTTAAGGCAAACAACCAAATGTTAGGTAATTTGTCGTGGCGTACTAGCCACATGTGAGAGACCTAACGATCTCCAATAATTATTGGGAACATTTGTAATATCAACGAAAGGTTTTGTAATGCAAACGAAATCTGGTCTAAATTTGCGACAATTATTGGCGAGGGCATTTCTAGATGAATCCAAACCTACCCCCTGATGTTCCAATATAGAACCTTCATTTATGATAATTTATATTATTACCTCTGGTCCTGCTAGACTTTCGAACACTTTGTTTTTTTGCCTTTACTAAAGTAAAAGCTCCTTGATCTTCATTTTTTGCTTTTCCGCCCATGAAGCTGCTGTAACTTTGTTAACTTCCTCAACACCTACTGAAACACGTTCATTGAGTGAAGAGTTAGGGAAATCAATAGTAATATTACCTACAGACAAATCCCTGACGTTTGGCATATTGACAACTGGAGAGCTGCTTGGAATTGGTGTGTTTTGATGTTTCTGTCCGGATGACGAACTAGATTCATTCAAGGTGTTCGAACTTGTCAGGCTCATAGTAGGGGTAGAATCAATCCCCGTTTTCTCCTTCTCGTCCTTCTCGTTAGCCACCAGTAGAGGACATAAAGTCTTTTCGTTTTCAATCTCATTATCTGCCTTCTGAGTATCTTCATTATTGAAATTGTCCGCAGCTATTTGTTTATCTCTTTGTTGAGATTTCGGTTGTTGAACTTGCACCGCTGGTTCATTTACTTTCGAAGCTTCCATTCACTCTTTCTTGCCCTTTAATTCCGATGAATACCTGCAGGGAACTTGCATGGCCTATGAATTTGCATTGAGAGCAAAAGTCCGGAACATTCTCATTCTTAACTGACGTGAAAATCGAGCCTTCCGATCGTTCAAACATTAAAGTGTATTCGAGTGGCTTAGCTAAATCAACGTTGATCAATATTCTAGCATAATAACCAAAGTTTCCCTCCATCCTGTTTTTATCCAGCTTCAACGGTGTTCCAATTCCCCGAGCAATCTCGAACAATATCTGTTTGTCCCAATATTCCCAGATAAATCATAAAAGCGAACCCACAATTGAGTATTTGTAGTTTTCTGCCTGTGTGGGTATCCGGAATCCACGGCTACAGTCGGAGAATTCCCGGTCGCAACAAACAGGAACCAGTGGCCCAGACTCGATTCTTACCTTCAACCGTAGAAAACTGCAATTGGAAAAAACCTCGTCCAAGCGACACTAGTACAAAAAAAGGATATCAAGACGGTTTTTAACCGTCATGAAAAGATACAACGACGGGTTTTTAACCATCGTGGAATCTATTTGGAATCCACGATGGTTTTTTAACCGTCGTAGAATAAACGAAATTGACACCAAATATAAGGTAGAAGGAGTTTCCACGATGATTTTTACTAAAAACTGTCGTGAAACCGTCGGAAGATTAACATAACACGACGGTTTTATCTAAAAACCATCGTGTCCTGTCAATTTTCCACGACCGTTTTCCATGAAAACTGTAGTCGAAAGTTTTGAATGAATTTTTTTTTTTAATTCTTGCGATTTCCCACAGGTGGCAAATCCCGTGTGTTGTCCATTGCACAGCCCAGATTGAAATAATATCTAATCAGTAATTAATTTTGTGTCAAAATGTACAACAATTATTACAAAAACATACATTACATTACAAAATTTATAGATTGTCTCATAACTATATTGGATGAACTGCATTACAAAATTAGCCTACTCTTACCTTACTAAACTCATTTCAACGTCGGTATAAAAATCATTAGTTTGAAGTAAGGATAATCCATCAAGAGTCAATGTTATTTCCCGCATAAAGGCTAAAACAAAAAAACCTCATTCAACATGACCTTCTTGTAGAGGACATCGAGGAGTATCGATCAATGTTTCATAGTTGCATCGCTTTCTTACTCATTTTCCCACTAAAATCTTCCAATCATTATGAGCCCTAACAATTTTACAAGGCTCAAAACAATTACAACAAGAATAATGTAATGTCCAATCACAATTTGGAACATTAAAATATACTTACAACTTAATTAAGTCTTCAAAATCATCACTCGATTTGTTTCCAAGATGATTAAAATACATGACCGAGTCATCCTACGGATCAAAAACTGTCAAGATCCAATGTTTTCTACTATTATATGGCATGAGAAATAACTTTCCTTTCAGTGCGTTAGTTAAGAGCCGTAAAATATTGTTGGCTTTCTCTCTATGATAGTTAAGTCATTGCCAATGATGGCCGGTTGTGTTGGGCACTCTATTTGCAAGCCGTCACGTATGGAACATTGTGCATAATAAGCCAACGGTCTCAAGTCGAAGGAAATTTTACTAAAGTCGAACGAAGGTAGTTGTTGTTACGCATTTTATTGTTGTACCTCCGGTTGTGACTGTAGTTTTTTTATTTTTTCCCTTCTCTCTTTTTGATGTGTTTGTTTCCCTCGACCACTTGGTCGGGAATGTTACTAGGTCCTCGACTTGCCTGGCTTAGACTCGTTTCAATGACGATTAATCTTTTCGGCCAAGCAACAAACCCACCGACAACTTTTTCCACAATTGTTGCTTTATTTGTCGGAATAGGTAGGAGTGCATGTTTTAGTTTCAAGACTATAATTATTACTCGCACGTTCTTCTCACTTAAAGGAATCTCATGGACTGTATTGGTTGGAACACCCTCCATGTATGCCCTGCCAATTGCAACAAGCACGTCTCTATATTAATTGAATCATCAAGAAAGAGCTAGCATTCCTTACTTGCTTTTGGTGTGAGTTGCTGATCCGATACCTCAGGTTCTTTTTCATTAAGGGTGCAACTAGCCTTGAAGTTATTGTGTTGATCAATAATGGGTGCGGTATTCTCATCATCCATAGTCTCTCGGTCAATACCATATTTTGCGCAAAGTTCCTGTATGGTTTTTTCCAACACAGCAAGCTGACGTTTCACTACTGATACTTCAGTATTATCCTTTCAACTTGGCATAATGTTGAAGTACTGAGACTGCCAAACAAACTTAGACTGACCATGGGTACATCCCGAATGTTCGTCATTGCTAATGACTTGGTCAATATATCATCAGTCCCAATAGATTCGAAACTCCCTTGCGTCTGCTGTAAACTATAATTCCCCTGTAAGAATTAGAAAACATGTCATGAACTCGTAAATAAGAATGTATAAATAAGACTAACTAGCAAATAACAAAGTTTTATACTTACTATCATATCACCAACAATCCTAAATTATGGATTCTTGTACTCTTTACTAGGTTTGACGTGCATGTCCAGCCACAAATTATGTCTTGCTAGCCATTCTCCCATCATTTCAAACTGTAGTTTATTAATTACCATTAGTAAATATAAAGATAAAAATAATTGATTTATACAATGGGAAAAAATCAAACCAAGTTATTCACATATAAGTTTTTGATCACGTTTCCTATACCCGTCTCGGCCTCCCATTGATCCGTATTTGCTTCTCTTTCTTAACTCACATCCTTGTTGTGACAGTTTTTTGAATTTCGGCCAACATTGATATTTAATGAATCTTTCCCAATCATTCTGACTTTGGAAGGGTAATTTTTCACCACTTTGGGAGGCCAAGTCCACACACTTTCTTTGTCAATATGATCCTTGACAAAAGTATGGTAAAGATCATGTCTAAAATTTTTGGCGGAGTCTGCGCATTATTTCAAAGCTGGTTTTTTAAACGAAAGTTCCACAATAAAAGAAATTATGACTTCCACCCACACTCTTTCTTTCACTGGGGCTAAATCAGCACTTCTAAAGTCAACTATCCATATGGAAATATGCTATCGAGTAAGCACTTCAATCCGACTCTGTAATTCATCCCCCTCCTTCCCTATCGATTGCCCTTTAGGGTCCAATGAAACTTGAATTCTTTTTCGTCTTTTCCTAATTATATGGACTTGTCTCTCTTCGTTTACCATCTTTGTTGGGATTGAATTTGGGTGTAATTATTCTTCATGGTTTTCCAACTTGGGAAGTCGTTGACACATCCTCCTCATCTTGTGATATTTTAAGTCAATCTAAACCAAATCCTCACCCAAACATGTAAAAAACTCAAAATCATACAATAAATCAATCTACAATTAGTCACCCAAACATGTAAAAATCATACAAAATCATACTTGTGATATTTTAAATCAATCTAAACCAAATCTTAACATAATTATATAAAAAACACACAATCATAAAATAAGTCAACTCATACTCAAACTTCAATGTACACAATTCAAAGGTCTAATACTTTTTTTTTTTGTTTTTTATAAATATTCTCACATTTGAGCATTTTGTCGAATATATAATATGCAAAAACATAAATCACAAAGTAAACACTTTTTTCCGAAAAAGAATCACTTAAAATTACAAACACAATTAGCAATTGAAATATGCAAAACCATTATTAGCCATGCACATTAGCCATGGCTAATAAAAAGGCACAAATTCAAATTCAAATTAGCCATAACTAGAGCTTGTGAGTTACACATTGCCGAAGAAGCCTCCCTGGCGATATCTCTGCTGCTGAAGCTTCAGGTTAGAAAATGTGTTCATGTGGTGCGTCAACGGGGTAGGCAGCGGAGGATGGGTTTCGAGGGAGAGATTGAAGGGAGGAGTCACGGCGGAGATTGAAGGCGAGAGAGAGAGGGAGAGGCACGAGAGAGAATAGTGGGAGGAGTCGCGGTGGAGATTGGAGGCAAGGGAGAGAGGGAGAGGCGTGAGAGAGAATGGAGGGAGGAGTCGTGGCAGAGGAGATGGATTTCGAGGGAGAGATTGGAGGTGAGGGAGAAAGAGGCACGAGAGAGAATGGGTTTCGGGAGGGAATGAGGGGGGTTTTTTTTTTTTTTTTTAAATTTAATTTAACATCTAAAACTAGAATTTCAATAAAAAAATTTTAAAAAATAAAATAACAATCCACAGCCATTTTTTAGGAAAACGGTAGTGGAAAGTTCAACATTATATGATGGTTTTTTTTTAAAACCACCGTTTAATGTTGGAAACCACTACCGTTTTCCAGAAAAACGGTCAGTTCTAGATCCTTGCATGAGCAAAATTCTTACTCTACTCTCCATCATAGGAACCGGCCATCCCCCTCTCTCTTTTTCTCTCTCTCTCTCTCTCTCTCTCTTTTTTCTAAGGCTAGAGAGGAATAGTTGAGAAGGAACTAATGGCATGTTTACTTACCTGTAATCGGAGTGATCATGAATCGGAGTGGGCTGGATTCGGAGTCAGGATTCGAAGTCAGAATATGCTGTTTACTTAGGTTCCAGGAATCGGAGTTGGAATCACTGTCAATCCCATTCATGCATTTACTTAGAACAGGAATCAGAATCAGTTGCTATAAATTTACTTGTATACCCCTTTATTTATTGTGTTTTCAAAAATTAAAAAATTGATTAATTTTTTTTATTTATTATCATACTCTAATCAAAAGTAAAATAATCATTATGACATTAAGACAATAAAACTAAATTGTGTAATTTTTTGTTTAAAAAAATTTAAAAGAGGAAAAAAAAAAGAATTAAAATAAGTAAAGTATAAAAAATATAAATATAGAAATATAATAATATATTGTGATAAAAAAAAGTTTTTTATTTACTCTAATAACATTAATAATAATTAGGATAGTTATATAATATTAAGTTAATAAAAATATATTATATTTGATTAATAAAAATAATTAATATAAAAAAAGTGAATAAGCGTGAAAAAATTAGGACTATTTCAATCTTTTATTTTTCTTTTTCAATCCTCAAATAAGAAAGTATAATTGGGGGTAAAATAGTAACTTAACTTTAATATCAGGAGTGGGAGTGCTAATCCAATAGGGGGGACTTGGGATTATCAATCCTCTTATTCAATCCCAAATTAGTATGGGCCCCACATAATTTCACTCACATTCCAAGATAAAAATAGGTAAGTAAAGATAGGATTGATTCTCATTCCCTATTTCGATTTCCTATTCCTGGAAAGTAAACAAGCCATAAAGGTTAGGAAGTTCACTAACCACCCCTATTTATAGGTGAAAATTTTCAAATTTTCCACAATTATTTTTATTTCTAAAATTCTCCTTAAAATTACATATTGGTCCTTAAAAGATAAAATATTTGCCTTCTAGTCCCCTTAGGTGGCCCGCCATGCATGTGTTGGAGCCAAGAAAATTTTTTTCAAACTTATCTCTAATTTTGATTCCTTGTTCCCTAAGGCCACCAAGACAACTGGCTATGTGGCATAGGTGGAGGGATAATTCAAAAACAATAAATCAAAAATTGTGTATTTATCCACAATTACTTAGCCTCCAAGTAAGACCATGTTTGGCACTCCCCTTAATACGCAGTCTAATTTCTTGATAATCTAGATAGTGCCAATACTGTTTTAACTATCAATAGTATAGTATTACTGGACTACAGTCTAGAATTTATCTGCACTTAACTGGACCACGTATAGGATTTTCTTAGGACTTGAAGCTACTTAGTCCTCCTTGCTCCAAACATAATTCCTGATTTTTCTGGAGTGATCTCATTCCTTATTCTTACTTCTTCATCCGTAATGACGGTCGGTCACAGTATAATTTTAATACTGCTTAATACACTGCAGTACCATCCTATTCAAGTCATAATTTATCTTGATCATTCATTGGCCCGAACAACATCATAATTCATGGTTCAGCCTTTTCATCATAAAGCCTTATCTTTGACTTAATAAATCGTCATTGAGTCTTATAACACTATAAGAACTCTGTAAGAACTCGAACATAACATATTCTGATAATCAAATCAGATCATGTGATTCACATTGTCATACATCGTACAGACTTAGATTTCTATTATTTCTAAGGAAATCACGAGTCTGTTAAAATTTCGGTTGTTACATACTTAGAGCTAACAACCAAGATAACCTAAGCAAAGATATAATATAAACTAACCATAAAGAACCATTATATAGGAAAATAAGAAACATGAGCTTATGCTCTTACATCCCATAACTTGAAATACAATTAAATCTCATAAACCAAAACTTAATGAAAATCTTAGTTAGAGGATCAAGATTATACCTCTAGAGCTTTGACAGAGTTGATTCTAGTGCTTGAATGAGCAAAAATTCTTACTCCACCTTTTCACCATAACAACCGGCCACCCCTCTCTCTCTCTCTCTCTCTAAGGGCTAGAGAGAAAAAGTTGAGAGGAGAACTAAAAGTTTGAGAAGCCAACTAAAATGGTTCAATTCTCACAACCCACCTCTATTTATAGGTGGAAATTTAAAATTTTTTAAAATTATTTTTTTTCTTAAATTCTCTTTGAATTACATATTTGGTCTTAAATACAAAATATTTGCCTTCCAAGTCCCTAAATGGCCAGTCATATGGAGCTTGAACCAAAAAAAAATCTTTTCATACTTATCTACAATTACTTGGCCTCCAAGTAGCGGCGTGTTTGGCATTCCTCCTAATACGCAGTCTATTTTCTTAATAATCCAGATAGTATCAATACTGTTTTAACTATCAACAGTATAGTATTGCTGGACTGTAGTCTAGAATTTATCTGCACTTAACTGGATCGCGTATAGGTTTTTCTTAGGACTTGAAATGTCTTAGTCCTCCTTGCTCCAAATATTACTCCTGATTATTTTAGAGTGACCCTAATTCTTATTCTCAATTCTACATCCGTAATGATGGTTGGCCACAGTACAATTTCAATACTGCTTATTACACGGCAGTACCGTCTTAATCATGTCGTAAATTATCCTGGTTATTCATCGGCCAGGATAAAACCATAAATCATGATTCTGCCTTTTTCACCATAAGGCCTCATACTTGACTTGATAAACTGTAATAGAGTCTTATAACACTATAAAATTTAAATATATTCTGATAAATCAAATCATGAACTTCGCATTGTCATAAATGGTACAGACTTAGATTTCTATTATTTCTAAAGAAATTGCGAGTCCGTAAATCTTTCGGTTATTACACCACTGGTGTTCCCCTTACTCCAAGGTGCTTCTCTTTTCCAAGCAATCAGGCAGAGGATGACTGCGCAATGTGACCACATCAAGTGATCACATCGGGTATTTTGTCAAAGGCTTTTGACATCAACAGATAACTTAAAATAAAAAATTTCATAACTAAAAATTAATCTAAATAAATTCAAAATCTTTAATAAAAATAATTATTTACAACATAATAATTTTTCATTAATCTCTGTACCAAAATCTCAAAGTGTATAGACGCCTCATTTCTTGGTGTCCCAATTTTCTTAAAATTACAATTTTAAATTACCATTCCAATCGCATGCATGTTCCAAAAAGATGTAACTTTATACAACCCTTTTAAAAAAAAAAAACAATAAATAAATAAATATATATATATATATATATAAAGTCTCATAACCGACACTATATTGTATCTGATAATATAAGCTTAAATTATTACGAATGTGAATTTCAATTATTAGAAATGTGAATTCATATAAAAGGAAATGTTGTTAAAATAAATGTCAATTCCCACTATTTCATATTTTTTTGGGCATGAATTCAGATTTCTAATAACTGATGTTCAGATTTACAGTAATTGAAATTCACATTGTCGGATACCATTCAATACTGTATAGGAAACCAATCCTCTATATATATATGAATCATTGGTCCAAATAGTCTCTAAATTCTTTAAAAGGTAACGGTTTAGTCCCTATTTATTTATATTTTATGCTGGAGTTAGGTGTGTAACTATCATTAAATTATGCATGTAACCTTTTTTTTAAATTGAATTCAACTTATTTTTTTCGTTAAAAAAAAATCATTTTGGAAAGGAAAACAATAATGAATTAAGAATTATTGCAACACTTGTTTTGCTTAAAACGGTAAGTATTGCAACAGATCTTAATTGTTAAAAGCACGTGTATTTATCTTTTTTTAGAGGGAAAGGCACGTGCATTTTAGCCAAGTGTTTCTTTTGACATAATATTTGAATTCGATTTTTTTTTTTTCAATTTCGGATTAGGGGAATTTGAACTTTATACTTTTCGATAAAGTTAAGTGTGGTGTTATTGTTGGATTATGCTTACAAATACTATTTGAATTGATTCCAATTAGGATTTTTTTATTTTTTTATTTTTGAGGTTGATTGCAATTAGAATTATGATGATGTACAATGAACCTTTCAAAAAAAAAAAAAGGTATAATTAAAAAATAAATATTGCGTGCCCGCCCGCCCCAACCCCCCCCCCCCCCCCAGTTAAAAAAATCCTTATCAGTTAAAAAAATCCTTATCATGATTAGTGATGAAATCAGGAAATTTGGTTAGGGGACTAATAACTATATGGGGAGATTTTGAAGGATATGAATTAGATTTATATTTTTTACAGGGCCTTTATGCAATTTTCGTATTGATATATACGTAAGTAAATAAAAGGGGGTGGGGACAAGCCCCACTAAGCTTTAATTGCGTCTGTGCATGATCATGCATGAAAAATCTTGCTTCAAGTAAGAAAACAGAAAGGGAAAAGACAAAACCAACCCTATTTGTTTTTTTTTTTTTTTTAAACACAACAAGCACACACAAATAAATTTCACGGGAAAGATCGACCAAAGGGTTTTTAGGAGGAGGAATCATATAGACTCATAAGTGGACTTCAACTTTCAGACAGCCCATGGGATGCTGTTTGTGTGGAATCCAGATCTGCAGTCCCATTTTTCTATCTCAAAAGCTGTTCCCTCAATAAATTTTTGACAAGTCATCAATGTGTTAAAAAATTTTGAATATTTAATATTTTTTATGTGGCTAAATTCTTAAATTCAGATTATGCGACATGATACTATTAGGGGGATAGTCAATGAGACAGGAAATCCGAGACAGTAGATCTTGATTCGTTTGTGTGTGCTTGATGTGTTTACCTAAAAAACAAGTAGCTACTTGGTGAGACTTACATTGACGGGGAGTGAGGATCTTGAGTGGCTAATAACCTTATTTGAATGTTTTAATATGAGTAGTACAGAAGTTGCAATTTAAAGGGGTAGTAAGTAAGTTGCAATTTTCGGAAATATTGGATAAAATTGATTAATAGCTTAACTTTGGCTTGGACTATAAGAGAAAGTTATGGCGCCAAAACTTAGTGCATTATCAGGATTGTTGTCTGATCTAGAGTACGTTGGAAGGATAAAAAGTCTTTGTACAGCATTAGAACCCTCTTATGTCAAGGTTTTATAATTTTTCGGAGATGTATCCAAATTATTTCGAATTGTTAAAATGTGACTTGACTTAGAAAGGTAGTGTAAACGGATAGAAATTGTAAGTTATGATTAAAAATTACTTGGTGTTTAATATCCATCATTTTAGTAAAGCTCGAGGCATACACGTGCTATAATTAGTAGGTCCGCATTAAAATATCTTCAAGTTTTGATATTTGAATTTAAAAAAAAAAAAAAGGTGCTCTCCAATTAAGCATGCATTTAGTGTATAGGTTGGAATTGAATTTTTTAGATTGGAATTGAATTATGTGTTTGATGAGATGTTTGAATTGTTGAAGTTAAAAAGTGTAAAAACTTTAAATGTGTACGGAAAAAAAATAACATAGAGTATGTTTCGTTCATCTCTAAAATTTTTACAATTAAAAAAAAAAACCCATCTAATTTGTACGTGTATACGCAAAGTTATGAATTTTTAAAGTTTGAGTTACAAAACTATAATACTGTAAATAGTGATACTGAGATTGACTTTTCAGAAAAACACTAAAAAAAGTTATGATTCAAATTGAATTGAACTAGTATACCAAACAAGCCATAAGAGTTATCTGTTATGTAAATTTACCATTTACTAAATTTAGTGAAAAATTTCTCACCAAGTATAATTAGTGTTAAAGTTGGCAATTGATTTCTATGTCGGTTGATATCTCAACTTTTTTGTTATCTAAGATTTTTTTTTTTTTTTTTTTGAAAGAAAAAGTGCATAAACATTAATAAAGAGTTACAAACTAAACAATACAATACAAAGATGCAGTCATAACCCTCAACCATCTATACAAATAACTGACACATAATGGGAACGGTGTAAGTCTGAGGCCAAAATAAAAGAAAACACCTCGACGCGCAAAAAACGAGCATGTACCAAGCTCTGCTTAACAAAGTCCCAACCAACAACGGAGACTGCCGATCAATTGGGAGCCACAACCTCAGATCACAGAGATCACCAAACACCCTACATAGCCACAAGTCTAGTAGGACCAACAAACCACCAAGATCTAAATCTGACAAACAAACCACGAGTCCGGATAATAGGAAGACCATCGTTACTATTGAGGACTGAAAACAGACACACTAAAACAATAAACAAAACCAGATCTGCTTATGATATGTAGTTATTACACCTACACACAAACATACTAAAACAAAATGAAAATCTACTAATACCAGAAAAGCCACAGGCAAGAAGATGACCACCACAGTCAAAGTAAATAGCCTGAAAGTACTGTCAATGCCATGATCCTTGCCCTCCATTTCGGCGGAGCGCAAGCTTCCCAACCCTGTAGTCACCTCCACACCTAGTAATCTCCCCGCGATGGTCAGATCTTCATCTTTAGGGTCGGAAAACCGACAACAAGCAAGACGCTGCCGCATGTTCCCGGTCCCCTGAGAGGCACACCCTCTAAAAATCCTAAACACCGCAGGAAGAGAGAGAGAGAGACAGAGTTTTTACTTGTAGCTAGCCCTACAAACATGGTTATCAAAGTTATTACATATAATTTTGTCATTTTTAAATTATATAAATACTAAGACTTTATTTTTACGGATTATGAAACCTAATGATATTGACATAAGATATATATATAGTCTACTAGAGATGTTCATGTTCTATACCGAGAGAAAATTTTTACTAGTAGCTAGCCCTACAAACATCGTTATCTAAGTTATTACATATTATTTTGTCATTTTTAAATTATAAATATTAATACTTTATTTTTACGGATTATGAAACCTAATGATAATGACATAAGATATATATATTATACTAGAGATGTTCATGTTCTATACCAGTCCCAACATTCACACATGGATTTAATGCTTCTCTTTGGGTAAACTAAGTTGTGGGGATAAAGATTGGGGAAACAAATTAAAATAATTAGTGGACAATTTATTTAAAATGAATTTCTGGACAATTTATTGAATATAGAGATGGACAGGGTTAATATATATATATATATATATATATAAACGAATATAAGCAGAATTTCAAAAAGATAATGGACGATACTAGTTCTTCGATATTGAGTGAGTCATGTCCATCAAATTTGAGAGGATATTTTAATAATTTAACAATAATTAGTTTAATAAAAATTAAAAAAAAGTCATTAAAAAACTAAATTCAATCTCTCTCTCTCTCTTTCTCTCTTCATTTCCTTTCTCAGCAACAAAAACTCAAATCCAGAAAAACCCACAAAGAACGGACCTTGGTAAGGTATGGGGCGGCGTCTTGCTCTTCGTCTTCTTCGTCAGGTGCAGGGGGCTTCAGTTCAGTAATGGCGAGAGCGGGGGAGGGGCGAAGGACTGGGTTTTGAGTTCAAGGGGGTGGGGGGTTTGAGTTCGTTTTGTGGGGATCTAGGTTTTGAACCTGTTTGGGGGGGGGGGGGGGGGGAGGGGTGACTGGGTTTTGAGTTTTGGAGGGGGAGGGGGGGCTCAGCGATGGCAAAAGGGGAAGGGGAACTCGGGCTAGGTTGGAGAATTTGTCAAAATGACTTAACAAGAAAGTGAAATTAGCAAAATGACTTTCCCTTTCATTTTTCATTTTTTTTATTCCAAAAAATGCTGATTGTGTAAATAAAAATTTTTTAAAATAAAAAATTTTATTAAAATCAAAGAATAAAAGAAGAGAGAAATGGGATTGGCCTTCCATCGAGCTCTTCCCCTCTTGCTTTCCTTCTCTCCTTTTTTTTCGAGAGCTCTTCGTCCCTCTTCTTCCTCTTCTACTCCGAACTTCATCTTCTTCTTCTTCTCCGAACTTCATCTTCTTCCTCTGTAGTCATTTTGACAAATTCTTCCTTCTGTCTTCTGTTCGTCTTTCCTTCGAGAGAGAGCTCTCCGTCTTCTTCCTCTTCTTCTCCGAACTTCATCTTCTTCCTCCTTCCTCTCCTGCGAAACTTTCCCTTTTTTTCTCAGAAGTTCACCAAATTTCTACTTCCGGACTTCCTCCCTGGCAGCAGCAGCTTCCCCTGCTTCTCCCCGTTCTTCTTCTTCATATTCCCAAAATCCTGGCAGCAGCTTCCCCTGCTTCCACGTTCTTCTTCTTCATCTTCCCAAAATCCTGGCAGCAGCTTCCCCATTCGTATTCTTCGGCTTCTTCGTCCAAAAGAACCGAACAAATTCTTCTTCTTCGTCAGAGGTCTGTCAACGACAAAAGTTATGTATGATTTGCCTAAAAACCTTCGGAACGACCATCGAAAAGTGCGGAACGACCACCCGAAATGACTTAAAAAAGTTGACTTTTCTCAAATTTTTGAACGTTGAGTGAAAAAATTAAAAAAAAAGTCACCAACGACAAAAGTCATGTATGAGAAGCCTCCAAACCTTCGGAACGACCACGGAACGACCATCGAAAAGTACGGAACGACCACCCAAAATGACTTGAAAAAGTTGACTTTTTAAAACTTTTTGAACGTCGAGTGAAAAAATTAGAAAAAAGTCACCAACGACAACGGTCATGTATGATTTGCCTAAAAACCTTCGTAACGACCAGGAACGATCACGGAACGACCATGGAAAAGTGCGGAACGACCACCCAAAATGACTTGAAAAAGCTGACTTTTTTAAACTTTTTGAACGTCGAGTGAAAAAATTAGAAAAAAGTCACCAACGACAAAAGTCAAGTATGATTTGCCTAAAAACCTTCGGAACGACCAGGAACGACCACGGAAAATTGCGGAACGACAACCCAAAATGACTTGAAAAAGTTGACTTTTTTAAACTTTTTGAACGTCGAGTGAAAAAATTAGAAAAAAGTCACCAACGACAACGGTCATGTATGATTTGCCTAAAAACCTTCGGAACGACCACCCAAAATGACTTGAAAAAGTTGACTTTTTTAAACTTTTTGAACGTCGAGTGAAAAAATTAGAAAAAAGTCACCAACGACAACGGTCATGTATGATTTGCCTAAAAACCTTCGGAACGACCAGGAAAAGTGCGGAACGACCATGGAAAAGTGCGGAACGACCACCCAAAATGACTTGAAAAAGTTGACTTTTTTAAACTTTTTGAACGTCGAGTGAAAAAATTAGAAAAAAGTCACCAACGACAACGGTCATGTATGATTTGCCTAAAAACCTTCGGAACGACCAGGAACGACCACGGAAAGACCATGGAAAAGTGCGGAACGACCACCCAAAATGACTTGAAAAAGTTGACTTTTTTAAAATTTTTGAACGTCGAGTGAAAAAATTAGAAAAAAGTCACCAACGACAAAAGTCATGTATGATTTGCCTAAAAACCTTCGGAAAGACCAGGAACGACCACGGAAAATTGCGGAACGACCACCCAAAATAACTTGAAAAAGTTGACTTTTTTAAACTTTTTGAACGTCGAGTGAAAAAATTAGAAAAAAGTCACCAACGACAACGGTCATGTATGATTTGCCTAAAAACCTTCGGAACGACCAGGAACGACCATGGAACGACCATCGAAAAGTGCGGAACGACCACCCAAAATGACTTGAAAAAGTTGACTTTTTTAAACTTTTTGAACGTCGAGTGAAAAAATTAGAAAAAAGTCACCAACGACAACGGTCATGTATGATTTGCCTAAAAACCTTCGGAACGACCAGGAACGACCACGGAACGACCATGGAAAAGTGCGGAACGACCACCCAAAATGACTTGAAAAAGTTGACTTTTTTAAACTTTTTGAACGTCGAGTGAAAAAATTAGAAAAAAGCCACCAACGACAAAAGTCATGTATGATTTGCCTAAAAACCTTCGGAACGACCAGGAACGACCACGGAAAATTGCGGAACGACCACCCAAAATGACTTGAAAAAGTTGACTTTTTTAAACTTTTTGAACGTCGAGTGAAAAAATTAGAAAAAAGTCACCAACGACAACGGTCATGTATGATTTGCCTAAAAACCTTCGGAACGACCAGGAACGACCACGGAACGACCACCCAAAATGACTTGAAAAAGTTGACTTTTTTAAACTTTTTGAACGTCGAGTGAAAAAATTAGAAAAAAGTCATCAACGACAAAAGTCATGTATGATTTGCCTAAAAACCTTCGGAACGACCAGGAACGACCACGAAACGAACATCGAAAAGTGCGGAACGACAACCCAAAATGACTTGAAAAAGTTGACTTTTTTAAACTTTTTGAACGTCGAGTGAAAGAATTAGAAAAAAGTCACCAACGACAACGGTCATGTATGATTTGCCTAAAAACCTTCGGAACGACCAGGAACGACCACGGAACGACCATGGAAAGTGAGGAACGACCACCCAAAATGACTTGAAAAAGTTGACTTTTTTAAACTTTTTGAACGTCGAGTGAAAAAATTAGAAAAAAGTCACCAACGACAAAAGTCATGTATAATTTGCCTAAAAACCTTCGGAACGACCAGGAACGACCACGGAACGACCACCCAAAATGACTCGAAAAATTCTAAGTTCGGACGGAACGACAATGTGGTCGTTCCGTAAAAAAATGTGGTCGTTCCTGAACTTTCGTGGTCATTCCGTGGGTTTTATGTCCAATAATACATGTATTGAGGGGATGGTATGGTTATTTTTCCATTTCGGAAAAGAAAAAAAATTTAACTCTATGTTCGGACGGAACGACCATGTGGTCGTTCCGTAAAAAATCGTGGTCGTTCCTGAACTTTCGTGGTCGTTCCGTGGGTTTTAAGTCCAATAATACATGTATTGAGGGGATGATATGGTTATTTTTCCATTTCGGAAAAAAAAAAAAAAAAATTTTAACTCTAAGTTCGGACGGAACGACCATGTGGTCGTTCCGTAAAAAAACGTGGTCGTTCCTGAACTTTCGTGGTCGTTCCGTGGGTTTTAAGTCCAATAATACATGTATTGAGGGGATGGTATAGTTATTTTTCCATTTCGGAGAAGAAAAAAAATTTAACACTAAGTTCGGACGGAACGACCATGTGGTCGTTCCGTAAAAAATCGTGGTCGTTCCTGAACTTTCGTGGTCGTTCCGTGGGTTTTAAGTCCAATAATACATGTATTAAGGGGATGATATGGTTATTTTTCCATTTCGGAAAAAAAAAAATTTTTAACTCTAAGTTCGGACGGAACGACCATGTGGTCGTTCCGTTAAAAAAACGTGGTCGTTCCTGAACTTTCGTGGTCGTTCCGTGGGTTTTAAGTCCAATAATACATGTATTGAGGGGATGGTATGGTTATTTTTCCATTTCGGAAAAAAAAAATTTTAATTTACCATTAACTCACTATCCATAGAAACACAACATACAAAAGAAGAAACCATATTTGAACTAACTGTGGGGTAAATAATACACGAATTTTTTTTTCCGAAATGGAAAAATAACCATACCATCCCCTCAATACATATATTATTGGACTTAAAACCCACGGAACGACCACGAAAGTTCAGGAACGACCACGTTTTTTTACGGAACGACCACATGGTCGTTCCGTCCGAACTTAGAGTTAAATTTTTTTTTTTTTCCGAAATGGAAAAATAACCATACCATCCCCTCAATACATGTATTATTGGACTTAAAACCCACGGAACGACCACGAAAGTTCAGGAACGACCACGTTTTTTTACGGAACGACCACATGGTCGTTCCGTCCGAACTGAGAGTTAAAAATTTTTTTTTTTTCCGAAATGGAAAAATAACCATACCATCCCCTCAATACATGTATTATTGGACTTAAAACCCACGGAACGACCACGAAAGTTCAGGAACGACCACGTTTTTTTACGGAACGACCACATGGTCGTTCCGTCCGAACTTAGAATTTTTCGAGTCATTTTGGGTGGTCGTTCCGCACTGTTCCTGGTCGTTCCGAAAGTTTTTAGGCAAATCATACATGACTTTTGTCGTTGGTGACTTTTTTTTTAATTTTTTCACTCAACGTTCAAAATTTTTAAAAAAGTCAACTTTTTCAAGTCATTTTGGGTGGTCGTTCCGCACTTTTCGATGGTCGTTCCGTGGTCGTCCCTGGTCATTCCGAAGGTTGAAGGCTTCTCATACATGACTTTTGTCGTTGGTGACTTTTTTTTTAATTTTTTCACTCAACGTTCAAAAATTTGAAAAAAGTCAACTTTTTCAAGTCATTTTGGGTGGTCGTTCCGCACTTTTCGATGGTCGTTCCGTGGTCGCTCCTGGTCGTTCCGAAGGTTTGGAGGCTTCTCATACATGACTTTTGACGTTGATAACTTTTTTTTAATTTTTTCACTCAACGCTCAAAAATTTGAAAAAAGTCAACTTTTTCAAGTCATTTTGGGTGGTCGTTCCGTGGTCGTTCCGAAGGTTGGAGGCTTCTCATACATGACTTTTGTCGTTGGTGACTTTTTTTAAATTTTTTCACTCAACGTTCAAAACTATGAAAAAAGTCAACTTTTTCATGTCATTTTGGGTGGTCGTTCCGCACTTTTCGATGGTCATTCCGTGGTCGTTCTTGGTCGTTCCGAAGGATTGGAGGCTTTTCATACATGACTTTTGTCGTTGGTGACCTTTTTTTTAATTTTTTCACTCAACGTTCAAAAATTTGAAAAAAGTCAACTTTTTCAAGTCATTTTGGGTGGTCGTTCCGCACTTTTCGATGGTCGTTCCGTGGTCGTTCCTGGTCGTTCAGAAGGTTTGGAGGCTTCTCATACATGACTTTGGTCGTTGGTGACTTTTGTTTTCAGTTTTTCACTCAACGTTCAAAAATTTGAAAAAAGTCAACTTTTTCAAGTCATTTTGGGTGGTCGTTCCGCACTTTTCGATGGTCGTTCCGTGGTCGTTCCTGGTCGTTCCAAAGGTTGGAGGCTTCTCATACATGACTTTTGTCGTTGGTGACTTTTATTTTAATTTTTTCACTCAACGTTCAAAAATTTGAAAAAAGTCAACTTTTTCAAGTCATTTTGGGTGGTCGTTCCGCACTTTTCGATGGTCGTTCCATGATCGTTCCTGGTCGTTCCAAAGGTTTTTAGGCAAATCATACATGACTGTTGTCGTTGGTGACTTTTTTTTAATTTTTTCACTCAACGTTCAAAATTTTTAAAAAAGTCAACTTTTTCAAGTCATTTTGGGTGGTCGTTCCGCACTTTTCGATGGTCGTTCCGTGGTCGTTCCAAAGGTTGGAGGCTTCTCATACATGACTTTTATCGTTGGTGACTTTTTTTTAAATTTTTTCACTCAACGTTCAAAAATTTTAAAAAAGTCAACTTTTTCAAGTCATTTTGGGTGGTCGTTCTGCACTTTTCGATGGTCATTCCGTGATCGTTTTTGGTCACCAACACTTTAACATTAAAGCGTTAAATACCAAAACACGAATCCAATACTGCGTCGTCATGATCAAACACTCATGCTGAAAAATTTGGTCGTCAATGATGATGGGAGCGTTTTCACAGGAAAATGTTTTCCAAACACTTTCTCAGCAACCAAACAAAGGCCTAAATCATTGTTTCTACAGAAAATATCAAACATTCCCTCGCACCTTAGACAACTACTGCACCGAAACCACAGGGGTGTACTCCAAGATCCGATCCAAATTACTCCCCTCTCCGCGGGCCGAGACCGAGCAAAACGTCGACGCACGATCGTCCGCCGCCGTTCTTTGATCAGACCAAACTATTCCCAATCATGATCTGTAGCAACAAAATCAAAAAAAATATTTCAATTCAATTTAAAGAGAGAGAGAGAGAGAGCTTAATTACATCTGAAAGAAAAGTTAAATTTAGGGGGAAAATTGAAACAAACCTGGAACTGGGCTGCGAGCGAGTATAAACGGAAGGCGGAGCCGGGGCCGGAGGCGGATTTTGGGGCGGCGGAGACTGGGGGAAGTCTGCGAACGATGTAGAAGAAGCGGACGAACTAGGTAGAAGAAGCGGACGAACGAAGGGAAGAGGCGGTGGGATTTGGACGAAGAAGAAGAATAACAAAAATTTGCTCGAAGAAGGAGGACTGGACTGGGCTGACTACTCGAAGAAGAAGAAGAAGGAGAAGCTGACGAAGAAGAAGAAGGAGCAGAGAAGGATCAGAAATTTGTTTTTAAGGTTTTTTGTTTTCTAAAACCTTAATAACTTTTATTTTGTATTTATTTTTTTAGAACAAAAGTCATTTTACTAATAAAACTTTTTTAAAGGTTATTTTACAAATTTTAAAAACTCAAAAGACTATTTTACTAAATCACTCGGCTAGGTTTTGAGTTTAGTGGAGGGGTGGGGGTTGGGCTTAGCTCAGCAACGATGAGGGGGGGGGGGGGGGGGGGGGGGGCGCTCGGGCTCGGTGACGGCAAAGGAGGGGGTCTTGGGCTGGATTTTGAGTTCTATGGGAGGGGGGCTGGGCTCGGGTTGGGTTTTGAGTTCGATGAGTGGGAGGTAAAGGGGTGGGGTTGAGCTCAGCGACGGTGAAAGTGGGGGCTGGGTTATGGGTTTTGGTAATAATCTTTGGTTTTGTTGTTTTGTGGTTTGGGGGATAAAGAAAAACTGATAGAGAAGTAAATGAGTAAAGGAAATAAAAAATTAAGGGGTATTTTGATTTTTTTTATTACAAAATTTATGTTTTGGGTAAAATTTCGTTAAAAATTTTACGATTTTGGATGGAAAGGACTGTAGTGGTTAATATTTTAAAAGTTTAGGATTATTTCGATCAAAAAAATAAAATATATATCAAATCATTATCTTTTAAAGAATTCAGTGACTATTGTGTCGATTATTTTATATATATATATATATATATTTTGGTTGTGGAATATAATTCCATTTTCCAGGCATGTAAATTAGGAATTGTGAAAATCGAAAAAATGGGCACACAAGTTCATATGCTGCAACCTCTGCCACTCCCATTATCTAGTTGTCCTCCTCCTTCTTCATCGTCATCTTCATCTTCATCTCAGAGGCAGAGCTGCCCTTCTGTGTTGCTCTTCCGCGACTACAACTATCATCCGCTGCCGCTCTCCTCCGCCGGTTGCTGCATCCATGGCTTCCACTCTTCCCCGTCACCCTTCCGAAGAAGACGCTCCTTCGCTCTCTCCTCCTCCGCTGCGGAAGACAATACGACAACCTCAACTTCTGCTTCCATTTCCACTTCCCCACTAGACGACAACCTTAGCCAAGACGATGCTGACCCTCAAGACCTCGAATATGTCCGCCAAATTAAAAGGGTTCGTTTCATTTTTTCCGTTTTTTCCGTTTTTCTTAGCTCTTCACTTGCTTTACTCTCTCTCTCTCTCTCTCTCTCTCCAGGTGTTGGAGCTTCTTCGCAATAACAGAGACATGCTCTTCAGTGAGGTACTCCTTTTTTTTTTTTTTTTTTGGGCTTTTTAGAATTATAGCTCTCAATTGTTGTGTTTGAAGAAATGTTTTTTTTTTTTTTTAATGTTTTTTATTTTTAATTATTTATTTTTGTTTTGAATATTGTGTAGGTGAAATTGACTATTTTGATTGAGGACCCACGAGACGTTGAGCGCAGGAGATTGCTTGGGATCGAAGATGAATATGATGCTCCAACAAGGGATGATTTAGCTGCTGCTTTGGAAGAAGTAAGTTTACCATTTTATGCTGTTCTGGAATTCGCTCCAACTCATATTTAACTTAAAATATCCTCTGAACTTGAAGTTTTGGTTTGAGCTCATGTCTTACTTCCCTTTTCCTAATTCACACAATGCTTTGCTAAGCATATTCAAACTTCATAAGCATACCAACAAGTATAGGGCATGTTTAGCAAGTAAATTTGGATCACTGATTCCCTTTCTAGCTAGCACATATCCCTTAGGAGGTAGAATTTGAAACAATCTAATTACGTTTTTGGTGTTTGCTAAGCTCAGAAAAATAAATATCTTATAAATTCAATTCCTAAAATACCAGTACGCTTAATTTAAAATATAGTTACTTGATAAGGGTACATAAGAAAATTTTTTGTTCATTCCCATTAGTCGGGAATCAATACCATGGAAGTTATAAGATTAACATTCTCTTTCCTCATTGCATATATCATGTGTGCGCCACCAAATTGCCATTCCTGATTTTGTAAGTTAACAAACACAGGACTAGACAGGAAAGGGAAACACTTATCGTCTTCCATTCCCATCATGTAGAGTAAACATATCTACAGTCTTTAACTAGAATGAATTATATTGAGATAAGAAACCATAAAGATATTCTTAATAAGTACATCAATCCTTTTAAAGCTCCTCATCAGATTAGTGCTGGGAATAGTGGAATTAATTTTACCTCGTTATCTGGAGTAGAACAGTCCTTTATTTTGATTTCTTGTGGGATGGATATAAGCTATTAGATAAATGTGTTCATTGTTGAGCACAAAATTCATTTTCTTCAAATAGGCGTTTCCTTTTGATTTTTTGCTCTTTATGAATACATCGAATGCAAGATATAATGGATTTTCTTGGTCTTATGCTTGTTCTCTCCTATGTGTCAATTTCCTTATTAACCCTGTACTCGAGAACCTAAACAATGCATTCTAGTTTCTAGCATCCCTCAATGTCCGAACAATCCGAATAAAACCCCCCTAGGGCCCTAAACAATGCTTTCTATCCGCCATCCTCTGCTCAGCTCCGACCCAGATCTGCCAAGCTAGTTGCCGCACCAACTATACTTCTGATTTCCCCCCTTCTCTTTTGTTGGAATTCTACACATCTCTAACTTCCTGCCTGTTAGACTCTTCAATATTTCAACGTTGGTCTTTCATTAAATATTTATGTCCTAGGCTTGTTCACTCCATTTCATTCTGGGTCATAAACAGGCCTAAAATCTAGACCCGTAATTGACGAGGAATGTTGTGGTTGGTAAAACGATTTGGCCCAACTCCTATTGGCTTCAGTTTGGTTCTCAAAGTTTTATCAAGTTTTGAAGATCGCCTACCTCAGACGAAAACCACTCATAAAAAATGCTAATTATTTTTTGTCATTTAACAAACCTCTAAGAGAGCAAAGCAATTTTCTTGGCTTATATGATACACAAACTAAAATGGAACTCTGATTAAAACAGGTTTACTGTAATGTTGTAATTTATGTGTTTTTGTTTGTTTGTTTGTTTGTTTATATTTTGATCAATTATGCTGGTACCTTGCAAAATATCATGGGAAGAAAAAAGTGTTTGTTTCCTGTTTGGAGAATATTGTAAACCTGATTTTTAGTTATTGATAAAATCAATGATACTGTTGACTTATTAGGTGAATGAAGGAAAAATCCCACAAAACCAGGCTGCTCTTCAGATGCTTGCGGAAGAAATGATTCAATGGCCTAATCTAGAGGTATTGCTGTCATTTTAAGAATGGGAACTGTGTTTTTTTTTTCGTTTGTATGTTTATTTTATTTATTTATTTATGCTTTTGGGGAGTAAGAATATTGCCTATGTTAGATCTTAGGAAAGCTAAAATTCCAAAATCTTTATAGGCCGGAGAGTGTTTACTGCTGCAAACTTCTTTGGAGTTCATAGTTTTTACTTGTGGTATACTTTTCTTAATAGGTTTAAATTACTGTGGTACTCTTCTACCATCTGTCTCTTATTTCTTTATTCACTTTTTTTTTGGGGCCTCAGAGAAAGAATTCCTGTCTTCTGAACACAATTTAGAATAAGAGACCATGCTGTAACTGTTTGCCAGATTCAAGAATACCATAGGCCCTCTTTTTTTCAATAGTTTTAAACAAGCATGGTGTTCGGTCTTTAGGATCTTTGTGAGATTGCCCAACGAGTATGACTAGTCGCGTTTTCCCATGACAACTTTTGAAATGACTCACTCTTGTCATGGGAAAGGGAGCAGATGTTGGGCTAATTTCCCTTGACTAATATTAGCGTGCAACGTGTCCAATTGTACTTCAACATAGAATAAACATCGACAAACTGCGAAGTCGGCATAACTCGACCTCTAAGTAATTCTGATACATCGCAATCCCGTATCCGAGCTTGAGATCCTCGAGGTTTGGATCTAGCACACATCCGTCCTTCGTCAAGTTAGAAATACACCAAGGCAAGCCAAAGGTGCTTCTATCCCAAGCTCGAGGTAGAGACCTCCCACACAACTTTCCTAGTGTATTTCCACATTTGAACACTTGCCACTTGCACCTTGAGGTCGAGGTACGAGCATGTATGAAAGCGAAGACATTGTAGCAATCGCACGCTTGTACGGCTGGTCTCGAGCACAATCCTGAAAACATGTTTTACTAGTGTATGCAACATGGGATGTCGGGTGACAGGTGGTGACCACTTGATACCAAAAGGATGATTTGATACATCTAAGCCACACACCCCAATGGATCCACAAGGTGGGTCTACGTTTCCAAGCCCAAGCATTTATCCCAATATAAATAGAACAAGAAGCCACACTTGCACACATGTTTCACTCCACTCCAGCACTCGACAATCACTCACTCCACCACAATGCCAGAGACCGAGTGCCTGACGTGTGACAAGGCGGAAGACGGAGACAAACGGTCGAGGTGACAGGGTACAAATTGGTATTAGGGACCAAAATAATATTAATTAATTTCTTTCTTTCTTTCTTTCTTTTCTTTTTTTTTTTTTTTTTTTTTTTTTTTTTTTTACTTTCTATTGTACCAAACAAGGTAAAGGAAAAACCACATCCTTTCTCTCATTCATATTTTATATCCCTTGTATATTTTTTTTATCCCTCATTTTTTCTTTTCTTCTCTCCAAACAGTGTAAGAGAACTATATCTAGATTCTCTACACATGTACGTCCCTACTCTTTGTTAAGTTTTATTGCTAAGAAGATAGAAGAAATCTTTTATGTCCAAAACCCAAGAATGAGATATAAATACTTTTTGAATGGATTAGAGAGTTAGAGTAAAGACCGTGTTCCTACCTAGATAATAGCTTGGGTGTTTTGGTCTTACTCAATGGGCTCTTCTTGGGAAGTGGCTTTGGAAAACAATCTTGAACAGAGGAAGATCTCATGAACATTCATAAAGTGTTCAAAGAGAGGTATGGGTATCCCATAGTCTCAGTTTATGAAAATTTATTACAAGTGTATGGTTATGAGAATAAATAGTTAATTTTTCAATTGGGTATGAGGTTGAGACTTCGGCTTGATATGGCGATGAACATTTTTCCTTACGCATCACTCTTATTCAACTTTGATAGCTTATTGGGACGCTGACATGACTTTCTAGGTAGCTGAGAAGTAGGTACTTGTTCGGACCTTTCATTTCCAGGTGAGGGATCGGGGGAGAGAATGGTTCCTTATGTTATACTTCATAGTGACTAGATTTTGTGACAGAGACTTCAGGCTATGTGGACTTTGATTAAAGAATCCACTTTGAAACCAAAAGTCAAGTGCGACTAAAAGGATAATATTTAATGAGGAAGAGAAAAAAGTCAATAGAAACTGAGGCTTTGTTTGGCAATTGACTCTGTTTAAACTAAATTGTACTTTTTTCATCATTTTTTTTGTCTTTTTCCTCAAAAGTTTTTTGTCTTTTCTGAAAAAGTCAACCAAAATTACTATTTAAATTTACAAATCTTAACTCAAACTCATACACCAAACACCCCCGAGACAGAAATAATAAAAGAAAAGAAGTTTAAATTCAAGTAAGAACTTGGGTAGCAGGAGAGGTGATATTCGGGTCATCCTGAATATGTTATTGATAGGTAGAATGCAATTCATGTTTTATAATGTCACTGAAAAACTGGTTTATAAAAGATGCTTATTGATCCTCCTTTTAAGCAAAATTTTCCTTTTCTTCATTTAGTTTTTCCGTGTAAATTGAAGTTTTTTTTAAATGATTGTCAAAACTATAGGTTACATAAAAAATTTTTAGGAAAACAAGCGCTTTTTTTTTTTTTTTTTTTCCCTTTTAAATAAATGATGAATAGAAATTAGTGTTACCGGGAGCTTAAAGAGTTGTAAATTAAAACTAAGAGCAACAAAGTCAAAGAAGATGTTTTCTTTGCTCAGACCATGTTGGAGGTTTTAAAGTTCTATGAATGAGGGATTCGGTAAACGGGGGTACCTCTAGTTGGATTTGTCTCAAATTCAGACCAAAGTTTAAGTTTTAGTTTGAGGAATGACAACCACAGACTAGACATCTCTATTTTTGCCAACATCATACAATCTAGACATCTCTATTTTTGCCAACATCATCTTCCAATCCACTAATTTCCTGAAGTGAAGATTTTAAAGGTCCGTGGAGAAAAAAGTTTGAGCTATGCCTTTCCTAACTGTTAGGACAAGATAAGCAGATGCTGCTATTTTTGAATTTCTTATTGAAGGAGAAGGTTGACATAGCATTAAAATCTAATGTCACTCTCATAATTGACTGGCATTATTAGTGATTTAATAATTTGTTTTCTGTCGATTGAATAAGCCCTAATTTGGTATTTATATTTGCTGTACCTGCTTAGAATTTTTGTTTTCGTTTTGCTAATATATTGGATCTTTGGATGGCTGGAATTTGAACAGAGGGGGGTAAACAAGAAAAAAAAATAAAAAACAATAGATAAGATTTCAAATTCAAGTCACCGTCCATATGATGACAGCTTCAAGCTTATCAAATTGGATGCAAAATATTTTTACGGATATTTTATGCCATATAAGATTAGAAGTGCTTTGTAGCACTGTATGCCTGTACCATATGGTCCGATGAGCATGTTAGCCCATTGTCAAAGAATGTTTCAACTTTATTGAAAGAAGTCCGTAGCCACCGCTATCAAAGTGCATGCCCTTGTTTTTAAGCAACAAGTTGACATTTCCAAAAGATGTGCTACTAAATTTCAATGCCTTAACTAATTAACTTTTTTTTTTCTACTTTATATTTTTTGTTTAGGCTGAAGCACCGAAGAAAAAGCCCAGCAAATCCCTCTATGCAAGAGCCACAGACACCGGAGTTGATCCTCGAGAGGCTGCAAAGAGACTGAACATCGACTGGGATACAGCGGCTGAGATTGAAGATACTGACACCAATGACGAGACTGAAGTACCTCCGGCTGTGGTTTGTTAACCATACCTTTCTCCACAAAACTTGAGATTATTTTAGTTTTACACGGACAAGAATTGACGAATGGCACTTATTGATCTTGTAAATAAATATTAAAAAAGTATGATATTTATCTCGAGGCTGTTAAGTAAGTTTATCTCTCGTGCAGGGTTATGGAGCACTGTACTTGGTCACGGCTTTTCCATTCATCATTGGTATCTCAGTAGTGTTAATTTTATTTTACAATTCTCTCCAGTAGAAACTTATCCATCAGAGTGTGTAATCCGTGTCTCAGAGTTGATCCATTACTGACATTCTTCTCTCCTAGAGTTTGTATATCTCAAAATCATGAATTTGAAATGATTAGTTCTGCTATAGTGCAAATTTTGTATTTTCACAATTTTTCATCAAGCTTCATCCCGAAAGACAAGAAAATGAAGCCATTTTACAATAATGCATGGTGGTGATACATTTTCTTCTATTGATCACGAAAATTTATATTCGACATTCTTGCATGCTTGCATCGAACAATATATATATATATATATATATATATATATTATATGTTATGGTGTTGGTGTTCGTGTTGAAAGCACATCAGACCTTATTTTAGTATTTTGTTCTGTATGTTCCTTGGGAAGTTGGCCGCTCCTAGACGTGCTGAGGAGAAATGCCAACTCCCATTAAAAAAAAAAAAAAAAATTCCTCTCCTCATGGATAAGCAGTTAGCTTCTCTCATGAAAAACCCATTTTATATTCTCTTTTCAGAACATGGATAACACTACTACGTTTGTGGGAAAATGCAGGCCACGTTTTTTCAGTTAGGTCTTCCTCCTTTTTAAATAGTTCAAATCCCTCGGACCATATTTTGTACCAATACCATTTCATCACCATTTACCCTCCATGGCTCCTCCTTCAGATGCTTCTTTTCTTGCCACAAACAATGGCACCAACAAACCCGATTACGAGATCTACCACAGTGATGGTTCAGATGCCTCTGATGACATGCCTGAAAAGGTCCAAGAGTCGAGATACTTGGCGAATAACGAGATCTTGCAAAAGGAGAAGCAGATCTCCATTGACCCAATTTCGCTGAGGGAATTGCCTCCTAATGTTGTCACAGCTCCGAAAGTCAATGGATTGTTGGAGCTGCCTCCTTCGCTTCTGCCTGGAAAACCCAAGTTTTTGAGCTGCAGCCTCCCAAACTCGGCCAACTCATCACCCCGGTTCAGCACTTATCTATTGAAGAAGAAACTGAAGAACGAAAGCCAAAGCCAAACGTCTCCCCTTCGACATGAGAGTAACCTGGGCAGGGAGTGCACGGAGGAACACAAGCACCCGAATCTGCCATTAGCATTTTATTTGAGGAGGAGCAAGTCTTGTGGCGAAGGAAGAGCATTTTCTCCGTCTGATGACTTTGATCTTTGGGTGAACAAACCGGATTTTACTGATCATCAGCTTGATGACAAAAAGCACTGCAACAGTTTCGCCCGACCAGATCATTTAAACAACAAAGCCAATCATCACAACTACCACAAGAACCATAACAAGTACAACAAAATGGATCTTTCATCCGATGAAGGGTTCAAGTGTGGGGTGTTGTGCTTGTTCTTACCTGGCTTTGGGAAAGCAAAGCCGGTCAGAGCTTCAAGAAAGGGAGAAGCAGAAGTGGAGAATGCGATATCCAGAACAGTGTCCTTGGAGAAATTTGAATGTGGATCATGGGCTTCGTCGGCCATAGGAGAAGGAGATTCCATGAATCACTACTTTGATCTTCCAATGGAGTTGATTCGGAGCAGCACAAATGATGCACACTCTCCAGTTTCTGCAGCCTTTGTTTTTGACAAAGATCTCAAAGGAGTTCTGAAGAATAATAGCAGCACATCAAGAGCGGCACAAACTGCAGCCAGGAAATCTCATGAATCATCGCGCCATGTGCGTTTCTCTATGGCTTCTCCCACGTCCTACCCTGCTTCGCCGGCTTCTTGCATCACACCTCGCCTACGCAAGGCAAGGGAAGATTTCAATGCTTTCTTGGAGGCACAGAGTGCATGAGATATCCTACTTTTTGGCTGGGGGGTCTGTTGTCTGTTTTACATTTCTTAGTTTGTTGAGCAATAATGTGCAGAGTGAGAGCTTTATCCAAAATTTTTTTTTTTTTTTTTGGGGTCACTACAGTGTTTTGCCTATGTTCATCATCATATTGTAATTTATTATGAGGATGAAAAGGCTTCTTTTGAAGCACAATTGGAGAAACCTACGTGAGTTTTGTCGTTCTGGAGTTTTGAGTAAAACGTCCTCTCTTTTCTTTCTAGCAAAGCTTCTTTTGGGACAATTCTTATGTTATACACCTTTGTGCCATCTTCCCTCGGCTGTGTTTTAGGAAGCTAGGCCATCTTTTTCATTTTGCCAAAATGTCATCGCTGAATCCATCATGGAAGGGGATGAACATTTTTTCCTTATTAGTAACTATTTATCTATATATATATATATATATATATATTTTATTGGTATGTACCCATGTGCCCTTATGCTCACTATTACTAATTTCATGCGCTTGTCCAAGTTCGAAACTGAGACTAATACATCCTAAGCCCTTAACCAAACCCACCCTCACCACTAGGCTAGCCCTTGTGGCTTAGTAACTACCTATAATTGACGGATAACAAATTACTCTTATATCATGTCCTTGAAAAAGAGTCAGTGATGTGGGTGATTTAAATAATAAAAAACTCTAATTGGTAGACGTGCTAAGTCTACTTTTTTTTTTTTTTTTTAGCCCACCAGGGAGCAAGTCCGGAGCAGGGCACGACCCTGCTTGATGACAAGCAAGGGATCGCCCCTAGTCAAGAATAAAAAAACAAAAAACAAAAAACAAAAAACAAAAGCAAAAAGAAAATATGTGTATATAAATTTTGTAATTAAATTAAATTAATCAGAGTAAGGTTCAGCCCTTTGCCTTCAACGAAAATCATAAATGAATAAATAAATTTTCACGAAATTCACTAACATTTCCTATGAACTTAGGAAGATATGTATAAAATTCTTAAGTGAAGACCTTCAGTAATAACAAGTTAACCAAAGCTTCTGGAGACCAATAGCGTATAGGCCATAATAAAGGCTTACACAAATGAAACTCACAAAGCTCTTAGCTTGATGAATCATACAAAGAGCTAGGGGTGGTCAAAGTTCACAATAGTCAAAGTCAACCCGTCACGTTAACAACATCCTCTCAACACACAATAAAGGTTTGACAGGTGGTGAAATCCTCCTTTCCTTCCGAATGGGTATCGAGAGGTTTTCGAGGCGGGAGGTAGACTCGAAAACAAACCTCCAGTGGCAAGATAAGAAAACACGAGCTATGCGAGCCAAATAGAACATCCAGGACAAAAAAATAGCTATGGCCTTGATTATGCGGGCAGGACAAAGGTCCTGCTCATGTGCGAGCAGGACCTCCAGGACCAAGGTCGTACCCACTTATGTCCAAGACAGGCCAAGGTCCTACTTACCCACGAGCCAGGCCAAGGATGTAATAGCACCACTCCCCCAACAAGCCCCATGGTATCTGGGCAACTGCCTAAATAACTATCACGACCCACCCTTGTTCTTGAAGCTACGAGTATAAGCCCCACGGCTAAAGAGAAGCGGGAGATGTAAATGTACTATAAATGTACTTTTCTTATCTGTTTCAGTTCATAAGATACTTACACCTTGTATTCGTCATGGTCATCACCACCATACACACGTATAGACATACACTCCTCCAATTATAGATTTAATTCTTAATAGGTATCATCTTTAAGTCGTGTGATATGGATCAAACAATTGTAACAAAATAAGTAGTTTGTTTCAAATATTTATAACAATCAATAAGTTATATATATGTACTTGACTTTAAAATTTTGACGGTAACCACTGACCCTTTTTTTTTTTTTTAAATTAAAAATAATAATAATAATTGTGATTGAAATCTCGTCCATATATATAAGTATATAAGGCTAAGTTATATTAATAATTTTAAGACAAACACAGTTTATTGCAGACGTACATCCAAACACAAGAATTCAAGAGAAGAAGAAAAGAGAGAAAAATGGAAATACGAGAAACAAGCAGTTACCATATTCAAGTACGTGAATGCAACATAAACGCATCTTAATTAATTTCTTGAAGACGCATCCAATTACGTACTGGAAAACCAAATGTTTAAAGGAGGATCGGATCAGGGTAATCTAAAGTTCCCCACATAATTGTAAACCTAGATCAATCGACCTCGTACATTTCTCAAGTTTCTTCCGTGTATCTGCGGCAGTACTTCACTTGTGTTGCAAATGATCATCAAGTTTAAAGCAATGAAAATCACCATTATTAAAGTACATGAGTTCCTCCTGCTGCTGCTGCTGGACCTGAAAGCAATTTTGTTCTCCGGCCATGATCTTCGTTCGATAATTAATAATTATATATATCGACTATTTTGCGCTTGCTAATTATTTTAGTAATTAATAATTGTCCGGTGGAAACGGGGGAATATATAAGCTACAAGACTTATTATAGGGTTCGTCTTCATTCAAGTTTGAAGAACAGCTCCTACATAGATAATATTTTACAATGATTTTGAAAATGTGTAAGAAGAGATTTGGTTCATGAATGAAGTTCATCATCTGGTCCAAAAATATTGCTGGACAACCAAAAACGTACGTATCAATATCAGAGTTCAAAGAGTTGAATTATAATTTTAGCTCGGTTTCGATACATAATCTTTTTTCGTGCGTTGCGTTCATTACCCATAAAAAGAAATGACCTGCTAAGATCGTGGTGATCACAGCTATAAATAATTTGTACAAAACACGTTGTGCGAATTAGCTGCACATATTGTCGGAAGTTCTCATATGATTAATTAATTTATTCATTTCAGCAAAGTTTCCATTGGTGGTTTTCTTGCTAGCTGAAGGTCTTATCTACCTGAACTTTATCTCACTTCATCACCTAAATTTTAAAAATTCTCATTTTGTTATTTAAATTGTGAATTTAATCATACTTTACCCCAAACAAACGAGGGGAAAAAAAAAAACGATTTCACTTTATTCACTTTTTTTTGTAAGTTTTTAACTAAAATTCTAATAGAATATAGATAAATTATGATTAAATTCAAAGTTTTGAAAGTAAAATAAGAGTTTTTAAATTTCAAGAGATAAAGTGAGACTCATCCTAGATAAAAATAATCATTATAGTATATTAATGAATAGAGTGAGCAACTTGTACATCCCAAGCTTCCACCTCAGTATAAGTAAATAAATAAAAAAGAATGCAAATTTTCAGAAAATTAAAAAAAAAAAAAAAAAAGGATAATTAGCCCGCTTAATCCCTAATTGTGGACATGCAATCACTTTGGTTTTTAAACTTATAGTTTTAGTAGAACAGTCTCTGAACTTTCTTTTTTCTTTTTTCTTTTTCAGTTTTGGTCCATTATCCAAAAATTAACGTAAGATTTCCAAAATTTAACAAGATAATTGTATCCTTATTGCATTAGAACAGAATATTTTAAATAAATCAAAAGCATTTCTGACATGTGCTTGGAAGTTCCTTTAATTTTCTGTTTACTATTTTTTATTTTTATTTTTCATGCCAAGCTAAAGTCAAGTTGAGTTAATTAGAGAAGGTGAAAGGTCTTGCATTCTCGGTTGGACGTTCGACTGCAGTCGTGAGAACACATGCACACGCTCGTTAATAAGGAACAATTAAAACACTGTTATAAAAGTAGGATTTCATGATGGTTGGAAAGATACCGCAACAGTTCGGAATTCTCCATCGTGATATATATATATATATGGATTTCGCAACAGTGTTTTAACTATCATTTAATGTGCACGTAAAATATCTTATGTTGCACTTTTAGTTTATTATTATTATTTTTCCTAAAAGCAGTTTGAAAGTAGACATTCAACCACAGTTTTTGGAGGGAAAAAACCCATTGTGTAATGTGTATAATTTTTCTTTAAATTTTTTTTTTTTTCCATTGTGTAATGTTTATATTTTTTCTTTAAAAAACATCTATTTTCGCCCTATAATTGCCTAAAACGATATACATAATTTAATCGATTATAATTCACAATCATCATTAATAATTTATGGAAATAACATATGAATAAACAATATTTCACGAAATTCACCAATATTCCCAAATAACTTACGAAGATGTGTATAAAATCTCAAGCGAAGACCTTCTGTAATTAAAAGTACTACTACCCCATGGTCCCCATGTTATTCGGGATAACTTCCCGAATAACCGTCACGACCCACATTCTTGAAGCTTCGTATAATTGTACACGAAAAAGTTGTCATCATATAGTCCTACGACGATTTCATAAACTAATAAGGTTATCAAATGAACTGTGTTCACAAGTGAAGAAAAGGATATACGATTAAATATATGCTACAATCCTTAAATTCAATCCTCAGTGCATCTGCAGTACCGTGTGACGCAAATGATCATCAAGTTTAAAGCAATGAAAATCAGGAGACGAGTATAAATCCTGCTGCTACAACTGAAGGCAATTAATATATGGGCCAAATTCAATTTTTCCCCATCAACTTTAGGTCTTGTCACAAAATACCCTCCAAACTTCTATTTGTTACATCCGTTCTCTCTAATCTTTAAAACGTTTGTAAATTTTTCCCCTTATTTAAATTTTTGACGGAAAATGACATCGGCCTCCTTCGCTAAATCCTCACCTGATCCATCTCTCCTCACATTTGTCACTAGTTCCTCACCTAGATCTGCTTCCATTGAACTTCAACAATGGCGGCAATGTTTTTCGCATTGATCTACAGTCTTCTGCAAATGAATACCCATATTCAAATATTCAAATTTTCTCCCGAAAGTCTTTATTTTCTCAATAGCAAATAAAAATTCAGTTTTTTTTTTTTTTTTTGCTTTTTGTTTTTTGTTTTTTGTTTTTTGTTTGTTTTTGTTTTGTTTTTGTTTTTGTTTTTCGTTGGTGATTGGTCGTAGGTGTAACCTTGTTTGACGTTCTCCATCATTATTTCATTTTTCCATTTGGGTTTTTGCCTTTTCTTCTCCGATGGGCTAATGGGGTTTTTTTTTTCTTTTTTCTTTTTTCTTTTTTCCCTTCCTGGGGTTTAATGTAATATTGTGACTTTAAGGATATTTATTCTATTAGATTAAATTTCAGAGCTATTAATTTAATTTTAGGGATAATTTTATAATTACACATTCAACATCCCAACTCTTCTTGTGGATGAACACCATGTGTCATTTTCAGTCAAAAATTTAACAGAGGAAAAAAATTTGTAAAAATTTCAAAATTTAGGGGGAGCAGATGTTATAAATTAAAGTTTAGAAAACATTTTGTGACAAGGCGTAAAGTTCAAGAGGAAAAATTGAAATTTATCCTTAATATATTGTTCTTTATATATGCCTGCTGATTATTATTGTATCAATTGCCCGGAGGAAATATTGGGGGAACGTATAATTAAGATAGAAGATTTATAGGGTTCGTCTTCATTCAAGTTGAAGATCAGGTCAAACATTATGTCGAAAAGGTGTTCTAAAGCATTTGTGATAATTTTATATGAAATTTGTAAAGTTGTAAATATTATTGTATAAAGATCTGTTTCATGAACAAAGGTCATGATCTCGTCCAATATTATAGCTGGACAACCAAAACATATATATATGCATATATGTGTATAAGATCAGAGTAAAGATATACATGTTTGGTAGAGCTTTATAAAAGTTGTTTTTGGTTTTCTGGATGTAAAAGCAACTTCTAGAAATATTTGGATGATCTGTTAGAAGAGCTTTAGTCTCAATAAGTGCCTCCTATCATAGCTAAAAAATAGAGTTTCTGACAAAACCTCTTCTGAGCAGACTTTAAAACTTGTAACTAAATTTAAATTAAATATTATAAACTTCATTTTTAATATTTTTTTTACTTATTAGAAAACTTTAAAGATCATTTTGATCTTAAAAGTTTTTTGATTCCAAACACTTACTGGAAGCCACAACTTTTGCTTCTCTTCTTCTACTGGCTAGAAGCAAAAGCAAAAGTTTTATCAAGTTGGCCGAATAGCCTTAATTTGCGTTAGGATACATAATCTTTTTTTGTGTGTGCATTGCCAATAAAAGAAGTGACCTAATAAGAAAGTGGTTATCACATCTACAAATAATTGATACAGGTCTAAGTTTAACCCTTATTATTTTCTCATTTTTCTTTTTGAAAAATGCTAGGGACACTAACTCTAACCCAACTTTTGAGTACCAACCTATGTGGTATATGAGTTGTCATTTTTTTTATTGGTAAGTGTTTAAAAAGCATTGCCACATCAATTGATTGTATCTACCAATGAAAATATGACACGTGAGTTAATACTCAAAAAGTTAATATTATAATTGGTGTTCCTAGCATTACTCTTTCTTTTTATATTTTACCGGTCTTCCTCTTGGTATTTCCACTCTTTTTTTTTTTTTAAACAGACATAAATAGGTATTGGTTTTTTTTAAATACAGACAAAAGTCTCGACTAAATTAAAAATTGATATTCTAGTCCCATTTCCATATCATGTCCAAGAGATAGTAATTATAAAGCTTTTAAAAGTTTTTTGATTCCAAACACTTACTAGAAGCCACAACTTTTGCTTCTCTTCTTCTACTGGCTAGAAGCAAAAGCAAAAGTTTTATCAAGTTGGCCGAATAGCCTTAATTTGCGTTAGGATACATAATCTTTTTTTGTGTGTGCATTGCCAATAAAAGAAGTGACCTAATAAGAAAGTGGTTATCACATCTACAAATAATTGATACAGGTCTAAGTTTAACCCTTATTATTTTCTCATTTTTCTTTTTGAAAAATGCTAGGGACACTAACTCTAACCCAACTTTTGAGTACCAACCTATATGGTATATGAGTTGTCATTTTTTTTATAGGTGAGTGTTTAAAAAGCATTGCCACATCAATTGATTATATCTATCAATGAAAATATGACACGTAAGTTAATACTCAAAAAGTTAAGATTAATGTTGGTGTTCCTAGCATTACTCTTTCTTTTTATATTTTACCGGTCTTCCTCTTGGTATTTCCACTCTTTTTTTTTTTTTTTTTAAACAGACATAAATAGGTATTGGTTTTTTTTAAATACAGACAAAAGTCTCGACTAAATTAAAAATTGATATTCTAGTCCCATTTCCATATCATGTCCAAGAGATAGTAATTATAAAGCCTTTATAAGATAATGAATAGAGAAAGGAATTTTTGAGAGAAAGAAAGAAGAAAGAGAGGCTTTAAGAAAAATTGAGGTTTTTGAGATCTGGGGCCGATGGTCTAGCCTTTCATTGGGCTACCGGCCTCCGTTGCTTGTGGGGAAGTTCGTTGTCCTCAGATCTGGGCATGTCTGTCACAAGGGCTTGTGGATACCACGAGAGCTGGGTTGCAGAGCGGAGGTGAGGGGGTTGGGTCGATGCATGGGCCTTCGTTGTCCATTGTGGGTGGCTTGCGTCCCTCACACATAGCTGGTTTTTCTGCCTTGCTGTAGGCTTTCTTTCCTCAATGGTCCGATCGTGCCAATGGTTGCTCTGACGTTGATGGGTGTGGCTTTGCCGGAGGTTGTAGTGCTTCCCATTTTTTCTTTTGTCTGTTTTCTGTATTTGTTTATAATAAGGGCGGAGGTTTCCCCTCTGGTCTCTCATGTAGGTTTGTGTATTGATCTTGATCGGGTTTTTGTCGTTGTGTGGTTGGGTGTTATTTGGTGACTGATCTTGCATTTGTGTCACCCGTTGTAGGAGTTTTCCTCCGTTTTTGGGATAGGGGATCGCTGCAGCTTCCCCCGAGTGGGTTGATTACCTATGTGTTATCCCGTTGGTTTGTGGATTTTAGGTCCATTTTGATACGAACCACGCCAACAACATGACGAAACCCGATATCAAATCTGGAAACGACAATCTAAGATCTTTCAAGTTTGATGGAAATCGCGACCCGTTGCTTAGTGAAGCAAGAACCTTGGTATGGTGAAGACGCCACAAACGGTTATGGAAGTCCGTTTGATAAGTCGATTTGAACACCACAAGGAATCCTTGATAAGTTCGAATAAGTTTCTTCAAAAACTCAAGAAGAATAACTCACAATATGAATAAACATCAAAATCTTTTTTTCATCATCTGAAATCAGCCTTATATAGGCAAAGTTATAATTTGTAAAATTCCTAATCAACCCTTAAAGATAAACATGCCTAAAAACCTAGGAATCAAATTTAATTAAAAAATATAATTAAATTCGGAACAATTTCAAAATTTAAACTAAAACTTAAAACTAAAAATCAGATTACAAAGAAATCAAATATTGATCAGATCCTGTTTTGAATTTTGAACTTTGTGAACTCTTGAAAACATAATCTTGACTTGATTCTTTTCCAAACATCCACTTCAATGTTGGAAAATAAAACGTCCACATCAGTCTTGGCTCTCTTCTAGGCCAAATTTGATGAGTAAAATCAATCTTTGTTCACCATCAGTAGTGAACATACTCTCTTCTTGATGTAGAACTTTCTGGACTAAGTTATTCAACTCTTGTTTGAATCTTTTAGCTCGAGCTCTAGTCAACAGACCAACTGGAACTTGAATCGGTTCGTGAGAATTCCATTGAGCCTTGATGTCCTCATTATTCCACCCTCTTGAGAAGGATTTGTCCTCAAATCATCACCTACTCAGGGCAGCAACTTAGAACGTCTTTGTATCGGAAATCTTTCTTTCCTCATATGTAACCACACCCAATCACCGGGATCAAAAACCAGCTTGTGACATCCCTTGTTAGCTTGTATGATGTATTGCTCGGTTCTCCTCTCTGTGTTGAGCCGTTTTGAAATCAACGCTCGCTTAACCTCACTTGTTTTTACATAGAAATTTCTTTGTTTTCTCTCTTTGGCTGTGTATCTCTCTTTTCCCTTACTCTCACTATACTCGGACTCACACCTCTTTTCACTCTCATTCTTTTGATCATTCAATTTTTACAACCTCACTTGAATCTCATAGACTTGCTTTGGTGTCATCGGAGCTAAAGTGATTGTCCGTTGATTGTGTATGAATGAGTACTTGTTGGTGAAGCCGTCATGATGTACTCATCGGTCAAATTGCCACGGTCTTCCTAAGAGAAGATGTCCAGCTTGCATTGGTACCACATCGCACAATACCTCATCCTCATATTTACTGACGCGAAACGGTACTACGACCTGCTTTGTAACCCTCACTTCATCGCTATCATTCAACCATTGTAGCTTGTACGGGCGAGGGTGCCTAAGTGTTGTAAGCCCTAGCTTTTCAACCATGGAAGTACTAGCAACATTAGTGCAACTACCGCCATCGATGATAACACTACATACCTTGTCTTTCACATGGCAGCGAGTGTGAAAGATGTTCTCCCGCTGTACTTCTTCTTCCTCTTCTGTAGCTTGTAAACTTAAGGTTTGTCGTGCGACTAGTCCAAGCATCTCACCATGATCTGCCTCGAACTCCTCATCCCTGATTGGGGCGTCCTCCAATGATGGCATATCCTCTAGAGCAGCTTCATCCTCGGATTCAATTTCACCATTTTCCCGAATCACCATAAATCGCTTGTTTGGACATTAGCTTGCTATGTGCCCTCTCCCCTGACATTTGAAACACCTAATCTCACTATTACGAGTCGAAGTAGGGGCTGATTTACCTTGAGAGGCTATAGTAATGGTGGCTGGTTTGGGTTCAGGTTTGCCCTTGGACGTGGACTGGTTTTCCTCTTTATTTGGGTAGTTTGACCTCCAAGGTGCTGCGCTTGAAGTTTGTGGGAATGGCCTTGGTCGTGTACCACCCCTCATCAATTGCCTCTCAACCTTGATTGCCATATGCACCAAATCCTCCAATTCCACATAATGGTGCAGCTCGATGGTGTTAGCAATCTCTCGGTTTAAACCATTCAAAAATTTGGCCATTGTCGCCTCCCGATCCTCCTCCACGTTGGCTCTAATCATAGCCATCTCCATCTTTTTATAATACTCATCAACGCTTTGGTTATCTTGATGGAGACCTTGCAGCTTAAGGTATAGATCTCGGTAGTAGTGACTTGGTACAAATTGTCGTCTCATTTCTCTCTTCATCTCATCCCAAGTTTTAATAGGACGTTCTCCATTCCGCCTCCTATTGATGCACAACTGGTCCCACCACACAATGGCATAATCAGTAAATTCAATGACAGCAAGTTTTACCTTCTTTAATTCGGAGTAGTTGTGACAATCGAAAACCAACTCCATCTTCTTTTCCCACTCGAAGTATGCTTCGGGATCACTTTTTCCTTGAAACGTAGGAATTTTCATCTTGATACTTCCCAAGTTGTTATCCACCCGATTCCTAGCTTTTCTATCCTGGCCATATCTCCTATGGCTGCCCACGGACATCCTATCAAACTCCTCCTCTAAATCGTTGCCTCCAAATTCACCAACTTCCTCAATTTCCCTTTGATGCAACCTGTTCCTCCTTGGGGCGTTCGGAGAAAATGGTGGCTGTCCCCGTTGTGTTCCCTCTTCTATCGTATCCAACCTCTCATGTATATGCCCCAACTCCACCCTCATCATCCGTCTCATCTCCCCCAATAACGCTTGCATTTGCAGGTATGGAAGATTGGTTAGTGGAAACTCTTCGATTGTGTTCTTCTCTTGATCTTGCGACATGATTGAAATCTGCAAACAAGGTTAGAATAGTATGGAAAAAATTAAAAAAAAAAAGGACCTCACTACACTCCCTTACGTGTTTCGCTTGAAGAATAATTTACTCAAATCCACTCGTGTTTCACTCAAGTTAATTGGCTTTTATCCTCTAACACTCTCACACGCTCTGCATTTTTCCACTCGTATTCTTCTTTTAGTTCTTTCAAAACTAATAGAACAATAATAATAAGGATTCAAGCAGCAATTTAAGACGAGGAGTAAACCAAACAGAGCAAATTTTATCACGGAATTTGTCACGGATCAAATAGAGTTTAATTCGGATTTTTTTTTTTTTTTTTTTGATTTTACAGAAACAAGCAGAAAGAGCAGGAAATAAGAACGTCAAATTTTGAAATCACCAGATCCTAATTCATGTTTCTAGGATTTGTAAACCTTGTGGGAATTGGATTAGAGTTTCTAATTCCTAAAAGAACTCAATCTCAAAGCAAGTAATCCAACTATGAATCCAACACTAATATCACTTATTTAAGGAGAGCACAATCGGATTTCTAGTGCAGCAATACGGAATTTTTTTTTTAACTGTATTCCCAATTTTTTTTTTGTTTTTTTTTTACTATAATGATTGTAGGAAAACGAATTTAAAGAGCAATCCAAACAAGAACAAAAATCAAAATCAAAGGATAGGAAATTAGGCCAATTGGTTTTTTTTTTTTGGACGAATTTAAGAAAAGAAAAACAAGAAAATGATAGGCAAACCGAAGGAACCTAAGCTCTGATACCAACTGATACGAACCATGCCAACAACGTGATGAAACCCGATACCAAATCTGGAAACGACAACCCAAGATCTTTCAAGTTTGAAGGAAACCGCGACTCGTTGCTTAGCGAAGCAAGAACCTTGGTATGGTGAAGACGCCACAAACGGTTATGGAAGTCCATTTGATAAGTCAATTTGATTGCCACAAGGAATCCTTGATAAGTTCGAATAAGTTTTTTCAAGAACTCAAAAAGAATAACTCACAATATGAATAAACATCAAAATCTTTTTTCCATCATCTGAAATCAGCCTTATATAGGCAAAGTTACAATTTGTAAAATTCCTAATCAACCCTTAAGGATAAACATGCCTAAAAACCTAGGAATCAGATTTAATTAAAAAATATGATTAAATTCGAAATTAATTCAAAATTTAAACTAAAACTTAAAACTAAAAATCAGATTACAAAGAAATCAAATCTTGATCAGATTCTGTTTTGAATTTTGAACTTTGTGAACTCTTGAAAACGTAATCTTGACTTAATTCTTTGTTGGAAAATAACGTCCACTTCAACGTTGAAAAATAAAACGTCCACATCAGTCTTGGCTCTCTTTTATGTCAAATTTGATGATTAAAATCAATCTTTGTTCACCATCAGTAGTGAACATACTCTCTTCTTGATGTAGAACTTTCTGGACTAAGTTATTCAACTCTTGTTTGAATCTTTTAGCTCGAGCTCTAGTCAACGGACCAACTGGAACTTGAATCGGTTCGTGAGAATTCCATTGAGCCTTGATGTCCTCATTACATTTGGTGGTTTCCTAGCCGTTAGGTGGCTGACTGGTTAGCTTATTTCAGGTTTTGTCTTATGAGCTTGTCCCTTTGTTTGTGATTGTCTCTTGCCCTTTATTGGCTTGAAAATACAATTTCTTATTTAGTCCAAAAAAAATCAGTTAGGACAATTGTAAGACATTAATTCCAGTATTTTTTTTTAATTAATTTTCTGTATTATTTGTTAGTCTCAATTGAAAAAAATTCTTGATTCTGTCATTAATATTATGCATTATGTTATTTTATTAATTTTCGCGATTTATTCTGAGGCCTATCCTGTTGATCACTCGTTTACTTAGAGCATCATCGTTTTCGCTCTCTTTTCTAACTATATCATTAGCATATTTAGGCAATGTCGTTTTTATTACATTTTGATATACCAACAACCAAAATGTGGTAGTTTAATAGGAGACTTTATTGTCACTTCCATACAGGTTGTGGAATGAGACAACAATGAAATGTTATGATATACAAATATGCGAATAACAAGAGATATTTACGGTTGGAATAGCCTATCATAAGCGGTTTGTATCCAGCTTTTAAAAAAAAAAAAAATTATATCTAGTTATTGACCATACATAATCGTACAATTTAAATCAAGACGAAACTTTAGTTTTTATATTTTAGACAGTAGCACTATTTCAACCCCTTCATAAACGTTATGTAATTTAGACTCTACAAATTAATAGCCACAAGTCTCATAGAGCCCAAGGGCTCCTTTGAACTTTGGACCCAAAAGTCAAAAGTTTGGCAAAATATATATATATATATATATATATATATTTTTTTTTTTTACTTGTTGCCTTCTAAAGATTCTGTAATTACAAAAAGTTGTATAATTCTTTTTAACTTATAATAATAACCTAAGTTTTTATTTTTAAGTATCATATTTTAGACATAGAAATCTTATTGGGTGTTTGGTGAATGAGTTTAAGTTAAGATTTTTAAGTTTTAATAGTAATTTGTGTTGATTTTTTTAAAAAAGACAAAAAAAATTTTTAGAAAAAACAAAAATCTTTTTCAGAAAAAAAAAAATACAGTTTAACTTGAGTTAAACTTGTATGTCAAACAAGCAAACTAAAGTTAAAACTTTTGTATTTTAATTTTTAGTTAAAATTTTTTAGTTTATTTGAAACCTCCTTAAAAATTATTTCGGGCTCCATTACTCAGTCGCATCCACCAAATATGGATACCAGCAAAGCTAATGTGCCCCACCTGCACCAATCACCATTACACATGCATTATTATTTTTTAACGAATAATTTGGTTAAATATATTCTTCATGGCCTTCATTTGATTGTGACGCATGTCAAAATATATCATGTCTAGTTCTAATCATATGCTTCACTATTCATCCCCACGTTGTAATTAATTGCTACCAGACTATATAAAGTCAAAATCTGTCAAATAATTAAAGAATTATATATATTAGAGGAATTATCAATATATATTTGCGTTAATTAATGAAGAACTAATCGCATTTGTCGGTGCATCTCTTATGCCGTGTACGTAATATGTACCGAGGAAGAAGAAGAAGAAGAATAAAATAAAATCCTTAATAATTAATAACAGAAGGAAGTTAATCTTAAAGTTCAACATACTGCTAGCTGCCATGCTTGCTTTTGAGATGGACCTAGACAACCATCGCCTTCGAATTTTTAACAAATAAATGAAATTGATAATCATTTATTATTTGATAATTATGTGAGATATATACTTTAACAAAAGAAAAAAGAAAAACCCTATGGATACAATTTATAAATTTAATGTATAAAAATACAGAAAAAATGTATAAATGAAATTAACCGAACAAGTGAACTGGGCGTTAGCGCATTCATTTTCTTGCTTGTTAGCACTTTCTCCCCGCATTCTTACACCGCTCAGCTCGTTCTTCGAGCCCTGCTTCTCCCTTCCCCCTTCCCCCTCTCCCCGGTCTACCTAATTCCAAAACAAGGCCCTATATTATTAGTAAGCTAGCTCTTTCTCAAAGTCAGGTTGTTTCAGGCTAGGCGTCAAGACCTACTACGCCCAAGCCGCATCCCTGGTGTCCCGGGCATCCTTATTTACGGTCGATGTTTCATATTTATTTACTCTCACATTTTAGCAACAGGTAATTGCTTAATTAAATAGAGAAACAAATAATTTTTAGTTATTTAATTAAATATTTATTTAAACTTGAAGGAGGGAATTTATACTCTAAATCCTGTGATGGAGTCAACTGATTATTTACCGTAAAGCTATAATTGCAACAACAAAAAAAAAAAATTTTGAATGGGTATGCTAAGATTTTTTTTTTTAATCGCCATTAACAGTTATATAACTACGTTTATTTTAAACCTAATCATAAATACTCATGTTAAGTTTGAGATCCTTTATTTATATATAATAGGATCACACATAATAGCTTTATTTGTTAATCGCAATCATTTCCTAGTGCTAAAAGGGGAGAACATTGGCTAGGTGGTTTTTTTTTTTTTTTTTTTATAACTAAAATGAAATGTCGGCATTACGGAGGGTTTGAATTTATTGAAAAATTATTAGATAATCTCGACTTTGAAGCCGAAATTTATATTGAAAAATAACTCATACACATATTGGTAAATATCAACGTTTCATGAAAGATCGTATTATTGTATCAAGAGAGTTTATTTACAATAATATTGATGAAAATATATTGAAAAGAATTAGTACAATTAATATAGTAAAGCGTCTATATTTACTTTAGTGCACTTCTGGATTGGTGTTTAAGAGGCATCAATTTTATACTTGACAAGATATTTGATGTTGACTAAAACGTAGTCTCACTTATTTATATATATATATATATATATATATATATACACTGATTAACAAGCCTTTTTTTTTTTTTTTTTTTTTCAGACTTATAGTGGGTCACGCTTATCCTTTTTTTAAATAGGCCTTGGAAAGAGTTAGTAATGTAGCGGAGTCACACATAGCTTGTTTACTTTTCAGTAATAGAGAATCGTAATAAGGAATGAGAATCAATTTCATGTTTATTTATCTATTTTTATCTTGAAATGGGAGTGAAATTATGTAGGACCCATACTAATTTGGAATTAAATAAGGGGATTGACAATCTCAAGCCCCCCACCGAATTAGCACTCTCACTCCTGATATTCAAGTTAAGTTAATATTTTTCCCCCAATTTTACTTTCTTATTTGAGGATTGAAAAAGAAAAATAAAAGATTGAAATAACCCTAATTTTTTCAGGTTTATTCACTTTTTCTTCTACTACTGTGTTCTTAGAACTCCCTCCTCAAACAGCAAGCAAGGGTACCATTTTGTCTCCAAGGTATTGCTTTACAGATCTTCTATGTAATCTTCCGTGTATTCAAATTGTTGATTATTACAGTTATTACATTTTTGCTCAGTTTATATCTTCCTCTGTTCATGTCCGTGTATTCTAATTTGTTTTTTTTAATTTGAATATGTAGTGCAGCCCTTGGGTTAGTTGTATGAATTCATATCCGTGTATTCTAATTTTTTTTTTTTTTTTTTAACTTGAATCTGTAGTGCAGCCCTTGGGTTGGTTGTATGAGTTTTTTTATTTTTTATTTTTTGGGTGTTCATTACTTTCCAATTCCTGATCCAATTTTAATGATTGTTGTTTTCTATAAATTGTAAGCTAAATCAAATTTTGTATGATCATAATATAGAGAAATCATGTCTCGACTCTTAGCAAGAAAGAATAAAGTAGTTGTAGTGATTAAAGATATAGTTATGATATTGTAAATGATCATGGCCATGTGTGTTGTGATGTGTACCTATGTTTCCACATATTATGAACGAAGAATACGAAGTCCAAAGTTGTTTATGAGGATTTATCAACAACTAAGAATGTTTTTGCATTCTTAGTTGTTGATTATGCCAAGTGTGTGGCACAATTAAGTGTGTGGCACATAGGTCACTTGTATGATTTGGTTTATGAGAGTGATGCCAAGTGTGTGGCACAATTAAGAATGGATAGAGAAATGTTTAGAAGATTATACAACCTTCTATGTGAAAGAGGGGGTTTAGTAAGTACAAAAAATGTATCCGCTGAAGAGATGCTTGCAATGTTTTTGCATATATTAACACATCATGTTAAGAATCGGGTGATTAGTTTCAATTTCAAAAGATCCAGACGAACAATTAGTAAATGTTTCCATAAATGTTTAAAAGCAATGTCTCGGTGTCAAAAAGAATTTTGGAAAAACCCTGAACCAGTTTTGGAGAACTCAAGTGAAAACACAATAAATAAAGGGATATACAAGTAAATTTACAGTAATTGACTCCGATTCCTGTTCTAAGTAAACGCATGAATGGGATTGACAGTGATTCCGACTCCGATTTCTGAAACCCAAGTAAACAGTATATTCTGACTCCGAATCCTGCCCACTCCGAATCCTACCCATTCCGATTTATGATCACTCTGATTACAGATAAGTAAACATGCTAATAGAGTAAAGATCATGATTGAGTTTGACTGTGTGTCTACATTCAAATTTTAATTTGTATATAGCTAAAATTTCTCATAAGTACTTAAACCGTGTCCTAAAAGTTAAAGTTTAATTCGTCCAAATTCAGTAAAATGCATATATATATATATATATATATATATTTCAATTTTGTATCAAAGTTAACATTTTTTTTTATATTCTGTCACTATATCTTACTACCACTAATAAACCGTCATTTTATATAGTCGTGTAAGATATGGATTAGCATACTAATAAAGTGATGCAATTATTGGTGATGATGAATATCGACGCTGTACAACTAGTATTTATCCCATTAATTGCCATCTATGAAATCTGGCAGCGTTAAGTAGTCTTTAATGAACTGGAGCTGGCATTCTTGATGGCCAACCTGAACCTGAAGGAGGCAAATCAAGGCAAATTGGTAAATAGAAGGTATCTAATATTGCCTTAAAAAAAACAAAAAACAAAAAACAAAAAAAAAAACAAAACACACACAACAAAACATCCGACACATATGATAAGACAACAACAATACCGTTGTTTCAATTTATTATTAGTGTTGTTGCCATCGATCCCTTTGTAAAAAAAAAAAAAAAAAAAAAAGCAAATCTGCAATTATTGGACCACCAGCTAAAGGCTTAGACCCAAGAAAGCCAACCCCACCAACACCATAATTGAACTGTGGATTTATATATATATATATATATATATATATGTATATACATATATATTTATGTATAAATAACTAAATTTATGAGTAGTGGCCATATATATTCTGGCGGTAACAAACAACCTTTGCCCCAAAGGAGGGCAGAAGCTTAATTGCAGTGAGGGCAAGTATACTCTCTTTTCGGTCACTAGTCCCTCTCAAATAGTCTGTTTTCTTGAAATGAACTTTTGAAGTACTTGGAAACCATTTTAATATTGTTTACTTAGGGACACTAAAATTCTTATCTTATAGTATTTTTATTTTTTCCTTTTTCTTTTTAATCTGACTGACTTGAGACTTCCCTCTCTATTTCATGGTGGTCCAGTCCTTCTAAATTAAAGGGATCCCCCCCTCCCATGCTTTTGTCCAGAGTTATGGAGGAGGCTAACACTAACACTACTCTCCACCTCCATAATTTGTTTGGATCCAACCAGCTGCGCATTCATGGAAGCTCAGACGAATTATAGAAGTCATAACTGATGGTAAGAATTATACTTTTACGTTGTTATCGATAGATTCTTAATTTTTTAACGGTTTGATTTATGATTATTCATTTTAAAGTATAAGACACGATACATAAAATTACTTCTAGTTTTATATCAATCCGTTAAAAAATTGATCAAATGATTAAAATAACCATACATACTGATAAAATAAAAGTATAATTTCTATTATAAGTTCCATTCATACAAGTTTTAGATAGAGGGCCCACTTTGTGGTTGGAGTAATTGACAATCATGCTAACTAGGTTAGTTTAATAAATTTTCACTTTGTAGTTGGAGCAACTTTTTGTCCTTGTGGTAAAATTTTTTCTAATCCTCGAATTAGATTATAATGATCGGATTTTTTTTACTGTATATGTTAAATTAAAGCGACACAAAAGTATTCTTATTTATACATCTGATTATTAAAGATCTAATTGAACATTAAAAATAATTTAAAAAAAAAAAAAAACTTGCACTATCAATGAAGTAAAAGTACAGTTTCTTACCGTAATATTGGTAAAAATAAAAAAAAAGGGCAGTTTTTCCGATTTTTCAAAGAACATATAACTTTAGCTACCCATTCTTTTAAAGGATAGAGTAACAATAACTGTAAATAAATGGACAGAGAGTAAGAGAAAGTTGAATGAAATCCAAGCAAAGAAAACGAAGTTGATCAACAAAGAGAAAATGGATTTAACAAATTACATATCTACTAAATAAAGTCAGATTAAATAAAATTTCAGCACCGGATCATATGATTTGCTTTGTTCTTTTTTACTGACTTTATTGCTTATTCGCTTTTATCGTTTTACTATTATTCTTGGCGTTGGTTAAGGATGATGATGATGAGAGAAGAGGAAGAGGTCCTCATTGGCACCCACCACATGCCACTTTATTGACTTCTTCAATATGATTTTATGGGGTCCTGAAATAATTAAAAAGCAAACTCTAATAATTTAATTTGAATGCATTATATTCCAAACCAAGAAACGAACCCACAGACACAGGAGTCCATTTTGATCAAACACACTACTAAACTCCACCAACATCCTCTCTCATCAACAAAGCACAAACAAATCATATAAAAATTCATCAAAGAAAGCAGATCTTAGCACCTTTCTTTTCTTTTATTTTCTTTTTTCCCAAAGTTAAAAAGTCACCTAATAGGGTGGTGCAATGGGGTCCCCTCTACCGGCGGTCCAATCAATCCAATTTATTTTCCCTTTTATTGTATTCTAAACAAAGAATCAGAATACTAAGCCCAACATACAACAAAAAAATATTGAACAAAAGAATGCAAAAGCTCTCATGTGATATAATGTACCACCTGATCTATACTCGCACGGAAAAAAAAACAAAAAAAAAGGGCTATATTACAAGTAAGGACCTCCCTTCAACCCAAAGAATTATATCACTACCACATGGCTTCAACTAATAATAGAAAAAGTAAAGGAAAGGAAAAAGGAAAAAAAGGGTATTTTATATCATTGACGAGTCTTTTGTAATCTAGATCCAATCATTTTGAGCTCGAATTTCTTGACAAAACCGGCAATGTCGCTCACGGTTGTGTCCAAGACGTATGGATTGTTCTCGAAGGTGGTTTCAGTCCAGTTGCCGAGGTTCCGACAGGGCTCGCGGCGTTGTGCAATGGTGCCGTGGTAGTGGAAGTACTTGATGCGGCCTTCTGTCTTGTGGGTGGTCTTGCCAGCCACATTCTGCGACATGTGAACGCCCGTTGCGTATACATTTCGAGGCTGCACCGCGTACTTGCGGTCCCTCCTTATTCCTCTCTTTACATCTCTATATACAAGCTTCTCAAATCCCCATTTCCTGTTCACACATCAGCCACTTAGTCAATGAAAAAACTCCCCCACCAATATTGGATTCTCAAAAATCAACATCTAAGTTAGTTTCACATATCAACTCGTGAGACCCCGATGAAAAAAAAAAAAAAAGAATTTACTACTTACAAAACAAGTAGTGCATTCCGCAATTGCGTATAAAATGTGTGATTGGACATGAGAAATTTAGCAATCTTTCATTTAGATAGAGCACCATGAATAACAAACATTTTACTTCACATGTTGATGTAAGAAAATCTAGTTAGCTGGTGTTTGTTACCCCATTTTTCGTGTCGGCAAAACAGGTCAACATCAACAAAGCTTTCGAAATCTTTCTCATTTGCAATCAAGTAATCATAATGAAAATAATAATAATAATAAATAAATAAATAAATAAATCCTTCTGTCCTAATGTTATTCAGCATCAACTTAATTTCTAAAGACACAGTTGAAGAGAACAATAGTCAAATTCGTTTTCATTTTGGTAACCATTTTACCAATACCAAAAAATAACTTCACAAAATTTCTAAAATCATTCCAACACTTGAAGAAGAAGATAAAAACATCAAAATTATTGAAAACGAGCTAACGAAGTCATAATCATGAATAAGGAACAAAAACAAAAATCATAAGTTAAAACCAACCCCACTTCCACCCGTCCGTCTTTGACAATGAAGGAAAGAAATGAGAACCTAAATATATATACCTAAAGGAAAGGCATGTGCTAATAATGCCTCCAGACAACTACTCACCACTTGATCTAACCACGTCTCCAACATCAATCAAAATTACCAAAAAGAATTTTATTTTTATTTTTTAATTTTTATTTTGTCTATCGTTCAACCACAGTAACAATTCGAATACGACATAACATGACACATCTCATCCTACCCAACTGGTTTATAAGAACCCCAACATCCAGCAATTAAACAACTGGCATTCATATTTTAGCAAACCGACTCGATTCTTCTTCTTACTCAATCTACATACGTATTATTGATTTTAAAGAATCCAAACTAATTAAAAAAAAAAAAAAAAAAAAGCAAAGAAAAAGAAAAAGAAAACCCTCCAAGATTAACAGTAAAAAAAAAAAAAAAAAAAAAAAAAAAAAAAAAGGAAAGAATGACTCAACCCAACTACAAAAATTACCAAATATAAAAACTTCAATCAGTTCAACTCTCTCTTTCACACTAGTTTGATCAAATTCAACCGCTTTTATGTCTGAACAAAATTAGACCAGCAGGTAAAAACTAAAAATAAAATTAGAATCGGAATTAATACCTGTAAGTTTTTCCAGCATTCTCAGAAAAACAGAGTTTGCCGCTCATGGGCATCTGTTCAATGGTGAACTGAGAATAATCTGAGAGAGATTTAAGCACGGACTTTATAGTATTCTTTGGAGGCATATAGATAAACTCGTCAACATCGAAGAAGAACATCCATTCAGCCATGAACTTGTAGCGGTGCAAGCAATCGTTCACCACCATGAACTGGTTATGGTAATACCCATCGAACCTCTCTTGTTCCCTGATATCCTGGAGAGTCACGTACCCCAACTCCATCCACGGCCTCAAAACCTCCATCACCTCCTCGTGGACCCCACCGGCGTCGTGGATCACGAAGTGCGATTCCGGCCCAAACAGCCGGATGTGGTACGCCAGCCACTCCCTCACTCTCTGCGGGCTCAAATTCCCGTACAGAGAAGACCCACAATACAGATATTTATACTTGGGCGGCGAAGTAAAGATGGTGAAGTTGACGCTCCCCGGCTTCTCGACGAGCGCGTCGATGTTGTGTGTGAGGTTGAAATTGCGATCGCCGCCGCCGGAGGTTGAGGCGCGGAGGACGAGTTTTCCGCCGGAGTTGTCGGCGTTGATTGGGTCGGAGAAAGTGCAGTTGACGACGACGACGGTGTAGACACGGCCGTAGCCCCAGTCGGGGAGGATCTTGTATCCGACGGCGGAGATGGGTTGGTGAGAGGAGTTGAGCGGGGCCCAGAGGCAGTCGTAGGTGGGCCTGCCGTAGACGTGAAGGGGCTTGGAGGCTAAGCCGACAATGGCGAAGGTGTTGGGGCCACCTCTGTACGCACCCATGGCGATGAAGCTGTAGGCAGCGGAGCCGTAGGGGTTGAAGGCTCGTTTGACGACGCCGTTTGGCTGGACCACTTCTTCTTCAGTAGTTTCTCGATCTTGGAGAAGTTGGGGTTGGGGTGAGGGCGTTGGTGATGAGGAAGAGGAAGACAAGGAGGAGGAGTTGGTGGTTAGGGGAATGGAGGAGGAGGAGTAGGAGGAAGAGACGGCGTCGTTTTGTTGGGAGATGGCCCTGGAGATGCAGAAGCGGAGATCGGAGGTGGAGATGGAGAGGAAGCTGCTGCTACGAGAAGGGAGGAACTGAAGGAGAGTGGCTAAGGAGCAGAGGACGAGGAGTGCTGTTAGAAGCAGCTTCAGCTCTGCCGCGTAGCTCTTCCATACCACCTTCACTAGCAGCTTCTTCTCTCCTCCTCCTCCTCCTCCTCCTGATCCTCCTCTCTCTTTCGCCATTTTCTTCTTCTTTTTTTCCTCAGGAGGAGAGAGAAAGGGGAAGGGAGAGAGATAGAGAGAGTTTGCAGGAACGGTAAACAGAGAGAGTCTAGAAAGAAGGAAGACAGAAGAACACACCACCAGTTCTAGAAAGAACTCTCTCTCTCCTCTTCCTTCTTCTTTCTTGTATGGCCTCTCTTTTGTGTCGTTTTTATGCGGTCACTCCTTTCCTTTCTCATTGTTTTTGTTTTTGTTTTTGTTTTTTTAAATTTATTTCTTTGGTTGCTTTATTTTTTGGTTGGCAAAGTTGTTTCCTTTTCTTTCTTCCTTTTTTCTCACCACGATAGGTTTCTCTCTCTCTCTCTCTCTCTTTTTTGTCAATTTGATCACATGGGGTTGCATTATTATTACGTTGTTTTTTTTTTTTAATTATTCGAGAGAATTATTGGTACTTAGTTTGCTCCTATGAAGAATAGTAAAAGCAAAAAGAAGAAAAAAGGGGTTTCGAAGAAATTACGTTGAAGCTATGTCAAAATTAAATACTACACGTGTTTCCAAGACAGAGTAAACAAAAATTGGATGACACATAAATGTTTGAAATTAGTAAATATTAGATAGTTTATAATTAATAAATAATTTAACGATAATATCATATCTGATTATATTTAAACGTTCATATAAATGTTTGAAATTAGTAAATATTAGATAGTTTATAATTAATAAATAATTTAATGATAATCTCATATCTGATTTTATTTAAACATGTAAAGTTTAGATTTCTTATTCTAAATTCAGTAAATATTAGATAACATATAAAACAAAAATCAGGGGTCTTTTTAGAGTTTTTTTTTCATTTTTCAATTCTGAATGGATGAAGTCTAAAGAGAAAAAGAGGAATTTGTAAGAAATGTTAGTTGCTGAAATTTCACATGTGAGTATATGATTTTTCTTTAGTTTGATAGTTAAAAAGAGGAATGGAGAAGAGGTAAATTTTGATTTTAATTGTGGTTCTTCAGAAAATATATAAATATATATATATATATATTTGTGCAACCTTAAACACCATTACTGACAATGAATTTCCGAATCAAAGAAAAGGCAAATGGGAAATCAAAAAATGAAAACAACAAACGGTTGCGCTATTGTATTTTGGCATTTTCTTTTCATCATTCAAGAGAAGGACAAGAGGCATTAAGAATTCTTATAACAAATAAACGACTAAAATTTGGACACTTTGAGATCAGTAATTAGTCAGTATTATTAACAACAACAACAAATAAATTGTCTGACTTGTGTTTTATTTATTAGACTGACACAATGAAAACTAACGATATATCTAGGGCAGGGTCTTGCTATATATAACATATGATATGTGTCTGTATATATATATATATATGCTTGTATATATGAATGACAGACCCATAACCGGTGGTCTATTAACATGCTAATTATAAAAATAAAAAAAATAAAAAAAAAAGTGTATGATGCATTTCTAGGATGCTTGGTGGTCTTTTAAAAAATAAATAAAAGTGGTTTTACATTTTTCTTCTTTCCTGTTCTTTTTCCCTTCAATGATTCTTTCGGCGGCAAGAAAAGCGGTCCTTTCACAATTCTCAAAGAAAAAAGACATGGAAAGACTCATTGTTTTTTTTTTTTTTTTTTTTATAACAAATATTACTTTTATATGATTTGTTTTGCTTGTGGTTATTTTAACGTCTAACAAAAGTTACCTCAAGACAGGTGTCTTATGTTAGTTTATACTGTCAACTTTTACTTATTAATCTATATTTCGGATTAGTTTGGTGTATGAATTTGAATTAAAATTTATAAATTTAAATAATAATTTTAGTTGATTTTTTCAAAAAGGATAAAAAATTTTTTAAAAAAAAGATAAAAAATATGATGAAAAAGATACAATTTAATTTAAATTGAATGGTTTGCGAAATATACCCTTCATTTCCCTTTCCTTTCCTTCCCTTTTACTTTTCTTTTATATTCTGTTCCTTTCTTTTTTTATTAATCGTTGGTGTCCCTACAAAATTAATTGGCTTTAAATTAAACATATGTTATGATTGCGGTTAGCAAGCCAATTTGCATGGTGAACTGTGCAAAACTACAAGTAATTTATTGTGTCAAGAATGTGCAGTTGCCGTCTAATACGATATATATGTATGTATATATATATATATATATGTATGTTTCCTTTCGCCTGAAGCCGTCCTAAATAGTTGCAATGTTTTTAAAGCTTCAAATAAGAGTAAGATATATAATATTGTCATGTTTGAATAGAATCAATCTGATACCTGGGATGCTTCAAATGTATAGCATGAAATTCACTTAGATGAAGTTTATGGAACTTTCAAAGTATTATATATTATTCAAAATATATGTAAATCATAATGCTTTTATATGAAATAAAACTAGCAAACACAAGTCTATAATAATAATAATAATAAATGTTACTTTGATCTACATTCTTCATGTGCAACAAGCGTCTTTTTCTAAGCATTGATTATGTTTTATGATAATTAAAAGGAAAAAAAATAAAACTTTTTTCTTACAATGTTACGAAAGGCAAATTTTTTTGTCAGCAACAGAAATGTCTTAAGAAGAAGAAGCTAAAATCAGAATATTTGCTGAATTAGAAGGGATGCACCCAATCAAGATTAGAATATTTGAAAATTATTGTTTTTAAGGGGGAGTTTGGTGAATTAGTTTGAGTTGAAATTTTTAAGTTTTAATAGTAAATTTTTTTGAATTTTTAGAAAAGACAAAAAAATTTTTAGGAAAAGACAAACTTTTTGAGAAAAAGATAAAAACTGAGTTGAAATATTTTAGTTTGAGTGAAAGTCCCAAACACACCCTAAAATTTTCGATTAGAGAAAATTCGGAGGGACCATTTCCATTAGAATCTTGAGAATTGGTCCACTTCTAGAAATTTGAACATGAAATACCGAAAGAAAGGGAACAACAAGGAACTCATCGGGACATGGGGGAAATTATAAATAAATAAATAAATAAATAAAGAGAAGATTGGAAACGCGGAAGGAGCATGGGAAACCGTAGGCAATCGAGGAACGTGGACAGCCAGGGAGCGGAGCCAGGAATTTTTTCAGTTGGAACATGTATTAAATTTTTTTTAATATGTAAAATAAATTTTATGAGAATTTTTTATTTTAATAAATTTTTGTGATGATTTTTAATTTTAGTAGAGATAAAATAATAAAAGTATAAACTTTTTTATCGAAATTGATATAAATAGAAATTACGTGAAAATTTTTTATTTTTAATAAGGATAAAATATAAACTATATAAAAATATTTAAGTTTTAGTGAAGATAAATTATAAAAATTAAAAATATTTTAAGATAAAATTAAAAAAACAAAAAATTTGAAAGGAACTGTAACTCTTACTCGCACCCCCCTCCCTCCTCCGCCTCGGTGGACAGCAACGAACATTTTCTTGTTAAAAATCTATCAAAAATAAAGAAGTAAACAAGAATAATAATAATAATTTATGTAAAACAAAAAAAAATTAGAAAAAAGAAAAAGAAAATTGTTGTGTGATGTGCTGTCCAAAGGATCTTTGTCGCCTAGCCAAGCCCCTTTTATTGCCAACGACCCAGCCAAGCCTTTGTTTGTAAGGGGTGGGGTGTCATAATTGGACTTTTCAGCCTAAAAACGACGACATCTTTCACATTTCCTAGAGAGAGTTTGTGTTTTGACAATTATGCCCCTTCTTCGGTCCTAATTTTGAAATTTATAGTTAAATGGTTTTCTTTTTTTAAGAATTTTTTTAATAAATGCTGGGGAGTTTGGTGTGTAAGTTTGAGTTGAAATTTTTAAGTTTCAATAGTAAATTTTTTTGAATTTTCAGAAAAGACAAAAAATTTTTTAGGAAAAAGACAAAAACTTTTTAGGAAAAAGTCAAAAAAAAGTTTGAAAATCTTAGTTTGGACTTATGGGCCAAACACCCCTATTAGTTAAAAAGTCTTTTTTTTAATGATTAATTAAATTATCTTAAATGATTAATTAATTATTAATCATATAATAACTAATTACTAATTAATTATTATTAATCATAATATAAATTACTAAATTATATAATCAATAACCAAATTTCATAATCAATCACTGATTAAACAAATATAAAAATAATAAACAATAATTTTCCAAAATTAAAAAAATCAGATCATTTATTAAATTAAATGACTAAAATGATCACACAATCTAATTTATTTATTTATTGAAATTTGTCATAATTTCCTCATTACCTCTACTTCCCACACGTATTTCCACCTGCAACGCGGGCTGTTCTCCCTTATCACACGTGGTTGTCGGTGATTTTCGTATCTTTTTTCCTCTCCAATTTGCGAGAAATTTCGCAAGTCACATAGAAAAGTAAACAAAATTAATCATTAATTAATACTAAAAAAAATTATAAAATAGAATAGGAAGTTTCAAAGTTAATGCATCAAAATCTTTGGAGTACATCTCAAAACGAGTAAGAAACTTAAACAGAACAGGTTATAGTGCACCAAAGTCTTCCAGTTCATTTAAATTAAATAAAAAAATAGAAGATTTATTTTTTTATATCTAGGGTCAAAATAGGAAATTTCGGAGCACGAAGGAAGAGTGAAAAAATAATGCACGTTGCATACTCATATCAACAGTTTTCAAAATAAAACAAAAACAAAAAACAAAAAACAAAGAAAACTGCTAATTACACTTTTCATGTAAATTTGTTGAAATAGCATATTGGATAAATTATATATGTATTTGAAAGAAAATAAAAAAAAAAAGGCACAAAGTGACAAATAGAAAATAAAAAATAAAAAAGACCGAAATTTCATAGCGAATTTAAGGGGGCAAAAAAAAAAAAAAAAAGAAAAAAACAACTTTAAACTAATCTACGAAACTTTAAAAAACTTTTAGATGAAATACTTTTTTAATCATGTTAATTAGGAATAGAGTCAATCATGTTAATTAGGAATAGAGTTAAAGAGTACGTAATAGATGACTTGAAAAAACCTTCATTGACCATAAAACAAAATATGAAAAGTAACACATACCAATTAGAAGGTCTTATCTGATAAATCAGCCTATAAATATTCAAAATAAACATTTGTTTTTGACGGATTCTACCGTCTCATTTTACTCCGTTAATGGGGTGAAATTTTTGACCATTCGTCAAAAAGATACACCATCAAAATATAGAACCTACCACACATGATTATTAGTTTACAAGACATTTAAAAAATTTATCCCAAAAAAAAAAAAAATCCCTCATGCACCGCCTCTTGGTCACCACCGCCACCGTCCTCATGAACTCGCCACCGGAGAAGAAGGTCCGGCGACCATCTTCGATTGGTCACGCGGGCCCATCGTGAGATCCCCGGAAAATGGGTTTTGACCCACAGTCGCGATCGGACGACGGACTCCACGAGGAATCTCGACATGCGCTTGGGCGGAGAAGACGTTGGGCTCATGCCGCCGAGGGACGTCGTCGAAGACGATGGTGTGGGGAGGCCATGGTTGACGATCTATCTGCGCAGTATAAGAAATTATTGAACTGAGGAAAATATTTGAATATATTGCCACAAAACCAGAGTACAGATTACATTATATATATATATAGGCTTAAGAAGCCGTTTTGGAGTCGTATATACATGGAAGGTATGTAACAATTATTTGAAAACTGAAGTAATTGTTACAACGGCCTTGAGGAAGATCTGCTGCTTGCTGGGGAAGCCGAATCTGTTGGAGAGTTTGGCGAGATTGTGCTGACACGCAGATCTGGAAAATAGCCCACCGACGGTGCGCCTAGTCGTTCGCGATATTTGGAATTGCCGGATTCTGGTCGAGGATGATGTTGAGGGTTCCGATTCCGGTGCGGCCGTTCAGTTGCCGTTCTGGATAAGCACGAAGCGGGGCCTAAGCGGTTGTGGAGTACTCCGGCCAGGACGAGATGATACAACTTCATCTCGTCGGAGCACCTCGCCTGAGCGCATCACCCTTGGCCTTTTCAGTGCCGACGACGACAGCGCCACTCGTGTCCTCCAAACTTCACTCTGGGTTAGGTTGCGGCGGCACGACGACGCCGTCCGATTGTGTTGAGGCCGTCGTAGGGGCGGTGCGTTGGTGTGGGAGAAGGGGAAGGCTGAGATGAGAGATCAGTATTTTTTTTTTTTTGAAAAATATTTTTTAAAATAATTATTTGTAATTTTAGTTAAAAAAAAATGGTATAATCAAATGAAGTTGTTTTTATTTTAGTTTTTATGAGACAATGATCTGAGATCATTGATCTTCAACACCTCATTAGGGGAAAAAGTACGTCCGTCACCTAGAAGTCCCCTTTGTTTTTTGGTACATTTTGCTAGAGCTTAGAGCTGCGTGATTTTTCTTTTATGTTTGTTTATTGGAGGATTCTAAAATGATGTAAAAAATTTTTACACTATAAATGGGATAAAGATTAAGCGACTGGGAAAGGGTAGACTAGAATAAGGGCCCAGTTAGTGAGTGAGGTAAAATAGGATACCATACACGTGATTGTATCCGAATAAGGAGAGCTGGAAGATATAAACCTTTTTCTTTTTCTTTTTTCTTTGTTAGAACATATCATTAATCAGAACAATAGTTTCATCTCTACCATTGGAAATATATATATATTTTTTTTCAATTAAAGTAATCTATCAGATAATGTTGAGTAAGAGACTGAAAGTGAAAACTCATGTTTCTACCATTTAACTTCAACATTCGTCCATTTATCAGTAAAAAAAAATAAAAAATCAGTCATTGTCCTTCACCACAAAAATACTTCAACAATCAAATTCCAAAGAGAGAAACCCAACAATCACGATCCATGGCCATCGCAAGACCAACCTCGCCGATCTCGTCTTGCTCGCCTGGATCTCCACTCGATCGCCTAAAGTCGTCGTAGATCCCATCTCTGTCTTTGCTCAAATCCCAACCTCAGATCTGCAACCAAGCCGAACCAAAAACCCAGATATTTGTTGTAGATCCAAACGAAAGGGACAGTCCAAATCAACAGAGAATCAATGAAAGTCGCACTCTCCTCTAAGCAATGATCTGAAAAAAAAAAAAAAGAGAATGACTAAAATCATTTAAATACTTTCAAATGTTGCAGATATGAAAAAGAAGAATTAAATTTTAAAAAAATTAGCAGGAGGGAAATGGGAGGTGACCAATGTGGTCTCGACGGTGAAGGGGACGAGTCACAATTTGTTGCAGAAGCTTGAGAGACTATTTAGTTTTGTAAGAACTTTGGAAATTTGTTGCAGAGGAGAGAGATTGAGGGAGGAAGAAGATAAGCATACGTTTCATTTCCTCCAACCCCCCCCCCCCCCCTTTTTCCTTCTCTTTTTTCAAGAGTAATCATGTGTAAATATTCTATAGTAATTTTGGTATCCGAGCCGTTCAAACCTGATTGAAAGATTGATAATGTTTTTACCCCATCAATGAGACAAAGTAGTTTACGCGATTGTAGAAATCCCCTTCTTTTGGGTTTAATCTCTTTTTAGTATTGTCTGATTGTTTAGTATCAACAGAGTATTCCCACCGTAAAATTACTAATAAAATAATGAAAAATGAATTATTATTATTATAACTGGAATCGGATTCAGACAAGGGCCCACCTAGGCAAACGAGTCAGCCCATTTTCAACGGGCGATACCTTTGAGAGGAGGGGGGGACCAAGTTGGGGCCATCCTCTGTCCTCGATTCTGCTGCACCCCCCATACCGACTGTGTGTGTGTGTGTGTGTGTGTGTGTGCGCACTGAAAAATAAAATAAAATAGTGCTATTCTGGTGTAATACCCCCACAAATTTGTCAATACGTTGAAGCATTCATATGTTGTAACTTTCTTGTTTAATTAGTAGTTGGAATTAATTTCACTTATATTTAACAAAATCACCTAACAAATGGATTGCATAAATATATAATACAATGTAGCCAAATCTTGACGACGCCCCCAGCATTTGAAGAATTTTTCTTTGGTTCGTCATCCAACATTTTTTTCCCATCAAATATTGGTTTTTTAATAATGTGATAGTTATGTCCAATTAAGAAAAAGTAAAAGACATTACTGAAACCAATAGTAATTGGTCTTAAGCGTTCAATGAAGAGTCACTAATTAGGAAGATTATTTTTATAATTTATATAAAAATGCGTAAGAAATATTGTTAATTGCAGCTCTATGCAGTTTGGACAAGACTTGATACATGAATTAATGACTCTAATATATTGCAATTTTTTTTCTCTTTCCCTTTAGTTCCCACCCACACCCACACCGCTTACACCCCCCCCCCCCCCCCCCCCCCAACTCTCAAAGAACTTCAGTATTAGAGAACTCCACTTTTGTTAATAAATTTAAAATTAAAAAAACACCATCTTTGGAAGAGGCTATTTAAATTATGTGTTTTTTTTTTTTAGCGAATGAATTTTGGATTAATACTTGAGAAATTTTACAATACAATCTTGTTTTTTATATTATTTATAGGAATTAATTTTTCAATGATATAGTCTACGAATGTTAATATTAACAATTTGTAACATGCAATACAAAACCGTTTTTAGTCACAGATGTAAGCGTTATGAAATTAATCCGACAAGTGAATTAACAAACTATTGTAAATAGAAGACCTAACCATACGTTAAGAAAAATAAGGGATCCCTACTTACAAATTCTAAGAGGTTTTGCCCTATAATTTCTCTTATAATTTTTATATATTCTATCTTTCCATATCAGAAGAGTTGTGTAATTGACAACAAAACATAACATTTGGAAGCAACAGATTTCAATGTTTGTGTGCGAGAGAGAGATTAAAAGGAACGTCGGCAGCAGATAAACAGCATAATTTTTACATGAGTATATAATTAATGGGGACTTCTAAGGTGGGGGACGTACTTTTTCCTCCACCGATAGAGTAAAAAAAATTAACCATCCAATTGAGAATTGATGGTCTTGAATCAGAGTCTCCTGAAAACAAAAATAAAAACAACTATATTTGATTATACCATCTTTTTAATTTAAATTACAAATAATTATTTTAAAAAAATTTTTCAAAAAAAAAAAAAAAAAAAAACACGAACACACACACTTCTCCCACCCCACCGCACCTACCTCCCCTTCAATGCTCTCCGATCTGCTGATTTTTTTTTTCTCAAGAAAGTTTTTGCCTTTTTTTTAATAATGATTTTTCAAGTGTGATTGCGTGTTAAGATCCTATTATAATTTTGGTGCAAACTCTTAATCTTAGCCGTCTAAAATCAATTGAATGGTAACAATTTTTTACCACATTAATGGGGAAAAATTAGAAAGTGTCATTGTAGATTCACCCATAATTAGTAGTTGACAGATTACATAAATCCATATATATACAGGAGAATACGGTAATGTACCTATTGACGTTTATACCCAAAAAAAAAAAAACAAACAAACAAACAAACAAACGGGTAATGTACCTAAAACTCATTAAGATCAATAATTGGAAAGAAGAACCGACAGGCGACATGCATTCATGTCTCTTCAACTCATTAACGAGTTGGCTCCTTAGAAAAAAAAAAAAAAAAAAAAAACATTGTATATATAACAAAATTACATTAGCCCATTGGAATAGAACCAGCCTAGCTACGTAAGTTCGCTCCTTGGAAAAAGGAAAAAAAAAAATTTGTATATTTAACAAAATTACATTAGCCCATTGGAATAGAGCCAGCCTAGCTACATAGTTTGGCTCCTTAGAATTAAAATAAAAACTAAAAAACTAAAAAACTAAAAAAAAAAAACCAACAACAACAACAACATTGTATATTTAACATAATTAATTAGTGAACCTTCTCTTTAAAAGGGAAAAAAAAATGTAGTGATTGTAAACTAGCTTGCTTTGTTTTTTGTTTTCTTTAAATAAGGAAAAACACGTCATTCTGTAAATAAAAATAACAAATATATAAAGGGGATGGAATCAAACACGTAGGGTGAATGAATTGGTACGTGAAGTAATTTTAGGATCTCATCAATCAGAATATCGGAGATTCGAATCCCCTATCAACTTAAGGAAGTATCCCTATCTACGTGAACTTAAAAAATAAAAAATAACAGGGTCACCACTAGATTTTTATTTTAGCAGGAAAAAAGGGGATGGAATCCACAATTTTATATCCAAGCCCTCCTCCTACTCCCCTCCTCAAGTCATTAGACCAAAAGAGGAATTACGTACACGTTTAATAACGTACTTTTTACAAATAAATAATTTAATTAAATAGAAAAGGCATCTCAATTAATGAAATTTTAAGTCCCATGTCCATCATCCCTTCTAATGAAGAAAAAGGAACATATGACATAATTTCTCATTACTTAAAATTACAACATCTGTAGTATTGGAAATTAATAAAAGGCAGTTAATACATCTTTTCGTCAAGAAAAATAATATAGAGAGTTTTATTTGGTTAATAGAGGGGAAAAAAAACAACATATAATTTAGAATGGTGCTCATTAGGAGTATTATAACTGTGCACCGCACATTATTCAGTTATAGAAGACTTATAAATAGAAGTCACTTTTTTCTTATTCTTTTTATTATTGTTATTATTATTTAGCCTCTATTTGACAAAACAGTTTGAGTTAAGATTTTTAAGTTAAGTTGAAGATAAGTTAAGTTGAGAGTTAAAGTTGTGCATTTGGTAAAAAGTTTGAGTTAAAAACTTTAAATTGAGTTGGGAGTTTGGATATAAAAAATTTGAGTTAAAAAGTTTAACTTGAGTTGAGTGTTTAGATGTAAAAAGTTTGAATTAAAAAGTTTAACTTGATAAAAGATATGTTTGTAACTTAGGTTTCAAGTCAAAATTCTCATATTAGTTTTTATCTTTTTCTTATATGTTTAAAAAAACTATAACTAGTTTTTAAAAAATCAACCAATTAACTTATCAAATGGAGGCTAAAATGCTATTGTAGATTGTGAATGAAAAAATGGAAAAAACAAAATAAACTAAAAAAATAATAACATACAATTACAAAAAAATTAAAAAATAAATTATAACTAAAATTTAAAGCAATAGATTCTATGGAGTAGTTGTTTAATTTGATTACCAACCCCATTAAAATTATTTCATAAACCGACCCTAGCTTCGCTAGGCATGCTATAGATTTTGCCTTTTCTTTCAAGTTACTTGTTCTATCAGTTTCCATCTAAACTGTTATAGTTAACATAATACATTTTCTTTTCGGTAAGAGTTTCCAAGTAAACTATTAATAACATTTACAGTGGAGGAGCCAGCTTTCTATCAATCAGGTGTATATTAAAGAACAAGATTTTTAAGGGGATATATATAGAGATAATCAATATTTAACACAGGTAATGTGAAAAAAATGTAAAGTTTTCAGAGATAAAACAGATAAAAAGAAAAGTTCAATGGGTTCCCCCTCCCTGAGTGGCTTCGCTGCCTGATAGTGAATCAAGATTTTCTGTCTCAGATTTTCTGTTTCATTAACTGTCCTCCAATAATATTATGTTATATCATTTGAGTTTAAAAATTTAACCATATAAAAAAAAAAAAAAAAAACTAATCACTAAAAATTTTTGAACAAATTAATAAATTGTTAAAACATTATTAGGAGACAATCATTCAGGCAGAAAATTTGGACAATGCATCTGGGATTGCATATGTATAGGTTGAAAGGCCTTTGCATGAACTAATTAGGACTTGGTTGGTAGAAGGGACAGAGATGATTCTAGAGTTTAGGACTTGTGGTTATGAGAGACTAGAAGAGGTAACGAAGAGTCCATATTTGCTGTCCCCAAAAGGCTGTCTCTTCAATTAAATAATGACACATCAGCAAAAATTTACACATCATATTTATGGTTACAATATTGAGAGCTTTAAATTAGTAAGTAAAAACTAAAATGTATTTTGACTCTTCTTCTCCCTCAATCCTATTCCTATTCCGATTCCATCCGTGCTTCTTCCACCATTATTCTTCAAATTCATAAAAGAAATGGTCAAGAGGAATTAACGAGGTTGTAAACTTCATTTTAATCCATTAACAATGCCTTTATTTTATTATTATTATTATTATTATTATTTATTTATTTTTTTTCCAAACAAAAGAAACCCAGATAGTGAAACATATGAAATTGCGAGAGTTTCAAGCCTACAAACAAGTGAACCCAATCCTACCACGCCTTCGTAGGACCTTCACCGTTAACTAAGCCGGAGACCTCTCTGCTCCAACTACCAAAGGAAATTGGTCGAAACTTCGTCTCCACCGAAGGTTCTCTGACCTATTGGAGTCAAGTTCAGGTTCGTCCCATGTCGTACTCCCCTTCTTCTTGTAGATCGGCCGAAGAATGAGACAATCAGATTGTCTTTAATTCTATCCCGAAGTTCTCCGGCGAGGAATCAACAGCCAGATTCCGATTAAGTCACAGGGGTGGAAGAAGAAGAATGATGATTAGAAAGTTGTGAGGGAGAAGAAAGTCAAAATATACATTGGTTTTTACTGATTATCTCCCTCAATATTTTAACCATAAATATGATGTGTAAATTTTCGCTTACGTGTCATTATTTAATTGAAGGAACAGTTACGGAGATAACTTTTTGACTCACTAATGAATTGGGTGAGATTGAAGACGGGAATACATATATACCAAAAATAAAGAGAGGAAATGCCATCTTTTATTTTTTTATCTTTATTTTTCCACCAATATAGGGAGAATCTGTGGTAGAGACCTTTGTATGGTCTCTACCGGTAAAGCCCTTTTTTAGACCGTTGAGATTTAATCGGACGGTTGAAACGTTGATGGTGTATCATACTTATCGTGTACCTTACCTCACATAATCCTTCCCACCCAAAGTCTTCCCCGGCGCCGACGATCTTCTCGCCGCCGGTGACCGACGCCGGTGACCCACCCCGGACGCCGACGACCCACCTCCGACCCCTCAGTCTCGGCCGCCGGAGACCCCATTTTCTCTCTCTCTTCCCCTTTCTCTCTCTTCCCCTCTCTCTCCCACCGGCGATCCCCTCTCTCTTTTCCCCTTTCTCTCTCTTCTCTTCTCTCTCTCTTCCCCTTTCTCTTTCTTCTCCTCTCTCCCGCCGCCCCCCACCCCTGGCACCCAGTCCGTCCCCCGGTGCGCCTCCCACCCCAGGCCCCCCTACCTCGGCCTCCCCCCACACCCCCGCCCCCCGGCACCCCCCCCCCCCCCGACGACGGCAAAGAGAGAGAAGAGAGAGAAGAGGGAAGAGAGAGAGAGAAGAGAGGAAAAGAGAGAGAAGGGGGAAGAGAAAGGGGGGCCGGGGGGGTCGTCGGGGGGGGAGGGGGGGTGCCGGGGGGCCGGGGGGGTGGGGGGAGGCAGAGGGAGGGGGGCCTGGGGTGGGGGGCGCACCGGGGGACCGACTGGGGGCCGGGTGTGGGGGGCGGCGGGAGAGAGGAGAAGAGAGAGAAAGGGGAAGAGAGAGAGAAGAGAAGAGAGAGAAAGGGGAAGAGAGAGAGGGGGTCGCCGGCGGGAGAGAGAGGGGAAGAGAGAGAAAGGGGAAGAGAGAGAGAAGAGAAGAGAGAGAAAATGGGGTCACCGGCGGCCGGGGCTGGGGGGCCGGAGGTGGTCACCGGCGTCGGTCGCCGGTGGCGAGAAGATCGCCGGCACCGGGGAAGACTTTGGATGGGAAGGATTATGTGAGGTAAGGTACACGATAAGTATGATACACCATCAACATTTCAACCGTCCGATTAAATCTCAACGGTCTAAAAAAGGGCTTTACCGGTAGAGACCATACAAAGGTCTCTACCACATATTCTCCCACCAATATATAGTTTGTCATTTCCTCTCTATTTTCTTTCTCGGTTACCAAACAAAGCCTTAAGTGGGAAAGAGATGGAAACATGGCCTGTACTATATTGCTATGCCATAAGTGTCCTTAGCAACATCACCGCCACCTAAAAACTGACTAACTTTGTCGCTATTTCATTACCCACTGCTAGTAATTAGTTCTATAATGGAACACCCCCATTTATTATTGCTGTTATTATTGTTATTATCATTATTATTGTTGTTGTTGTCGTTATTATTATTATTATTATTATTACAATATCAGCTTTCTTTATGACCATTGAATTTTTAATGCCGGGTATTCATCCCTAACACAATTATATTTACTAGCTTGTCAACAATTTCCAAATCTTTTATCCCAAACACATTAATGCTTTTCCGGTTTGAAGAGTTCCATTGGTTTCATTCCATGAAAATGATTCTAAAGTAATGGGTTTGCATTTTACTTTTTGCACAAAGTGTCTGGTAAAATTTGTGTTTAGGCAAGAAAAACTCAAAGTCACATGCTTTTATAGCATTTTTTTTCAGAGACGAGAAGAGAGAATATTGCTTCTAAATTATGATAATTCGACAAAATTAATCCCTTAAAAACTGATGCAATATTTGACTGGCATTGGTCCATTTTGGCGTTGTTTGTACTTTAAAAAAAAAAAAAATTAAGACACTTTTTTTTGTCTTTTTGAAATGAAAAAGTACCATAACTTTTTCCTTTAAGTTGATTGAACATTTTTAAAGAGCTTAATAAGGCAATTTTAAATTTTGCTATACAATAATAAAATACTATAGTTTTAATCTTATTTATGTATTGACACAAGTTTCAAAGTGTTTTTGAAAGATTTATTTCTTAAGAAGATATATTTTGTTACGGGGATTTTTTCTAATTATTTTTTGAGAATCAAATCTTTTCTGAAACATCTCGACATATTATCATGGTTTAAAACCTCTCAATAATCAAATCTTCAAAAAATTTTGCACTTCAACAAGCCATTGATATGGACCAACAATTGATTACCAAGGGATTTTTTTTTTTTTGTTTTTAAACCAATGAGCCTAAAAACGCCATGAGTGAATTGACGTCTAATTAATCTCCCACCATTACTTTAGTAAGCCCTTTCTAATGATGATTATGTTCTTTAAAGCTAGATTACAAATTGAGTAACCATCTCTAATATTGTGTGCTTGCTTTCCTATAAAAAAAAGAAAAAAGAAAAAAAAAACCATCTCTAATATTACATAATCATAGACTCATAGTTTATTCCATCAGTCGGAGTAGACTAGGTTTACAACAAGCGTATGATTTTTGTTCTAAATATGTCTAATTTTTTTAAAGAAAGTTTTACAAAGTTGCTTTGGAAAGAGCATAAGGAGATAGGGTTACTGTTTCATCTTCCATAAAATTTCTTTAAAAGCAAAGCTTTTAAGCCATCAAAATGTTTTTTTTTTACAGCTAGAGCTTTCTTTGCAGGATTCGAGTTTGGACCAGACAGGCATGCTTTTCAGAAAAATGCTAGGATTTCTCTCCAAAGTCCAATGCCGCTTTACAGCCATTGTCGTATCTAATTATATAACTGTCGACAACCATGCAATTCTGCTACTTCGCCTTTGCCCATAAAAGTTGCAGAAAAAAAGAGAAGAAGAAAAAAAAAAAAAGAAAAAAGAAAAAAAGGTTGACAAACAAAGCATGTGCTAGCACTTGCAAAAGATGCTCTTGTTCCACTCAGAAACCCTAATCTAATTTGTAGAAATTAATGTTCCACAAAATGCTACTTGACAAGCTAAGAGAAGTCGGAGAATTTTTTTGGTAGGATATGAAGAAATTACCCCACCAGTAGAACAAAGTTTATAGCATTTTGATTTTCAATAAATTATTGAACGTTTTCTTAATTTTATATTCATATGTATCATAGTTCACTCCCAACAATTAACAAATAATAGAAGATGATTTCATTCTGTGAAAGACGGTATAAATCTCAAACTTGCACACTACTTTTATACAAAGAAACACGAAGATCATATCTCTCAAAATCCAAAACGTTAGAAATTAGAAAACAAGGACAAGTTGTCTAATGATCACTAAATAAGCAATTTAGTCTATCATGGGGTTGGCATATAGCAAGCAGCGTGCAAAGACGTGTTGCAACCTGGCCTCGAAAGCACGAAACTTGGGACCTCTAGTGGGCACCGCTCTCTATGCGCGCAGCAGAATTGACAAGTCTTATCCACTGTCAACACTCCCATTTGCACCGATTATTCTCTCACAATTCGTGGAAAAAAAGAAAGCAAAAATAATGGAGCTTGTGTTTACATGTCGTTGTGGTGGACACAAGCAATGAGAGCCGATTGTCGTGCCCGATTGCACATGCTGTTTGTCCCCTATTTCCCTTCTTTACCATCTTCACATCCACACACACACACACACACAATCTAATTAGCCATACTCAGCCCACCTTTTTTCCCCCTAAACTTTTACAAATCTCTTGTAATGCAACAAAAAGAAAAGGCCATTTAAGCAACTCTTTCTTTTTTTTTTTTTTTTTTTTTTTTTCTTTGTTTCCTTCTTTCTGATCACTAGTCAGACAAACAAGCTTACACTGCTATACATGCTTATGGGGTTATATTACATGTTAAATATGTTTATTAGGCACTAAGTTCAACACTTGTATTCTTATATTACTAATACATTTTGTTTGTTGACTTTTTTTTTTTTGTTTTTGTTTTTTTGGGGGGTGTGTGTGTGATTATTGGAGAGCTGGGACTACTGAGGGAAGCTGAGATGACAAGGCAAGGCATTGAAGATGTCTGGGGCAAGAGATCAAGTGGTCGTTTGTGAGACCGGCTGCTTGCATGAATGAGTGGATCACTGTGGGTCCCACAAACCTAAAAGCCCTCTTCACCATGTCTTTGCTTATGCTCTCTGATTTTGATGTCTTCACTGGTATCTTTTGGCATGATTTGTATTGTGTGGATATTGGTTTGTCATTCACAAACCCCCACAAGTACTTCTCCAACGACCCGAATTCCCTCTTTATCTGCAAAAATCAGTTGAATATTTTTGTTAATAGAAAACAAAAATGATTTTGTAAAAGAAGATATGACATAAAGAAGTTCCCATTTGAAGATTGATTTCAACTTGTAAACAGATGTGGCAGAAAAGAAGTTTTGTGACGAGGGTACTTGAAAAAACAGAGGAAGTGGATCAAAGTTATGTTGCATTGTGTAATTAAGGAAGGCATATTTGGTTGTGTACCGGAAGAATTCGGTTAGCATTATCGACAGCTCCTCGAATAAGGCTTAATTCTATGCCATAATCGGCACCGATTGACGTTATCTTCTTCTCATTGTACTTCGAAACTGCCTCTGCATCAAACCCTGAAAATGCATCCCTGCATAAAATGGAGATAGTCCCAGAACCACATAGGTGATTACAAATTAATAACCAAATATGTATATATATATATATATATATCTATATCTATATCTATATAGTGAAATGACAAATAAATGAAATCCCACCTGAATGTTTCTCTTTTCTTCAGGACTGAAGTCCAATCTGATCCAACTTGAGCTCCAGTCATTACCAGCAGTTCAAACAACAGCCTGCACAAACACCATTTTGTAACAAACATATAAATATATTACACGTACATTATTGTTGTTGTTGTTGTTGTTGCTGTTTTTTTTTTTTTAATAGGTGTTTAGAGAATAGGATATGAAGTATTTACCTGTCATCATGGACAGGAACACCCCATTCTTCATCATGGTAAGCAACATAGATGGGATCTGCACAAACAATTGTTTTAACTATATCAATAAATAAACGAAAAATTTCGGAATTTGAGTAGTATTAATGGTGAAGTTTCAGTACCTGAATTAGGTGTTATGTAACTGCATCTCTTTTGCTCTCGGCCAACCGAAGAATCAAGCACCGGAGTCACTTTCCCTTCTAACTTGGCGGACTTTGTTCTTCCGTAGTGTGCGATTCGCATCTTTCTTTGCTCCTGCATAATAGCAACTTGCTCTCTCCTTGCAGCAGCTATACTTCCAGGAGCCTCAATTATCAAAGAGGAAGTGTTCTTCAGTGTCTCGGCAACAACTGCAGCACCACCGCTGCCACTGGAGTTCTTTGACTTCTTAATTGAACTCGCTGACTTGATCATGCACCGCGGTGTTAGGACCTTCTCGGCGCTTGAATTCAGGTCATAATTAGGATCCTTTCCCCGCTTGATAGCCGGTGGCCTAGGCGACGGCAACTTGGGAGAGACAGGAGGGGAAACTGTTGAAGGCTTAGTTTTGCAAGTTCCATTTTGGATTGGCATGGCTAGTGATGGTGAAGTAGGAGATTTCGGTGAAGTTTTTTTGAGTGACACTCGCCTCTCCAAGCTCGAAACTCGGTTGCAAGTTGGCTGAAGAACAGGGCGGCCATTAATCTTAGGCTCGGTTGAAGGCGTGGAATTAGTACGAAGGAGAGTTTTGGATTTAGATGAACACATTTTGGTTTGAAAAAGGAACTAGTAGTAGGAAAGAAAACAGATAGGAGTAGTAGAGATTAGTTGGAAAGGAGTAGAAAAAGAGGAAGGATGAGGGACTTAAGAAGGGGTTTGGGGGTGTGGGGGAAAAGAAGAGAAGGTGGGGGGTTTATAAAAAGCAGAAAGTGGTGGGGACATTGAAAGACAAGTTTGGGTAGTTGGAACATGGGGGGATTGGGGTCTGCCATACAAACCTCCTGTGAAGGGCAATGCTTTTTGGCTAATGTAAGCATAAGACTGAAAATGACGTCTGTTAGAATATAAAATTATTATTACTTACCTTCTAATAATTTAAACTTTCAAGATGGATTGATAAACTGAATTCACCTTTACAATTACACTTTTTATCTCTTTTAATATCATTATTATGTGTTGGACTTTTAATATATTTCGGATTTTTTTTAAATATTTGTGTTGAACTTTTAAATTAATATTTGTCCGTACGGTTACCCATTATTTAGCCTAAACATGAGAGGGAGTGTAAGAATATTAAATTATTATTGGCTCAATTTCTAATAGCTTAAGCTTTTAGAATGGATCGTTAAACTAACAACACCCTCCTAACATGCTCAATTAAATTATAATTAGTCATCAGTTTTTCTCAATCCTTAAAAAAAAAACGGGTGGTAGTGGGGTAGGGGAAGTGGTGCCAATGCCAGCCCTTAGCCCCTTACAGAGGGACCTCTCCTTTCCTTTACTCCCCAACACAGATTGTGCTTTTACTGCTCAATTGTATCCATGAGTCCTCCTCTATCCCAAGATGGAGTAGGGTCAACAAAAGTGACGAATCAATGCTTCTTTTATGTGCTGGCTCTCTCTCTCTCTCTCTCTCTCTCTCTCTCTATATATATATATATATATATATACATAGTTATCCTTGAGTCCTAATCAAACAAATAATTCAGTATCCGACTTATATAAATATACTCTCTCTCTCCCTTTTTTTGGGTATGAATGCTAACATTAAAAAGTAATTAACTAAAAGTGTTGATGTTGAAAATCTCCGGCACAACATTCAATGTGATTGTTCGGACTAAGACGTATTTGCACGGTCATCCTGCGGCTGTTCACCTGCAAAATGGAAGCACCTCAAAGGGATGGGGACACTGATGGGGTATCTGTCACGGGCACTCCGATGCTTAAGTCAGTATGGGTACTGATGAGTAAGTGGAGAGGCAGAGTTTTGGCAAGGAAAATTATCCATACCTGAATTTGTAGGCTGATTCTTTATTTATAGGCATTCCCTGCAGACTCGGACATTCGGGTGACCCGATCGGGTTAACCTCCTAGTGTTCCCGGCGGGTAGATAGGCTTCAGGTGCACAGGCACTATAAGTCTAATAGGCTGGTGCCATGTGTCCATGGTCTGGTGTCAAGGGACACTAGGTTGAGCTGCCGCCGGCCCGAACAGGCGTAGCCCTAGCCGGAGCAGGTAGCGAAAGTCGGCGATGGGATACATGCAGTAGCTGGCTATGCATCAGGTGTCAGGCGGCGGATTGAGTATTGTGTCAGGGCGCTGCCACCAGTCATGTGCGTGGTACCACGTACATGGGGTTAGCTGTCCGGGTCAACAACGTCGCACCCGGGTACATGGCAAACCTCGGTGAGGTGGTAAAATCTAATCGGATAACATGATACCCCGGGAAGAATTCCTTGGTCGGATCGCGTCGGGTCAACAGTATCCGGTTCGGGCGGAGGATACAATATTACCGTCTCCATGTGACCGATTTATCCTCGGAAATAGGATTTGGTGGTCAGAACAAATTATGCCATCAACAAAAGGATCCCCCATATTCCTGATAATTAAAAATTTTTTTTTTCCAGTCAGAGGAGGACCCTTTATATGGAAATATTAATTGAGGATAAAATGCTCTAATTGTAAATTTTTTTTGGTAGTTTCTATATTTATTGTGGTAAGTGATGCCACCAACAAGGTGCCAGAGGACAAACTGTTTTGTTTTTTTTTTGGTTGCGATAATTGAGGTACGAACAAATAACAGTGTATCTATCTGTTTTATTTAATTACATGTGTGTTCTTGCTGGTATGAATAGAAAAAGAAAAAGCAGTGTACTGTAACTGATATGTATAACAAAGAAATCGAATTAATTACGTGCATATGACAGTGCGCCCCACTTTAATTGGTCTGTTTTTATTGATAGCTAGAGTCATAAACAGTTTGGTGACCAAGCCTCAGCAGTGTCCAACTTTAAAGTTGGAATGATATTGAACCAGTACTTTCTAAAGGAATGCAAGCACATGACTCTCTTTTAATTTTAGAATTTCGGGTAAGGTTATGTCTGTCAATTCTCCTAAACGTTTTTACATGCATGTCGGACAATAGATAATCACGCACGAAAATATCAATATGTGAATATATATATATATATATATAGAGTTATAAACTCGAAATATATTAAATGCATAATACGTGATTATAAATATTTCGAAAAAAGCAATTATAGAAGCTCAAGTTATCCGGAAGTGGAAAATAATTAATTAAGTTTGAATATGTACATGTGCAAGGGAAAGAAGTGGGGTTGGAAAAGGCATGTTTAGGTCATCTGCAGTTGAAGTTGTGGGATGAACTTCAGACACACTTTCCAACCAAGAGCCCTTCATCACTCGGATCCAGAAACAATGGTTTCAATTATACTCTTTTATGTTCAGATTAGTTTGGGCAAACAAAAACAAAAAAAAACAAAAAAAAGAAATGAAATATTTATATTCAAGACTTGATGAGCAAAATCTAGACATGTCAAGGGGTCATGGTTTAGGTAGAAGAGTTCAGTACTTTGGTCCCAAACCAATCCAACATTTGGATCAATTTAGGCGGCCAAGTTAGCTCTATTCGAGTTTTACAATTATTCTGTTTTTTGTTGAATTTTTTGGTTACTAATTAAGAGAACAAGCCATGTGGGTGTTTTTCTTTCACAAATATATGCCTCCACAATCGGAGGCATTTCAAAAACATACTTTTGCAAATAAACATGTATTGGTATTTGCTTGGAAGTTCCTCCTTGTCTTATTGACGTGACAAAGCAAAAAAAGGTCAATATATATGCATATATATATATATATATATATTAACTCATTATCTTCCAGCTTTTGTAACCTATTTTCCCCTATTCAACAAACAAATAAGTTAATGTTGGGGAAAAATTTTAATTGACATAAACTATCACTAAATCTAAAATCTTATATTAAACTATCAAGAAAAATTAATTGGAAGCGTATCTGAATCCATAAAGACAAATTAAAAAAGGATATAGTCTTTCACAGTCAAATCTCCTTAGGTTCTTAAGTTGCTCAATGGATTCTCTCTCTTAATGGAGAAGGAGGAGGAGAGCAAATATTACATATTATGATTTGACTTGTAGACCACAACCCTTATAATGACCCTTATATACTAACTTAAATTAGATTCCTATCAACTCTAATTTAATTAGTATTGGGTTTCTACACATAGTCTATAATATAATTGTCATTTAATATGTAAGTCCATAATAGGAAATTAATAAAATCCCAATAATTTCCTACTTGGGTTACATATGTTTCTTGAAACAATTATATTATATATAGTCTTGAGTATGCACTGAAAAGCTATATATTCTGAAATATCTCTTTAGTTACAATCTGATCCATCTACTATATTAGCATGCGATTAAAGTGACATTCATTACATATATTCGTAACGAGACTCATCAATAGTCACCATACCAATATATTCAATGACATAGATCGAGTATGGATGCGTAGTATGGAAATTACATGCAATGTGATCTTAAACATGCCTACTTTTTACTGGCCCCGCTTTATTCTTTAGTGAGATCAAACACGAATAACATTCAGAGTTTATAAATGAACCATATACTTTATTATGCAGAAAATAAATAAAAACGTGTCTGTAACAAAGAACATCAAAATTCAAACTCCCACTAAACATGCACATCGTCAATTAAAACAACACTTATATGAGCAGTGTGCTCATGAAAGACCTTGGGTGGTAAACCATTTGTATGTGGATCCACAATCATGGAGTTTGTCCTAATATGTTCTATAGGTACCTGATGACTCTGAACTCTTTCTTTAACAACAAGAAACTTGAGGTTTATGTGCTTCAACTTCATAGAGCTTTTGCTGTTATTAGAATAAAGCACAGTTGAATTATTATCATAATATATCTTTAATGGTCTTTCAATACCATCCACAATTCGCAGTTCAATGATAAAATTTCGCAGCCATATCCAATGATTATATACCTCATGACAAGCTATAAACTCAGCTATCATAGTGGAAGAAGCTACGAGTGTCAGCTTAACACTCTTTCAGGAAATAGCTCCTCCAGTTAACAGGTAAACATAGCCCGATGTGGATCTTTTACTGTCTTGGCATCCAACAAAATCGGAATCAAATATCCAATGATCTCTAAATGATCTGATCTCCGATAAATGAGCATGTGATCTTTTGTTCTTTACAAATACCGCATAACCCGTTTGGCTGCTTTCCAATGATTCATCCCTGGGTTACTTAAATATCTGGCTAACATTCCCACTATGAATGCAATATCCATACATAAGACTTCCTACAGCTGACGCATAAGGAATCTTTTACATTTCTTTCCGTTCCAACTCATTCTTGGGGCACTGACTAAGACTGAACTTGTCTCCCTTAGCGACAGGGGTGTCTCCTGGTGCACAACCTTTCATGCCGAATCTATCAAGAACTCTTTCAATATAGCTCTTTTGTGATAACCCAAGGATACCTCGAGAGTGATCTTGATGTATTCGTATGCCTAATACAAAAGAGGCATCCCCAAGATCCTTCATCTCAAAATTTTTACTCAGAAATATCTTGGTTTCATGCAATAAACCTATATCACTGCTAGCAAGCAGTATGTCATCGACATATAACACCAGGAATATGGACTTACTCCCACTGAAATTATGATATACATAATCATCAACCTTATTTACCTCAAAACCATACGACATAATGACTTGATGAAACTTGTAATACCATTGACGAGAAGCCTGTTTGAGACCATATATGGATATCTTCAGTTTGCAGACCATTTTCTTTAGGTCATCGGATACAAAGTTTTCTGGCTGCACCATATAAATCGTTTCGTCAATATCACCATTGAGAAACACAGTCTTTACATCCATCTGATGTAGCTCCAAATCAAAATGAGTCACAAGTACCATTATGATCCTGAAAGAGTCTTTCGTTGAAACCGGAGAAAAAGTCTCTTTGTAATCAATGCATTCATTCTGAATGAAACCGTGGGCAACTAGATGAGCCTTATATCTCTCAACATTACCTTTTGAATCCCTTTTGGTCTTAAATATCAATTTGCAACTAATGAGTTTTCCACCTTCAGGCAATTCAATGGGATCCTAAATATCATTGTCCTTCATAGATTTCATCTCATAATTCATGACATGTATCTACTTTTGAGAATTATAACTTTTAGCTTGATAGAAGTTGATTGGATCATCTTCCATCACTTCTATATCAACCTCATGTTCTTGGAGAAAAACAACATAGTCATCTGGAATCACATTTCTTCTTTCTCTAGTTGATCTTCTAAATGGCATATCCTCTTGAGGTTGTTAAGTTTGCACTTTAGGTATAATTTCTTCATTTTGCATATGGAGTTCTTCTACATTATCTTGATATTCCAGATTTACATTTTGAACAATGTCAGGAATAGAAGCCTGATCATTATCAATAACAACAGCATGAAGAGAAACGAATTTCTCTTCAAAGACAATGTCTCTAACCTTATGTCCCCCCACAAACTTAACTTCCTTAAGAAATCTAGCATTTCCCGTCTCAAAAAATGTCCTAGTAGTGTGATCGAAAAATTTGAAAACCCTTGACTGTTCAGAGTACCCAACAAAGTAGCAGGTTACTATTCTTGAGTTCAGTTTCTTTTCATTTGGCCTGTAAGGCTTTGCCTCAGCTGGACAACACTAAATGTGTAGATGCCTAATACTAGGCTTCTTGCCTATCCATAGTTCATAAGGGGTTTTAGCTATCGCTTTACTTGGAACCCTGTTGAGGCTATATGCTACAGTCTTTAGAGCTTCTCTCCAGAGGGATTCTAGTAAAGAAGAATGATTAATCATACTTCTTATCATGTCCTTAAGCGTTCTATTTTGTCTCTCAACAACACCAGTCATGCTAGGTTTGCCTGACATCGTGTATTGCGGGATGATATCGCATTCCTCTAGGAATTTTGCGAAAGGCCCTGGACGTTGTTTATCGGATCCATCATATCTACCATAGTATTCACCACCACGGTCAGATTTGATAGCTTTACTTTTCTTGCTAAGTTAATTTTCAACTTCAGCTTTGGAGGTCTTAAATACATCCAGGGATTGTGACTTCTCATGAATCAAATATAAGTACCCATAGCTTGAATAGTCGTCTATGAAAGTAATAAAATACTGTTGACTATTACAAGAAGCTATAGGAAATGGTCTGCAAATATCAGTATGAATTAATTCTAAGACATCAGAACATCTGTTGGCACCTAATTTCCTAATGTTTGTCTGTTTCCCCTTTATACACTCAATATAAACTTGGAAATCTGTCAAATTAGGGGGATCAAGAATCCCATCAAACACAAGTATATGAATTCTCTGTTTAGAGTATGGCCTAAACGCTTGTGCCATAGTGTGGCGGAATTCCTGTCAGTTAATTTTTGTTTTGTACCATGTGAACTTGTATGCAAGGTTTCATTAAATGAGGCAATTGTATCCAACGAATATAGGTTATCATGCAAAGATAAAGAACCGGTACCAATAAGATTTGAATATTGAAAAAACTAAATTTATTATTTCCAAATGAATAAAAATAACCGAATTTATCCAAAATAGAAATTGAAACTAAATTTCGTCTAAAAGACGATACTACATAAGTCTCTTCCAAATTCAAAAAATGACTAGTCTTTAAAAATAACCTAAACGTTCCTATAGCCTCTACTGCAACTGTTTTGCCATCGCCCATATAGATGAATCTTTCAGCATCACTTGGCTGTCGGCTCCACAGGCAACCCTGCATAGACACACTTATGTGAGTAGTAGTACCAGAATCTATCCACCAAGTGTGTTTAGGTATAAAAGCTAAATTAACTTTAGAACAAACCAAAGTGAGAAGCATACATTTCTTTACACGTCACTTGGCGTATTCGGGACATTTTTTCTTCTTGTGTCCAGTTTTCTCACAAAAGTAACATGTAAACTCTTCATCCTGTTTCTTTTGCACCTTATGCTGTGATGTCCCAGTTGCAGCTTCTTTTTCTCTTTTCATTTTCTTGTCCTTAGAGGCTGATGCTAAGTTAGCACTTTTCAGTTCTTTCTTGCTTCAGCCTTTCCTCTTCTTGCACACAATGAGATATGAGCTCATTAAGAGTCCATTTGTCTTTTTGAGTATTGTAACTCACTTTACATTGACTGTATTGTGCATGAAGATAAATCAAAACTAAGTGCACCAGCAAGTCCTTAGATAGCTCTAACTTTAGTGCCTTTAGTTTGGAAGCGATATAAGACATCTCCATGATGTACTCCCTTATGTTCCATTTTCCTTTGTACTTCATTGAAACAAGGTTAGCCAAAAAGGTACTTGTTTCAACCTTTTCGTTTTTTGCAAAACGCTATTCTATTTTCTCAAGGAACTTTGTAGCATTCTTCTCTTCGGACGTAGATCCCCTAAAGGTTTCCGGAATGGAATGTTTCATGATCATAAGACTTATGTAATTAGAACGGTCCTACCTCTCCATGTTCACCTTGTCATCAGTGGAACTTTTCTCACTAAGAGGTATGGGCTGTTCTTCCTGAAGTGCAAGGTCAAGATCCATGCAATCGAGAACAATCATAAGGTTCTCTTTCCAATTCTTGAAGTTTATGCCATTAAGCATGAGAATGGAATTAATATTGGCAAGTATTATTGAAGCAGAACCAGTAACTGAATCGAGAACAAAACAAACAACAAGCTCACAATCAATAATCATGTCACAAAACAAGAATACTCAATTAATAAATCCATACATGACATGATCAAACAATTCACATAATGGTGGGCCTTAACACAAGATACCTAGCACAACATTGACATTTAGTCTCTGGACAGAAATATCAACTATAAGTAGTATTGTCCGTGCCGTAATCAAATTATGACAATTAATCCTGTTAAGCAATAAGTATTTCTTTGGACCGACTCATTGCTTATATGAAAAACCTAATAATCGTCACATATCTATTACCACAGGTATGGCTATTATTTAGCCAAACAACAACCTTATATTCGGCCGATCATTATTCGCATAAATAATAGATATACACGTCTTAATATTCTAAAATAAATAAATTTATATTATAGATGTTATTTTGGCAACATATACTTTCAATCAATTTATTTTAAAATATCACACAAAATTTTTTTTTGGTCAAATCGAATAGTCAAAGTCAATGGTCAAGGTCAATGGGTTCATGTTGACTGGGTCGGAGCTGGACCATGTCGGGTCAACCAATCCAAATCCTTATCCAGCCCTAGATCCTTTACCACCAGCCTAAAGAAAAATGGGCTTAAGGCCCAACTTGACCTCTTTTGAGCCCCCGAACCTTATGGGCTCAGCCCAGCAAATTTCAAAACCCTAATTATTTCTTCTCCCTCAAACTTGTAGATGCATCCACCATCATTAGTTTTTTTTTTTAATGCAGAATTAAAAAAAAAATGAAAACCTGTGATTATGATAATTGTTGAATTAGGAAAAGAAAACCAAAAATTTGAAAGAAAAGAAAACTCGTATACATTGGTGTATATACACACTATCATCCAAAAACAAAACAAAACCAAAAAAAAAAAAAAAAAAAAACGTTTACCGAATCCAACAACCAAACAATATGCAATCATTATAATATACATATATACCCAAAATTGAATAGGAACAAATTGAAAACCGAATATATATATATATATATATATATATATGCATGCATTTAAAATAATAATAAAAAAAAAGGCGCAAACTTGAATCCAAAATAATCACAAAAATTCTCAAGTTCAATAATTAATGCTTGAAATTACCAAATTTGAAAACACAACAAATATATCTTAATGACTCAATATGAGTGGCTCTGATATCACTTGTTGGGAAAAAATTTTAATTGATGTACACCATCACCAAATCTAGAATCTCATATTAAACCATTAAGAGAAATTAATCGGGAGCGTACCTGAATCCATAAAGATAAATTAGAGAATGATATAATATTCTACAGTCAAATCTCCTTAGATTCATAAGATGCTCTATGAATTCTCTCTCTTAATGGGAAAGGAGGAGGAGATAAAATATTACGTATTATGATTTGACTTGGGGGTCACAACTCTTATAATGACCCTTATATACTAACTTAAACTATTGTAAAATAACAAAAGAAATCATATGCCTCTATTTTGGCACAGAAACATTTTTCGCAGGTCAACTTATCAAACCATGAGCCGCCTGTTAGGAAGGAAGATTACGTTATTGTCAAGATTTTGAAGAATATTTATCAAGACCGAGTTGCCTTGTGCAGGCAATCACTAATTGCTCGGGTGTATTTGACTAAGGGCCAACAGCCATGGAAGTTCACAGATTTGAAGTCAAAACTCAGCCAGATTTGGAAGCTTATTTCTCTTGGTCGTTGTTTTTTTCAGATTCAATTCCCAACGTTAGATGAGAAGAATCGAATTTGGGCTTTACGATCTTTTTCTCTCAATCTTGGTATCTTAAGATTGCAGCAGTGGAGTCCGGATTTCAACCCGTATAAACAGAAGATGACCACCGCTCAGGTATGGGTTCGTTTTTATGATTTGACGTGGGAGTACGGGGATCCACGAATTCTATTTGAAATAGCCTATGGTGTTGATCCGAGCAGGAAACTCTTCTCGGAGAACTTTGTTACCCGACCCGATTTTACCACGCCATCTAGATTTGTCATGTACCACGGTTAGGTAGTACCCGGGGATGACGTTGTTGACCCAGACAGTCAGTCCTTCGCACGTGGTAACACGCGCATGACTGGCAGTGGTGTCCTGTCACAATACTCAATTCGTCGCCTGACATCTGACGTATAGCCTGCTCCTGCACGTATCCCATCACCGACTTCCGCCGCTTGCTCCAACAGGGGCTACGCCCATTGGTGCCGGCGGTAGCCTACCCTAGTGTCCCCTAACACCAAACCATGGACACGTGGCGCCGGCCTATTGGACACATAGCACTTCCGCGCCTGAAGCCTGTTTACCCGCCGGGAGCATCAAGGGGTCAACCCGATCGGGTCATCCGAATGCCCTAGCCCGCGGGAAACATCTTTAAATAGAGGATCAGCCCACTCATTCAGGTATGGACAATATTTCCTTATCAAAACTCTGTCTCTCCACTTGCTCATCAGTACCATCACTGACTTAAGCATCGGAGCGCCCATAGCGGACACCCCACCGGTGTCCCCATCATTTTAAGGTGCTTTCCTTTTGCAGGTGACCCGCCACAGAATGACTGTGCAAGACCGATCAAACCAAGCAATCACATCGGGTATTGTGCCGGAGATTTTCGGCATCAACAATGCCTAATTGATTTGCATTGAGAGCAAAAGTGTGGAAGATTCTTGTAGACAACTGTAGCAAAAACTGAAGAACCTGATCTCTCCACTAGCACCGAGTCTTGTAAAGTTTCGGCCAAATCAACATCAATTAGAACTCTTGCATAGTGGCCATATATGCCATGAGCAGTATTATTATACAGTCCAATTGGAGTGCCGGGTCAGAGATATTCAGCGAGCGCAAAGAATGCAATTTCATTACCTTCACGTCATTGATTAGCCCCCGGAAACAGGATTTTGTGGTCGGAGCAAATTACGTCATCAACAGGCATTTAGTTGCTAACTATCGATACAATAATCATAAACAAACTGAGGAATTTTATGACATGAGGAAGAACACGGTTTAGATGGTGATTCAACTCTACAAGCAGAAGGAGTTAAAAGTCACTAATTAGATGAATACGAAATTTGCAGATTTTGGTAAGCAGAATTTGGGCAATACTGTTGCAGCAAAAGAAGGAATTAATGATACAACAGCGAGATAAAGAGATTACAATGTGGAACCACATCCTTCTACACTGATGATGCAAGAGAAATCTATCCCGAACACAAATGGTTGCTATTTTTTTCATGATGATTAAGAGAAATCAGCGCAAGGGGAAAATTTTAATGAAAAATCAGAAGATGAGACACGGAGGGACATAGATCAAATAGCTAAAAAAGGGAAAAGCATCCTAGTTAATAATGGCGATGAGGAGGTGAATCCGAATATGACGGTTTTAATTTTAGCTAATCTACCGCCCTCGGAGAATGATATTTTGAAGCAACAAACTGTTAATGAAATAGAGGAAACCTGCAAAAGTTCCTAGGCTGACAAAGTGGAAGAGGAAGAGGGAGCTTTTATCCCAATTGAACCCAGGAATAAACAAAATCTCAAAGAAGCAACAACAAAAGCCATACCTCACAAGGGCCAGGGGTGGCAACTTTCTTCGTAAATGAAAGTCCTCTACTGGAATATCAGGGGCATAACTAATGATAATTCTAAAAATGCCCTTAGAAACTTCTGTCGGATGCATGATCCTGATTTTCTTTGTATTGCTGAGCCGTGAGTTGACCTTGCTTCAATTTCTACTAATTATTGGCGCTCCATGGGCTTGTTTCATGTTTTTTCAAATAATAGGATGAACAAAGCTCCTAATTTATGGCTGTTTGCCAAAGATTCTTTTGATGATGTTTCTATTGTTCATGCAGATTCACAACAGATTACTGTCGAGATTTCGTTGCTTCATTTGAGACATCGCATTACTTTGGTATATGCTAGTGTTCACTACCAGATTTGTCGGAAACTTTAGGAGAGCATTTTGTCTATGTATAATAACTAGAGTGGGCTGTTTATGGTGATTGATGACTTCAATTCGGTGTTGGGAGCTCATGCAAAAATGGGTAAACATCCTCCTCTTCGTATAGCTTGCACGGAATTTAAAGAATTTATTGATGCATAGCCTACTTAATGTTGACACTAAAGGAGCTTATTTTACTTGGACTAATGGCCGTGGTTCTAATAGTCATGTGGAATAGAAGCTAGATCGTACTCTTTGTAATGCTGTTTGGTTAGATAAATGGGACACTGTTGCAACTTTCACGCTTCCTAAAGTTAGATCAGATCATAACCCAATCGACTTCCACTGCTCCATGGATGCTCTTTCTGGACCTAAGCCTTTTCGATTCTTAAAGGTTTGGTGCACGAATGAATCTTTATACAGCACTGTTGAAGAAGCATGGAGAACTTTTGGCAATATTTCTTTCACACATAAGTTGAGAATGTTAAAGAATGTTTTAAGGAAATGGAATACATAAGTCTTCAGTAACATTTTCCATGCAGTTGAGAATGCACAGAAACATTTAGAAGAGGTTCAGAGCAAAATCTCTATTAAGGGTTATAGCGATTCTCTTTTTCGCCAAGAGATTGAAGCTAAAAATATTCTGAATACGAGCCTTCAAAATCAGGAAAATTTTCTCTGAGAAAAATGTAGAGTGCATTGGGCAAAAAAGGAAGACAGAAACACAGCCTACTATCATTCTTTACTTCGTATACAAAAAGCCAAGCAGCCATTGAGTATGTTGGAAATAGATGATGAAGTGATTACGGATATGCCTGTCATAAAGAATCATGTGATCCAATAATAAAACATCTCTTTATTGAGCCTGCAAATAGTCGAACTGATTTTTCTATTGTTGATTCGATTATCAGCAACAAAGTTTCTTCCTCAGATAACAAGAACCTCACTAATGCTCCCACGGATGAAGAAATCAAAAGGGTTATCTTCTCTATGGACGCTTCTAGTGCTCCAGGTCCAAATGGTTACACGGGAGCCTTTTATCAGCATTGCTGGGAGATCATTAAAAAAGATGTGATAGATGTTGTTCGAGGATTTTTTCAAACAGGTCATGTTCCTAAACCTCTTTATTCTAATTTCATTGTTCTTATTCCTAAAGAAAAAACAACAAACTCAGTTCATGCTTTTCGTCCCATTGTGCTTGGTAAATTTTTGTTTAAAATTATTACCAAGATTATTGTAGATAGGCTGGAAAATATTGTGGCACGTGTTGTTTCTGATAATCAATTCGGCTTCATCACAAACCGGCAGATCCAGGATTGCATTGTTTTAGCTTCAGAAGGAGTAAACGCACTAGACAAGAAATCTTTCGGAGGAAACATGGCCATGAAAATTGACATTCGCAAGGCTTTCGACACCATGAACTGGACCTTTATTATTCATGTTCTAAGAGCATTTGGATTTCGTGATCAGCTTTTAAATTGGATTCAGGAAATTTTCCATTCGCCTAATTTATCGATCTTGTTCAATGGAACCCCAGAAGGCTTCTTCAAGTGTAGTCGTGGAGTTAGACAAGGAGATCCACTTTTGCCACTTTTATTCTGCATCGCGGAGGACTTTTTAAGCAAGTATACCCAGAAGAACATGAACGAGGGTATAATCACTCTTATATCGGCTGCCTGATGTACAACAATTCCTTTTCATCTCTTTTTTGCAGATGATATTATTCTTTTTTGCAGGGCCACTAAAAAGAATGTTAGGTGTATCAAGGAGATTTTTAGTACTTATAAGAACTTATCCGGGCAAAGAATTAATGGAAGCAAATCAAATGTCTTCTTTGGTCAATTTGTTCCATCTCAAAGAATTGATGAGTTAATTAATAATCTCGATATCTGCAAAGGTTCTTTGCCATTCCGTTATTTAGGGGTTCTTTGTTTAAAGGTGCCCCTAAAAAGAGATTTTTGAGACCTCTTGTGGATTGAATTCTAGCAAAATTTTCAAAATGGAAAAGAGACTCATTTTCTATGGTCGATCGCCTTACTCTGATTAACTCGGTTATATCTAGTGCATTAAATCATAGCTTCATGGTTTATAAATGCCCAATTAGTCTTTTAAAGGAGATTGAAGCTGCTATGAGAAATTTTCTTTGGACGGGTTGCATTTCTAAAACCAAACTTGTTTTGGTTGCATGGGCAAAATCTTGTGTTCCTACAAAAGAAGGTGGTTTAGGTATTCGATCTCTTCAGGTTGTTAACTTGGGTTTCACTTTAAAGCTTGCTTGGCGGGTGACACAGAGCACATTGGCGAGCAATTTCCTCCTTAAGAGATACATCCTCGATTTTAGTAGACCAAGATTGGGTCCTTTTACCTCCTCTATGTTGTCAGCTATTAGAAATGCTTACATAGACCTACTTGACGAGACTCTCTGGATGCCATGTTCAACTGGAAAGCCTCAGACTAAAGATTTCTATGATTACGTCAAATCAAAAAATGCGGCTTCTAATTGCAGTCCAAAAATTTGGAGAAAAGGTATTCAACCGAGAAAATCGATTTTGGTTTGGAAGCTTCTTCATAAAAAATTGGCTACTGAAGACATCCTTAAGGTTCGGGGATTTATCTTAGCTTTGAGATGCTGATTCTATTGTAATGAAGAAGAGTCAATTGATCATATTTTTCTCGATTGTTCTTTCTCAAGATGTATATGGAAACACATTGAGGATCTTTTTGGCATTAAAATTGACCTCTCCTCCAACATTGAGAAGCTTTTGCATACGGCTTTTAAATTGAAAACTAGCACACAAATTTTCACGATATGGATAGCATCAATCATTTCTACTCTTTGGATGATCTGGAAGACTCACAATGATGATGTCTTTAAAGAAAAGCTCCATCAATTCATCAAGCTTTAATCTGCATTCACAATAGTATGCGAGAAGCAAATGATCTTGAAAACGATTGCATGAAGAATTCTATTTCGGATTTATTGGTCCTTCACCGTTGTGGTATCAAAGGTAGACCAGCTAAAGCTCCCTCAATTGTAGAAGTGCAATGGAAACCACCAGATCCAGGATGGATAAAGATAATCACCGATGGGTCAGCAAATGGATCTCCTAGAATGGCGGGTTGCGGTGGCATTTTTTGGACTTATCGTGGTTATTGCAAAGGATGCTTCGCACACCCAGTTGGCATTGCTTTGGCTTTTTAAGCTGAGTTGATGGGTGTCATATCCACAATAGAATATGCGAAGCTTTATAGTTGGGATAAACTTTGGTTTGAAAGTGATTCTATTTACATTGTGGATTTGTTGCATAAGAAATCTATCACTGTCCTCTAGAAGTACATGAGCAAATGGATTAATGTTCTAAGTTTTCTAGCAACTATCACTTACAAAGCAATACATGTTTTTCGAGAAGGAAATGCAGTTGCTGACAAGCTGGTTCTACCTTCTGGACTTTTGTTCCAATGAGTTTAAGATTAATCTCACTGGATTGCCAAACTACCGCTTTCAACCTTCTAGGTAAATGTGTACTTTTTTTCCCATTGTGTTTTGGCTAGAAAGTTTTTAACGAGACATATTTGAAGATGCAATTAAAGTTAGAGTCTTTGACTCTCACTTTTGGGATCATCTCCTATCAGTTTGAGTTTAAAATTATAAGATTAAGATGTTTCTTTGACTTATGTTATTATGATTTGCCTGCGTGCAGCTTATTTTTTTGGCACCTACGTGCATAATTTTTTGTTTTAATTTCTCCTGTAAGCTTTTTTAATTTTTATTTTAATATTATTTCAATGGAATGGGAAAGTGATAAGGGTGCTAGAGGGGTGTCAACCTAGTCGGGATATTTTTGTGCACCTACTGATTCCAATTACCATCATTCATATAAAAAAAAAAAAAAACTAGAGGAACCAGATGCAAATATTACTCGAGACTAGTTCAAAGAGAGAATGATACTGAACACCTGCAGCATCCATCCAGTAAAGATGTGTAACTTTCAATTTACTTCCACCGCCACGCTCTTCTTCTTTTTGCCCATCATTCTCGTGCCTTTTCTCTCTGAGTCGAGCTTCCTCTCCCCATAACAGAAACCAGACTCTACACATCAAAATGAGAGATCTATTTTACAATCTGCACCAATATTCCGGAGCCTTTTGGTGTGAACGTTGTAGGATATCAGCCTTTAATCTTCATCTCTCATGAGAAGCTCGTCGCTCTTCCAGAATGTCAAAGGAGATCCAAGACCAGCTTGCGGTCCAATGACTAGGTGTTTGCTCCATGACCAAGCACCTTCATCCCCTTGATTAATATCGTAGTCATCCATAACCCATATTTCAATGGATGCTGAATTTGGAACGTCACTTTCTTTAGTATAGTAAAAAAAAGGTGAATGAGTCATTATTCCACACCGCAAAGGACGTCCAGTTCGTGATACATCCGGAACCGGTAATCGGTATGATATGGAATTTCTCACGAGACAAATCGAAACAAAGGATAACGTAATCAAGCTTATAATCTACCATTCCCCAATAACAAAATCCTTTGCTAAATATGTAATCATACCGATTCGGGATTTCACAATCTGGATTAATAACATCATACATTTTGATCTGCCTCCAAGAATCCTTACGAACGCTATATACTTCAACTTTGAACTCCGGCTCCTGAAAAATCCGAACGACTTTGTAATCACTAGATTTAGAGTCGTATCCAAATCCCAGCGCCACACACGAATAGTTATTGGAATTCTTCGATTTAGGAAGAAGCTTCGCTTCCTGCAACACTGGATTGCATAAAATTATGTCCCAACAATACTCCCCGACTAGACAAAAGATCCCATCACACCGCCACCTCCCAGTCACGCCACTTACAGAGTAAGAGTCCATGTCGAGTGAGTGGAAAGTTGAGAAGTCCAATGACGGAATCAACACGACCACTATCACCATCTTCAGTAAATGAAGTGGGCAATGGCCTTCTGTGTCCCGAGCAGATTGTTGGATCATGGTAGCCATTTGGGCAAGAGGGACTTAATACCAAGGATGCCGAGGATTTAGTGTTGTTCGAATTTTGGAGGTGCTTCGTCACAAATTCTGTGTCTTTGATCAGGTCACGAATAACGTCATTCCAGAACCTGCTAACGCACTTGAATCGTATCAAGGAGTTCGCAGGCAGCCATGAAAATATTATCTCCAACACATCTTTCGGAAAATAAGGGCAGAAGGTCACCATTCTGATTACAAAACCAGAATCAAATCAAAGCAAATACCAAATAAGGAGTGAAATGCATTCATTCACAAGAGAAACTTCGGCTCCAAAGGAAACGGAGTATGTCATGTGCAGTAGAAATTATAACAGCTTACTGATACACCTATGTCAATCATATAATAGCATAAAAAACAAGTCAATATGAGAAGATCATGAAACTCACATACATGGATATAATCATCTGATCAAAATATTTTTCTCCCAAAAGTTTTATTTCTTTTTTGTTTGGCTGGATGTTAATTCAAGTGCTTACAGAAATATGAAACAGAATAGGAAACATACATACCAAAGACAGAAAACCAAACACCATTTCATTCATTTATTTATTTTGGGGAAGCCAAACCCCATTATAAAAGACATAGTGAATGTAACTACCCGCCTAGCACAAGCCGTTACCATACATACATGCGTACATACATACAAATCGTACATATTTATTTAAGGTAAATAGCGGAAAATTTTTTTTTTTTTTTTATAAGCGTATGTGCATATAAGCGATAATTAATTACGATGGTCGAATACCAAATAGAATAATTCATAAAAGAACAAAACGCGTAGCGGTTATGAATCCCACATTTCACAGCTCGCCCTGCCACGCTCGCCATCTTGTATCAACAGGTGTCCGTAGGTTGCTTACCTACAGCATAGACGTAAGACGTGAGCTTTCGCTCAGCAAGTACAATATTGACAACCGCGACACAAATAATACAAAACACAACTTAAATCAACATCTCATAACTTATTTTATCATAATCATGCATGAGCCATTTATGCTTCATTATGCTTTCTTATTCTTCATAACATACTTTCATGGCTTAACTTGTCTTTATGGGTCCCTTAACATAAGTGTTCCTACCGGGCGTGCAACTATGGAGTGGTTGGGGCGGCCAGCCCAATCCAACTCAAACCATAGTCCAACCCGACCTAACTCGGGTCGGTACGACACAGACAAGCTTGCTTGCCGTCTTGCTTACTTGTCATTGTCTCATACTTGATCTTGTTCTTATCTTAGTAATGGTGAACATGCCTCATGATGTCACACATATATAAGCCATAATCATATCTTAAAATAGTATATCTCATATCATAATCATGAACTTGACATACATATATCATGACATAACCATATCACATCACATAACATCAGCATCTCATACCCTACAGCATATCCTAGTATCGAACAATCACAACATGTACTATAACATTCATGGATCATACTTGGGTAAGTATTACAACCAAAAGCCTATGCTGTAGGCGGAGTTGTACTTATCTTGTTTACTATGTCTGATATGGTACTGATCCAGTCAGAATACCACAGTACTCAACCTTTTGTTAAAGGACATAGATAAAGATTAGAAATGTTGGTGATTTGACCAACATTCATACATAATCTAAGTTATATGTCCCTTCTTAAAAAAAACCATCTGCTAACCTATTTGGTTACATCGAGTAACCCTAGGGTTTAAAACTTACCCTACTCGGGTCAAAACTTGACTTTTGGTTTCAAAAACCCATTTTATTTTCTTTGGAAAAAAACTCAATCTTTACTTTAAAAATTTATTTGTTCAACTTTTAAAATTCGTAACTTTTGAATAAAATTATTAAGTGTTTGGAAACTGCCTTTGGAACAGCTTTTTATAGTTAATTTATCAGTGTATGTGCAAAAATACCATTTTCCTGCACTGTTTTAGAAAATCCTGTGCAGAAATTTCCTGTTTCCTGCACAGTTTTTAAAATCCAATTTCTATTTAAAAATCTAAGTCGAATTTGAAAAAGTTTTCTTCATGAAAGTTTTAGATTTCAAAAAACCCTATAACTTTTGTGTTTTACTCAAAACTTGATTCGGGCTCTAACCCATTTATTTTCCCCGTTGAACTTACCTGGCCGTGCATGAAGTCTGGGCACGGTCAGGCTCGGATTTTTGTCAAAACCAAGGCCGTTGGAGCCTTATTTTGGAAATCTGTTCATGTTGTCCCTTAGAAAAAACCCTTATCTACAACTTTCATGTTTTGAGTTTTTCCAAATTCGGCATCTAAAGGTCTCAAAATCCACTTTTCCAGAAACTGTCCAGTTTCCACCCGAAATGGCAGTTTTTGGTTTTATATTCGTTTTACGTCCTATTACGTGCACTCTACCTCAACTGGCCACACCGGGAGCCTAAAATCAGACATGCAGCACAATTCTAACGTAAGGTTTTCTTTAAACACATTTTCCATCAACTCCATGCAAACCCTAATTGACTTTGGATCAACCAAAGTTTGCATGGTTCTAGGTTGCACAATTCCACACCAAATATTCTAGTTCTATTCTAGCAACCTAACATACCATATTCATCATCATGCTTGAACATACTTGGGGACATACAACATATCAAACATTTAGTATGCAAATCACAACATTAAAGCAAGCATGCAAATCATAAATCAAACCACTCTTAACCTAACTCAAAGCACATAACCCTAAATCCTAAACTTGGCACAAAATTAAATTGAGCTTATGCTCTTACAATTTCAACTTGAAATTTACTTAAATTTCAAATTGAATGCTCAATTTAAAGAGTTTGAGGTCTAGGGAAAATTACCTTGATTAACTCAAGATTTTGGGCTAGGGTTTGGCTTTCAAATTCTTCCCCTCCTAGATTCCACCAAACCGGTTTCACTCCACCAATTTGCACCAAAATTTGTGTTGATCTCTTGGTGTTTGCTTGAACCAAAACCGGCCACTAACCACTCTCAATTCTCCTCACTTTCTCTCCTTATCACAGCCGGCCACTAGGCCTAGAAAAGGACACAAAATTTTTCAAAACCCTTGCTTGTTGTTGTAGAAAAACCGACCACCACCCAACACTTTTTCCCTTGGTTTACAAATTTTTCTTTGTTCTTGCTCACACTAGGATGTCCGGATTTTTGAGAGAGAAAAATGGCAAAGTTTGGCTGATTTTTCCCAATTTTTGAAGCCAAAACCGCGCTCCCCTCCCCCCCTCCCCCCTTGGGCTATTTATAGGTGAAAAAAAAATTCTTTTTGAATTATTTTTAGTTCAACTTTTGCTTAAAGACCCTTGAAGCAAAAAAAAAAAATAATTGCCAAATGACCCCTCAATGGCCGGCCACCTCACCATCTAGAACACTCCATAATTTTCTAGTTTTGCTTAATTCCAATAATGATGTCATAAATAGGAGCTTAAGTGATGTAAGCATAATTAAGGCTTGTTTGTCTTTTTTCCTTAAAAAGCAGTCCACTTTAATGCCAACACAGATATTTCTAGTACTGTGCTCACTAATATACAGTACTGTTATACTGTATTGCAGTCCAAATTTATCTGTGTAAAAATGGACTGTACGAAAAATTTTCTTATAATTCGAAGCCATTGGCCTTCGATACCTTAATTTATGTGCTTGATTTTTCTACGGTAGTTTTAGATCCTATTCATGCTATCTTGTCTGTAAAGACAGTTTTTGCAGTATATATCTCATACTGCTTGTCATCTCTCAGTATTGTCAAACATTTGACCTTTCTAGTCAATCTTTGACTTTTTAGTCAACTTTGACTTTTTATGATCAAACTTTGACCAACATAAAATCATGAAATTTTCTACCCCTTTTTAAAAAGGTCACATGCTTGGCTAAGCAATCATTTTTGAGTCTTATAAAATCATAAGAACTCACAAAATTAACAAAAACCCTAATCGGGCTTCCTCATGAATACTTTCATGGTACAGCTTGAATTTTTGTACAAGAAATCATAATGTTAAAAAAATTTCAGTTATTACAGTGAAGGGGCATCAAAATAGGATAAAATCTCACGCAAATCAATTCACAGATACATGATATAATTCAAACTTGCAAACTCAACGGACTTCCTATTTATTCTCAACGAAAAATCCACCGCAAAATAAAATTAAAAAAAAAAAAAAAAAAAACCACCTTCTATGATAAGTTCAAAATGGCAATACCCATAAGCAGAAAGCGATGTCAAATCCCTTAAAACAGAACCAACAAACTTTTGCATTCAGAATTTATGTTGCGAGTCATTTTCGGGATATATACATGTATATGTATATGTATTTAATTTTGATATCGTTGGATATGAAACTAACAATTTTAGGGGGAAGACAGGCAATATGACAATATCATAAGGACAAACCCTAACCTAGATGAAATAGAATCACATAACACAAAATGATCGTTTTATTAATTTCCGAATCCCTAAAATCAATAGAATCAAGTATATCACATATCTCGTATGAAAATAAATAACCCGTATTTGCTTCTAGAATAAACCACAAATTTCCAATATTACAATAACATGAGGACGGAAAAGATTCCTAAAAATTTTTCACCAACAACTATATGCCAAACGAATGAAAAAGCCATATCAATTAAATCATCACGAATAGAAATATATATATATATATATATATATATATATTTGCTGTTGTCAATATGCTATGGATTAAAACCCTGAATCCCTAATAACAACAATAAATCAAGATTAGAATCAATGGTATTCATCTTAAATTCTCAATTGAATAAACTCTAAATTTGAAAATTTCTATTTACTAAATAGCATTTTTAATGATCATTCATAACACAGCCCTAAAAAACACAATCATTATGATATTGACTCAATCAATACATACTGTTAAGGAACATTAGCATGTGAGGAAGATGAAATCACCGATGGTTCTTTACTTGTTAAAGAGATGTACGCTGATCGTCTTGGTGATCGTATTATTGCAGGTTTTTTTTTTTTTTTTTCTTCTCGTTGTTGAAGACCAGGATAATGGGTTGACAGGATGTGGTTGCAGTCGTGCCGGAGAGGAGAAAAAAAAAAAGGGGTGAAAATAGCGTCTCAGAGAAGAAAAGTAGGGGGAAATCGTGAAAATGAAGGATGGTTTTTGGTTATCTTGATTTCAATTTTTATTTTTATTTTTCTTATGATTTCAAAAGCGTGCAAATGACATGAGGATGGATATTTGAACGTGAAATAATTGTGCCTATATTTAAGAAGGTAATCTGAATTTTTTTTAAATGTATGGGTATTTTTGTTAGATAGATTTGGTTTTTGTTCAATTTTTGCAAATAAGTTTGTATCTAGGCATTTTTTAAAACCAGGTTCTAATTCAGCAGTATATGCAAATGATATTTCAATATAAACTTGAACCTAATTCATTTAAAACTCAAACTTGGAACTAAACTTTAAAAGGAATTTGTTTTGAAATAAATGGTTAGTTTGGTGATGCTTTTGGCTTCTCCAAAAGTCCTTTACACAAATTACGATGTAAATATTATGTTTGGTAAAAGTACTCAAAAGTCATTTATACAAACACCAATGCATTCTAATAGTTATTTGTAGAAGCTAGAATTTCTAACTTTTGCTTTTTCTACTCTCTTTTTACTAGAAGTAAAAGTAGAAATTATGACATAAGCACAGCAATCTCAAACTAACATAAAGTAAAAATGATTAACAATGTCCTTCTCCAACTACAATGTGCAAATAAAGTGCAAAATACTATCCAAATTTTAATTGATTTAAGCAAGAATGAATGATAGTGTAAAAAATAATAAGTTCGGGGATTGCTAAAAAAAAATCAGAAACTAAATTATCAAATTTAAAAAACTCAGAGGTGTCAATATAAAATAGCCTTTTAGAAATTCACACTCACTAAAAGTAACTGCTTCCACTACAAAATGTTACAAATTCCCCATAATTATTTTACTAGTCAACATATCCATGCATGAACTTTAAAACGTATATGTTGTGCCCCCTGAACTATATCTAAATTTACCCTCGAACATTGAAATGTGCTATCTTTTAAACGGAATTGTTGAGTTATCACTTGATTTAAAGTTAGCTATATTAGTTAGGAGTTTATAAATACTCTCACTCAAAAATAAATTAGTTGGCCACCAAATCTTAGGGTCTGTTTGGAGAGACATATGGAGATGGTGTTTTAGAGGTTGGGTGGAAATGTGTGTTTAGAGGGAAAAGTTTTGGAAAAATTATGTGATATAAAAAATAATGCAAAAATTTGAGATGTGTTCGGAAAAAAACTATGTAAAATGGATATTGTCTTGTTTGCCTTGTCGTACGAGCATTTTGACATAAAAATCATCTCATTTCGATTTGAAACGATAAAATTATGGACTTTTAAAGTTTGAGTTCTTTGAATATGGAAGTGAGAGAAAGTATGACATAAAGTTAGAATTTTGAAATTCAGATGGTGTTTTGTCATCTGAAGATAACATCGCAAACAGGCTCTCAAATATATTCTCTTATTGGAGCAGTTACTTAAAAACAAGAAAAAATGATAAAAAATAGAAAACAAACCTTAATTCAATTAGACTAGTTAAAGATTTAAAAAAAAAAAAAAAGTAACGAATTTACGCTTCTCACACGTGTTACATATGCTATTTTATTAAAATAATAATAATAACATGTTACCAAATTTAGGGGATGACTTTATAGATATAAAATAATTTAAAGGTATGAGTTTCAAAGTTTAGTAAACATGTTACACAAATTATAATTTAGCGGAATTTCATAAAATTTTTCCGTATAAAAAAAAAAAAAAAAAAAAGAAGGTAAACTGCTTCTTCACTCTTATATGGGTAAATTACTAATATAATCCTTAAATTTTTATCCTTATATAACTTTGGTCCCTGAACTTTATTTCATAGTTGGAATGTTCATAAACTTTTAAAATATTGTTACAATAGTTCTTTTCATTAATTTTTAGACAGAATCTGTTAGTAGTTTGGTCAAAAAGTGGTGTTGACTATGGATTCCGTCCAAAAAATTAACGGAAATAACTATTATAACAACATTTTTAATAATTTACGTTCATTCTAACTATGAAAAAAATAACAATAAATACTTCTAAACTATTAAAATATAGATACAAATGTTATTTATATTAATTTTTAAACATAATCCATTAATAATTTGATCAAAAAATGATTAACTAACGAATTTTATCCAAAAATCAATATAAAAAATCATTGTAACAAAATTTTAATAATTTAGAGATATTTCGACTATGAAAAAAAATTCAACAATTAAAGCACCACAAAATTAAAATTCCAGAACTAACCTAACAATTTACACTTCTTTTTAGTTGGGAACCGCCGGTAACGTGTAATTGGGCAAAAACCACCGAGCGTCCCACTTGCAAAAATAGTAATGGAGATTTCACACTACTCTTCTTGAGCCCTCCCTCCCTCTCTACTGATACTGAGTGGTCTAGGTAAAGCTTTTCCCTCTTTCTCTCACCCGTTACTATTCCTATTCTTTTACAACATTTTTTTCCCCGAAAAAATAAATAAATAAATAAAAGAACTGCAACTATAGACATGAATCCGATGTTTGGTTTTGATTTGGAGCAACTCGATGGGATTCTGTTTAATGTTTCTCTTTTGCAATCGACATCTCTGTCAAATTTCGATCAAATGGTTGCTTTTTGCGATATTATGTTTTTTTGAAAACAAAAAACAAAAAAAACAAAAAAAAGAGGAGAAATTTCAGCCCTGGAATGTATATATTATATGTATTTCTCTCTGTTTCTTTTTTAAACTCTTATTTACTATTATTATATGTATCTATATGTGTATGTATATATGCATATTTTGAAAGGATGTGTTGTTCCAAATTCAAAATTTATTATTTGCTTGGAGTTGTGTATCTGTAGTGTATGATGTAATTTTGTTATATGAGCTTAGTTAATACAACCCAAAATAAGAAAAAATACAAAAATTCTTAGAAATGAATAGAATTGTAACAGTAATTTTGAATGTGAAGCTTGGTTTTCTTATAGAGGAATTCTTGGCTGGGGAATGTTTTGGATAACGAATTTCGTCTTGATAGACTCTAATATGAAAGTTTCCTTTAGAAAACAGAAATAAATTCGTTCCCAATTATGTCGTATATATATTATATGTTGATGAAATTTTTTTTTTATATATATATTTTTTAATTGTGAGGTAGAAATGGCAAGCTTCTGCCATCTGCCTGAAGATGTGGTTCAGGACATCTTTTCGCGGGTCCCTGCCGACTCTTTGGTACGATTCAAGTGCGTTAGCAAGTCTTGGTATGCCCTTATCTGTTCCCTAATTAAAGACCCACGATTTGTTGCCAAGAACCTCCAGAATTTCAGGAACAAGTCTTCTTCGTCCTTGGTGCTCCGTCGCCGTTGCTCATGCAACGGCCAACAACAGAATAACTGCTGTGGAAGAAGATTCTCATTGCTCACTCCTTTTGTTGATGATGGTGATAACAATCGTGTCAGTTCTCTTATTGAGGATCTCTGTTTTCCACTTTGTGGACAGTATAGGTGGTCTGATTGGTGGGCTGGTATTCATGGTGATGGGATCATTTGCCTACTTAAACGTGACCAGGGGTTAGCAAGCGAAGTGTTGTTATGCAATCCAGCATTACAAGAGTTCAAGCTTGTTCCGGGATCAAAGACTGAGAATGATTTTAGAAGTGGAGGAATGGGATTTGGATACGACTCCAGAACTAACACTTACAAGCTCGTTAGTATTCTTCATGATTATTGTTCAGATGTCACAGCTGAGGTGCACGTCTTGGATACAAATTCTTGGAGACGGCTTAACGTTTCTCAACGCGTTTGGATTCTAGATCAATGGAATTATCTATACTGGAAGGGAGTTTGTTATTGGCAAGTGGAGAATTATATGGCTGAGTCACTTGAGTGGGAGATCCTTTGTTTTAATATGTCTGATGAGATATTTTATTTCATACCATTCCCACATGACGAACTGGACTTTGCATCATTTACGGTGTGGAACGACTCATTTGCTTTGTTTTTATGCATTGGAGAAATAGATAATCCGGATTTATCATCCTACGAAATGTGGGTAATGACAGACTATGATGACATTGTTAAAGGTGCTTCTCCATGGACTAAACAGCTAGTCATTGGACCGCTAGATGGCTTTCCAATTCCCGTGCAATTCTGGAAGAGTGATGAGCTCCTATTTGAGGATGAGGAAAGACTGCTATCTTACAACCTTCATACGCAAAATCTTAGGGATATTGGGATAGCTGAATTGAAGTATTATTCACCAATTCGTTTCACTTACTACATCAAGAGCTTGGTTTCTGTTGGAGGAAGAGTGAACACAACCCGGAAAAATGGAGAGGATTAAACAGAAGAAACACTCAACTGCTCAAGGGCTCGAGTGTTCGAGTGTTTCAAGAGACAGCTAAATGGTGCATCCGTCTTTTTTTTTTTTTTTTTTGTTAATTTATTGATGTTATTATCTGTTCTCCTCAAATTATATGTATAAGCTATTTTGCCTTTGACAATATGCTGTGTGTTTGCTCCACAGATTTGTTATTACTCAAAACTATTTTGTACCTTTTTTGTCTTCACATTGCTACTTTTTATTTCACTAGCTGAATGTACTTGAATTTCATCCGATTTGGCACGCACTTGTTCTTTATTTTTGCTTTTTCTGATGATGCAAGAACAGATTAAAAATACATAAATGGAACCCCCCCAATTTAGATACTGCGGAAACAGGTTCATGGTCTATTAGTTTCTACATGAATGAGATCTAAAACCACATTGAGGTATTCTCCAACTCAATCAGACTGAAGTGCCTTTATGGATTTGCCTAATTGTTTTTTCTATTTCTACATGAGAGGCAATTATCCACCCTTCCCATTTCTGTTTTTCAGGAAGATGGCTTACGCAAATGTGGCCCTTACTGTTATTTTGTGATTTGCTGAGAAATTTTTTGTCCTTGGTGACTTTTTTCTTTAGAGTGAAGTAAATCAATTGATAGATCTACTATTTTACACCAGGTAAACCTAATATTTACCGAGTAAAGTGCACTCTTGTCTTGATTGATCGACTCGAAACAAATCACTCGTCCAAGTGTTGTTCGAATTGCTTGTGTATCAAAACAAACCAAAATTGATCTTGTGCTTAAATGGTGCTTTTAACACCTGGTCTTGCTGGTTTGCCTCTACGCCATTGCGTCTTTGAAATTATCAATGTTTTCATGTTTAGATTTGCCAATATTGACCTCACACCAACAGTATTGATGTCGCCTTGCCTTTGTTTTTTTAGCTTTTTTTTTTCCCCTTTTGATTTAAATGCGTTTTTTAATACAAAACTCCCAGAAAAATTTTAATAGCTAGGCTCCTTTCAGTAATCGTAGTAGCAATATTGTTGCTATAAAACTAGTGATGGGAAAATTGTTGTTATGAGCAACAAATTAACGTATATAAGCACAAATGGTACCGAACATCACCTGGTTCTTCAATGAGCAGGTCATTACTCGTAGCTGACAACACATTTGCATCTCTTTCTACATCATTCTTCTCTCCGAGGACACAAACTAAGTTTAGAGAAGCAAAATTAAGAACCATCGGTGTTCTTCATAAACGTGTTATCATTACATTCGCTTCTAATAAACATCTTCGAAGCATATCTATTTCTTGATGGACATGCAGTGAGGTAACAGTTTGATCGTAGCACATGCATGTGATTTGAGAAAAATTTTCCTTAATTGATGTACTCATGGAAGAAGGTTAAACAGTTAAATTGAAAAAGATAAAATCAGCACCTCAAAGGACTTGATCAAACATATACTAGTTGGAAAAGATTATTTTATTTTATTTGTTTATGGGTTTATGGCACAAATTACGCAAATTACCCACTAATCTAGACCTGACGGGGTTTTGTTGGAAATGAAGTTTGTTGAACTACATATTACAATTTAACAAACTGACGAAGGATGAATTTTGTAGAACAACAAAGTGAATTACCAAAAACATTTCAATGATATAAAACAATGACCAAGAAGCAAAAATTACTAGACCATTTAAGAGAGTGTAATAAGAAATATTAAAGGCCTCGTAAGCAAAAGATGCACAATCCCTTTAAGTGAAGATATGTACCTTGGAATTATATCCACTGGATTTTCTTCTTTCTGCCCATGTTTCGTTATTGCTTTGTCTGAAAGAGCATGTAAATAGTCAAACACAATAGTGTTACAAGTCATCAAGATATCTGTTGCTCTTGTCCAAGGATCACACCCACAAACTCGGCAATGACATTGGTTCTTAAAACAAAGGCGCATAACTAAACCATTGGCACTTCCCAATTGCAACATTCCCGGAAACTTGGCCTGTACATTTGTTCCTTATCATTTGGGCAAAGCTGATAGATGCCACGGTTTGGAGCCTTGGAAGTTGGAACCAAATGAAATGTCCCGTATGCAGCCTAATTTGATAGGGCCAAGAAGGGTAAACATACTAGAAAAAATATGAATCCTGCTGACCCTTGTATATAAATTCTATAACCTCTCCAGCAACTCAAGTCAAATTCATAGCATCTATCTATCATTCAAAAGTAGTTCCAAGTAGATTTATAAAAAAAGAATGGATCAAGATACACATGGTCATCTGATCTGTGGTGGATGACGAAGCCTTTTGAAGCCTTCTTTTACAGCCGTACACGATCAACATGGTCATGCAAGATCCAACAGCATAGGGCTTATCTGAACTTAAAAATCAAGAATTCAGAAGCACTAAGATCAAGCTGCAAGCAAAATTTATATGGAACTATGGTGAACGAAAGGAGACCTTACAAGCCAAGAGGATCCAACGCAACGAGGAACAGAGCCATCTTTTATAAACTTGCATAATTCACGTTTGGTCATTTAAGATCCATTGACCTAGGCCTGTACTGGAAACTTGAAGGAATTTCGGTGCACTCCGATCAAACCACAAGCAAAAATTGATATGGGAAGATGGTGGCCAGCTCTGCATTGCATGGAAGCTACAAGCCAGAGAGCTACTTCTGACTCGCCCTTTTTCTGCCATGTTAGTCGTAGCTTTAGCAATGCTCATGGAAAGAGCTATGGTAGCTACAAGCCAGGGAGCTATTTCTGATTCACCCTTTTTCCACCAATTTAGTCGTAGCTTTAGCAATGCTCATGCCCGTTCGAATCCCAGCAACAGTTTACCCCAAGGAAGCAGATCCCATTGCAGTTTCCCCCATTAAAGATGAAATCTTAGATCAAGATCTGGAACCACCCACAGCATAGAGAGCAAAGGCGGGTTGCAGCATCTAAAAACAGCACTGGACACTTGCCGCTGCCAACAAAACATCAGGAAAGACTTGGGAAATCGCATGATACCTAAGTACTCACCATAGAAGGATAAACATAGTCAGATTTTGTGACCTCTAACATATAACAATAACAATTATATATTTTAAAAAAAAGAAGACAGTTAGAATTACCACTATAAATATAAATATAAATCTATAAAGACGGGAAAACAATAAAAAGCATTCCACAATTAATGCTAATAAGGATGTAAGGTTAACATCCATACATATATACCTACTTAACCAAAATAAATAACTATTAAATTCTATGATCGTTTCCGTTTTGTACACTAGTGCAAAAAATCAAGCAAGAAAATAGAAAACGAGAGAGAAACAAACAAAGCAATACGCTTTACAACCCCCATTACGATTGTTCTCTACTCGTCGGGATAGTGTGTTTTGTCATTTTAATTTCCTTGAGGAAATGTGGACTCTGAGTTTTGTTTAAAGCATCTGATTGGTTTTAACATAACCATGTACATCTTAGTATTAAGGAGAATAACTAGAGAAAAGAAAAAAACCAAATATATTATGACAACTTGAATGTAAAATTACATTATTGATTAATTCTTCTAAACATAAATATCATGTTAATGTGTATCAATTTTTAATTAATTAAAAGGAATATTATTATGAGAAACAAAAATTAGAAAAGAAAGCCAAAGACTGCCACAAAAAATGAAAGACAACATCACTGTATACCAAAAAGATTCGTAAAGTCTCCATCAAGATTTTAATGGAAGTATAATTGGCCTTTCTCTTGGGTTTGATTTATTTAACGTTTGAAATGATAGATTTAGTACAAGCATGTTTAAATTTTTATTAATGAGGGGGGAGTATTTAAAAACTTTGCAGAAACCATACACATAAAACAAGGGGGAAAAAAAGAAAGAAAAAAGAGGAAAACGGAGGGCCAGAAGCAAAATATACATATATATGCATACATATAATCTAACACATTAAAGCAGATCATACTTCATCATTATATGGTAGCATCCTTGAAGAAAGACTAGATCCAACATGTCATAAACAAAATATAAACAAACTTACAGCGTGGTGTGCCCTTTTTTTTTTTTTTTTTTTTTTTTTTTGGGGATAGGAAACAGCAAAACTTTATCTAGAATGAATATAGATGTATAAAAAGGGCGACAAAGAGTCCATCTAAAACATAAAACAAAAACAAAACACCCTTGAGGGTTATAAACTAACTTATAGCATTGAGATCATTTTCTGAACTTACCTCATTGAGAGTTATTACACGGCTGCTTCCAGCTTAAGAGCGTGAATGCTTCTCAAAATATTATGTGTTACACTATCAGGTACCAATCCTTTCTGGATCATGTCCTTGAGAAGCTTGAGAGCAAAATCTATTCTTTTAACCTTTAAGTAACCACTAACCAAGATATTATAGGAAATTGCATTTGGAAAAACACCCTTTACTATCATTTGATCAAACACGTATTCCGCTATATCCATTTCACCTTGATGGCAGTATCCTTTAATCAATGTGTTGTAAGTTATTGTATCAAGCTCCTCTCCATGTTCAATCATCACCTCAAATAATTCTTGAGCTTTCTCCATCATCCCTTCCTCGCACAAAGCATTCAAAACTATGTTCAAAGTAAAAATATCAGGAAAAATGTCCTGGCTCACCATATTACTAAACAGTCTCTTAGCTTCTTCCAATTTACCTGAATGGCATAATACACAAAGTAAAGAGTTGTAGGTGGTAACACCGGAAAATAAACCTTTCCACGTCATTGATTCTACAATAGAAAGCGCCTCTGTAGTGCTACCTTCCTTGCACCGAGCATCTAACAAAGTATTCAACGTAACAATATCAGGGGATATTCCGTAACTCATCATGCTTTCTACAAATCGGGCTGCTTCTTTCAATTGACCACACTTGCAAAAACTAGAAATCAAAGCATTGAATGTTACAACATCAGGCTCTATATGTTGTCTAGTCATCAATCCAAACAATGAAAGTGCCTCCTGAATTTTGCCTTCCTTGCATAGATAATCAATTAGAACATTATAGGTAAATATATCAGGTGATATACCACGATCAAGCATTTCGGTCAAGAATCTCATGACTTCATTCCAACGACAAAATTTGCACGATATATGAATTAAAGAACTATAAGAAATAACATCCGGCAGAACACCACGGTCGTTCATATCTTCAAACAAGCTCAACGCCTCATCTATTCTTCTTTCTTTACATAGACCATCAATGATCGGATTGAAACAGCCTATGCCAGGTCTAATCTTCTCGTTATTGTACATTTTCTTTAGAAACTTAAGTGCCTTTGAAGTATCCCCAGACTTGCAAAATCCATTAATGATAGTCGCATAAGTGATTTCATCTACATTGTATTCCTTCTCTATCTTCTGCAACAAATCAACTGCTGCGACCATCGAGCCTTCCGTGCAAAGCCCGTGAAGTAGAATACACAGCGAACGGGCATCAGGCTTAAGGCCGCTCTTAAGGATAGTAGCAAACATAGAGAAACCCAATTTCACCTTCCGCAAACGACACAAGCATTTCATGACAATTCCTAGAGTGCCAATCTCGGGTCGGAAATCGGCACGGTTTTGCATCATCTCTCTGTACATAGAGACGACAGTGGAATGATGGTTCGTGTTGGAAAGTGCACCTAACAAGTGATTAAAAGCCCAAATAGAAGGCATGGGTCGCATTTCAATAATGGATTTGAAATAACCCATAGCTTCTTCTACCTTAATTTTTCCAGATTTGCATCGTGTTTCGACCAATTTCTCAAGATGGGCAACCGTATTATCACCAATACTAGAAGCATAACAACGAAATTGGGCAAAGAGATTAAAGTTTGATGGATTACCAGCAAGAGCTCTTTTGTTGAGTATATGGGATTTCATCTCCGAAGAGAGTTTTGTTTTGTTTCACAGTTTTCCCTGTGAAGAACATACCAAAAAAAGAAAAATAACAGAAAAAGTTTACTAAACTTTTCATGTCTTCAATAGTTAACAACATTCAATAATATCAAAAGTTCTCACTCTTTTCCTATAGGTTTTTTTTTTTTTCAGAAACCAAAAGACACTTACCGGATTTAACTCGTGAAGGAAGAAGACCCAGACGATATCAATGGAAGGAAGAATCAAAAGATAACAACTCAGCTAAGATTTTCGCCGGCGACGAATCAGACGGCTCGAGCTAGTGCGGCGGCACGAAGGTTCGTGACGAAGGGACTCCGGCGACTGGGAGATGGGTTTGTGACTGCTCGGGGGTGGTTTTGGGTGATGGGCTGGGATTGCAGCGGCTGTGCGAGGGAGGCGGTGGTGGGTGGTGGCTTCCTGGGTTAACGGCGACGGAGGAGGGAGGCGGCTTGTTGGGTTTGCTTGGTTTGATTTGACGGGTTTGCTGGGTTTTCTGTTTTTCACAGAGGGAGAGAGAGAGAGAGAGACAACCAGGATGAAGTAGAGGGTTTCGGGTTTTTACAGAGGGTGATGAAATGATGAAGAAGATGGAGTGTGTTTTTTTTTTTTTTTTTTTTTTTTTTTTTTAATCAGTTGGCACGTTAGGGGTTTTGTTTTGTTTTTTTTTTTTTTTTTTCTTCTGAATTTGTTAGGGGTAGTTTAGTATTGTTGAAGTTAAATTCACATCAGTACTCAGTAGATCGAAAAATCCGAGTTTTTAGATGCACCCTTTTTATGTAATTCTTTCAGTAACCAGATTCAATACAGAGGGGGTCACTAGTTGACCGGACGAGGACCTTTTTGTGCAATCCTTTTAATAATCATTTATAGTAATAAAAATAGCTGGATTCCTTGGGGAGTTTATGAGCTAACAAAGGGGCTCGCTGGACATAACAATTAAGCTCTAATAATTTGTAGTAAGGTCAATTCAGGTTAACATGTTATTCAACTAAAAACTCAGAAATTATACTCTCAATTACATACCATATATTAATTCATGTGCTATTTAGTTGTTAATTGAGGTGTCACTGCAATTAGAAAAGACACGCTAGGATTGAAGGAATCCCAATGAGCGCACACCTGTCCACAGACACAATGACGATGATAGACCCTCACCTATTGGCCCACGATTTCCTCGAGGCATCAGACCTCCTGCAAATTCACCTTTTACAGGGAAGCCAGATCGGTCCGGCGACAATTTTGATGTGTTCGCCGTGCTTTAGAGAGTTCTTCTTTTTCGATGACAACATGTATTTTTGCGTATTTTGTGCGTAGAGAGAGGAGGAGCAGATTGGGTTTGTGAAAAATAATAATAATAATAATAATAAGTATAGGTAAATTTGATTTTTTATGATATGATAAGTGATTGACTATAAATAAGAAAATTAGGTTGGGTGACCTATTTAGATCACCCAACCTAATATAGATGATCAAATTTTTTTTTTTAAATTTAATAAAATGGTCATTTATTATTTTTTTTTCAAGATTTGATCAATCAGTAATTGACTCGAAAATTAGAGATTTACGTCATGATCAATCAATTATTGACTACAATCAATCACTGATTTATTAATTTAATAATATTATGTGATCAATCATTAATTGAATATTAAAAAAAAAAAAACCTTTTAATTAATTTTTAAATTTTTAAATATTTGTTAAAAAACTTCTTTAAAAAAACTATTTATTTTTAATTCTAAATCCCATGTAAATATGTTATTCACTACTATTTTTTGAAAGTTATGCCTATTTATTTAGGGTGGGTCCATTTTTTTTAAACATTGACTTAAAATTTTATTTTATTTTATTTTTCTTATTTCTACATGACAACTTAGTATTTTGTTTTATTTTCCTTATTTCTACATGACACTCTTATATTTTTTTTATTTTTTGTTTTTTATTATTTTTACTTTCTTGCTTAATTAAGCTCTCAAGTACAGTAAGTTGTCATGTTTTCTTTTTTCTTTTAAAATTTTAGAATTTTATTCTGGTTTTATTTGTTAAATCTCTCAATTAAAATTCAAAGAGACCTTTTGAGTCTCCCCTTTTTCTTTTTTGGGCAATTTTTTATTACACCGTAAAAGAGTATTTATAATTATATATATAGTTTGGTGTGTGTATATATATATTTTATAACTTAAAAAATGATGTGATTAAAATTCTACACCTTATATTAAAAATGGGTATAAAATTATTATTATACTATACCTACAATAATAATTTTATATATAATAATTTTATATCTACGATTTATTTTAAGTTGCAAATTTCAAATCTTTATTCTCAATGAACAAATTTGTATATTTCGAATTTATTGAAAATTTTTTTTATCATATATGTAACTGTCATTAAGTAAATTATCATGAATTTTTTATTTAAAAAATATCATTAATTAGTAATTAATTATAATTAATTAGTAAAAATATATATTAAAATTAATCAATTATTAATTAATTATGATTAATTGATGATTAACTGATTGATTAAAATTTAAAAAATAATTATTTTACTAATTTTAAGAAATTTGAATCATTTATTAAAAAGACTCCTGGAATAAAATTAAATAAAATTAAAAAAATTAAAAAAAAAAAAAAAAAAGAAGAAGAGAGAAGACGACTCACTTTACTCTCTCATACCAAAAAATGATAATGATAAGAAAGAGAGAAGCAAGTGGATCTCTATTTTGGTTTTACCGTGTCACTCTCGCACTTTCACTCTTCTCCATCACCGACCAGGAAACCCTAGAATCTAATAAATGGTTGCGCCTCACTCAATAAGCTTTTAATGGAGATTTCGTTCTAGTTTTCAGCCCTCCATAGTTTTCTTCTCTCTCTTTTTTGTTTTTTTTTTTTTTTAACGACCGTCAAGGTGATGAGATTTTCTCTTTCTTTCTCCTCCAAACTTTATTTAATGATCTTTTTACCTTTGAACTCTGTGTCTAATTTCCATTATTTTGCATTACGTTTTAGCCCTAGATTATGTTTTTCCCCCGTTTTTCTCTTTTCTTATTTTCTTTTCTTTTCTTTTTTTTTTTTTTGGAATTTATTTATTTATTATTTATTTTTGGATGGGATGTGCTGTTCCAAATTCAAAATTAATTTTTTTTTCTTTTAAATTTTCTGCCAAAAAAAAAAAAAGAGAGAGAGAGATAGATAAATAAATAAATGAAATGGCCCTTCTAGCTATATACACATAGAAATATGTACAGAACAAATAACAATAAAATTCGAATGTGATGTTTGGTTTTCTTATGGAGGAAATCTTGGCTGGGGCGTGGGGGTTGCTTCTGTTATATCGCATATGAAAGTTTCCTTATGAAAAAAAAAAATGCATTCCTAAATTTGTAGTATATATGTTGATGAAAGTTATTAATTTTTTTTTTTTTTTTTTTTAATTGGGAACTCGAAATGGCACTCTTCTACAATCTTCCGGACGATGTAGTGGATAACATTTTTTTGCATCTCCCTGCCGACTCTTTGGTACGATTCAAGTGTGTAAGCAAGTCTTGGTACGCCCTTATCTGTTCCCTAATCAAAGACCCACTATTTGTTGCCAAAAATCTGCAAAATTTCAAGAACAGGTCCTCTTCATCCTTATTTATCAGTCGATTAACTGAATGCGATGAAAGAAGGTTCTCAGTGCTCACTCCCTTGGTTTATAACACTGACAATGATGGCATCTGTTCTGTAATTGAGGATCTCAATTTTCCACTTTGCGGGGATGGACGGAACAGGTCGTATGATTGGTGGGCCGGTGCTCATTGTGATGGAATAATCTGCCTCCTCAAATCTAATGACGGGTTTGCGAGTGAAGTGTTGGGTATGCAATCCAGCATTACAAGAGTACAAGGTTGTTCCAGGATCAATGACTAATAAAAGTTTTACAAGTGGAGGAATGGGATTCGGACACGACCGTAGAACTAACAATTATAAGCTCGTTAGAATAGTTCACAATGATCGTAGAAGAGTCAAAGCTGAGGTGCACATTTTGGGTACTAATTCTTGGAGACGGCTTAATGTTGCTCAAGGCATTAGAATTCAAGATCAATCACGGTACTTACATTTGAAAGGAGTTTGGTTATTGGCCAGTGAAGATTGAGGCATCAGGTGAGTGCAAGGTCCTTTTGTTTTAATGTGTCTGATGAGATGTTTTATTTCATACCATTCCCAGATAGCGAGATGGACTACGCGTCATTTTTTGTGTGCAACGACTCGTTTGCTTTGTTTTTATGTAATCAAGAGAGGGAGAATCCGGATTTAGCATCGTACGAAATGTGGGTAATGACAGAGTATGATGATATTGTTAAAGGTGCTTGTCCATGGACTAAACATTTGGTCATTGGTCCTCTCAAAAGAACAAAAAAGTTTTCTTATTCAGGTCGACCGTTGGATGGCTTTCCGATTCCTGAGCAATTTTGCAAGCGTGACGAGCTTCTTTTCAGGAATGATGAAAGGTTGCTCTCATACAACCTTCATTCCCAAAAGCTTAGGGATATTGGGGTAGCTGGATGGAACCATGATGTGCGAATTCGTTTCTATGTCAAGAGCTTGGTTTCTGTCAAAGCAAGAGAAAACACGGCCTAGAAAATATGGAGCAGATTAAAGAGAGTAAAAACTCAACTGTACAAGTGATTCCAAGAGATATGTTTACCCCAATGGTGCATGTGTAAATTTTCTCTCTCTTTTTGTCAATTTACTGAATGTTATCAGTCGGTTTGGTGTTCTTAAATAATGTGTATGAAAGCATGAGCTATGCTTTCATATTTTCCCCTTGAGAAATAGCTCAAATATTACTTCATTTAAACGCCCACGCCCGTAATTCTTTTGTCCCTTTTTGCCTCTGATATTGCTGCTTGTGATTATTACTTCAAAATTTCCCAAACTACATTTTGGCTGCCTCTAGAGAATATGCATTTGATTTGTTAGGGCCTAGTCAAATAAACAAAAAAACTACTAAAGGATTGCTATACTAACTAGTTGTATGACACATGTAGAATAAACAAGCAAAGCAAACCAAAAGCAAATATATATATATATATATATATATAAAAAATAAAAATTCACATGGTGATGATGTGGCCATCACGTGACGATGATGTGACGACCACATGGCTATCACATGACAAGCAAGGAAGTCATGATCAAAAGAGTCATCGGCTTTTTTAAATATTTTATATTATATATGTATGTAAGAGATTTCATGTTCGAAATACTACCAAATACAATTACATTTTTTTTTTTTTTTTTTTTTTGCTCCAAGAAGACGGGTACTTTCTTTATGTTGTACTGATTTCTACAAAAATGAGATTTTAAAGCTAATTGGTATGTGGCATGTGAGGATAACCACTAGTCCATCCCATTTTCTGTTTTCAAATGCATATAAATATTATCCCACACCGGCATTTTGATTGGCATAGAAATTTTGACAATCCTTAGAAATCTGCTCGTACAGGGTGGAGTGGTTAGGCAATTAGTGGTAAAATATTGGCGCATGTTTGCAATGCGATAATGAAAAGTGATAGATATTTTAATTAGTTAGAAGACGCTCATGGCTTCTCGTCGAACTGCATGAGGGCGCACAACTCGCTCCAACGTTGAACAAACTACACCTTTGATTGTGGGGATGCTGCGGCTCAAAATCATGCACTCTTGATCACGTGGTGCGGCTCAATGAAGTAGTTGCACCCATCCTACCTATTTACAGTTTGAAAGTTTTAAATGGAAGGACCTTTTTAATTAACGATTCATAGATCAAGACAACAGATGCTATGTTTTTTAAGTTTGGAAGGTAAAGTGTTGTAAGTGCTATAATTTGAGAAAAACTTTTGTAATATCCTATAAACTTTGGAGTAGGAATATCAATAAGACAAGGCGAGACAGGGCTGGATATTCCCACTGAGATACCCATATTCTTCCCATTTGCCCATTAAAAATTAAAAAGAAAACTCAAAACAAATATCATTAAAGTTTTCATAAAATTTAGTAACAATTGTTATAAAAAAAAAAAAAAAAAAGTTAGAAATATTTTCTCTTTTTTTTTTTTCTCCGTGTTTGCCCTTTTTCATTCCAATCAAAAATTTAAATTTTAGTACATAAATATATGTATATGTGTGTGTGTGTATATATATATATATTCGGGGCTGGTATCCTCGGTTACCTGCATGCATGGACAAAAATATCATCCTAGTTTGGAGGCTGCAAGTAAGATAACGCTTTTGTAAATAGTAGGTGCAACAAGAGTGGGAACTGGGTTATAGTGTGGGTGGCATTCTTGTAACATAGTTGGAAAAAATGGCTTCTTATTTAGTGTGTTGGTTTGAGAAAGGTAACATGACAGTTCGATAAGTGTAGCGAGTCTGAAATAGAATATAATTAGCAATTTTTAGCTAAGCACAAAGAAGAAAAATAAAGTAATTTAAAAAAGAAAAAAGAAAAAAGAAAAGATAATTAAGTACAAATTTTCATACTCAGACAGACATAAGCACAAAAATGGAATTTCGTCTTCTTGCAAGCAAATATGTGCTTGCTTAGAAGAAATAAAGTAACAAATTTGCATTATATATATCAAAAGTGCTTATTAATAATTAAAGCGATTTTTTCTCCCAAAAAAAAAAAAAAAAGATAAAAAAACTTACACATATCACATAATGCATGTGAGAAAAGAGAAAACCATATGGATATTTTGGGCCCGATTAACTTTGATAAATTCAGATATACTGCCAAGTGTTATATTTAAGGGCAAAATTAGTGCGTTATGACTAAAGTTGTTGCATCTTAAAAGTAAGAGAAGAGAAGACGGTCCTCTGGAGCAAGAACTCGTTCGCCAGCCGTACTGCCAAGTGTTAGTCTTGTGAATCCAATTCCAAATATGCCCTTACCACATCCTCAATTGGTGCACGACATATCGGACATTTCCCACTACTCCACTGAAGCTCACGTGCACATTTTAGGCACGTGCACATGTGACCGCATCTGTAAGAACACCACCAATTTCATCAAATCACATTATTATTATTATTTGTGATGAATGTCCGTTTTTCTTACTCCTAGGGATGACATATGTTTGTGAATATTAAATCTCGTCAAAATCACTTCGTCAAAATCACTTTAAAGTAATAAAATCGTGACAGCTTGGAGCCTGAAATTTTTGCCATCACTATATGCACATGCCCTACGTAATGTGACAGCTTCACCAACACTAGTTTGGAAATGAAAAGCTCAAAAATATTATGAGGTGAAGTCTTAGCTTCAAAAGCAAGAAAGTACCTGTACAAAAGGGAGTCGACCTTCATTTCGTAGCAGATACAACAGTTTCCTTTCTTCGGTACTGCCCTTCCAGATGATTTCTTTTCCCCGCCTTCCACTGAAACTATAGTTTCATACATTGTCTCAGTTTTTGAGTTTACAAAAACTTGCACAAACATTCATTCTTTTGAATCCGCATCATTGCATGACAAAGTAAAGCAACCATTGAAAAACAAAATGCATTGGATGCAGAAATAATAGTCTGCAAATATTTCCACACTTGATTTCATCTCAAGGTGTACAGTTTCGAATCCCCCTCGTACCATCGCAAGGTGTTTGATACGGATCTTAAGATCATATTGTTCTTTTTCATATATTCATTAAAATATATCTTAGTGTCCTCATTCTATGTTTTTTTTTTTTTTTAAACGAGACAAAAACTTCTAATGGTAACCCTTTGACAATGAAAGAAAAAATTTTCAAAGATCCTTCACAAGTGCTATATTGAATAAATTTCCGATTTGATCTAAAGTTTGAAGGAATGAGTAAAAAACCTGAATGAACTTCCTGCTTCATGGAATTTTGCATTAATATCATCTGCATGTCCATGCAGCTCTTTACTGATTTTCGTAGCTCGGACATCTCTTGATGAAGCTGCTCCATTTGCCCTCTTAGCTCGCATATGAGTTCCATTTCCTGTTAAAATTTCCAACTTTGGCATTTCATTGAACTCGAGAATCTCAAGTAATGTGACAATTTGTAGCAAATGGTTAAAACATACAATTGAAGGATGATTTGTGGAGGACGTGCATTGCCAAGCGTTTGGATAGTAAGACTGTGACCGGAAATCTTGACATGGAGATGTCGACGGAGCTCGGTCAGATTCATCACCAACTTCATTATCTTGAAAACTCCATGATCTTAGTAGAGACTGTGAAGGCACTAGCAGTGGTGATAATGTTGGTTGCTCAAAATAATCACTGGCTTCATGATATTGACCACTAATAAAGGTCTCTTCTTCTTCTACTTGTACTTCTCCTCGTTTTTGTTCTTCTCTTTCTATCTCCTCTTCCTCCATTTTGTGTTCTTGTTGTTGTTTTCGCTGTCGATGGTTTTGAATGAAAGACATCAATTTACTGTGTCCCTCATCATCTTCTCCCCCTTGGCTGCCACCAGCAGGCTGTGCTTGCCTAATTTCTAAGCGAGTCTCCATTAATCGGTCCATTCTCTCTCGGAAGTCACTAGCAAGAAAGCTTGATACTGTCCCTCTGCAGGATGAATTTGGAATTCGAATTAGCAAAAATATAGGCCTGAATTTGTGGTTCAAATCATACAAAATCAAAGAGAGCATATAGTTTCAAACTATATGAAATTGTGAGGTCATGCATCTGTACATTTATTCTCATTCACAAACATTTGGTGTGTTTTTTTTTTTTTTAACTTTAATGTGATTCATGATGCTACTACCAAATAATTTATTTTGAAAAGAGTAAAACGAAAATTTGAACATGAAACTTCTCCACAAGATATCATGGAAATATAATCATTATAATAATTAGATATTCTGAAGTGTGCAAGCACAGTAAGAAATCAGTACAGTTGTACATGTACCTTTCAAGTAGTCGACGAATTTCGGCGTTTTCTGAGTTGGAGTTGAGCATTTCATGGTACCATTCTTGCCTGCGGTCTTCCCAATAGCTCCGAGGGCGAGAAATGTCACTGATCCAATCATAACTAGTTTCAGCATACTCTTGGTAATTGTCTTCAAGTAAGTCTGCAACATCATTTCCATCCCAGCCACCACAAAATGTGGTTGCATCTGCAGTATCTGCAGTTTCTTGTGAAGCAAGGTTTCTATCCTCTGACTCTGTTTCTTGTGCGTCAGGATTTCTATAATCCGAGCTTGTTTCTTGCCATGTTATGCTTGAGCTTGGACTGGGTTCCACATGAGTATCTTCAATGTTGTGCGCCTGAGGATCTTGTACTGAGGTTATTATATCCTGTATTGGGGTTAAGAGACCGGGTTTTTCATGAATATCTTCAGTGTTATGCTCCGGAGGATCTTGTATCAGGGTTATTGTATCCTGCACTGGGGTTAAGGGATTGGATTTCCCGTGAACATCTTTGGTGTTGTGCACCGGAGGATCCTGTACCACCGTTCTAGTTTCCTGTACTGGGGTTAGGGGAGCGGGTTCATTGTGAATTTCTTCAATGTTATGCGCCGGAGGATCATGTACAAGGGTTGTTCTATCCTCTTGCTCTATGAAATTACCTTCTTGATTTTGAATTTGTACATCTGGCTTATTTGGGATTGAAGATTTTTCGAAATTACCAGTGTCGTTAATTGTTTCCCTTCGAGGGCTTCTAGGATCAGTAGTTGCATCACTCTGAGATGTCGTACCATGCTCTGCTCCAATGGTGAATCTCTCCCTGGATTAAGTAGAGTTTTCATGTTAATAAAAATCGTTAAATTAATAGAGCTACCAGATAATTACATTTAAATCTAAATGAGAAAAAAAAAAAGAATAGATTTGTATTTTTTATAAAAGGGTGGTTATATTGACACACGCTACTTGACGGACATACTAGCACCTACTAACTATTGTTTTGAAACTAAAATAAGCATTTGTAATCAGGCAATTAGTGGAATGTTTAAAAAAATAAAGCTTTGTTTACTTAAAGACTATGTCACCTTAATATATATGCAGAAGAACAAAATCTAAACTTTGAAAGACATAGAACATATAAAATGTTGTTGATCTTTATATGCAGTACTTCGACCAAGAAAATGCTCAAGGAAGTTTCAAGGTTTCAAATTAAGTAATAATTTATTCAATGACCTTTTCCACATTAATTAATTTGTCTGTCATGGATTAAAAACTAGAAAGGTAGCTCAACGAAGATATTTGGTGAAAAATGAAGATGTGTTAAGACATCAGTATTTATGATATTAAATACTCTCCATACTCTTTGATATTCTGATCAAGGATTATATATATTTTATGGCATTTTTTTATTAAAAAAAAGGAAAAAAAAAAAAAAAATGGTGATGGGATATTCATTGACCTATCCAAAAGTCATATACATATTATATACATATATATATATATTTTTTCCTGAAGCATTCTAAATCAACCATTAACTGACTGTGAATTACAACTAAGTGGCCACCATCTTATCAGCAACTACAGAAATATATTAAAAAGGAAAAAATGGAACATGTTAAGGAGAAAATATTAGATTTGAAAGTCACACCCATATGGGATCTAGTTTAACATGTTGTCCACCATACCAATAAATGTAAAAAATACCTTTTTTTTTTTTTTTTTTTTTTTTTTTTCCATTTAATCACGGAAGTTTTCACAGAACAGTTCATTCATTTTGCAACTACAGTCTCCTCAATGAGAAAGGATTTTAGGATTTTTTATTTTTTTTATTTTTATTTTTTATTGACCTGAGATGCATAATGGTAGACCCTTGTGGCAGCCTCTCCACTTGATGAGACGCTGCTGCTAACCGCGGCCTCTGCGGATCTTGAATGGCCGTGCCTCGTTGCAGCAATCTTAGCCTAAGCATGGACTGCAAAAGAAAACCAAAAGATCATCAAACTTTTGGAACCAAAAAAGCCAATAAGAGGAATTCTGCATTGTGTTTCTAAATAAATGAGGTGTATTTTATGATTACTTTCAGACTTAGTTTAGTGGTAATTTTATTACAACTTCGAAAGAAGGAAAATGTGCATCACCTGGATTCTCCCTTTCTGAGCGAACCTCGAAACTGCTTTTCGCTCGATCAGCACGTTGAGCTCTCCGTGTCGTTCCTTCTCCATTTGCATAAGCAAATCAGCGAAAGCCTGCCGACCTCTGATGCGTGGAGAGAAAATCCTCTGCTCCATTTGATCAGACCTCGGGGACAAACGGTCACAGGGAGAAGTAGACTGCTCGTGACCGTTGCCGTTGTCGCTGATAGTTGAACAGGACAATGTGTTCTGACCCTGATTCGCAGCCGTCAATCTCTTGATGATATCGGCCACTCTAACCCTCTCGCTTTCGCCTGCATCTGAATTCCGGCTCTGGCAGGGAGAAGGCTGCTCGCTCGGAGCGGTTCTATCGGAATGCCAATCTGCCGACGAATCAAATCTCTCTTCGAAAACAGAGTGCCCTGTTTCTGACTCTGAGCTTCTTGGGGAAGAAGAAGAAGAAGAAGAAGAAGAAGCATTATTCTCATTGCAGCTCAATCCCGAATCGGGAGATATCGCTGAATTAGAATTGTTTAAACTGTTGGACCGGTTTAGCCTCTTCTCCCATATCTGAACAAGAGAAGCCGCCCCGAGATTCGGGGTTTCAGGGGCAAGAATATCCGACCGAGGCAGAAGCAGAGTCTCTTGAAGCTTGCTCTCAGCTTTTGGTGTTTCCATTTCTTTATCTTTTCTCGAAGGAAAACTGCCACTTTCTTTGATATTAGAATTGCTACATTTGGTGCGAACGTCGCCGGAGAATCGCTGGTTGGTCGGAAGCCAACAGGAATTCTCGTTCTCATTCGAGGAGGCGGAGGAGTCTTGAGGGACAGAAATGCAGCGATGGAGATTTTGATCTTTCACCGAGAATTTTCTCCATTTGCTCTCTCTACAACCGTCTCTCCGATTACGATCCCGTAAAACGCAGCCGAAAGGCAAAGACGACGCGATTTCGACTTGCGATGACGCCATTTTCTTTTCCAATTTCAATTCCCCTCCTTGTTGATTATTGTGGAGATAGTACAAAAGGAAACGAGCGCATTTCTGGAGAGAATTGGGTGAGGAAGATTCATAGAAACAGACCAACCTCACAAATCTTGGTCTTTTCCTCTCTGATCACAAAATGGGATCTGTCTTTTTCCACAATTGGCAAAAAATAAAAATAAAAATAAAAAATAAATTCCCAAAAAACATAAACATAAACAAAAAACAGAAAGAGGAGAAGCTGTTTTTAGGCCTTATTCTGCGTTAGCCACAGGTAAAATTAATACCCTTTCGCCTATATTTAGAATCTTCAAGTAACAGAAAACCAAGATAGGGGAGGGCAAATGAATATAAATATATATATATATATATATATATATATAAATGTTTGGTATTGGATGTTGAAAGAAAATTGACAGAAAAATCTAAAAAGAATGTTGTTTTCTTCCAGAAGAGAAACCAAGTGTAACAAGGAGGAGGAGGAGAAGACTGTTTTGGAGTTTTATGGGATTGAAACTGAAACGTGTGTGGGTTTTGTTGAGAGGACAAAAACAGAGGAAGAGAGAGAAAGAGAGAGAGAGAGAGATTCAGTGCTAATAAAACAGTGAGAAGAAATTTGGTGAGGGAAAAAGGGGGAGAGAGTAACAAAGTGAGAGAGAGACGTTGGTTTTTTAGCCGTTGGGGGATGTGGGGTCATGGATTGCAATCTATTACTCTATGGTTAGCTTAAGAAATTTAGAGAATTATGTAGTGGGGTATAAGAAAAGTACCTTACCGTCTTGTCAAACTATGAGTCGTCCGATTATATCATAATTATGAAGTATACAAATTTAATGAAATTTGATGAAGATCAACCGTATGCGAACCGTATAGTGTCTAAATATATACGTATGTATAAAAGAAGAAGGCACAAAAGATGGGGGAACATGAATTTGCCATGGAGTGTATTTATTTATTTATTTATTTTATTTGCGCCATACCCCCAACCCCATATCTTTATTCTTTGACTTTTACTAAATTATAGGCTGAACAATTGTCTTACCCTATTCTTCCGGGTTAAAAAAAAAAAAAAAAAAAAGTCTTATCATATTAAAATCCGAGCACTAGGTTCTCTTGTAATGTTCGTCCTTATATAATTATATATATTCCATTTCCACTGCCAATGTCATCTGCAAGCAAACATAAAAACATTCACTCACATGCCAACCAACCAAGGAATTCAACATAAAAATTCAGCCAATTTCAAATCTACTATTTAGTTTAGTGCATTCTATTCATCAACAATGATGATTAGTAACTAACCACAGACTTAAAATTGATTAAGGCTCTTTATTATCTATTTATTTATTTATTTATTTGTATTTTCTTGTTATTATCTTTTCTATGCGTAAGCTCTTAATTCCAATATCAATGTTACATGAAGCGATGGATAAATTGCCACATTATTGTGTAGTATCTAATGACATCCTTTTCCCTTCCTTTTTTTTTTTTTTTTTTCTTTTTGGTTTGTTTTTGTCGTTCAGATTCAACTTTCATCTACTACAATATGCTCCTAAATTAGCCTCTATTTAGTTTGTCTTTGACGATTAGTTTATTCATCCCTTATATTACCCCATGACTAGCATTTCCTTTCCTGTATTTTTTTTGTTTTTTCTTCTCTCTTTTGAGGGGTTCTTTCTTTGTCTATTAAACACCCTAGTGCACAAAATACTTTGTCTAAAGAATGTTTCTCTTTTCTTTCATGATAAATTTTGGGGAAAATGGATCTAACTTTAGATGTCAATATTGGAAGTGTGTGTAGATTATAAAATTACCATTACGCTAAATCTGTAACGATCGTCAATTAGGATATCACATGCTAAAACTTTTATTTTTTTAGTAAAAATGGTATAGAAATCTACGGAAGTGGTATATTAATATTATGTACAAGACTAAGCGATCTATGTAGATTTTTTTTTTTTTTCCTTTTGTCATGTACAAAAGCATATAGTATAAAGAATATTGCTACATGGATAAAATGTTTTTGTGATGGGTGTAATTATCAAAGTGATTTAAGCATTCAAAATCCCTTGGCTTTCTTTAAAAAAAAAAAAAAATGAAATCCATAAAGAGAAACTGATGGTTTAACAAGAGGGCGTTAAGGCTTAACCTCAAATGGGTTTTGGCTTTTTGATTAGTTTTTTCTCTCTTCTTTATGGAAGGGTAAATTGGTTATGCCTTAATTTGACTGGTTAGGTAAAATGAAACATGAACTTGAGGAGATTATCCATGATACCAAACGTGAGTTTTGGTTAATTATTAGAGCATAAAATTAATGATATGAATGCTTAAACTTCTTAGGTATATATTGAGAAAATGAATGGGGTTTGAACGAGTCAATGATAAGTCATTTTCACGTTGGACCTAATTGGCTTGTGTTTCAGCATGTGCTAAATCATTTGGTCCATGAGAGCAAAATATATAAAGACAATTCTCTTTGCTTTCCTTTACAGCATTAGAGTTCTAGAGGATATTTTTATAATAATATATATATATATATATATATATATATATTTTAACAACTTGATGAGTACAAGATAATTTGGACTCTACACGCTTAATTATAATTAGTCTAAACATGTGATCACAAAACTACTCTTAGATTTTTGAGATCACACTTTTTATCAAAAAAAAATTTTTTATTATAGGAACTGTATCTTTATTTTATCTATAAATATTATTATTTTAGCTATTGAATTAACTTTTTAATGATCTGATTTATGAATGAGAGCTATTTTATGTGTCACATTATAAATTTTTTTTTTTTTTTTCATGGATGTAATCAACTTACCATCTTGTATTTTTTTCAAAACAAGATTTGACTAGAACATATATGTAGATGTGTAACTCCTTGTCTCATAACGTTATGATTATAATTAAGCTTTCAAGAGGATATTCAATTCATTAATATGAGGAATTTTAAAACGTTATAGTGTGAAAAGGGGGGGCGTCCTGTTTTCACAATAATCTGCACATGGATATTTCTGAGCGATCTACTTTTTGTACGTTAGACTGAAATAATTAATTGATTCAATGGCTTTAATAAGGGAAAAACAGTTTGGTTATAAGTATATATTTGAAATATATGGGGTCTTTCTTTTCTGATTAAAACTGTTTGTGCTTATGAAGTCCCTTTAATTACTTGAACATCTTCTGAAAAGAAAGAAAAATAATAATTTGCATGCAACTTGATGTTTATGAAGGTTTTTGTATGCAAGGTCATGACATTGCAAGCCTTGTAATGCCCCTACATATTTAATGAGTCCGTTTGGCATAGAGAAGCGAAGTAAAAGTTAAAGATTTTCAATCAACGTTTTAAATTACATCTTTAAAATTGTTTAATAGGTCAAAAAAATTTTTGAATTTCCTAATAAACAAAAAAAAATTTTTTAATAAAGTTTATAATGTCTTATAGAAACTCTGACACATATTCAAAATATAATAAGAATATCTTTTTCAACTAAAAGCTTTTCTTGAAAGTCAAAGCTCTGTTCACATTACTTTATATACTTTTAGATCTAGGAAGCCAAAAGCGTTTTTCTAAAAGTCATGCTAAAAAAAAAAACCATAAATTACTCAATCCATCTCTATGCCAAGATTAGATATATTTTCACGATGAAAAATATTAACCAGTAATAAATAATTCCGCGTATGGAAATAATAAGGAGACAAATATCTTCAATCTTAGCCCTAGCCCTACCAATTGTAGTCCACCTCCACAAATGGATGTATAAAGTGAGAGAGAAAAATTTAAACGAAGAAAGAAGAATACTAATTAAAAATATTTCATTCTTATTCTTTTAGAAATAGGTGAAAGACATGAGCAATATTACATGTAAAATTCATACTTCTTCCTTGTTCGCATTGGATATGTGATTATAGAAATCACAACCTACAACAGGCGTGGCCCCTAAATGAAAGTGAGACTGATATGATATTGACTCGTATAAGTTGTAGAGTCTGGTTCAGTATCACTTATGTCTAAGAAAAAAATAAATAACATATTTACGAAAACTTAAGGAAGTTATAAATACTAAATAGCATTTCTTTAAACCTTTAAAATAAAAGGCATATTTACTAATGAAAAAAATTATTTATTAATAAAGTAAATACCTTATTTACTAATTAAGCTATTTACTTCTAAAAGTTTACCAATTTAGGTGGGAACGCTGGGGACCTAAAAAAAAAAAGAAAGAAAAAGCTCTTTGATCATTGTTATATAAAATAGTTTTGACCATATATATCCACCATCCCCTTTCTGTACAAATTCCGTACCAGCGTCCTGTTCATCATTTTCTCAAATCAAACATAATAGACATATACTCTTCTTCTTCTTCTTCTTCTTCTTCTCCTTCTCTTTTCTTTTTTTTTTTTTTTTTTTTTTTTTTTTTTTTTTTTTTTTTCCTGAAAACGGACAAATAAACCTGAGATACTTTAGTGTGCACTTTCCCGCCAGATATGGAATTTGTAGCCATAGGAGGTAGCATGGGTTACCTTTAAAAAGAGTGCATGCTATCAGTTTTTTTTTTTTTTAAGCAGACAATTATTGGGATAGTTGTATAGTTGTCACACGTGAGTAATTTGGATTTTTCTGGGATTTGCTCTTTGGCCTATATTAACTATTACTGATCGATGTGATAAACTCCAACTGAAGCTGGAGAATGTTATTGCCATTCTCATTTTATATCCTGACATTTAAATTAGTTCCTCCGTCCATTTGAGTTTCTTTTAAAAAAGCAAAAAAAAAAAAAAAAAGGGCTTAAATGCGATCATATAGTCTTTTTGTGTTATTTTTTAACATAATAAATATACAAGAGATTAAATGAGAATAATTCATCTATTTTTCCATATTTTTTTTTAATGAAAATCCTTATAGAAGAGATGAAATGTGAAAATTATCTTAATTTACTCAAAAATCACTTATAAGAGAACTACTAAAATTATCATGGCCGCAACAGCAAATAAAACGATTGGTTCATTTCTTTATCAATTTTTCTTCTTCTCCCTGAAAGACCTAAAATCTCCTCAATGTCGTGCATGACCTAGCCGCTTTTTTGGCGATCAACGAGCCCTGCTGACACCCTATGCCATGGACATCTTATAGCGCCACGATGGAGTGATCTGCTTCACCCCTTGTGGATTCACTCATGTGATGCACTTGAACGCAAAGCCCGAGGACATTCCTAGAGAACGAAACTAAGAAGCCAGAGATCTTAACTCGGCTAAGGAATTTTTAGTGGAGTTTGGATTTTTTTTGTAATTTTGATTTTTGTGATCTTTTAATTCTTTTAGTTAAAAAAACTGGAGGTAAAACTGTCAATTGATACCATTTGCAGTGGTTTCCAATGGACACCGGCAGATAGGTATCTTGTTGGAGATCGGTGGTTACTGGCTAATATCATGATGGAATGTTAAATACTAACTAGTATCGTGATGGATACCAATGGCTATAAACCGTTATCATCAAGACGGAGCCACAAAGGCCCAAGGGTGGGCTTAAGCCCCCCCTCAACTTTTTTTTTTTAAATATGTTTTTATATTTGTATTTGATCAAATTTTACAAATAATCCCCCCCCCCCCTAAAAATTAAAAAACTTCATTTTCGTCCTTCAAAAACTAAAATTATTGGCTTCCTCACATAAGGGTTAAATTAGTATTCTAAATGTAGTGTTATGACACAGCATGCCATTTTTTGGGATGGTTTTTTTTTTTTTTTTTTTTTTTTAATTATATATATAATTCTAAGGCATAACTCAATGAATTGATCAAAGGCAAGGAAAAGGTGAAATATTGAGACCCTAATATCTTTCCTGCCCCCCATTTTTCTTATTGCAACCGTTTTAGAACAATTCTTAAATTTCAACAGTGTTCTTAACCCTTTCTTATTTTGAATGATACAAATGGTACATCAAAGTTGATTTTTTTTTTTTTTTTTTTTTAACGGCACACTAAAGTCATTGCTTTTGATAAGAACTAGTATCTTTTCCACTTAATATTTTTTTCACCTTTTGACCTGCAGCTTTCCTTTATATATGAATCCTTTTCCATATATTTTTATAAAATAAAAATAAAAAAGAGAGAGAAAATTTTCCTTTATATCTGCAGACCTGAACTCGCTATTACTTTTGTGAAATGCCTAACTACTTTTCAATTGTAAATTTTGGGCGGGCAAGGACATGAAATACGCTCAAAGATGCACTCGCAAAGCAGTCGAATGTAGTACAGATCGGGTGATCGCATCCATAGGGAGGCAAAAACAAAAACAAATAATATTAGTAAAGGTGAACGTTAACAAGATAAGGAAATAAAATAACAAAAAGAGAAGATATTTTTGAGGATTTTTGTAGTAAAGAAAGTAAATAAAATATGAAAAAGAGAAGTTTAGGTGGAGGAAAATTCAATAATAAATGAGGCGAGACGTCGTGAATCCTTCATATGCTTCATTCTCCAATTTAAATCCAATTTTCAATTTATGACTCAATTACACGTTTCACATCCCAAATGAACAACCGGAAAATATAGAATTAAAGACCAATAGAAATAAGCAAATGTGTTTCAGTGGATTAAATCTCAACATTGAACTAAACGGATTAATCGTTACAAGTTATCCAAAATCGACAAAGTACTATTTTTTAGCAAATTACAGTAAAAAACAACTCATAAAACAAATTTTGGCACAAAATATTTTGAGTGAAAATATAAAATAAAGATGAAAGATTTAATCCACTAAAACATATAAAACTTTACAAACTAAAAGAAAATCAAACTCAAATTGGATCACTCGACATATGAGTTCATTACTTGTCTCACCAAAGTGTCTAACTTAACTTGCAATTCATCTCACAAATTTCTAAGAAAAAACACGAGATGAAAATACAAGAAGAAGAAAAACACTAGAAAAATGCACTCTAGACTCAGCCAAATGCTGAGGGAAAAGCGTCCAAGCTTTGCTGATGAACTGGGTTTATGTAGGCATGAGGTTGAATCGCCTCGGAGTGAAATTTGGCCCCAAAAATCCGCTCCTACAGCTGGTAAATCAGCTGGATACTGACAGCCAACTGGAGGGTAATTTGTGCGCATGCTAGGCTTGAGATAGGGGCAGGAATTGCGGGCTTGGAAGGTGCAGCCCAGAGGTCACGCGGGTCTGAGTCTCGGCCCATGAATCACGCTGAGCAAACTTGCACGCGGAAAGGTGCTTGCGCACGCATGGGAGGAGGTCGCGCAGAGGGGAGTGAACAAAGCCAAGAGACACGTGGCGGCTGCTGGGGAGGCGCACCTGCGGAAAGAAAGAAGAGAAAAGAAAGGAAAGAAAAAGAGGAAAAAGAAAAAGAAAAAGAAAATGAAAATGAAAGAGAAAAATAAAGGAAAATAAATTAATCAGTTCAAGATTAATTATCCTAATTGATATAGTCAAGAATCCCTAACCTTTTCACCAGTTTCTTCCAAGGTCTAATGAAAATACTCTTAGAAGCTAACTCATTGTATTCGTTTGTGAATTAATATTACTATTCATAATATTTGTGATTCTCTTTTAACAACTATACAAGTCATGAAAGTATATTCATATGCAACTTATGGCATTTAACATAATAAACTAAATACATAAATCTCATTCCGGTTTCATTACGATTAATAGATCAATAAAATAATGAGCAGTTATTTAGAAGCATTAAGAGCATTAAAGAATACTCAACTAGGGAAAATAAACCATCCACTAAATTGAAAAGAATTCAAAACATAATAGTTAGGCTACATCGTAGACCTAAAAAAATAATAATTCATTTTATAAATAAATAAAACACTAAACATGGTCTTAAACATGAAGAGAAAGAAGAAAAAGAAATAGTAATTGGGGTTGAATTGAAGCTTCTCCGTCTCTGGGTCTTGCCGTCTCTTCACCTCCATACCATGTTCTCTCTTTTTGCCTGCTTTCAATCTTCTAAAAGTCCATTCATTAACCCTAGAAGGTCCTATTTATAGGTCTTGAGCCAAAATAATAACTTGTCAAGAAAATTGGAATTTAAAATTTCAAGAAATCGCGAATTGGGCTCCAGCCGTCCAATGCTGTGGCACCCATCTCCGTGCCAGACTCTCAAAAGGCGTCACCAGCGTTGCAATCCATATGGGTTAGTTTGGTGTATGAGTTTGAGTTAAGATTTGTAAGTTTAAATAGTAATTTTTGTTGACTTTTTCAGAAAAGACAAAAAACTTTTGAGGAAAAAAACAAAAAACATAATAAAAAAAGTACAGTTTAGTTTAAACCGAACTTACCAATCAAACGGACCCATATAATTTGGAATAAATCTTCTCATGGTCTAGCGCTACGGCGCCCTCCAGTCACTGACGTTCCGTTTCTCCTTTATGATCTTTGTGAGCTAATTTTTCTCTCGAGTCTCTCACAATCAACCAAAAGCTCTATTATTCCCCTTTTCTACAAAATAAGAATACTGTTATCATTACGTTTCCCATTAAAAATAAATATATATAACACCACGAGGGTAACTATCTATTTAAAATATTTTATTTCAGAATTAAATAATTTAATTCAGTAAAAAATATCAAGAAAGTTTGTGTCCATACAGGCACGCTACAGTACATTCGGTTGACCAGTCCTGTAGAACCGGTTGACTGGACGTGTGCCACCAGTTGACCAGACAAGGCCTCCACGCACGGTTTTGTGCATTCCTCTCACTTACCTGATTTAATACAGAAACAACTCAATATCAAAGAAAGTTTATGAGCTAGCAGATGAACCTGTTGGACGTATATAATCAAGCTTCAATAATTTATAACCAAATCAATCATGGACCGATTTTCTACTTAATTATTACATTTGGTGTTACTCCACTAAATGTATGAAACTACACTCTTGATTATATCTACCGCATAGTTATGAAAGATCTAATTAATCTTATCTACAATACATCATCTATGTAACATCTTGATCATCTTAAGGCTAAATTCGGTTTTACCTTTCAATCATTTAATCTTAAAATTGAATCATTACACCGTTGGAATAGCCTTGTATATAAATAGAAATCACTTGGTCAACAAAATGACCAAATGATCAAAATTTCATATGCTTTCTAACACCCGAATTTTCTATTATGTAGATATGAATTCCATATCTATGAACTACTCTCTATCATTAACAAGTCATGCGTCCAACATACAGATATGCTAACCTACAACCATTGTGGTTTCACCCTTAGTATATATCAAAGGACATAAATCATAAACATGAAGTAATGGAATCATGTTAGGATTATGATAGATTACATAACATGGTTATTAAAATGAATTGATTAGGTAAACGAAATTAATAATCAAATCAATTTCACTATAGGTCTAGCCCAATGTACATTCATCACTTCTACCTTAAAGCTACATTTCTACCAAGATAAGCCATCTCTCCAATAAGATATAGATCAATTATAGTCTTAACACGAACAAAGTATCCTAATTATTCCTTTGATTACGAACTAGTGTTTTGACTATATTCTTTGGCATTGTATCTTCCATATACAAAACCCTTTATATATTCATGAAACCTAGCGGATCCATTCACCAACAGTCCAACACGCTACCTTCGAGAGTTTTTGACTCTCACATTGGGATAACACTAGTACTTTATTCTTCTCATCACACATAAGCTTGATCATAAGATATATAACTAGCTTCTCCTAGGTCCCTTCATATCACGTTGTTTTGCTAACCGATTCTTTGTAGATTAAAAATATTTCCACAATAAGAAGTATAAATATTGTCAATATCAAGAACCAAAAAAGAAATAGCACTAACTTGCCCTTTCTTGTAAACACATGACTCATCAACGCTTTGGTCAAAATAAAATGGTTATGTTTTGACTGCAAAGTCAAACTTAAGGTTTCATGATCAGGAAGAATGTTTCAGTTCATAAAAGGAATGTCTTGAGTTTACAAAGCTTGTGTTCTTGGTCTTTAATTTTGAACCCTTCTAGTTGCTCCATAGAGATGTCTTTTTTAAGATAGCCAATTTAGAAATGTTGTTTTGACGTCCATTTGCAATATTCGAAATTAAGATGTACAGCATTAGCTAAGAGAATCCTAATAGACTTCAACATAGCCAACAGTGAGAAAGTCTCTTCATATATAGTCTATATCCTTTTTTTGATTGTATCCTTTTATGATTAATCTTGCTTTGAAGGTTTCAAGAGAATCCTAATAGACTTGAGCATAGCCAACGGTGAGAAAGACTCTTCATAGATAGTTTATATCCTCTTTCTGATTATATCTTTTTAAGACTAATCTTGCTTTGATCAAGGTTTCAACTTCCCGTCTACTTATCTCTTTCTCTTTTAGATCTACTGACACCCTATTGATTTCATTCCGCATCTACATTGGAATACATAGATTCCATTTCTTGGTTCATAGCTTGTTGTAATTCCTCCGGATCTACATTGTTCTTTGTTTTGTTGTAACCAGTGAGATTTGTTTAAAAAATAGCACAAGGACGACGCAGCGAAAGCAATTTCAGGAATCACAATTACATGAATCACAATTGTGTAATAATAATTATGCGAATAATATTGTTATCATAATTATACTAATTATATTGGTATAATCATTTCACAATTATACAAATCACATTAATATCATTGTATATAACAATACAAATAATAATTATATAAATCAGTTAGAAAGGTTACTTCTCTTTCTCTCTCTTATTACAAAAAAAAATTGCAGTGTTTGGCTGGAGCCTTAGTGTCGCCTCCGGGTGTGTTGCCGGGCTTGTTCAATCCTTAGACTCGTCTCGACGTCGTGTTTCTCGTGATAGTAGCTATGTGTTGAGAGGCACATTCATTGCGGTGGATCTAACCTGTCTTGGAGGTGGGTTGTCCTTCCGGGATGGCTCCACTCAGATCTGACTTCCGTTCGACAGCCGATGGCTTGTTACTGGTGGATCTTTCTTTTGTTTTGTTTTAATAAGGGCGTTGATGTTTCCGCTCCTTTGGTGTGTATTTTTGCTTTACCTTGATGTTTTTGCTTCTGTAATAATAGAGGCGAAGTCCTCCGCTTGTGTCCCTCATCCGTTTGTTATTGAATGCCATGGTGTGTGTGCCCCCTTTACGTGGGGATTAGTCTCAGTTGATTGGGCTAGTCCATCAACTATTTTAGTGTTGTTTAACAAGCAATGGTTAAGCTCGAAGTTTATGTGCCGAGCGGGTTTTCCTCCGTTTGAGTCTCGATACTTATTTTCACCCGTGTGCTGTTTTGGTATTTACTGGTGGATCCAATCTTTAATTCGGGGTCGAATTCCTTTGTATTTGAGACCATTTATGTCTTATGCATTTTGTTTCTTGTGAAATGAAATTTTTCATTTCAAATAATAATAATAATAATAATAATGATATAAATCACAATGATATATTTATACATAATGATACAAGCAAGATCTTATGTCAAATTAATCATTATAACAATATCACAATTACATATAAAGAGATTTTAGAAACAATTGTTTAGTATAGTTGAATATCATTATTAGATCCATTTTTATAGAATAATTTGGTAATGAAATTAAAATTCATAAAATCGTGTAACATAAAATTATTATTATTATTATTTTAATTTAAGAGTTTGAGGAATCAAATTTTACATAATTTAAGTAGAATCACAGATGTTATTATCACTCGATGTGATATTATTGTCAGGTTACGTGGAACCACAATATAAAATTGATTATGTCCTGATAAGTTGTAATTTTGTAATTTTAAAATATTTTGAATTTTTTTTAACAAAATTTTAACCCTAATAACTAAAATTTTTTTACTTTATTTGTCTAAAAGTTCCTAAATAAATAAAATAAGATTATTAGCTAAGAGAAAAATGAAAATCTTATAGAGGGTTTTGAGGGGGGCTGTGGAGTGAAATTCAGGCCAGTCAGCAGTTAATAAACAAGTAGCAGATTGAAGCCAAGAGAGAGAGAGGAGAGAGAGAGAGAGAGAGAGAGAGAGCGAGAGCGAAGATGCCGTTGAGTTCGACGATGATCGGAGCACTGCTGGGATTGGGCACCCAAATGTACTCCAACGCCCTCCGGAAACTCCCTTATATGCGCCGTAAGTCTGTCTTCCCTTTCCCAGTCTAACCCTAATCTCCCTAATTCTCTATTCCCCCTTTCCGTTTGTTTCCCGAGAAAAAATAGAAGAAAAATCTCTTAGTTTTCTTTTCTTGGTGGTTAAATTTGTGAATAATGAGTGAGGATATTGATTGCAGATCCATGGGAACACGTTCTGGGGATGGGTCTGGGAGCTGTGTTCGTGAACCAGCTGGTGAAATGGGACGCTCAGCTCCAAGAAGACCTCGACAAGATGCTCGAGAAAGCCAAGGCCGCCAACGAACGCCGTTACTTTGGTAAATTCACCTTTCCCTTTTCTTTTCTTAGTCTATTTTCCATTCCATTTCCCAACAGATTCATATAATAGCTTTGAATGGAAATTCTTAGGTAATAGTCCTTAATAGGTTGAATTAGGGCTAAATCATTTGTCTTTTGAATGTATATATTGATTTGATAGATTTGAATAGTGAGATTTCATTTAATTATCTTTAGCATACACTCCGAAAATTACAAAATGAGAAAAGATGACAAATTGTTGATTACTTGGATTTCACTTAAGAAAGTAGTGATTCGGATTCAGAGTGAAAATGATTGCGAGGTAAGTTTAATAGCGTGAGTTATGGCTAAAAATTCATTTCATTTAACTCTATTAGAGAACACAAATCACGTCGTTATGCCAATGTATGCTACACAAAACGTCTAGAATCGGAGCCTCCTTTTGAAGAACAGAAATGTTGTTCTTTTCTTTTTTATTTTTATTTTTATTTTATTTTATTTTTATTTTTTATTTTCTTTTTCTTTTTGGGTTTGGGGTGGATGTGAAAGCAGCTGGAACAGAGCCTGGTACTTTTCAGATTGTGGAATTGCAATCTTATATAAACTATGAAGGGAAATGGAAGATGACTTAAATTGATTGATCATCGACCATGGGTTGCGATGATTACATGAACAAGGGAGGCTAATATCTTTATGGTTTATTGATTGATTACTTGTTTTCTCTCTATTTCTTGTTGGTCTTAACTGAATAGTTTCAAGTGTTCGATCTTTACTGTTGGGTGATATTTTCGTCATCATATAAAAGTTATTAGTAATGGGTTGAACCTAGACCCAAACCCAGGTAGGAGTCTACCTAGTTAGAAGCCTACCTAGTAATGAGCTAGAAGTCTACCTATTATAAGGTATAAGTCTACCTAGCAACAAAGTAAGAGTCTACTTAAATAGACGTCTACCTAGTTCTAAGGTAGAAGCCTACCTAGCTATAAGGTAGGAGTCTACCTAGGTAGAAGCCTACCTGACAACGAGGTAGGAGTCTACCTAAATAGACGTCTACCTAATTATAAGGTAAGAGACAACCTAGGTAGAGGTCTATCTATTTATGAGGAAGAAGTCCACCCATGTAGAAGTCTTCCTAAGGTTATATTAGATGTCAGAGGGAGAAGTTCAAGCATCTACAAGTGAGTAACGGTCGACAATTAATAAGAGTTTACAAAGAGAGCTCAATCGTCTACATTTAATATTGAAGATGTTAAATGTTCGGAATTATTATGTATTAAATCACCGGAATGTGAAGGGTTTCATTGTAATTAAAGAGAGAATAAACTCTCAAATTAATAGGAGAATTAAACTCCTTCATTCCTAATGTACTATAAATTCTCTCGAATTGAGAGAAAAAGATGAGACACAATTCTCAATACAAAGTCTTGAGGCAATTATACCGGACTCTGGTTTTCTCTATATTGTTCTAAAGGTTTTTGTGTTTTCCTGTGTTCTAGTCAAACGTTCTTGATTATTTTATTTGTTTGATCTTATTTTCTAGTTCAGTCATTTAGTGTTGGATGAAATTTTGCTCCAACATTTCCTATAGTAAAGGAAGTCTAGTTTTACATCTATGCTGTTGTTGTCATTATTTTGTAGTATAAAGGAGTGTTCTTAGCGAGTAAATGTACTACCTCTTAGCTTGATAGTGGTGGAGGTAATTTGGAGATTGACGGAGAAAACATGTGTGTGTGTGTGTGTGTGTTTGGAATTGTGTTATTTGGATATTTTAGGAAACGTAAAGCTTCAAAGAAACATATTTATCACAAATTAAATATTAAAATGAGATTGGCATACTAGAGTCAGTTGAACATTTATAAAACTAAAGATTGTTCTCACTTGTGCCCTCTAAATCTTATGGTTATTCCCATTTGCTCCCCAAACTTTAGAAATTCACTTCGCCTCTTGAATTTTGAATTAGTCCCACTTTGCCCTCTCTGTTAGAATTTTCCTTTAAATTAGATAGGAAAAGAGGGGGGTTAAGAGTGGTCATGTGGTCTTTTTCCATTTGTTTTTAACAGAAATGCTAAAAGGTATTAAGTGGGACTAATTCAAAATATTAGGGAGTAAATTGAAGTTTTTAAAGTTTAGTGGGCAAAGTGGGAATAACCCTAAAGTTTAGAGGTACGGGCAATCCTAAAACTAGATAATAAAATGAGAATATGTAAAGTGTAAAATATTTCTCCCTTGAATTTGTCATTTTATTTTATTTTATTTTTAATTTTTGGGTTTACCCTCTGTCCATGGAAGGAGATACCTTTATGGTTTTACATTGGATAACTCCGTCTTCCTTGTTCAGAATTTTCCTATTTGCGTGCCAATGCCAAATTGTTTCACTTAATTGATGTTACGAAATAAACATATTCTTAAATTTATGTGTGTGTTTGTGTGTTTTTTTTGGTGTATATTCATTTATATCTATATTTGATATACTTGACTTATATGCTATCTGCAAGTGAGAGTTCTACCCCGTGTGCCTGAACTACTTGTCCTTCTTTATTTCATTTTAATTTTCTTGTGAAATAGTCTATTGGGATAATTATGAGCCAAGAGCTTAAGATAAATTTCTATTAAAAAGTGCATAAGAGATGGAAGCCAAGTACGGAAGTAGTATATAAAGTTTTAACTTTTCTCGAGAAACTTATGCCGTGAAAACTTTTGTAGTCCAACTTAATAGATAGAGTTCTTTATTTCGTCATTTATTTTCTTCTCTCTCTTTAGGTTTATAGAGAGAACTATCCAGAACTCTTGCACTCTGCTATATCATCTGTACCCTTTTGACCTGTATTCTTTTTGTTTAATGATGAAAAATGCAGACGAAGATGATGATTAGCTTGTGTCTTGATGGACTGTGACATGTTCAAACAAGGCATTCGTGTTCCGATAGAATGCTGAAACTCGGAAGTTGTCTACACTTGTTTGCCATTGTGTTAAAATGTTCGTCTGTTTGTAAGACTATAAGTAATTCCAGTTTTGTTTGATACACACAAGAGCTGGACAACGTAAACTGGTGAATGTAGTTTCCTAGTAAATGCACCTAATAAATCAAATGAATTAAATCACTCTTATGGACATATGATTTAATCGTTGATTTGTGATGAGGGGGAGGAAGTGAAGAAGTTTAGGGGAACAGATTCTTAGATTCGTTTTAGCTGTAAAAAAAATAGTAAATAAAAAATAAAAAAAAAATAATGGTGATTAGGGGCATTCAAGGATTTGGTGAATAAGTAAAAGACCTAGTGCTGGATTTTTGTTGAGATATCAAGTTTTTTTAGCTTAAGATGTTAGGTGCCAGGTTAAACTCCGAACTAAACTGAAATTTTTGCTAGGTCATTTTTTATGAACCTGGAGTGGAGGATTTGAACTATAGACCTATTAAGTATTAACATTGTAGGTTGATGTTAAATTATCATTAGGCTAAGCTCGTCACAATAACTCTAATGTTTTGACACCAAAGCCTATCGTAGATGAAATGGTGCTTGTTGAAGGTTTTGTTTCGGGTGTGTCCATTTTGAAGCAAAAATAGCTGGTTTCTATTCCCTGTATTCTTTTGTAATGGTCGGATGTTAAAAGAATGAAGAAATTGGACCACAAATTATAGATATCTGAGATTTCTGAAATGAACGATTATAAAAGAATATGATGGTTCAGATTTGAATAATGCGTGTGGATGAAGCATATTGTAATCACTTTGTTAACAGAAAGCGAACATTTGTTATAACTTGAAATGGGTTTTTTAATAGTGCCTATGTTTGATGTTTTGGTTAACCTCTCCTCTCCTCTCCTCTCCTTTCCTCTTTGTTATGGAGATTGCTTCAGGTGAACCCAATCCGTCTTTTTAGGTTTCAGAAGTGGTTAGAGATCTCTGTGATTAGGAATTGATTTTGTATATGCATTAGTTCTTATGCAACGCACCGACCATGCCAATCCTTGGGGGCAGACCGATAGACTCAAACCTGTGTCACAACACACAATTTATCTTGTATTTTTCTACCAAGGGATATGTGGGTAAATGAAAATTTTTTTTAAAGAAGTTTTTTAATTAATGGTCAAAGTTTTGTAATATGAGCAATGTTACCATTAAAAAAAAAAAAGTCAATTAGTCAATCATTAATTGACCATAATTAATTTAGTAATTGACTAATATTAATATGTATTTTTCACTAATTGATCATAGTCAATTACTTGATAAACAATCATTTTTCTAAATAAAAAAATTTCGGCCATTTATTTATACAAATGTTTTAAAATTATCTCTTTACCCTATTTGAGGGTAAATGACCTCTTTTTTAAGAAGTCTTTTACTAATGTTGAAGTTTTGTAAAATTAGAAAAATAACCGTTTATTCTTATATGAAATTAGTGAATCAGTGATTGATCAATGCTAATACGTATTTTTCACTACTTGACGATGTTCAATTACTGTGATTAATCATTAATTGATCATGGCTAATCATTTACCTATTTATTTAAAAGTGTTTAAAAAGTGCCTGCTTCCCTAATTTTTTATTCTTTCTTTTATCATGTCAATAGCCCAGGTCATGGTTCTTAAGAAGAAAAAAAAAAAAAAAAAACGTTAAGAGTTTCATAGTACCTATAATGCAATGTATTATGAAAATTGGTAAGTTAATACTTCTTTCTGATGCAATAAAATTATGGTCAGCCAATTGTAATTGCCGTAATGATGATTGAATTTGAATTGGATTCCACAAATCAAATCAAGAAGGAAAAAAAATCCTTTTCAAAGGGAACAAAGGGCAGTGCTTAGACATAGTGAGTCAATCATGCATAGCAGCTATCAGACTTCAACTTGTCAAAATCCACCATCCTATGGTTAAAAACATGTATAAGCTGTTCACAAACTTGTCTTGAAGATGGCCTTTCTTGTGGGCTGGTCTTGGTGCACTGCATTGCTATCTCAACCACTTGGAATGCTGCAAATTCCTCCCCCTGCAAGAGCGGTTTCAGTGCCAGATCCACGAGCTCCTCTCTTCCGGTGCCCTGCATTTCCATGCGGCTCTCCACCCATCTCACCATGTCCATGTCCACTCCGAAGGCTGCATCGGTTGGCATTTTCCCGCTAACAAGCTCCATTAGCACAATCCCCATGCTGTAAACATCACTCTTCTCGGTTGGCTTGAGGGAATAAGCATACTCTGAAACATAACAGTGTCTGTTGTTGAGAATCACATTTAATATGCAAATGCCATGAAAAAAAAAAACAACCTTTTAGTACCTGGAGCAACATAGCCAAAGGAACCAGCAAACCACGAATTTGATTCAGTGTGTGACTCGGAGTCGATGAGTGGTTTTGCCAGCCCAAAATCCCCCAAATGTGCTTCCATGTTGGAGTCTAGCAACACATTGCTGGACTTAATGTCTCGGTGAATGATCTTCGGTATGCAGTCATGGTGGAGATACTCCACTCCTTGAGCTAATCCCACTGCAATCCTCAACCTCCCTTCCCAATCAAGGCTTCTCTTCTTCTTGCCGTTCACGGGTTGTTTGTGCAGCCAATCCCAAATGCTTCCATTCTTCATGTACTCGTAGATTAGCAGATTCGCACCGGCTGCTCCTTTGCGGCTGCAATACCCCATTAGCTTCACCAGATGTCTGTGCCTTATCCTCCCTAGCGTCTTCACCTCCCTTACGAAACTTTTGTTCGCTAGGAGGCTGTCGTCTTTCGACAAAATCTTCTTGACAGCTACAGTTTCTCCGTTGGGCAATTCTGCTTTGAAGATTACACCTGACCCTCCCATGCCAATGATGAACTCGCTGCTTAGATTGTTTGTGGCCTCCATGATGTCTTCCCATCTGAAATCTTGCTTCATGGAGCCATTTTGAAACAGAAGCAGTCTTCGTTGTGCGGCGGAGGAACTGGACGAGTAGATGTAGTTCACATCACTGGCTCTTCCAGAGGACTCTCGCCTGTGCTTCAAGAAAGTCGCAATCACGATTAATAGCAGAGCAATTGCAGCCAAAGTACATACTGCAGAAATGACCACCACCGATGCTTGGCTTAGGCCCGAGCTATTTGTTGCATTGGCATTGCATTCGCCAAGAGGGTTTCCACAGAGACGCAGATTCCCTTGAAAGGCTTTGGCTGGCCAGCGTGAAAACTGCTTGCCTAATTTTCCTTCGAGGATGTTGTAAGAGAGGTTAAGCATGACCAGGCTGCTCATCTCACCGACTTGTGGAGGGACTTCTCCGGCAAGTTGATTGTTCGAAAGATCAAGCACTTCGAGCTTTGAGAGTTCTCCAATAGCCGGTGGGATTTCACCACTCAAATTGTTGTGGCTGAGGTCTAGAACACTCTGTAGATTCCGTAGCTGTCCAAGCTCCGCCGGTATCTCACCATCAAAGTTGTTCCGTGAGAGCCGAAGCTCATACAACTTCTCCAGCTTACCAATGGCTGGAGGGATTGGTCCCGAGAATTGGTTACCTTCAAGATTGAGTACATTCAGCGACGCCCCAAGATTACCAATCTCGTCGGGGAGAGTTCCATTAAGTTGATTTTCATCTAGAGAAAGAACAATCATCTTTGAACAATTGAAAAGCTCTCGAGGAATTGGCCCCGAGAACCGATTCAAGGAGAGCTTCAACTCTCCCAACTGCGCCAAGCTACCGAGCCAGGGTGGTACCGCGCCAGAAAGAAGGTTGTTATTCAAAACAACATGACTGAGTTTCTTGCAAAATGACAGCTCTTCCGGTACTGATCCAGTAAGCAAATTCCTCGAGACGTCTAGCATCGAAAGCTCACGGATTTTTCCCAATGTCCTTGGGATATTTCCAGTGAATTGATTTCCCCCTAATCTCAACCTCTCGAGCAAAGGAGAGTTCCTCAATGTGCTCGGAATCTCATGGCCAAAATCATTATCAGTTACATCAAAAGAAAGAAGCGAATTCGAGCCGCACAACGCGGCAACACTACCATTCAATCTATTTCCAGACAAATTGACTCTTGTCAAGTTGGTTAAACGAGATAGTGAATCAGGTAGATTACCTTCAAGAGAATTGTTGTAGAGCAATAACTGTTCAAGAGATTTGATGAAGCCAACCGTTACCGGGATTCCACCGGAGAGGTTGTTATCCGCCAAGTCCAAGATAGTCAGTTTGTGACAGTTACCCAAAGTGGCGGGAATTCGACCCACAAGCTCATTTTGCCTCAAGTGAAGCAAATTCAACTCCTTAAGCCTCCCAATAGTGATTGGAATTTGCCCACTAAACCGATTCCCAAAAAAATCAACCATTTGCAAGCTTGAACATTTACCAATCTCTATTGGTATCTCCCCATTCAACTGATTCTCATAAAGGTATAAAATCTCGAGCTTCCCAAGCATTCCAATCTCCTTTGGAAGATTCCCCTTGAGATTGTTGTGGTACAAAGTGACCGTCTCAAGATTCGTGAGGTTACCAATGAAGGGAGAAATGGAACCCACCAAACTGTTGTTGTTTAACAACAAGTCGGTTAAATCCACTAACTCATACATCTCAACAGGAATTGATCCACTGAGAGTGTTGTTGGACAAATCCAGTTGTTTCAGCGATCGGCACTGACTCAGCTCCTTCGGAATCTCCCCGTGGATTTGAGTCTCCGACAGAAACAAATGCTCCAAACTTGTGGCGTTCGAACATATTTTCCTCGGTATAACGCCGGAGAGATTGTTCTTCGACAGAACCAAGAAACCCAACTGGCCCATGTCGCCGAACTCCTCTGGAATCCCTCCGGTGAGTCTGTTTCTTGAAAAATCGAGATTGTAAAGATTGCCCAGTTGAGATAAAGACCTTGGGATTGGCCCTTCGAGCTGATTCCCGCCGAGGTTCAGGTAGACGAGTTGACTCAGTGAGTCGAGTTGACTCGGGAGCTCGCCGGAGAGGCTGTTGTTGACGAGGTTGAGGTTTTGGAGATTCTGGAGACGACCCATTTCCGGGGGGATGGTGCCGTTGAGGTTATTGTTGGCGGCTGTGAAGACCTCGAGGCTGGAGCAGTTTCCCAACTCGGGTGGAATCGGTCCCGAGAGCTGATTCTCCTGCAAGATCAGGTTCGCAAGTCGGCCGAGCCGGCCGAGTTGCGGCGGTATTGACCCGGTGAGTTGACACGAGGCCAGGCCCAAGACTTCCAGATTCGCGAGGCTGCCGAATGACTCGGGTATCGGCCCGGTGAGTCCGTTGTCGCCGATGCGCATAACTCGGAGTCTAATGAGTTGGCCGAGTTGACTCGGGATGGGCCCCGTGAGTTGGTTGGTGAAGAGGAGCAGAGATTCCAAGCGGGAGAGGTTGGAGAGAGTAAGTGGGATGGGCCCACTGAGGCGGTTAGAGGAGAGGTCGAGGAGAGCCAGGCTTTGCAAACGACCGAGTGAGGGAGATATCGACCCGGCGAGTGAGGAGTCGGAGAGGTTGAGTCCGACCACTGGGACCGAGTCATCGACCGAGTTCTGAATCCCGCATGAAACTCCTCTCCAAGTACAGAAGTTGGTGTTGGCTATGGACCAACTATGCAAAACACCATCAGGGTCTTCCACAAAAGCCTTCTTGACCTCCAAAAGAGTCGTCAAAGTGGTGAGTTTGTGTTGGCAAAACACAAACTTAGAAGATGAGAGAATCATGAAAACAACAACACAAACAAATGACATAAACAATCTTCCCCATGTTGCGGCCATATTGTCTGGTCTAGTCCTCAATCTGTATCTCTAGCTAGATTAAAGGACATGGACTAGCTAGTGATGAAATTGTTTTATAGCTAGAAGAAGAAGTGCATGAAAAAATAATAATTTAGGAAAAAAAGGTGTTGAAAACTAGCATTAAGGACAAGTGTAAGTATATGTGGTTGCGGTGGTGTTGGCGGCCTTGGGTTGCGAGAAGAGGGGAAGGGACTGCTGCGATTCTTGAAGTGTACGCAGATTTGCATGCATTGGGAGGTTGGCATTTATGACCAGAGAGAGGAGAGAGAAAGCGGAGAGAGAGTGAGCGGGCTTTGAGACAGAGGAATTGTAGTAAAGGATAGGCAAAGGCAAAGGCAAAGGCAAAGGCTAATCTAAAGGGGATAAGAGACTTGAATGAGACCACAAGTTCGTCAGTCAACAGCGCTGCGAATCGACATTAATGACCAGCAACCTAGCTAATCTATATATATATATATATATATACTGTGCTATTAAGAGAGAGAGAGAGAGACAACAGTGGTCTCTTTTTTTTTTTTTTGAGCAAAGAGACAACAGTGGTCTTGAATAACGGGACTTGTTTATTATTATTATTGTTATACCATTATAAATGTATGCGAAGGTCAAACGGCGTCAGAGAATTAACAAGAAGAAAATATTAGAAAAATGATTCAACTAGTAGTAAGATGAATACAAGAAAGGTTGTGTGAAAAGGTTGCAATATTTTAGCGGAAAAGCGTTTCCTTTTTTTTATTTTTTATTTTTATTTTTTTCCAGATTAGCGACACAAATTGTCAAAAAAAAAAAAAAAAAAAAAGTTGATAAAACCATATATTGCCATATAGTCTACTAAGTTATCATCTATTTAGTAATTTATTTTTTTAATTTAAGAATGGAGATTTAAATTCTAGGTCTTATAATGATTTTTCTTTTTTTTTTTTTTTGAAGGAAGGTCTTATAATGAATTTATATGTGATATTACTATAAAATTATACTTATCATTATAAGTTATAATCTTTTTTTAGGGAATTTATAAGTTATAATCTATTTCTAATGTTTATTGTTAATTTTTGTTTTATATATATATTTATTTATTTTGTTGATGATCAGATGGGTATATTTAATATTAACTAATTTGGATAAAATCACGGTTTGCGTTTGAAAAGAACATGAATTTTTGTAGAGAAAAATAAAAAGAAAAGTCATAACGTATTAATGTATAAAGATAAAGTCTTATATCCAACGATCGTACAGTTTAGCATATATTATATCAAAACTAATAATTTATTACACTAACTTAATAATATATAATTTTTTATGATATATAATTGCTATTTGTAGTAAAAATTTCACAACATGACATATTATATATAATGCTAAATAACTTTATATGTACATCACTTAATTGTTGTATGAGTTTGGAAAAAAAATTTTATCTTTGTATGAGACTCATTTTATATATATATATATATATATATATATGTATAGTTTTTATAGTGATAGAGAGGAGTGGTATGAAGTTAATAAACATAGGGGAGATGCAGTGGTTGGGGTGACCGACAAGGACGATCTTCGTGGGTTTACCAAATAGTGTGTTAGCTCCAAATTGAATTTAGTCCCTACTCCAGAAAGCGAGCGGTTGAATTCCCCTAAATACTTAATATTTTTTGTTTATTCCATTTGAAGGGGGGAAAAAAAAAAAAATTGAAAAATTGGGCATTGAATCGTTTTACAAAGTCAATAGAGTACCCTCAAACCCTTTGTCATTCCACACGTAAGCAACAAAACTTCCAAACTCCAACTTACTCTCTTTTTCTTTTTATTGATTAATAAACGACTGATTAATAAATAAATATCTTTCGTACGTATTTCTAATGCTTATGTAGTTGTATATAGATATCTATGAACTTTAAAGGATTAAGTGATTATCATTATATATATATATATATGTTTATGTAATTGGGTTGAGCTACCAAATCCTAATGTCTTTTTGCGGCGCTTGATTATGTGATTGGTTGCATGTAATTACCCTTTGTTGCCTACTCCAATTAGTTGCCATGCCCTTTGTTTTATCATTTAATTTATACGAGTTTAATTATACAGCATATGAACTCATATTTTTAACATCAATAGAAATTGTTGTTTCAATTATTGAATTAATTTTGTAATAATTTAACTGTGAGTTGTATACTATAAATATTAATTAATACAAAATATTTATAAACTAGACCGTTCAGATATTAATTTAATGATTTAAAAACAGTTTTTTTTATCAATAGTGGAAAAAAAAAAAAATTTAATTTAGAAACCATCTTAATTAATTTACCTTGATGGACCACACAAAAATCTAATATATTATTATGTGGATGTATTGTGTTATTACTCCATTATATTATATGGCTATTTCTCTTTCTCGATGGCTTTTGCTTTGTGCTAGAAAAACAAACAAAATCCAACCTACTTCAGCCAATTTACATGGATTAAGCAAACAATCAAACTACAGCTAGCTACTACTTATTATTTTCCTTTTAGTATTCTGGCAGCTCTTTTTCCCCCGTTTTCTTGTATTGGAGGCGAAATAATTAAGTGAATATCTTCTATAGACAATTGATTCTAGTTACGAAATTAGCGGTGATCATTAATCAATTGAAGTTTAATTTAACAATTAGGAAGTTACAAGTGTATTTTTCTTTGTGAAAAGTTATCAATTTCGTACGCAATTGTATTTAAGCAATGACGTCGGATTAATTGTTCTCGCAACATGTGTTCACATATTCGTTAAAAGCAATTTTAGCCAAAAAAAAAAAAAAAAAGGTTTAAGAAGAGTAATTTCTGGGTAGACGTATGTGTGGCAGGTTAGAGAATAATAAATGTAACATAGTAAATACCATAAATCTGGTAGTCGGAAAGATCTGATAGTTGTGATGTTCTATACAAAATTTTGTAACTACTAGTTGATTTATATATATATATATATATATATTTATTTAAACTCTTGTAAAATGATATTATTTAAAACTATTAATGTAATGACAAATATCAGTGAAAATTATTATATAAGAATCAATTAGTTGTTATAGTAATAACTAAAAAAAAAGGTTACTAAATCATATCGTTTTATAAAGATGTCATATAAGAGATAATGGGTATTAATTTATAGTTAAGTTACTAAAAGTTGAGCATTTTGAAGGTATATATTTAGTTTGGTAAACAACCCCTCAATTTCTTTCTTTCGGATATAAAAGATGTTTTCAATGTTTCAAAAGAACAAACTCGCTTGTAAGGAAGTTACGCTTTATCCTTCATCATATATATATTTTTATTCTTATTACTCTTAAAACTTGGTAAAAATATTGCTGACAAACTTAAATTTGGTCGGGTAAACAATTATTGAAGTTGGCATCAATTATTGATCATAGTCTTGATTATTTCTCCTCCGTAATCATTCCATTTGTTAAGTTTGACTCGTATACGTTTTATATCTTAATTAATACTTATTCTTTGAGTAATGTGATCAACTGATTTTGTTAATTAAGCTTAATAACTGGTGGTCGTGATATAATAACCTGAAAGTTTAGTCTAAAAATTATGTTTTTATTAATTTACATATTTGAGTCGTGACGAATGTAACGTTTAATTTTCTTTTACAAAAGATCATGCATAGCCTATCCTTTAAAATTGAGGATTACCAGCCGTCGAAGTGTTGGACTAGAAACTTGAGAACACCGCGCGTTGATTCCCTTTTACGCTGAAATATGATCTGTCTATAGCTACTATAGACATAGCTAGATACAATAGACAGGCAATTAATACTTTTATTGATGTTTTATCGCTTCGAAAGGACAAGTTCAGCTTGAGCCAAAAGGTCTTGTGAACATTTGCCCTTTGTACTTATTTACCCACCCACCTTTTTAATGGTCCATGTGTTTCAAGATTAGAGATATGTATTGAGATAATAATTTAATATATTTTGAACCTGTATGCCTCATCAGAGGTTTGACGGAGACTATTAACCAGCCTCTTACATACATTTCTTAATCATATTTACATTCATATGTGCCAATATGATTAATGGCAGCTATATATCTTATCTTACTTTTTTATGTACATGTACAAATATATATGTGTGTGTGTATCATAGATATTTTTAGGGAATATCAAAACAATAAACTATTATTTTGAAAAAAAGGAACTAGATAGTTATCCCTAGCTAGTATAAGTATAATAATACAAATTCTACATGTGCATCTATGTCTCTTTGTGTGTTGAAAATATACATATTTTTTCAAATGTTATTAAATGTTGGGTATTGTTAATACTCATAAAAATTCGTTTGTTTAATGGCTTAAGAGATTCTGATGAAAAATTACATAATGATGATATATTTTTTATGCAAACTTATAAGACCATCAGCGAGTAAAATTACAATCCGTTCGATTATATATGCAAGTAGAAATCAGCAAGACAGTACTAGGGGACCAAGAATATATTCCCCTTTCATTAAATAGATTATTTAATATAACGTAAAGAAATAAATTAATGATTATTTAGTATCACGTATGTATAGGCCACCATCGTAGACATTTAAATGGGTGGTTAGACAGGTACAAAAGAATGAAGTATATATATATATTTTAAAAAATTTTGGAGATGCTTGTCCAACAGAATACGACGGAACTAAACGACCCCAATAAATTTTTTTTTTTCAATGGGAAACGACCCCAATTTTAAAATCAGCAATAATGAACTAAACCACCATCATTTACGCGAACATACATAGGCACCAATATATTTACCTATACATTAATAATTTGTTTACACTAAACATAATATTTCAAGATAAAACAATGAATTTGTGAACAATGATGTGGAAATGATATGTTTGAGTAATTTCACCTTTAATTTTAATATAAAGTGTTTCCTTTACTTTTAAAATATGATGAACAAATTAATTAAACCTAACCGTCACAGAAAACTGAAATGTCATGCCATAATTCTTTTGTTTTTTGTTTTTAAAATTTTTTTTAGGTGAAAGTTAGACTTGAACTTAATTCTTGAAAATATAAAAATGATGTAATAATAAATTCACGATTATATCAACATTGTAGACAAGAGTTTGATTTCCTCACATGCACTGGACGCTTGAAAAAATAAATAAATAAATAAATAAAAGCAGTACTTGAAATCGGAAATATTTTAAGAAAACAGTATATATATATTTTTTTTGAAGAGAGAAAAACGTACTTTCTGGATACCAGTTTTATTAATATTGCGTTTCTCCTAAAAGTGAACTTAGAGTGAAGATCTTCTCAACTTAACTAATCTTTGAACTTCTAACAACAAAAGTGAAAGTGTTAACAGACAATTACACTATCTGTGTCTGTGTCTCTCTCTCTCTCTCTTTTCGGCCATCTTATAAAAATAAATAAATAAATATATATATATATATATATGTCTCCGTTTGGATCACGGATTAAGTTTGAAATGAAATGAAATTTTGATATTAAAATTGATTGATTTTTCAAAAACTAGTTATGATTTTTTTTAAAACTTTTTTAGATAAAAAAAAAACAAAAATAAACCTAAAAATTTAGGTTGGCACCTGCGGTCCAAACAACCCCAAAGTCCTATTGATGACAAAGAAAAAATGAGATCAACATCATTAGTAGGGGTGGCAATTCGTGTCACGTGTCGGGTTCGTGTCGTGTTAGAGCCGTGTCGATTTTTTTCTTCCCCGACCCGAACACGACCCGCGACCCGAACACGAAACGAAACCGTGACACGAACACGACACGAACCCGTCACGGGTTGACACGACACGAACCGAAATTGACCCGCGACACGAAATTGACCTGCAACACGAAATTGACACGAAATTTGACCCGAAATTGACACGAAATTGACACGCGACCCGAACTTGACCCGAAATTGACCCGTAACACGAAATTGACACGAAATTTGACCCGAAATTGACACGCGACCCGAACTTGACCCGAACTTGACCCGAAATTGACACGAAAAAGTGACACGAAATTGACACAAAAAAAACGGGTCCGACACGAACACGACCCGTTTTTTTTTTCGTGTCAATTTTTCCCAACCCGAACACGACCCGCCCCCTATTTTTCCCAACCCGAACCCGCGAAATTCGTGTCGTTTTCGAGTCGTGTCGTCGTGTCGCGACCCGTATTGCCACCCCTAATCATTAGTATATGTCAATATCAATATTTTACAGGCATGCGAAAATATTTGGTATGAGCCATTTGTTAGTATTTTTGCTTTTTATTTTTAATCAATAGAAAAGAGAAATAAAAATTATAATTTTTTAATAAGTGTTTGGAATTCATAGTTTTTAAAAAATCTAAATGATTTTAAAGTTTTATAATAAGTAAAAAAATTTAAAATAAAATTTTATAATATCTAACTTAAATTCTAATACTTAAAGTTTTTTTTATAAATCATCCAAATATTTTTTGAAATATCTTTTGGACTTTAGAAATTAAAAGTTATTTTTAGAAAAGTTTGCCAAACAATTCAAATAGTGTAAGCGATCAAACTTGGTAAATGGTAAAGAGAAGAGAAATACATATATACTCCACATTTTATGAAAAAAAATATAGATCAAGAAATAGAATTGAAGTTTTGGTGTAATTAATATCACGTGAAATTGAGCTCATGCAACTCCCAAAGCTAGTCGATTGTTGCGTGTATAACCATTCATTAACTCTATAAAAAATAAAAAAATAAAAAACCATATGTATTGACCTTTATCGAGTAATAGTTGTGGGCCTGGTTTTGGATAAGCAAGACACAAAACTTCTGAGAGGGCTAGCTTCCGTACATATATGATATTTTCACTTCATTATATATGTCCTATATATATAGGGGGCTTCTATAGTCCATCACTGCATTTCTGAAGAACCAAAAACTTCAGTTAAATAAACCTGCATGGCTGATCTTAACTATATTAAAAGAGTGCATAAAATTACATTGTTCATCTTTGATAGTCAAAAACACACCGTTTGATTTTTTTTTTTTTTTTTTTTCCCTTCCTTCCTTCCTCACAGCAAAGTTTAGTTTAGTTTAGTTTTTTTTTTCCCCTTCCTTCCTCACAGCAACATTTAGTTGCTTTTTTTTTTTTTTACTGTTTATTTTGGTAGTAAAAAATACACCATTTAGGTTTTTTTTTTTTTTTTTTGGTTTGCTGTCCTTCCTCACAGCAACGCAACCGTTTAGGTATTTTTTTTATTTTTAGTTTTTTATCCTTCCTCATAGTAACGCACCGTTGAGGTTTTTTTTTTATTTTTTTTATTTTTAGTTTTTTATCCTTTCTAACAACCATTGCAGCTGACATTTACTTTTTGCTTCTTACGTGTTGTGCTCTTATAAGAGTTCTGAAACTTGAACTTAAAAGAAGACAATTTAATTTAAATTACAGTTTTGTCATATTGTAACTACACATTTATTATTTTTGAGTGCAAAACGTCTAAAAAGAAAAAAAAAAAAAAAGAATAGAGTTTTTTCATAAATATATAATAGGCAAGTAATAACTTTTTTAGCAGACATGTTGATAGGAAAGCAATTTGTAATTTTTATTTTTTTTTAACTTCAACCTGCATATTAATATTCACTTTTTTTTTTTTTTTTTTTTTTGTGAATGTATATTTATATTCAAGTTAAATGAAGCTCATTTATATTAAAATTACATCAATATTAAATATGAAAAATCCCAACTAATATTATTTAACTAAAAAATATCTCAATTTCTCATGTTAGTTAATTTTTCCATTTAGGTGTTTTTTTTTTATTTTTTTTTTGTTTTTAGTTTTTTGTCATTCCTCACAGCCACTGCAGCTGACATTTGCTTTTTGCCTCTTACGTGTTGTGCTCTTGCAAGAGTTCTGAAACTTGAACTTAAAATAAGACCATTTAATTCAAATTACAGTTTTGCCATATTGTAACTACACATTTATTATTTTTAAATTTATTATTTTTTAAGTGCAAAACGTCTAAAAACAAAAAAAAAAAAAAAGAGTAGAGTTTTTTCATAATATATAATAGGCAAGCAATAACTTTTTTTGCAGGCATGTTGATAGGAAAGCAATATGCAATTTTTTTTTTTTTAACTTCAACCTGCATATTGATATTCACTTTTTTTTTTTTTTTTTGTGAATGTATATTTATTCAAGTTAAATGAAGTCCTTTTATATTAAAATTACATCAATCTTAATTATGAAAAATCCCAACTAATATTATTTAACTAAAAAATATCTCAATTTCTCATGTTAGTTGATTTTTCTTCTTCTTCTTTTTTTTTTTTTAAAGTTTTTTAATACATCATAATCTTAATTACATAGTAAATTATAGATTTTTTTTTCCTTAAGGTTTACCATTTTTTTTATGAACTTTGTGTTTAAGATTTCTTTTCTTTTGGACTATATGCACATCAGTCCCTAACTTTATTTCAGATAATGATCATTTAATCCATTATTAATTTTTCAAATCAATCCTTAAATTATTGATTTAGTTGCAATTCTTGGTAAAACTAAAAATATTATGTAATCCTATATATATATATATATATATAAAAGAGTAGATAAAAAGTTACTGTTTATTTTTGGTAGTAAAAAACGCACCATTTTTTGGTATTGTTTTTGTTTTTGTTTTTGTTTTTGGCTGCCATGTAGCTAACATGGGAGGAGAGGGAAGGGGAGAGAGGGAGAGAGAGAGACTTGGGTTTTGAAACTTTTTGAGGTTTTTTTGACTGCTGTGCAGCTAACACATGGGGAAGAGAGAGAGAGAGAGAGAAAGAGTGTGTGTGTGTGTGTGGGGGGGGGGGGGGGGGGGGGGGGGGGGGGAGTTGTTGGGTTTTGGATTCTTTTTCTGACTGACACAGTCAGAAGAGAGAGAGAGAGAGATAGAGAGAAAGCCTAGTGGGATAGGAGATTTGTTTTTAATATTTTTTTTCTTTTGCTCAAGGGGAGAAAGAGAGAGAGAGAGAGAGAGAGAGAGAGAGAAAAGAGTACGAAGTGTGAGAGAGGAGAAGGAAAAAGAGATTTTTTTGTATTAATATTTATTTTATATAAATTTTTTAAAAAATATATATAGTAATTAATTTAAATAATATCTGAAATTTTTTGAAAGTGATAGTTTAATCTTATTTTAAAAGTAACTTTTTTAAAAAATTAGTTATAATTTTTATTGATTTAAAAAAAAAAAAAAATTGAAATTAAAAAATATAGATTAGTTAAATTTTAGTTGAAATGCGAAACGAAACATATATCTATAAATATATAAAAACGTCAATATGTAGTACTGTTCATAAGCTTCAACAAAAATGAGCGTTTTGGTTGAAACGCTCGTTTCATTCTTTTTTTTTAATTTATTTCTTTTTTCGGCTTTTTAACCACTATTTTTAAGGATTATTGTTGCTGTTCGTTCCACGTGTTGGCTTAAAGCCTTCTTGAAGAAATGTGTTGTTCCTTACTTTAAATGCTTTGGTGGATCCCACATAAACATTGAGAATAGGTTTTCTCTCTCTTTCTTTCCTTTTTTTTTGCCTACTTTTTTTTTCCTTTTCTTAGACGTGGAACCTGACATTAATGAAAGACTTTTCTTTTTCATTTTTCATTTTGTTTTCTTACTTTCTGAAAATAAAATATATTCCTACATTTATAAAATAGTAAATAAAGTAGGAGATTGGAGATTAGAATTGCTTTATCATCAAAAGAGAGAGAGAGAGAACATTTACTTTTTATTTCATACACATACGGATATATATATATATATATATACATATATATATTGCTTTAGAATATTGAGTTTCCTCTTTTGCTTTAGAAAGTTTCGTTTAAACAACAGGAAAAAGAGTTATTGCCTTCAGGTTTCAAAACAAAGTTAATAGAATTCTTTCATTTTGGAATTTCATTTTTGCTTTTATATCATTTTGCTATTATTTTCAGGCATATTCATGTTAAATTTGTGTTTAGATCAAGTTTTCTTGTCTAGAAATTTCCTACTTTTGTCTACTTTTAGAATAATCATCCGTCCTATTATAGTTGTAGGAGCTCATTATGTAGGAAATAGGCATATATCCAATATTGCTTAGGATAATGCTTACTACAACTTGTTATGTGAGAACTCAGGTTTAGGAATGTATGAGCATTTCATCTATACTTATTTTTACCTCAAAACTTTGAATAAGTAGGTATAAATGTTGCCGCTAGCATATTGTTTTACAGCTAAAAATATTTATAAAAATAAACTGTTTTGTTTTTTTAAAACTTTGTTTGCAGATGCATGCGTATATGTGACTATATATATAAAATTAAAATGTGTGTAAAATATTCATTTTGATTCTTTTTTTATTTACATTTTACTTCATTATCATATTTTCAAAACGTTTTTAGTTTTCTTTTTCCAATCATTTTTTTCTAATTGCAATGTTTTATTCTTTATATAGCCAACAATGGGATTAAAACCTTTTTTGAGATAATAAAATGCAACTCTATATATTTTGAAAAAAAAATTGAAAAATAAATGAGTTGTGTGTTATTATTTTATTTATTAGAATGTTTGATTTTTTTATTATTATGTATTTTATGATTGTATCATAAAGTTTAACTCTTCAACTTTGTTTATTAATCTATATTTTTTTATAATATCTAAAAAATATTTCTTTATATTAAACGTTATGAAAATTTTCATCACGATTCAACACGTACAACGCACTTGCCAAAACTAGTATTGAAAAAAGGGTATTCACTTTTTAGGCAACTTGTGTCAGTCCTCTAACCGGTTATTACATATTTTAGTGGTTCTTTTTTAGGGAAAATAAAATAGAAATGAAGCTTCACAAGTGTGAAACTACGTGTCGTTATTTAGGATGAGGAAAACAAGGAAGGGTAGGTTTTGAAGAACACAGTGTATAACTTTGAAGTTTGAACTTTTTTTTTTTTCTTTGAACTAGCTTTGAACCAATTTCTGAGAAATTACGTGGTACTCCATTGATTTCTAAATAGGGTTGTGATAGGGTAGATTCTGTGATTGACGAGTAAAATATGTTTCAGTCAAATTAGGTTTTTCATTTTCGTTTGTTCTTAGGAGCACAAAGCTTAGCACATGGGGTTAGAAGGTAAACAATCTCCAACGAGTGTATTAGAGAGGATAACTCTCGAAATTTATCACAAAAATTCAACTTTTGATAGAATTTTTTTTAAAACAGTTTTTGTCATCATTTACCTTATAAATTTCCGGATCATGTTTTGGGATCGGGGTCGAGATTAAATTTCAAATCGGCTTCGGGGTCGAGCTCTGATATCAAGGTCAAGATTTGGGATCGGAGTCATAGTTGAAATTTGAGGACGGGGTTCCAGGTTATAATCATGATCAAGACTAGATTCCCGAGTCAAGTTTTGGGATTGGGTTCTATGGTCAAGTTTTGGACCAAGTTTTGGTATTAGGATTTGGGATCGGGGATGAGATCAGGTTTCGTGGTCAAGTTCGGGTTCGGTGTTGGGACCAGGGTCAAGGCTAGAGTCAATCAAAATTCAGCCATAATCCCTAGTCCTGAAACCCAACCTTGAAACCTAATCCTAATCCCGAAACCCGACCATGACCTTGAAACTTAATCTGAACCCAACCCTAGTCTCGAAACCTGGTCTCAACCTCGACTCTGATTCGATCCTAGCCTTGAAACCCAACTCAACTCCATCTGACCCAATATCGAAATCTGATCTTAGAACACATTTCAAAAACCTGACCCTAATTCATACCTTGATTCAAAACTAAACCTTGACCTTGGAACCGTAGTCTCAAAACTCACTCTAAGTATCACAACTTGACCCTGGAACCCGGTCTCTACCTTAACCTATCATGGTTTCGAGACTCAACCTCTACCAGATCTTAAAACCTAACCACGGCCACGGTCCTTGTCCCAAAACTTGATCCTAATTCTAGTCCCAAATTCTGACCCCGATACCTTACTCATCCTTGACCAATGAACCTAATTCATTGAAAAAAAGATCCCAATACCACAAGTCTGTCCTCGACCAATAATACAAATTTATTTGAAAATTTGAATCTAATTCAATTATAACTTAAAAATGGTTTAAAGTTTAATCGACATTAGAAAAAAGGATTGACATACCAAATTTTATAAGTTCAGAGGATTGATTGCCGAAATAAAATTAAGGGATTAAATTGTAAAATTCGTGAAGTTCACGAGTGTCTGTACAAAATAATGTACACACACTCAAACTAAGATTTTCAAACTTTTTTTTGTCTTTTTCCTAAAAAATTTTTGTCTTTTTCCCAAAAAGTTTTTTGTCTTTTCTTAAAATTCAAAAAAATTTACTATTAAAACTTAAAAATTTTAACTCAAACTCATCCACCAAACTCCCCTGTAGTAAAATTACTAAAGAATTAGAACATGAATAGTCCCCTTACAGGTTTTCCTCCACTAAAAAATGCAAAAACAATCCAAGTTATCAATGTTACTAGTCAAACTTACTCCACCACTAAAGAGGATTACTATGTCGTTTTCTTTCCCAAAATTTCAAGGTAAAAAAAGGTTAAAACAAAAGTAATTTACAATCATGTCCTTGACAAATTGCAAATGTATCTCATATATCCTGTGAATAGTTACATGACATCAGACCTACTATAACCGGTTGTTAACCAGCTAATTCCCTGACATAGAATCTCAAATTCTGACAATAGGATTTCTTGACAACTTGCAACTTCTCCTATATGCGAACAAGTGTCTGAAGTTTCTATACATCTGATGTACCTTAGCCGAGTCCCATATATTCTAAATGATTTTTTCAAGTCATTTACTTGAAGTCATGTTCCCAATGCTATTTGCTCGATGCCACTAATTGACAGGATGAATTTTGGACCAAAAGGATCAAATTAATTAGACACAGTTTAATGTATACGTTTCAAGGTTAATTTTGTTTTAACTAACCAACCATGTAATTAAACTACCACTGGCACACTATATCTTTTAAAGGTTTGCAAACAAGGCGTATTTTCAAACATTTTTTCATTTTTTTTTAATTGGTTTTTGTGTGGGATCCTTGCTTAATTAACATCATGAGACAATAATAGATTAAAACTTGGGTTGCAGACTTGTCCCGTTGATGTTGTTTTGGGCCATTATCATGTATTTTTTGGGCCATTATCCGCTTGGGGTCTCCAAATGAGGAGTATCGTCAATGATCCCTATAGATATATGATATATATCTTTGTATTTTCGTGTTTGTGTTTTGTAGTTCTTTCTTTCTTTTTATTTTTATTTTTATTTTTTAATTTTCTTCAAGTAAGTTCTTTTCGATCTTTTGTTGATCACTATTCTATTAATCTAATATTTCTTTGATAACTTTTTAATGTGATGCTCTCTCTCTCTCTCTCTCTCTCTCTCATTTTTTTTTTTCGTGAATTCTGATAATTAATCTAGTAGTTAATCTGTCAAATTACTCCGGGACGCTGGTTTGAGATGACTAACAATATTTATTGAAAATGGAAAATTATTCTAGTAGATTATTATGTTAATCTATTATTATGTTAATCTACTGGAATATTATTCTCATAGAAAATTGGTGATATGTGTTGTTTTTGCGAATCAATCAAGTATTTTACTGGTATTAATATACCAGCTTACTTCACATGTCGACAACCGGTTTCGAAGACATGTCACCAACGATGGCTGATGGTATAGGGGTGGCAATTCGTATCACATGTCATTTTTGTGTCGTAATTTGGTTGTGTGTGTTATAATTTTGACTCAATCTGAACATGACCTATAACAAGAAAATCTTTGAAAATTACGTCACAAACACAACTCAATCACTTGACTGATTGGTAACGCATGACTTAAAAACGATTCATCAATTGATCTACGAACCCATGATTTACACGAAAATAATATATTTTTCTTGAATTTTTTTTTTTACACATTTTAAAAAACTAACATTTCACAACAAATTAAGAGTACAAGATTATAATAAAAACTATTGTAAAAGATTATAATAAAAACTATTGTAAGATTACAATTTCATAATAAAGTCATATCAAATTAACACCTCCAAAAAATTGCATACCATATTTGGGTTGGTCGTGTCCAATCTAAAATTTGAGTCATTTTTGAGTCATGTTGCCACATGATCTATAATGCCAGCACTAGCCGATGATCACTGTCTGATTCCAAAGAAATCTAGATTTATCAGTGATAAACTAATAGATTACTCTCACCAACGTTTAATGAGGACAAGTTCAACAAAACATCTTTTGCTGACTTTGACCAGTACTCTTTTAGAGTGGAAGAAATCTAAACTCTAGCTTGTTAGAGTGACATAAATCTCGTCCCGCTTCAATCCAATGGATTCCTCAAGCTTTTTTTTTTTAAAAAAAAATGTTTGAAAATTAAAGTGGGAAAAGGAAAATATGGTCAAACTCAGCTATTTTTGCTCATTAGGCCACCAACTATGATACGAACTAGGTAGGAAGATTCCCCAATTCCCCTTATACATTATATGTTATAATGTGACACCTTTAGCACTAACGAAAATAGATCTACATACACGATGGCATGTGAAAGTCAAATGGTTTTATTTTTTTTATTTATGTTTTTCTTAGTACCAAAAATTATACATGGAATGATTCTCTCCCTACGTGAGGGCATGTCACCTGCATTTAGCCTAGAGGTGCGTCTCACGTAGTTCCTCCTTCTACAAATACCAATCCCTTAATTAATTTAGTAAACCAATGTAAATATATATATATATATATATATAAATCGACGACCAAAACAACTATTCTTCCATTGGTTGGGAAACTAAATATCAGCCCAAAAAGTTCTCTTCAATCTGGTTTTTTGTTTGTGAGAATAGATTTTCCACTTCTTAAATCATCATGAATTCTATGGTCAGTACAAGTTTTGTTGTTCTAGTTCTCCTAGGAACAATCCACGTAGTTTCAGCCTCATCATCCTATTATGAACCCGCCAAATTTCGCTCACAAGAAGATGATCATCAAGTTCCATCCTCTTATTCCAATGATCAGAACTATGATGATCATCAGCCTTCGGATTTGGAGGGAGTTTTTTCTTTAACGGTTCCGAATTTATTCCCCGACATTCATGACAAGAAGAAGCCCTCCATCGCCTACGACGATTCGCTCTCTTCTAACTCCTATTACAGGAGCTGCCCGGACTTTGAGTCCATTGTTAGTAAAAAAGTTTGGGAGTGGGTTGCCAAGGATGACTCTCTTGCTCCTAGTCTTCTCAGGTTGCACTTCCATGACTGTGCCGTCCGGGTAAGATATATATATATATATATATATATATACACTATTTTATATAGTTCTATCAGATATATTTATTATGTTGTGATATTTGGAACTGTTGTATTAGTTTAATTAATTTAGCATTCGGTTCAATTTCAACCATATATAAACACATATATATAAACAATTGTTGTTGCATAGTGGGAGATAAATTTTGTGTTAGGGTTTAACAAAAATCAAATTTGTTGTATGAATGTTTTGTGAATGATCATATTTTATTCAACAAGATCATATTTAGGTCATCATATTCATATGCTTGTGCTGTTTTGACGAAATTGTTCATAAACATCAACAATATTTGGTGTGCAGGATAGGTTTTTTTTTTTTTTTTTAAATTATTTTTTTGGTCCTCAATGTAAAATTTTTCCTATGGGCATTAAATAAAGATTGATATGTTACAACCTGTATTAGGGATGCGATGCTTCCGTTCTGCTCAACCACGAGGGAAGCGAGAGAAAAGCCACAGTAAGTAAGACACTTAGAGGGTTTGAAGTGATTGATGAAATCAAGGCCGAGATTGAGAAGAAGTGCCCAAGAACTGTGTCGTGTTCCGATATTCTTACGGCAGCCGCTAGAGATGCGACGGTTGCAGCTGGTGGTAGATACTGGACGGTCGACTACGGTAGAAAAGATGGTCTCGTATCCATTGCCAAGGAGGCTGAGTCGCTGATGCCGATGGGCCACGAAAGCATTACAGATTTGATTGAGCTTTTCCAATCTCTAGGGTTGGATATTGATGACTTGGTTGCTCTCTCAGGTGAGCCTAAACTTTACAAAGTCATTTAGTTTTATTCTTTATTTTAGGCTTTCCTTTGTATTCTTTAAATTGCATACTAAATTTTTAATCCTTACAATTTGTCCTATAGACTTATAAATCTATAGCAATTTATCCCATTCATAATAAGGTTAATCTTTTGGAGGAAATTAATATGTAATAATTTGTACATGAATTGTTAATTTATGACATGAATGATAATTTTTTTTAAAATCTATTCTAATCCAAAATTTTTGAGATTAAGATATATTTAATCAGGTTTTAATAGAAAATTTTAAATTAACTTTATTTTATATATAAAGTTGGCTTATTGTTGATTAAAAAAAATACATTTTATGCTCTTAATTAACGACTTATATGCAAGTTAAGTCTCAACTTCTTTGAAAAGATAAATATTGTTGTCAATATGAGATAAATTGTTACAGATTTATTAACTCAGTATGCAAATTGTAACTGTTCAAAAAGATCAGGGTGAATCAGTACAACGAGATCCTTATTTTTAACACAAACTTAATTCTGGTGAAAATATTTCAGGGGCACACACAATTGGGAGGTCTTCATGCGGTGCCATTCAATATTGGCTATACAACTACACTACTAGTACTAATTATGGTTTGCAAGATTTGTCAATTGACCCAAAGTTTTATGATTACTTGCAAAGAAAATGCAGATGGGCCTCAGATTATGTCGATCTTGACGCAACAACTCCCAAAAACTTCGACAACGAATATTTTATTAACTTAATTTACAGTAAAATTGGTCTCTTATCAACAGACAGATTGCTCTATTCCGATCCAAGGACTTCATATATTGTCAAGACGTTGGCTTACGACAGCTCAACTTTCTACTTGCAGTTTAAAAAGTCGATGAAGAAGCTTGGGAATGTTCAAGTCCTCACTGGTCCTAATGAAGGCGAAATTCGTACCAATTGCAATTTTGTAAACTCTCCTAATTATTGATGAATATTTATTTCTTTCACTTAATTATAGTCTTCCTCTCTTCATCAAGGCTACTTTGTGTGTAACATTTCACTTTCTTGTGCTACTCCTTTTTTTTTTTTTTTTTTTTTTTTTTTTAAATATGCAGTACACTACCTCATGAATAAATTTGAAATTGTTGATATTTGATGAGGGAAAACAAATCATGAAACCTTAACTTGTCTATGTATTTAATTAATATGTTCAGAAAGTACCACATGTGTTACCTTAATTCCATCTTCTTAATTTTTATTTGGAATTGTTAATTTTTTTTATATTAACATTTGTTATTAATAACAAATGTTAATAATTCGAAGGGCATCTTAAAATTGCACATTCAACACCCTCAACTCTTATTATAAACAAGCGTCACATGTCAGTTTCTGTCAATAATTTAACAGAGGGGGGAACTTGCAAAGGTTTTAAAATTCAAAGGGGAACGAATGTTTTAATTTGAAATTCGGAGGCATTTTGTGACAAAGTATAAATTTTATGAGAGAAAGTGTAATTTATCCATGTTTTAATATATAGTTTGCGTTACTACATGTGTATATAGAGTGGAGGTTATCATTGTGAGTTAAGCACTTGGTGGAAGAGATTAAAGAAATCAAAATATGTACTCTTTTACCATACCATAAAAAAGTGATAAATAATACCCCACCTTTATCACAAGAAAAAAACACAAACCATATATATATATATATATATATTTTAATCTACCCCTAAATATTAACATAATGAGACATCATATTTCTAGTGGATTTTGATTGGCTTGTAAGGGCTTTGGTGGAGGAACCTGCGTGAGAGTGAAGACAAAAAGGTATATTTGAAAGGCCTGCAAGAGAAACAAAAAGAAGAACGGAGAACAAATAAACCTCAAGAGTACGGAGTACCCGCCTCCGTACTTGTTTTAGATAAATTATTGCGTTCTTTTAATGGCATTGGGAAATAGTATTAAATGAATCAATTTAGACTCTGTGTTTATGATCAGTGTAAGAGTGTTTCCAGGTTGTCAAAATTACTCTTTATCTCTTGTTATTCAATTGTATTATGGTTGCCCGAGTTTGCTTATTTGACTCTCCTCTGCGGTTGTTCAAGATTTGGACTAGTTCTTTGGATGAAGGCTTCTCTTTCAAAACCAAAATAAATCAATCAGCCAATATATATATATATATATATAGATATTTATATAATAATAATAATAATAATAATAATAATAATAATCAATTTGGCTTTACAAGGATGACAAGCTGTGTAGTTGTGAGGGACGTTTATCAAAATGGTACGTTAATATGCTTGTGTAGAGAGTGAACAACATGCAAAGAGAAGATGAAAATAGACTGTCTCTCTCTCTCTGTTTTATTTTTTTTTTAATTGAGGGAAAACTGTACGTTTCTTTTTTACTTTTTTTAAATTAAAAATATCAGCCTCTATTTTTAGTTTTAATGAGGGGGCCTGTTCTCCTTTGTCAACGACACAGTCAAGAGTTGACAAAGTCAACTTCATATAACAAACTAAAAATTGATATGGATTATAATTATATGTAGGTTAACTTATACATAATTCATTGTTGATTAGAATAAATGGTTTTAATCATCTGGTTATATTTCGAGCATCACAAGGCTAACTTGCTATTTTGATATTAATACTAAAATAGTGGCCTATTATATTTTAAATCATCTAGGTACTCACGGTTTGTTTCAGGAAATGAAATTTTCTCTTTGCTAGCTCTTTTAAATAAGTATCTCTAATATATTAATATATATATATATATTAAGATATTAAACGTTACAAAACATATAAATATTACAAAAGATCTTTTTAAAACCCAGATAAGTTTCTGTGTGAGAGATTTGAATTAGATGTAAAATACTCGTGAAAATAAAAATCATTCTAATTCTATAGTTAAGAGCATTCTTAATTATTATTCACTCATAAAATCCCGTTCATGTTTTAGGTGACACTAAAATATACATTTTTAATGTTAGAAAGAAAAAAAAAAAAAAAAAAAAGAAGAAAATACCCCCGACCCCCGACCCAGGAAAAAAAAAAAAAAAAAGAGTTTCTGTAAGTAGTATGATACTGCCAAATTAGTTTTTGCTTGTGATTGGCCTTTTCGTTGGAATTTGCATGAGAGGGAAGAGAGAAGGAAGATATTAATGAAAAGGTGGCGAGAGAAAAACAAAAATTAATATTGGAGAAAAGGAACTCCGCTGCCAGTTCTACCTTTGTAGACTGTAGACTCCCATAGGGCCAGAGGAACGTAATGTACATTACCGATTTTGCCTCTATTTTGTTTTGTTTTGTTTTGTTTTTTTTTTTTTTTTGGGTTGAAAAGGAGAAAAATAAAGAAAGGGCACCAAAAGCCCAAAACAGAAGATTTTGACTCTTCTTGGTTTCAATAATATATTTATTTTTGAATCACCCCCCCGTACTTCTACTTCTTTTATTAAGAGCTTGTTTGGGGTGTAAGTTTAAACTTACACCCATCAATTCAATTTTTGTCTTTTTCTGAAAATTTTTTTTGTCTTTTCTGAAAAAGTCAACAAAAATTACTATTTAAACTTATCAATTTCAACTCAAACTTACACACCAAACACCCCCTAAATGATTCATTTTGCTTAATGATTTTTTTCAGTATACACACAAATGAATAGCATACTTTTGGACGTCGTGGAAATTTTACAGACACTTTATACAGAATATTAGCTTTCACTAGTTATCCAAATGGAGGTTATGAAATATGGATAATGTTAATTCATGATTTTGACAAATACAAAAGGTGTCACTGTAAAATTGTTTAAGGGTAATTAATATGCTTAAATTTGGTAAATAAATTAGTATTGATCACAGATCACTTAGCATCAATCAATTGTATCGGTATAATTTTTCTTTGTTTAATAGTGATTTAAAAGATAGAATTTGTTCTATATGACAATTAGAAAAAAAAAAAAAAAAGAAAAAAAAAATAGGAAGAAAGAAAGAATAAAGAAGAAGAAAAGAAAAAGAAAAGAAATTAGGCGCCGCTACAATGCCGAAAAGTAGTCAACGTCAATCCGCTCACGAACGTCAATTTTACCTTCCTTCATTTGCTTTTACCTTGTTCTTTTACTAACCCCATTTTACCCTTCCTTTATTTGCTTTTACTTGTTCTTGTACATATTTATGCTTTTCTTTTTCAATGCCAATTTTTGTTTGTTTATTTTAAGAATATTGAGATCCTATTTCTTTGTTTCCTCATTTCTATCCAATTACAAAATAAGAAACCAAAAAAATTAATATCAACAAAAAGGACAAAAAAAAAAAAAAAAAATTTTGAGTGAGTATCTAGGGGGGCAAACCGTCTTTTTGCTTCCTTAACAATCAAAGCCGTTGAAATTTCCCACGCATTTCTTTTTCACACACTCAGCTGTCACTCTCCTTCTCTCTCTCTCTCTCTCTCTCCTCCTCCTCTCTCTCTACGGGACAGAAGTTGCAGAAGAAACAATGGAGGAGCCATTATTGTTGGAAAGAAGAACTGAAATAGAAGAAGAAGAATCACCACCGGATGCCAAGCCTGATTCGTTTCACCGAATAGATGTTCACATCTGAAAGTAATTTTCTCACTTTTTTTTCTCCATGCCTTTTGCCTCTAGTGGGTTTGTGTGTGCTGAGAACCAGTCTTCTATTGTGTATATAAATACATATATATGTGTGAATATATATATACACACACTCAGCTCTCTCTCTCTCTTCCATCTCTCTCTCACCTTACTCTCTCTTATTCGCTTTCTCTCTCTAACTTTGTAGAAGAAACAATGGTGGAGCCATTGTTGAAGAGAGGAACTGAAATACAAGAAACGCGCGCGCGCGCGCGTGTGTGTGTCATTTTTCTTCTATGATCTGTTGGATCGCTTCAAGTTGAGCGTCTTTTGTTGTGTTTAGTTTTTCAAATCAATTGTTGTCATGTTTATATGTTTTTATTGTTGATATTATTATTATTATTATTATTGTTATTGTTATCATTATTATTTTGCCTTCATGTTAATCAATATATTCATTACTGAATCTTAAAAAGAGATGAAGATGGGGAAAGTGGGTTTGGCTTTAGATTTCTAAAGAAACCTCTTCTTCTTGAAGTCCCATTTGTAAATATATATGAGTTTTAGCTATCGATCCATTGTTGATTTGTCATTTGAGGACTCCATATTGAATTGGTAGCTCTTTGACTTGTCATAAGTTTAGTACTATATATTTTCTTAAATGAAATTTGAAATGGGCTATTTGGTAATGTTTGGAGTCTTCATTACTATATATATATATATATATATATATATATATAGCATATCCCAACCAAAAGCTCTCTTGTAACGAGTAAGTAGAAAGCTCCCTTGTCGTTCATATATAAGTAATACTATACCTCTGATATTGTTTGTTTTGACTTTCCTTCTTTTAGCTCCGTAGCCATGTTCTTTTCTGTTTTGAGGCCATGGAAGGCTCTTTAGAAAGGACCTCCGTAACATTTTGTGGGCCTAAAATTCCCCCTTGTTTTTGGGGTTTGGAAAATTGAACTTTAAATTTTTATATGTGCACCGTTTGGTTCCAAAGTGGAGCACCATTATTAGTTGTAACAAAAATGTTGTGAAATGAGTTGAGGGCACTTCTCTTGAAACAGAATCGAGAGCAATTTCTTGCTAAAATGAAGCTCTTTCATATAAAAAGTTAACTGGTCATGGAGAGTTCTCCATTCTTGAATTGATTATAGCTTCATTAAGTTTAAGAAAAATTAGGTAGCTAGACATTTTTCAAACCTTTTGTTAAAAAAAAAAAAAAAAAAAATGACAGTGTTTAGTGATTAATCATAGTTGGTCAGAAATTAATTACATATTAAGATCGGTCAATTACTATTGACCGTTTTCAAAAAAAAAAAAAAAAAAAGGTTCATTTTGTTAATTTTTTAAAACTTTGGATACTATTAAATTTTTTTTTTTAAAAGATCATTTTATCTCATATCCCTGAATTTATTCTGTCTCTCAAATCCCAATATACACTACAACAAGCAACAACACGGAGCACGGCTTCCCATTTCCTGAGCACAACACCTTTTCAATATTTGGGCCCAAATTTAATTTCTTTGACAATGGGCTTTTTAATCTTTGCTATGGGGTCTTTCTTTGCGTTTCTAATTAAGAAAATTGTGAAAACAATCCTGAATCAAATTTGTGTTTTCTGTAGTCACTTAATATTTATTTGGATTTTTGACCAATGATACTTAATTGGATATCTCAAAAAAAAAAAAAAAAAAAAAAATTGAAGCTATTATAGCTAGAATAATGATTCAGATATGATTTTTGAGAGGCGATCCTCCAAATCACCCTTTCTAGTTTGTATTTGGTTTGATGAATAATCAGATATGCTAAAGTCTTGTGGACTATGTTTAGTTGCTAATACAAAAATATGTTCAACATTTGATGTTGTGGATTATGTAATAACCTTTTTCTGTGGTTCCTTATAATAAAAGCACATAATGAGCTCTTTATTTCTTGTCTCCGTATTAAGCTACTTTGATAATTGTTCTTAACAATAGTTAGTCATAAGTTATGTACGTTTAAAGTTCTATCTTCTAAAATAAGAAGTCATTTTCTAGGTTAGTATGTGTTAAAATAGTACCCCAAGTTGAGCTTTTGTTGTGAAGCCTTTGTTGACTTCTCATTTGAGGCCACAAAATTGAAATGGAAGGCTCTCTCTGAGCTAAAAAACTTGAATAGGGTCTTGGTAATTTTTGTGGGCCTGATAAACAAAAACCTCCCCTTTAGTATTTTTAGGTTAAGAATCTTGATTTTTAGACTTGCCCTACAAAAAGTGTCAAAATGGGACATTGGTAATAATAAAATTGTGAATATGAGTTCAGGGGCACCTCTCTTCAAACTCCATATATAAAATGCCCCATGCATGGAGAGTACTTCTACATTCTTGAATTAAAATCCAGCTTCATCATGTATTGAATCCTACACCAAAAGCTCTCATAAACTCCTTAGTCTCCTGAAATCAATCCGCACGCTACAACACAAAGGGCAGCCTTCCTTGTTTAGGTTGTCAGTCTTGCATTTGTAGTTTGTCCAGGATTAACCAGATTTGCTGAGCTCCTTTGTGTCTTTTTCCAGCTACTTAATTGAGACTAATATTAAATTGGTTCAATATCTGTGTCCCTTTTAGTGTTATAGATTAGCTAGGTTGCCAATTATATTCTAATGTTCTTTCTTCTTTTTTGTCCTCAATAAAAATATCAGATGAAATCTCAAAGGCCAGACAACTTTATCGTGCCGCTTTATTTGGTAATTTGGAAGCTGGAAAAGAAATTTTGAGGCAAGATCAGAGCTTATTAATAGCAGCACCACTTAATGATGAGACGAAGGATTCTGCTCTTCATGTTGCAGCTGCAGCAAATCAAGGGGATTTCGTCACGATGCTACTTGATCAATCAAATTTCAAGGTGGATCTACCAAATGCAAATGGGAAGTCAGCTTTTTGTTTGGCTATTGCTGCTGGAGCTTCAGATATAGCATATACTTTGTTAAAAGCCAACGCAACAAATAGTCTTCTTGATATTCGAGGAAATGATGGCATGCTACCATCTATGAGAGCTGCTTTGATCGGATATTGTAAAATGGCTTCTGACTTTTATGAGAAGACTAAACATCGTCTACAAGAAGCAGACAAAATTCACCTTTACTTCATTTAGATTCGTAATGACTTATTTGGTGAGTGGTGCACTTTTCTCTAGGGTCATGTAATTAGTATGTAGCTATAACATGATATATGTTGTGTTTATCAATGACAAGACTATTTCTAATGATCAGTTTGTAAGCATGCTGCCTAAAGTAATTTTCTAATCATCAATTGTTTCAATAGATTAGTAAATCAAAACTCCAACTTCCATTTTTTTGTTTTTAATTTCTTTTTCATTCAGTTCCCATCTAATTTGATTTGTTTTTATTATTATTATTATTTTTTTTGTAGAGTTGTGCCTGCAGATGATGAGAGATTTTCCTTGTCTACAACTAGAATATGAATGTAGTCCCGATGACATCTTGGAAACAACTTTGCACATTTTAGCTCGAAAGCCAAGTTTATTGTTTGCTTCTAAGACTCATGGCATATGCAAATAACTCATCAACTCCTGTTAGTAATTCTAACGTATGTTCTCACAGCTTATGTTTGTGTAAGGTCATTGTACATAGTATGTGTATAACAATTAGCTAGATGTAAAATGTGTAAGCTTGCACAACAATTAACTAGATGTAAAACATGCATGTTTTCACAGTTCATTGTTTGTTGACTATTAATTCACCTAGTATTGAACTGTTTTCCAGTACTCTAGTGGATATGCTTTTTCATCAGAATTATGAATATTGTTTAAAGTGTTGAACCATCATTCAATTTACGGGCTAATTAATATCAAATATAATAATTTTCAATTTAGGTACCTATTTGAGAACATTAACAGCAAATATGGAAGAGCAAGCTTCTTTGACTCTGTTGAACATACTTCTAGATCGATTTTCAAGACAAGAATTGGATGATATCAAGAAAAACACTAAGTAATTTCATGATAGATGCTGCGGAATCGGGAAATTATGAGTTCTTAGTTAAGGTGATTCATGTGATCCCTGAACTAATATGGGAAAGAGATGTAAACAATTATACCATATTCCACATTGGGATTCTAAAGCGTCATAGAAATATATTCAACTTAGTCTATGAGATGGGATTCGTCAAAAGTGACATTCAAATGTATGAAGATGAGAAGGGCAATAACATAGTACATCTTGCTACAAATTTGCCACCTTTAGATGTAGAAAACAAATATTCAGGAGAATATACTCGACTAAAAGAAGAGATCTTATGGTTTAAGGTGATTATTCTTTACTTTTCTTCACATGTTTGATTACTTCGACTACTATCTTCAACATCCTTGTAATAACTAACATTATGTTTTATGTTTTATAGGAGATAGAAAAATTTGTACACCCAGAGCAAAGGACAAAAGAAAATTCTGAGAAGAAGACACCAAGAGATGTATTCTTTGAGAAGCACAAAACTTTATTCAAGGAAGGAAAAAAAGAAATTACACGAAAATCTGGTGCCTTTTTAGCTCTTGCAACTCTTGTTTTATCATTAGCATTTTCTGTAGTACTTTCTACCCCTGGTGGCAACGACAATCCAAACACTCATCTGTTGGAAACCACTCTATCAACGGTGAATGCATTGGCGATGTGCTTTTCTTTGACATCAGTAGGAGCATTCATCTTTGTCCTTGTGTCACCATGTCGGGAGGAGGACTTTCTATGGTCTTTGCCATGCAAGTTTAAAGTAGGGCTTGTTTCGCTCTTCATCACTATGCTAAATTTGATAGTATCTTTTTGTGCTGCAGCATTTTTAGCTTACTCTGCTTAGGAACCAAAATGGATTGCTCGCTTTACCATCGCTTTTCCAATGCTACCGATAATTTTATTCATCTATCAATATATCCCCTCCTCTTTGGTGAATCTCATTATGTTTAAGCATATTTGAACCATATAGAGTTATGTGATGTAGTACCATAGTTTGATCAATTTTGATTTGTGAGGTAAACTCTTCGAGAAAATGTTATGACAGTTTCTATCATGTTGGGGTTTTGGAAACTTCGGATTATCAATTAGAGACATCTCTTAATTGATAGATTTATGGTTATTATTTTTGGTATATTGATTCATTTCTGTAATTTGATACTTTGAAAATCGCTACTACTTGAATTGAGAAATTTACATTATAGTCAATCAGTGAACGTAAAGAGTTTTTATGCATTGTCCTGTTAGTATATAAAGTTCTACAAGAGAAATATACAGAGTCCTAGTTGGGTAGTGAACCAGACTAGTTGCCATAACTAGTTCTCTTTATACAAATTATGAGATGAGTTGGAGTTCCTATCGTCCTTTTATTTTTCTTTTGCTAAAACTGAAAATTTATTCAACAAACACCCAAGGCACCACAACGTACGAAAGAGAACAAATTTGTTCAAACACTAGGTAACTTCATGATAGATGCCAGAGAAAATGAGTTCTTAGTTGAAGATGATTCATTTGGTCCATTAGCTAATTTGGGAAAGAGATACGAACAATCACACTATATTTCACATTGGATTCTAAGGCGTCATAGAAATATATTCAGCTTAGTCTATGAGATAAGATTGATCAAAAGTGAAATACAAATGACGAAGATGAAAAGGGCAATAATATATTGCATCTTACTGCAAATTTGCCACCTTCATATGTAATAAACAAAGTTTTAGGAGAATTTGTTTATCTTAAAAAAAAATATCTTATGACTTTAAGTGATTATTCTTTTACTACAAAAAATATGACTTTTAGTGTAACGACCCAATTTTTCGGACCGTTAACTAACTTACTTATTCTTAATTCATTTAGTCTTAGCACTTATTTATGTTAGGTTCCAAAAATATAGAATTTTTTTTTTAAATAAGCCATATTCATACTACAAGAGCTAAATTTACTAAAATTTTTAACTTAGGAAACTGAAAATCTCTAGATAAAAAATATCATATTCAAATTCGTACTTAGATAATATTTAAAATTTTATTGTAACGACCCGTCTAGCACAGACCGTTAGCATACATACATGCTTAACTTGTTTCATATAACTTATTTACTTAATTAGCGAAAATAGCGGAATAATTTTTTTTTCTACTATAGGAGTACGAGCGTATATACGAGTACTACTAGAAATGTTCGAACATAATTTAATATACATGAATAAGCAAAACGCGTAGCGGTTTATCATTCCCACATTTCACAGCTCACCCTGCCATGCTCCAACATCTTGCATCATAAGCTGCCAGTAGGTGGCTTACCTACAGCATAGACGTAAGACGTGAGCTATTCGCTCAGCAAGTACAACTATATCATCCGCAACACAAACAATTACAAACATAGCACAATCATGACATAACATAGCATAGCATAACTTAACGTGTTCTAATTATGCATGATCCAGTTATGCTTCATTATGCTTTCTTTTTCTTTCTTATCATGCTTCCATGATATACTTTCATGTCTTATCTTGCTTATGGGCCCTTAACCATGAGTGTCCGTACCGGGCGCGTAACTATGGAGTGGTTGGGGCGGCCAAACCATTTCCAACTCAAACCATAGTCCAACCCGACCTGACGCGGGTCGGCACGACACAGGCAAGCTTACTTGCCATCATGTTTCATATCTTTCTTAACCTTATCCTTATTATTTGTGAACATGCTTCGTGATGTCACACAAATCATAATCATGAAATAAACTTGACATAACATTCATCATAATATCACATAAGTCTAACATACATCACGGCATACATTTAACATGCTTAGGTAAGTAACACAAAAGCCTATGCTGTAGGCGAAGTTGTACTTACCTCGTCTGCTATGTCCAACAACGTGCTATTCCAATTCAGAGCACAACAGCAGGTTATCTCCTGCTATAATAAAGGACATATGTAGAGATTAATATGTTGGTAATTTAAACCAACCTTCATGTATAATTTTAGTCATATGTCCCCTCTCATAAACCCATAATGTCTTACTTTACAGTAACCCTAGGGTTTAAAACTTACCCTGCTCGGGTTAAAACTTATCTTTGGTTTTAAAAACCTATTTTTTTACTGTCTTTTTGGAAAAACTTAATATTTCAAAACTTAAAAATCCTTTGTTCAACTTATGAAAAATTGTAACTCTTGAGTAATATTTGTAAAAATACTTAAGTTTGGAAACTGCCTTGGGAACAGCTTCCCTTAGTCAAATTATCAGTGTATGTGCAGAAATGTTCTTTTCCTGCACTGTTTTAGAAAATCATGTGTAGGAATTTCCTGTTTCCTGTACAGTTTTTGAAATCTGATTTTTATTTAAAAATCTAAATCGAATTTGAAAAAGTTTCTTCACAAAAGTTTTAGATATCGAAAAATCCTACAACTTTCGTATTTTATACAAAACCTGGTTCGGGCTCTAACCCACTTGTTTTCTCTGTTAAACTCACCTGGCCGTGCATGAAGTCTGGGCACGGTCAGGCTCGGATTTTTGCATAAACCGAGGCCATTGGTGACTTATTTTGGAAAACTGCTCACGTGTCCCAGGAAAAACCCTTCTTTACAACTTTTATGTTTTAAGTTTTTCCAATTTCGGCCTCTAAAGGCCTCAAAATCTGCTTTTCCAGAAACTTGCCAGTTTCCACCCGAAATGGCAGTTTTTGGTTTTAAATTCGTTTTACATCCTATTACGTGCACTCTACCTCAACCGGCCGCACCGGGAGCCTAAGATCAGTCATGCAACGCTTTTCTAACGTAAATTTTCTTTAAACACGTTACCAAATAAGTCCATGCAAACCATTATTCATTTAGGTGCCAAATAGGGTTTGCATGGTTTTAGGTTGCACAAACCATTCATAAATATTTCTAACAACCTAACATGCAGATATTCATCATACTTAGCATATTTTGGGGACATACACATCTCAATCATCAAGCAAACCCTACTAATCATGCAAGCATAAATATTTAATCATGCAAGCTCATAAAATCAAACCACCCTTAATCTAATCAAGCACAAACCCTAAATCTAACTTAGGGCAAGAATTTAAATTGAGCTTATGCTCTTACAAACCCACTTGAAATACATTTAAATTTCTCAATTGAATCTTGAATTGAGAAGCTTAAGGTTTAAAGGGAATTAACTTGATTCAAATCAAGAAATTGGCTTGTTGGGTTTGATTTTCTCCTTTCCCCTTGCCTCCACCAACAACCGGCCACCCTTGGCTAGTTGGATCCAAAATTTTTCAATCACCCTTGCCCCAAAATCCGGCCACCACAAGCTTCAAAATCCGGCCAAAACTTGAGTTTTCTCTTCCTCCCTTCTTCCTCTCCCACAACCGGCCCCATAGACTAAAATGGGTACCAAAATTTTTCAACTCCTTGTTTGGTGTTTCAACAAGAAAACCAATCTTCCTACAACCTAATTCTCTTGAGTTTTTTTTTTTTTTTTTTTTTTTTTTTTTTTTTTTTTTTTTTTCCTTCCTTGAATCCGGTTTTAGAGAGTGAATTTGTGGAGGAATTTTGACATAGTTTGGCTAAGATTTCCAATTTTTTTGAACAATGGCTCACCTATTTATAGGTGATGGGGAACTTTTCAAAATTGCCAAAAGGTCCTTGAAGAAGCAAAATTTTACATAAAAATCCTCTTAGGTGGCCGGCCAAGATGGGTCTAGAATATCCAAATTTCTTTCCAATTTTTCTTAATCCCAAAATGATGTCATAATTAAAAAGTTAGGTGATGTAATCCTCATTAGGGTTTATTTGGCTTTTTCTTTAATATGCAGTCCAATTTTATGCTAACACAGATATTTTCAATACTGCTATCTACTAATAACAATATTTCTACACTGAACTGCAGTCTAAAATTTATCTGTGTAAAAATGGACTGTATAAAAATTTTCTTATAATTTGAAGCCATTTGGCCTTTGATACCCTAATTAATGTGCTTGATTTTTCTATGGTGGTTTTAGATCCTATTCTTGCTATCTTGTCCGTAAAGACGGTTTTCGCAGTATATTTCCCATACTGCTTGTCATCTTACAGTATCATCATATGTTTGACCTTTTTAGTAAACCTTTTGACTTTTTGGTCAACTTTGACTTTTCATGGTCAAACTTTGACCAACATAAAATCATGAAATTTTCTACCCTTTTTACACAAAAGGTCACATGCTAGGCTAAGCAATCATTTTTGAGTCTCGTAAAATCATAAGGACTCACAAAATTAACAAAAACCTTAATCGGGCTTTCTCATGAATATTTTCATGGTACAGCTTGAATTTCTTTACAAGAAATCGTAATGTCAAAAAAATTTAGTTATTACAATCTACCCCCTTTAAAAATTTTCGTCCCCGAAAATTAGAATAAACTGGGGTAGTCCTTCCTCATTTCGTCTTCCAACTCCCAGGTTGCTTCTTCAACCTTGTGGTTTCGCCACAATACTTTAACCATGGGAATAGTTTTGTTTCTCAGGACCTTTTCCTCCTGATCCAGAATTCGAACTGACTTTTCTTCGTACGTCAAGTCCGTTTGAACTTCAACTGGTTCTTGACTAAGCACATGCGAAGAATCTGGTACATACTTCTTTAGCATTGAGACATGGAAAACATTGTGCATCGTAGCTAATTCCGGCGGTAAGGCAAGCTTGTTGGCTACTTTTCCAATCCTTTCAAGGATTTCAAACGGTCCTGTATATCTTGGACTGAGCTTCCCCTTTTTGCCAAACCTCATTATCCCTTTCATAGGAGCAATCTTAATGAATACGGCATCTCCAACTTGGAATTCTAAAGGCCTCATACGTTTATCGGCATAACTTTTCTGTCTACTAAAAGCTATGTCGAGCCTCTGTTTGATCTTCTTGATATCCTCAGAGGTCTTTTTGATGAAATCCGTTGTTTGAAGCTGCTTCTGTCCAACTTCCTGCCAATGGATAGAAGATCGACATTTCCTTCCATATAATGCTTCAAATGGAGCCATACCAATCGAAGCGTGATAACTGTTGTTGTAAAAAACTCGATCAATGGCAGTTTCTGATCCCAATTTTCCTTGAAATCCAGAACACATGATCTCAGTATATCTTCTAGTGTCTGGATGGTTCGTTCTGATTGACCGTCAGTTTGGGGGTGAAAAGCCGTACTGAACTTTAATTTCGACCCTATAGCACTGTGAATACTGGTCCAAAATCGAGAAGTGAAATGTCCATCACGATCTGAAATGATCGATTTTGGCACTCCATGCAGTCTAACAATCTGGGATACGTAAATTTCAGCCAATTTTTCTACTGAAAAGGTGGCCTTGATTGCAATGAAGTGGGCTGATTTGGTTAATCTATCCACAATAACCCATATTGTGTCGTTTCCACTCGCAGTCCTGGGCAGTCCTACTACAAAATCCATAGTAGTTTGCTCCCATTTCCATTCAGGAAGCTCTATTTTCTGCAATTTTCCTCCAGGATGTCGATGCTCTGCCTTAACTTTCTGACAAGTTAGGCACTTTGACACGTATTCTGCTATTTTATTCTTCATGTTTGGCCACCAACAATTCTTTCGGAGGTCCTTGTACATCTTGGAAGCTCCTGGATGTACTGAATATGGCGTCTTATATGCTTCTGTCATTATCTGATCCTTCAAAAATTCAAAGTCGGGAACACAGATCCTTTCTTTGAAATAAATAACACCATCAGTAGAGGTCTTAAACTCCTTGTTCTTTCCGTCAAAAAGTTGTGCTTTTAACAAAAAAGAATCCTTTCCTTGATGCGACATGATGGATTCCAGTAGATTAGATTGGAGGGTTAGGGAAGACAATATTCCTGTAATCATTTCCAGGTTGAACTCAGAAATCTCCTTTTGTAGTTGCTTCGGAAACGCTTCAATAGACATCAGCATGCCTATGGATTTCCTACTTAATGCATCTGCTACCCTGTTTGCTTTTCCAGAGTGGTAAAGGATCTCACAATCATAGTCCTTTATAAGTTCTAGCCATCTACGCTGTCTCATGTTGAGCTCCTTCTGAGTAAAGATATACTTAAGGCTCTGATGGTCAGTGTAGATTTCACATTTGTTCCCGTACAAATAGTGTCTCCAGATCTTGAGTGCGAAAACTACCGCCGCAAGCTCCAAATCGTGTGTGGGATAGTTCCTTTCGTGATTCTTCAGTTGTCGGGATGCATAGGCTACTACCTTCCCATTTTGCATTAGGACAGCTCCTAATCCACTTTTGGAAGCGTCATTGTAAATCACGAAATTTCCTGCATTGACATCAGGAATTATTAGCACTGGCGCACTTGTCAGCTTTTTCTTGAGCTCTTGGAAGTTCTCCTCGCACTTCTGAGTCCATTCATATTTCTTCCCTTTTCGAGTAAGGGCGGTGAGTGGAACAGCAATCCTTGAAAATCCCTCGACAAACCGTCGGTAGTATCTGGCTAAACCAAGAAAACTCCTTATTTCTGTAACATTCTTGGGTGCTGGCCATGCACTGACCGCCTCCACCTTAGCGGGATCTACGGAAATTCCTTCCTTTAGCACCACGTGACCTAATAAATGAACTTTCTCCAGCCAAAATTCACATTTCGTGAACTTAGCATAAAGCTGATTCCTTCTCAACGTTTCCATTACCAACCTAAAGAGATGCTCATGTTCCTCCTTGGACCTTGAATAAATCAAAATATCGTCAATAAAGACAATGACGAACTTATCCAGATATTCCTTGAACACTCGGTTCATAAGGTCCATAAAAGTAGCCGGGGCGTTGGTTAGTCCAAAAGGCATAAACAAAAACTCATAGTGCCCGTAACGTGTTCGAAAAGCCGTCTTGGAGATATCTGACTCCTTGATCCTGAGCTGATGGTAGCCTGATCGTAAATCGACTTTCGAAAACCTAACTGCTCCTCGGAGTTGATCGAAAAGATCGTCAATCCTTGGAAGGGGATACTTATTCTTGATTGCAATATTGTTCAGCTCACGGTAGTCGATGCACATACGTAATGATCCATCCTTCTTCTTAACGAACAAACAGGTGCTCCCCACGGAGAGTAACTTTGTCGGATGAATCCCTTGTCAAGCAGTTCCTGCAACTGTACTTGAAGTTCTCTAAGCTCGGCCGGTGCCATACGGTAAGGCGCTTTCGATATTGGTGTAGCTCCAGGCAGCAACTCAATTTCGAATGAAATTTCTCGTTCCGGTGGAAGTCCTAGTAAATCTTTCGGAAAAAAATCCCCATACTCCTTAATAATGGGAACATCTTCCGCTTTCAGCTCCATCTGTTGATCATTGTCCACCATGTTAGCTAAATATCCTTGACAGCCATTAGCTAACATTTTCCAAGCCTTCATTGCCGAAACAAATCTGGTTGCTGAGCTCCGAGATTGTCCGTAAAAGTTGAACTCTTCTTCGCTGTAAGGGTTGAACATCACGCATCGTTTTCGGCAGTCAATCTTGGCGTTGTATTTACCTAGGAAATCCATTCCTAAGATCACATCGAAATCCTGAAGCTTGATCGTGATGAGATCTACAAACAATTCTCTGCCGCAGATAATCACGGACGTATTTCGTATCCAAAAATTGGACCACAAAATTTCTCCGGATGGCAAAGAGGTTTTGAAAGGCTGTTCTAATTTATCCACACATCTTCCTAACTTATGAGTGAACTCCAAAGATACGAACGAGTGAGTGGCACCAGAATCAAACAAGGCAATTGCATCATAGGTGGCGATAGAAATCAGACATGTCACCACATGCGAAGTTCCTGCTTCTGCATCTCCCTTGGTGTAGGCATAGATTCTGGCTTGAGGTTCAGGAGCCTCCAATCTGCCCTATGCGATCGAGGGTCCTTCAAGCCTTGCTTGGACTGCATGCAACTGGCTGTTAGTGTTCCGGCTCGGATAAGAAGGATTTTGGCCTTGGGTGTTCAAATTGCAGTTCTTTACAAAATGCCCCTGCTTGCCACACAAGTAGCAAGCATTTGGCCCCATTCTGCAAATTCCCGAATGTTTCCTCCAACACTTGGCACATACGGGGTAGTTGTTGCTATTACCCTTATTTCCACGATTATTCTTTTTCTGAGGGTAATTTCTTTGTTGGCCCTGGCCAGTAAAGTTTTCTTTTCTTTTGTTCCTCCCAAACTGCTTGGAGCCTTAGGCAGGACTGCTAGGCTGGCCTTTCTGGTGCATTTCAGCACTCTGTCGGGGCTGCGTTTGCTTAGCCACGGCCTTTTCTTCCTTCTTTGCCTTTGAAAATCTGAGCCCTTGCTTCCTTGTCCTGGTTAATCCAATATTCTGCTCTTATCGCTCGACCTACACAATCGGACACCAGGGTAGGTGGGCTACTGCCAGCACTCACTTGCTTGGCAATGTCTGTCTGAAACATCTTCATCATTCTCCTGACTTTTTATGTTTCATTTGGCACCAATTCCGGGCACAGACGAGCTAATTGCTCAAACTTCTTGACAGCCTCCATTACTGTCATCGACCCTTGCTTCAAGTTCGTAAACTCGTCTTGTTGAGCAGTAATGACTTCTCTGTTGTAGTACATGGTGCGGAATTCTGTCACAAAGTCTTGCCAGCTCATGGTCGTGACATCTCGATGCATTTGTACTATCATCCACCAATGCCTTGCGTCCTTTTTGAGCGCGAAAGAAGCATAGAGAACCTTCTCTTGTTCCGTAAGCCGCCTAAAATCCAAGATAACTTGGATGTCAATCAGCCAATTATCAGCGGCGATTGGGTCAGTTGGTCCCTAGAATTAAGGCACCTTCATCCGCCTAAATCGCTCATAAAGCAGATCTTCCCGTACTGGAGGTAAGTTCGCTTGTGCTCCAACGGGTGCTATCGGAACTTCTGGATGGACATCCGGTTGAGCATCGGGTACCGGAGGGACCATTGGGGGTACTTTATTATTTGGAGGTGGAACCTCGTTAACTGGAGGTCTCTGATTGATTCGAGCCAGCTGCTCTCGAAGTATATCTGTTTCTTGTTGTTGCTCAAGCAACTGCCGTTGTAGATTTGCTACAATGGTTGCAAGATCCGGCTCAGGCGGATTAACGGGTACTGTTTTGCGAGGGCGTACCATCTTCTAATTCCTATTAAACCATAAGAAAAGATATTATCATATTAGGAATATCCTTTCTTTCATGCTTATCTTATCATATCGTAACATATTGCGTCATGTCATAACGTTATCATACCATAACATAATAGTATCATCGTATCATATCGCATACTTATTATATCATTCATATTCATATCATAACATGGCTTACATAATCATAATGTACCATAACATGACTTTCGTGATCATAACATAATATTTCATACTTGAACTGTCTTTTTGTTTACTTACAAAAAGTACATCATATTTACAATATTGCAAGTACATAGTTGTTACATCATACTGTACATACATGAGCAAAACTACGATGGAAGTGTCTACCACTTTACCATCATACATAAGTACAAGCCTATCATCAAAAAGGAATAAGCTAGTACATCCGGTCCTAAGGTCAAAAATATATACATGGTCGACCTATGTCTAATCTATATGCTCGGTCATAACTACGGAGGAAGCGTCGGAGTCTACGTCCCAATCTTCGTCGTCATACAAAATCTCCTCCGGATCATCCTCAAAATCCTCCTCGTCCTCTAACTAGCCTGCATGCTCTAGCTCTGGCTCCGGCTCCATGTCTTCCTCAGGCTCTTCCTCGTCGCTGGGGATGTCGATGATTGGGGGATCTTCCGGTTGATCTTCCGGAGCAACTATATAGTCATCAACATTCTAATCATCGGCATCCATCCCCACCTCATCCTCCTGGGATGGTATCTCCTACAGTGGGACTATGGGAATCGGATCCTCGGGTAATACCGGACCGGGCTCGTAAAACGGCTCTCCCATCTCAGCATCATCGACTGGTGCCTGATGGTCTCCAGCAACGGCATCGGCCTGCATCACATGAGCAACGATCTCGGCCTCCATGATATTATCAATCATGTGTCCAACGGTCATACCCCGCATAGGATCTAGAACGAACTGTCGGATCTGGAGTGGCAACCCGTTGCGAAGTATTACGAGCATCTGCATCTCTGGGCTCTCTATGTCCTGCGGAATGTAAGGCAACATTACCTCTTGAAATCTCCGGCAGTAATGGCCCATGGACTCCTGAGGGTAGGCGTGCCATGTCGCTGTAAAACCCAGATATCGAGCGTGGTGCATATCCCGGTAAATCTCGGGATCACGGTAAGGTGCATTGGCTCCCTCATCTGGCAAGGGTCCAAAATGCTCTATCACTAAGGTACGAAAATCTGCCCAGGTACGATTCGGCAACACTCGCTCGCCTATCGTCAGCCACCATAATCGGGCGTCTGCAACCAAACATCGGCTGGCTAAGGATACTTGTAGACAAGCCTCGACATGACATAGGCGAAAAATCAGCTCCATGTCGTATAGCCATGCCGCTAATGACACTGGCTGTCTCGTACCATCATAGTACAGTGGATGCGCTTTATAGAACGATGATATTACGTCCCGATCCTCAATTACTCGATCCGGATCCATATCATCGAATCTACCATATCATAATCATATCGTAAATATTTATGCATGAAAAATAAATTGAACTTACAATGATGGTGGCGATGGCAGGCAGACTGTGAAATCGGGTAGCAGGAAACCGCTCTAATACCAACTCCATAACGACCTGTCTAGCACAGACCATTACCATACATACATGCTTAACTTGTTTCATATAACTTATTTACTTAATTAGCGAAAATAGCGGAATAAAATTTTTTTTTTTCTACTTTGGGAGTACGAGCGTATATACGAGTACTACTAAAAATGGTCAAACATAATTTAATATACATGAATAAACAAAACGCGTAGCGGCTTATCATTCCCACATTTCACAGCTCGCCCTGCCACGCTCCAACATCTTGCATCATAAGCTGCCAGTAGGTGGCTTACCTACAGCATAGATGTAAGACGTGAGCTATTCGCTCAGCAAGTACAACTATATCATCCGCAACACAAACAATTACAAACATAGCACAATCATGACATAACATAGCATAGCATAACCTAACATGTTCTAATTATACATGATCCAGTTATGCTTCATTATGCTTTCTTTTTCTTTCTTATCATGCTTCCATGATATACTTTCATGTCTTATCTTGCTTATGGGCCCTTAACCATGAGTGTCCGTACCGGGCGCACAACTATGGAGTGGTTGGGGCGGCCAAACCATTTCCAACTCAAACCATAGTCCAACCCGACCTGACGCTGGTCGGCACGACACAGGCAAGCTTGCTTGCCATCATGTTTCATATCTTTCTTGACCTTATCCTTATTATTTGTGAACATGCTTCGTGATGTCACATAAATCATAATCATGAAATCAACTTGACATAACATTCATCATAATATCACATAAGTCTAACATACATCACGGCATACATTTAACATGCTTAGGTAAGTAACACAAAAGCCTATGCTGTAGGCGAAGTTATACTTACCTCGTCTGCTATGTCCAATAACGTGCTATTCCAATTCAGGGCATAACAGTAGGTTATCTCCTGCTATAATAAAGGACATAGGTAGAGATTAATATGTTGGTAATTTAAACCAACCTTCATGTATAATTTTAGTTATATGTCCCCTCTCATAAACCCATAATGTCTTACTTGGTTATTGTAAGTAACCCTAGGGTTTAAAACTTACCCTGCTCGGGTTAAAACTTATCTTTGGTTTTAAAAACCTATTTTTTTACTGTCTTTTTGGAAAAACTTAATATTTCAAAACTTAAAAATCCTTTGTTCAACTTATGAAAAATTGTAACTCTTGAGTAATATTTGTAAAAATACTTAAGTGTTAGAAACTGCCTTTGGAACAGCTTCCCTTAGTCAAATTATCAGTGTATGTGCAGAAATGTTCTTTTTCTGCACTGTTTTAGAAAATCCTGTGCTGGAATTTCCTGTTTCCTGTATAGTTTTTGAAATCTGATTTTTATTTAAAAATCTATATTGAATTTGAAAAAATTTTCTTCACAAAAGTTTTAGATCTCAAAAAATCCTACAATTTTTGTATTTTACACAAAACCTGGTTTGGCCTCTAACCCACTTTTTTTCTCTGTTGAACTCACCTAGCCGTGCATGAAGTCTGGGCACGGTCAGGCTTGGATTTTTGCATAAACCGAGGCCGTTGGAGCCTTATTTTGGAAAACTGCTCACGTGTTCCCCTAGGAAAAACCCTTCTTTACAACTTTCATGTTTTAAGTTTTTCCAATTTCGGCCTCTAAAGGCCTCAAAATCTGCTTTTCCAGAAACTGGCCAGTTTCCACCCGAAATGGCAGTTTTTGGTTTTAAATTCGTTTTACGTCCTATTACATGCACTCTACCTCAACCGGCGGCACCGGGAGCCTAAGATCAGTCATGCAACGTTTTTCTAACGTAAATTTTCTTTAAACACGTTACCAAACAAGTCCATGCAAACCATTATTCATTTAGGTGCCGAATAGGGTTTGCATGGTTTTAGGTTGCACAAACCATTCATAAATATTTCTAGCAACCTAACATGCACATATTCATCATACTTAGCATATTTTGGGGACATACACATCTCAATCATCAAGCAAACCCTACTAATCATGCAAGCATAAACATTTAATCATGCAAGCTCATAAAATCAAACCACCATTAATCTAATCAAGCACAAACCCTAAATCTAACTTAGGGCAAGAACTTAAATTGAGCTTATGCTCTTACAAACCCACTTGAAATACATTTAAATTTCTCAATTGAATCTTGAATTGATAAGCTTAGGGTTTAAAGGGAATTACCTTGATTCAAATCAAGAAATTGGCTTGTTGGGTTTGATTTTCTCCTTTCCCCTTGCCTCCACCAACAACTGGCCACCCTTGGCTAGTTGGATCCAAAATTTTTCAATCACCCTTGCACCAAAATCCGGCCACCACAAGCTTCAAAATCCGGCCCAAACTTGAGTTTTCTCTTCCTCCCTTCTTCCTCTCCCACAACCGGCCCCATAGACTAAAATGGGTACCAAAATTTTCCAACTCCTTGTTTGGTGTTTCAACAAGAAAACCAATCTTCCTACAACCTAATTCTCTTGAGTTTTTTTTTTTTTTTTTTTCCCCCTTCCTTGAATCCGGTTTTAGAGAGTGAATTTGTGGAGGAATTTTGACATAATTTGGCTAAGATTTCCAATTTTTTTGAACAATGGCTCACCTATTTATAGGTGATAGGGAACTTTTCAAAATTACCAAAAGGTCTTTGAAGAAGCAAAATTTTGCATAAAAATCCTCTTAGGTGGCCGGCCAAGATGGGTCTAGAACATCTAAATTTCTTTCCAATTTTTCTTAATCCCAAAATGATGTCATAATTAAAAAGTTAGGTGATGTAATCCTCATTAGGGTTTGTTTGGCTTTTTCTTTAATATGCAGTCCAATTTTATGCTAACATAGATATTTTCAATACTGCTATCTACTAATAACAGTATTTTTATACTGAACTGCAGTCCAAAATTTATCTGTGTAAAAATGGACTGTATAAAAATTTTCTTATAATTTGAAGCCATTTGGCCTTTGATACCCTAATTAATGTGCTTGATTTTTCTTTGGTGGTTTTAGATCATATTCTTGCTATCTTGTCCGTAAAGACGGTTTTCACAGTATATTTCCCATACTGCTTGTCATCTTACAGTATCATCATATGTTTGACATTTTTAGTCAACCTTTTGACTTTTTGGTCAACTTTGACTTTTCATAAAATCATGAAATTTTTGAGTCAACTTTGACCAACATAAAATCATGAAATTTTCTACCCTTTTTACACAAAAGGTCACATGCTAGGCTAAGCAATCATTTTTGAGTCTCGTAAAATCATAAGGACTCACAAAATTAACAAAAACCCTAATCGGGCTTTCTCATTAATACCTTCATGGTACAGCTTGAATTTCTTTACAAGAAATCGTAATGTTATAAAAATTTAGTTATTACATTTATAACGTCATGTGAGTTAAAAAAAAAATACTCTAAAGTCTTTTTCTCGTAAAGTACTCATACTAATTTATCACTTGAAATGATTTGTGCACTTATAAAGTAGTCCATCATGTTTTTGGAAATATCTTTTAGACGTAAAATTGTTTCTATCAAAATATTGAGCAAATATCAGTTGATAACAATAAATATTGGAAAATATCGATTCAAATATTGTTTTCGATAAAAATGTAGTGTAATTTATGCAAAATATCGAGATATTCAGGGATAATATCGTGAAATTTTAGACACATGTATAATATTACAGAACTTCGGATATTTGTATTCTACTTACCTTTTTATTTAATTTCTATCTAATTGAACTTTTTTAATTTTTTTACTTTTTTGCAGACTTGTAGATGTAGATGATAAAAGATTTTTTTGGTTTACAACTAAAATGCAAACGTCATGCTAATGCCATCTAGGTAACAACTTTGCATGTTTTAGCTTATAAGTCTAGTTCATTATTTGCATCTAAGACTTATGGCATATGTAAACAACTCATCAATTATTGTTGGTAAAGCTAACTCATATTTTCACAGTTTGTGTTTGTGTAATGTTATTATACATATTAGTAATTATTTGCAATAGTAGTTTGTTAAATACCAATTATTTATATGGTTTGCCATATTAATAAGTACTGCGGTAGATGCATTTTGGTTTGAATTATGAATATTGTTTAATTTGCATACCTCATCATTCTTAGAGATGCATACTCAATTAATGTGCAATTCACATTTTCTTCATTTAGATTCGTAATGACTTATTCAGTGAGTGGTGCACTTATCTCTGGGGTCATGTAATTAGTATGTAGCTATAACATGATATATGTTGTGTTTATCAATGACAAGACTACTTCTAACGATCAGTTTGCAAGCATGCCGCCTAGAGTAATTTATAATCATCAATTGTTTCAATAGATTAGTAAATCAAAACTCCAACTTCCATTTTTTTGTTTTTAATTTCTTTTTCATTCAGTTCCCATCTAATTTGATTTGTTATTATTATTATTATTATTATTATTGTTTTTTTTGTAGAGTTGTGCCTGCAGATGATGAGAGATTTTCCTTGTCTACAACTAGAATGTGAATGTAGTCCCGATGATATCTTGGAAACAACTTTACACATTTTAGCTCCAAAGCCCAGTTCATTGTTTGCTTCTAAGACTCATGGCATATGCAAACAACTTATCAACTCCTGTTAGTAATTCTAACATATGTTCTCACAGTTTATGTTTGTGTAAGGTCATTATACATAGTCTGTGTATAACAATTGCCTAGATGTAAAACATGTAAGCTTACACAACAATTAACTAGATGTAAAACATGTATGTTTTCACAGTTCATTGTTTGTTGACTATTAATTCACCTAGTATTGAACTGTTTGCCAGTACTCTAGTGGATATACTTTTTCATCAGAATTATGAATATTGTTTAAAGTGTTGAACAATCATTCAATTTACGGGCTAATTAATATCAAATGTAATAATTTTGAATTTAGGTACCTATTTGAGAACATTAACAGCAAATGTGGAAGAGCAAGCTTCTTTGACTCTGTTGAACATACTTCTAAATTGATTTTCGAGACAAGAATTAGATGATATCAAGAAACTTGATCAAACACCAAGTAATTTCATGATAGATGCTGCGGAATCGGGAAATTATGAGTTCTTAGTTAAGGTGATTCATGTGATCTTTGAACTAATATGGGAAAGAGATGTAAACAATTATACCACATTCCACATTTGGATTTTAAAGCGTCATAGAAATATATTCAACTTAGTCTATGAGATGGGATTCGTCAAAAGTGACATTCAAATGTATGAAGATGAGAAGGGCAATAACATAGTACATCTTGCTACAAATTTGCCACCTTCAGATGTAGCAAACAAATATTCAGGAGAATATGCTCGACTAAAAGAAGAGATATTATGGTTTAAGGTGATTATTCTTTACTTTTCTTCACATGTTTGATTACTTCGACTACTATCTTTCAACATCCTTGTAATAACTAACATTATGTTTTATGTTTTATAGGAGATAGAAAAATTTGTACACCCAGAGCAAAGGACAAAAGAAAATTCTGAGAAGAAGACACCAAGAGATGTATTCTTTGAGAAGCACAAAACTTTATTCAATGATGGAAAAAAAAGAAATTACACGAAAGTCTGGTGCCTTTTTAGCTCTTGCAACTCTTGTTTTATCATTAGCATTTTCTGTAGTACTTTCTACCCCTGGTGGCAACGACAATCCAAACACTCATTTGTTGGAAACCACTCTATCAACGGTGAATGCATTGGCGTTGTGCTTTTCTTTGACATCAGTAGGAGTATTGATCTCTGTCCATATGTCACCATGTCGGGAGGAGGACTTTCTATAGTCTTTGCCATGCAGGTTTAAAGTAGGGTTTGTTTCACTCTTCATCACTATGCTAAATTTGATAGTATCTTTTTGTGCTACAGCACTTTTAGCTTATTCTGCTTAGGAACCAAAATGGATTGCTCGCTTTACCATCGCTTTTCCAAAGCTACCGATAATTTTGTTCGTGTATCTAATGTATCGCCTCCTCTTTGGTGAATCTCATTAAGTTTAAGCATATTTGAACCATATAGATTTATGTGATGTAGTACCATAGTTTGATCAATTTTGATTTGTGAGGTAAACTCTCGAGAAAATGTTATGACAGTTTCTATCATGTTGGGGTTTTGGAAACTTCGGATTATCAATTAGAGACATCTCTTAATTGATAGATTTATGGTCATTGTTTTTGGTATATTGATTTATTTATGTAATTTGATACTTTGAAAATCTCTACTACTTGGATTGAGAAATTTACATTCTAGTCAATCAGTGAACGTAAAGAGTTTTTATACATTGTCCTGTTAGTATATAAAGTTCTACAAGAGAAATATGCAGAGTCCTAGTTGGGTAGTGAACCAGACTAGTTGCCATAACTAGTTCTCTTTAAAGAAAAGCTATCAAAATAAAACTGCTTTGCTATTTTTTTCTTCTTCGATTTCTATCTAAGCAACTTAGATGTTAAAGATTAAATGAAAAAGATTTATCCTTCAATACTTATCCACTGTCAAACTAATTCTAATGCAAATTATGAGACGAGTTGGAGTTCCTATCGTCCTTTTATTTTTCTTTTGCTGAAACTAAAAATTTATTCAACAAACACCCAAGGCGCCACAATGAAAGAGAACAAATTTGTTCAAACACCAGGTAACTTCATGATAGATGCTAAAGAAAATGAGTTCTTAGTTTAAGATGATTCATTTGGTCCATTAGCTAATTTGGGAAAGAGATATGAACAATCACACTATATTTCACATTGGATTCTAAGGCGTCATAGAAATATATTCAGCTTAGTCTATGAGATAAGATTGATCAAAAGTGAAATACAAATGTACGAAGATGAAAAGGGCAATAATATATTGCATCTTACTGCAAATTTGCCACATTCATATGTAATAAACAAAGTTTTAGGAGAATTTGTTTATCTTAAAAAAAATATCTTATGGCTTTAAGTGATTATTCTTTTACTACAAATAATATGACTTTTAGTGTAACGACCCGACTTTTCGGACCGTTAACTAACTTACTTATTCTTAATTCATTTAGTTTTAGCACTTATTTATGTTAGGTTCCAAAAATATAGAAATTTTTTTTTTTAAATAAGCCATATTCATACTACAAGAGCTAAATTTACTAAAATTTTTAACTTAGGAAATTGAAAATATCTAGATAATAAATATCATATTCAAATTCGTACTTAGATAATATTTAAAAATTTATAACGTCATGTTAGTTAAAAGAAAATACTCTAAAATCTTTTTCTCGTAAAGTACTCATACTAGTTTATCACTTGAAATGATTTGTGCACTTATGAAGTTGTTCATCATGTTTTTGGAAATATCTTTTGGACGTAAAATTGTTTCTATCAAAATATTGAGCAAATATCAGTTGATAACAATAAATATTGGGAAATATCGATTCAAATATTATTTTCAAGAAAAATGTAGTGTAATTTATGCAAAATATCGAGATATTTCAGGGATAATATCGTGAAATTTTGGACACATGTATAATATTGCAGAACTTCAGATATTTGTCTTCTACTTACCTTTTTATTTAATTTCTATCTAATTGAACTTTTTTAATTTTTTTACTTTTTTGCAGACTTGTGGATATAGATGATAAAAGATTTTTTTGGTTTACAACTAAAATGCAAACGTCATGCTAATGCCATCTAGGAAACAACTTTGCATGTTTTAGCTTATAAGCCTAGTTCATTATTTGCATCTAAGACTTATGGCATATGTGAATAACTCATTAATTATTATTGGTAAATCTAACTCATATTTTCACAGCTTGTATTTGTGTAATGTTATTGTACGTATTAGTAATTATTTGCAATAGTAGTTTGTTAAATACCCATTGTTTATATGGTTTGCCGTATTAATAAGTACTGTGGTGGATGCATTTTAGTTTGAATTATGAATATTGTTTAATTTGCATACCTCATCATTCTTAGAGATGCATGCTCAATTAATGTGCAATCCATTTATATATGTAGTTTAATTTGTGAGCTACTTAATATCAAATTCAATATTTTTTTTTTAATTTACGTCCTTATTTGAGAATATCGACAACAAATGTGAAAGATCAAGCTTCGCTGACTCTCTTGAACATTCTTTTCGATCAACTTTTGAAAAAAAAAAAAAAAAAAGGCTGAGCTCAACAAATTTGTTCAAATACCAGGTAACTTCATTGTAACGACCCGCCTAGCACAGGTCATTACCATACATACATACTTAACGTATATCACAAAACGTACTTACTTACGTAGCGAAAATAGTAGAATTTTTTTTTTTTAGACGTAGCGTACGAGCATATAACGATAATTAAATGGAGAAGTTTAAACACCGAATAATATACATAAAATAATAAAACGCGTAGCGGCTATCATTCCCACATTTCACAGCTCGCCCTGCCACACTCCCCCATCTTGCATCAGAGATTACCCGTAGGTTGCTTACCTACAGTATAGACGTAAGACGTGAGTTTTCGCTCAGCAAGTACAACTTAAACATCCGCGACACAAAAACAAAACATAACCTACCATGACATAGCATAGCATAGCATAACTCGACAATGCATGGACCGTTTATGCTTTATTATGATTTAATATATTTTCTTTCATAACTTTACTTGCTTATGGGCCCCTTAACATAAGTGTCCGTACCGGACGCGCAACTATAGAGTAGTTGGGGCGGCCAGTCCAATTCCAAATCAAACCATAGTCCAACCCGACCTAATGTGGGTCGGTACGGCACAGGCAAGCTTGCTTGCTATCATGCTTACTTATTCTCATGTCTTACTTGACCTTATTCTTATTATTTGTGAACATGCTTCATGATGTCACACATACATAAATCATAATTATATCTTAGCCATATCATAACCTTAACATAACTTACATCACAGCATACATCGTAGCATACATCATAGCATATAGCATACATCATAGCATATATCATAGCATACATCATAGCATAAATCATAGCATACATCATAGCATTTGACGTACTAGGCAAGTAACACAACTAAAGCCTATACTGCAGTCGGAGTTGTACTTACCTCGTTTGCTTTGTCCGATAATGTGCTGCTCCAAGTCAGGACACAATAGCAGGCTATCTCCTGCTATAATAAAGGACATAGGTAAGGATTAAAAATGTTGGTGATCTACCCAACATTCATGTATAACCTTAGTTGTATTTCCCCTACAAATACACATGATATCTTACTGGTTTACAACAAGCAACCCTGGAGTTCAAGGCTTACATAACTTAATGTTGGTTTAAAAATCTATTTTCACTTTCTTTTGGAAAAACTCAACATTTTATGTTCTCTTAATACAAAAATCTTTTGTTCAACTTATGAAATATTGTAACACTTGAGTAGGATTTGAAAAATCACTAAATGTTGGAAACTGCCTTTGGAACAGCTTTCCACAGTCAATTTATCAGTGTATGTGCGGGAATGTTCTTTTCCTGCACTGTTTTAGAAAATCCTGTGCAGGAATTTCCTGTTTCCTACACAGTTTTTAGAATCCAATTTTATTTCAAAATCTGGGTGGAATTAGAAAAATGTGTCTTCATGAAAGTTTTATATCTCGAAAAATCCTACAACTTTCATGTTTTATACAAAATCCAGTTCGGAATTTAACCCACTCTTATCCCCTATTGATCCCACCTGGCCGTGCATGAAGTCTGGGCACGGTCAGGCTCGGATTTTTATAAAAACTGAGGCCATTAGAGCATTATTTTGGAAAACCGTTCATGCTGCCCCATAGAAAAAACCCTTCTCTACAACTTTCATGTTTTAAGTTTTCCCAAATTCGGCCTTTAAGGGCCTCAAAATCTGCTTTTCAGAAAACTGGCCAGTTTTTACCCGAACTGGCAATTTTCATTCTTAGATTTATTTTACGTCCTAATACGTGCACTCTACCTCAATCGGTGGCAGCCGAGAGCCTATACCAGTCATGCAGCACTTTTCTAATGTAAAGTTTCATTAAACATATTTTCGATCATACCCATCCAAACCATTATTGATTTTGCACCAACTAAAGTTTGCATGAGTTTTAGGTTTGAACCAACCATTCCATACTTCTTAGCAACTTAACATTCACATTCTACAACATACTTAAACATATTTGGGGCATACAACCATAACATGCATCAAACATGTAAACCCTAATTCCATGAAATCAAAGCATAAAATTATGCATAACTTGGCAAATTAAACCACCTAAGCACCTAAATCAAGCACAATCCTAATATTTCTTAAACTAGGGCATAAAAATTAAATTGAGCTTAAGCTCTTACAAACCAACTTGAAATACACTTAAATTTCCAAATTGAAGCTTGAATTGAAAAGCTTAGAGTCCAAGAGGGTTTACTTTAATTCAATTCAAGAGTTGGCTTGCTTGACTTCAAATTTTTCCCTTTCTCCTTGGTTCCTCCAACAACCGGCCTTCCCTTGCCCAAGGGGTTCAAAAATTTCGGCCACCTTGCTTGTTTCTCACCAAAATCCGGTCACCTTGGACCTCTCCTTCCTCACTTTTTCTTCTCTTTTTTTTCCTTCCCCACAACCGGCCTCCTTGGCCTAAATGGGTACCAAAATGTTCCAACTTCTTGTTTGTTGCTCCACAAGAAAACCGACCACTCCTACAACCTAATTCTCTTGAGTTTTATTTTTCTTCTTCCTCCCTTTCTTGAATTCGGTTTTTGAGAGGGAAAATGTGAAGAAAATTTGGCATAGTTTGGCTAGGTTTCACAATTTTGTGAACCAAATGAGCCACCCCCCTCCACCTATTTATAGGTGATTTGAAACTTTTCAAAATTACCCAAAAGTCCTTGAACTAGAATTTATTTGCCCAAAAGGGGCCTTAGGTGGCCGGCCATTCCACTCTAGAACCACCCATTATTTCTTTCCATCATTTCTTTTAATTAAAGAAATGATATCATTAATTTGGGATTAGGTGATGCAATCCTCCTTAAGGCTTGTTTGGCTTTTTTCCTCAATATGCAGTCTACTTTTATGCTAATACAGATATTTTCAATACTGTGCTCACTAATACACAGTACTGTTATACTGAACTGCAGTCCAAAATTTATCTGTGTAAAAATGAATCGTATAAAAATTTTTCTTATAACTTAAAGCCACTTTGCCCTAAGATCTTACTTAATGTGCTTGATTTTTCTATGATGGTTTTAAATCTTATTCATGCTATCTTATCCGTAAAGACGGTTTTCGCAGTATATTTCTCATACTGCTTGTCATATCACAATATCGTCATACATTTGACCTTTCTAGTCAATCTTTGACTTTTCTGGTCAACTTTGATTTTTCTCAGTCAAACTTTGACCAACATAAAATCATAGAGTTTTTCTTTCCTTTTACTTAAAAGGTCACATGATTGTCTAAGCAATCATTTTTGAGTTTTATAAAATCATAAGAACTCACAAAACTTTATAAAAACCCTTAATCGGGCTCTTTCATAAATACCTTCATGGCACAACTTAAAATTCTTTACAAGAAATCATAACGTCGTAAAAATTAGTTATTACATTCATGATAGATGCTAGAGAAAATAAGTTCTTTGTTAAGATGATTCACTCGATCCCTTAACTAATTTGGGAGAAAGATATGAACAATCACACCATATTTCACATCGGATTTTAAGGCATCATAGAAATATATTCAGCTCAGTCTATGAGATAAGATTGATCAAAAGTGAAATACAGGTATATGAAGATGAAAAGGGCAATAATAATATTACATCTTGCTGCAAATTTGCCACCTTCAGGGCAATAAAAAAATATCTTATGGCTTTAAGTGATTATTCTTTCACTACAAAAATACGACTTTTAGTGTAACGACCCGACTTTTCAGACATTAACTAACTTACTTATTCTTAATTCATTTAGTTTTAACACTTATTCATGTTAGGTTTCAAAACTACAATATTTTTTTAAATAAACCATATTCGTATTATAAGAGCTAAATTCACTAAAATTTTTAACTGAGGAAATTGAAAATCTCTAGATAATAAATATCCTATTCAAATTCGTACTTAGATAATATTTAAAAAGTTATAACGTCACATGAGTTAAAAGAAAAGACTCTAAAGTCTTTTTCTCATAAAGTACTAGTAGTAGCAAGTTTCCTGAAAAGTCTCAATTGATTGGGTTCTGACAATCTTCAGAATATATAGATCATCTTTAGACACACCTGTAGCAAGTTTCAAAACAATATGGCAATTCAACTAGAAACTTTTCTTTTAGAATACTCCCCACAACTTTCATCGTCTATTGATCCTCTGCTATATATATATCGATCGAATGCCTTCTTTACACATGAACTCACAAAGCACATACATTCTTAATACCCCTTGAGATGAATTTTGAGGATTTTGTGTATGGATTTCCAAAGTAAAAATAAAAATAAAAAAATAAAAAGCTACTTTTTGATACATGTCTTTTTACAAGATAAGCAATACTCCGGCCACAATGCTAAAGGCAATCATCTACAAATTACATTGAGCAACCAACATAGATTGGTGCCATAAATTATTCATTTATTGGATAAAATGGTACCACAAATTATTTAACCACCGATTGGTTAGAGCCGTATTGAACGTCTAATTTCCAACCAAGACTTCACTTTGTTCCTCTCTGTCTCTCTCTTGATTGAATTATTCTGTCTTGAAACAAAACTTTTAACACACACTCACTCAGAAAACAACAAAGGATCTGCCTATACAAGATCCATCAGTTAGAAATTTTTTGAAAAGCTTGTTCTGATTTCAAAATAATAAAAGGATTCAATCTAGCAAGACGATTCTAAAACAACCATAGCTCAAAATTTATGCAAAAGAACAGAGAAGAAAACTGAAAGATAAAGGGTTGTAACATTTATCAAATTGGCACAAATCTTCACCAACTTGCTCCATAACGGATGGTGTGAAAAACTGGATGTCGTGTTTGCGAATCATCAGTCGAATAACTTTGTGCCATCCTATTGCTTATTGATATCTTTCCTTCTAAAGGAAAACAAGGAACATAATCAGTATCAAACGAATCAATAGTTACATCATATATTGGAAAGCTTATAATGATACGGATGAGTGAACAAGGATCCACACCTCTTTTCTCATTTTATAAATATTTCGACTTGTAGATCTTAATGCATAAAACTCTCTATATATTGTGAGCTTGTTGATTTTCATTATACAATCAGTATATATATAGTGTTATGAAATATTTGTTATATCATTATTCACATTAGAAACAATTGTAAATTGGCTATCTTTATTCATGTATGAATTTATATATTTGGAAATATAAATGATATTCAGAAGTTTAACTAATATTATGAATTGAATTAATTAGCATATTTATTTATATATTTTCATAGAAATAATTAAAAAAATATTGTTTGTAGTGAAAAATTGTTAATCAAATTTCAAACTTATTGATTTATATATTATTATAGAAACAATTAACAAATATTCTTTATATTTTTAAGGGAAAAATATTTTTATATTGAAACACTGTTAATCAAATTTAAGAATTTCAAGTATTAGTTTATCAAAAACATAAACATGAAAAGTGGTATTAACGGGAACGTGCCTCAGGACACGTCCCTCATGCTAGTATATATATACATATATAGATATATATATATATATACATATATATATATGTATGTGGTTATTGTTAGTGAAAAAATTTAATTGATGAAAACTATCACTAAATTCAAGATCTCATGTTAAATCATCAAGAAAAAAAATTAATCAGAAGCGTATCTGAATCCATGAAGATAAATTAGATAATGATGAAATTTCCTAAAATGCTTTACGGATTCTCTGGGGAATGAGGAGAACAAATATTACATATATGATTTGACTTGGGGACTACAACCCTTATAATGACCTTTATATACTAACTTAAATTAGATTATCATCAACCCTAATTTAATTAGTATTGGGTTTCTACTCATTAAAGCTCATACCCAATAGATATATTTAGAGCCCAATTAATATATCGCTTATTTGATCATATTAAATTAGATAACCTATAATATAATTGTCATTTAATATGTAAGCCCATAATAGGAAATAATAAAATCCCTAACAGTTATAACTTTTTTATATATTATTTAGAACGATGGATAAGTCTAGGTGATACAATAGAGAAATATTCAGACATATTTTTCGTAAATCCCTCAAAATCATCGCTGTCCACTCATTTGAATCAAGGGCTTAAAAGACCATGAACAGAGAACATGTTTCGACGTGAAATCCCCGTTTGCAGCTGCGAAACCAAATACAACCTTGTTTGGCAAAATATCTACCAAATTAACTTGGTGGGACAACTTGTTTACAAGAAGGACGCCATCTCGATTGAATCCTGTGTAGATAACACTCAAGAATTTCGATCTCGAATCGTAACTTATAGTTGCATTGTATACATATATCTTAGGCCAAGACTTAACGTTACAGGACCATGGTGCAGTTGCCCTAGAAACCATGGAGTTGACGTTTATACCGACGTGTTCCTGAATATCACCCGGATTGAAATCGTTCTTCAAAGTGTCGAATTCCACCGCGACGAACGGGGTTAGCGCTCGAATTGGTTTTTTCCTCATGAGTGACTAGGCCAACACAGCTCCCATCAGTGACTTAATTTTGGGAGATGGAATGATGGCTGCGCAAGGAAGAAGGCAATTCCATCTCCGGGCGCCCAGTTGTCGGAATGGATCTTGAAGGAGAATTGAGTGACGAAGTCGGCTTCCAATAGTACTCCCAAGGAGTTTTCCCAAAGGCGTATCGGCTGAAAGTACCTCACACGACCGATCTGTTTCTTTTTGTTTCTGGTGAGTTTTATGTAGGAATAATATAAGAAGGTGGCATTTCCCTCAACTGTTGTGTTAGCGTTCTGTTCATCTAGTGTTGGGTAATTGAATTCTAAGAGAGCTGAATAAGGGATACACATGAAAGATGTAAAGATGAACATGATAATCAAATGAGACTGAGTGAACTCTGGTGAATCCATTGTGAGCCATTGGGGGAGAGTTTGTTGTTTTTGTTGAGGCGTTTCTTTTGGTTTTGTTGTTGCACTAACACACATATATAACATAGATTAAATTAGTAGCTTTTTTTTTTCAACGGTATGAAAAAATATTTGTAATAAATCACTCTACTTATGGCAATTGACTGTTTCGATAATGTTGCGTTTGTGTGTGTGTATATATATGTGTAGCTAATAAAATTTGAATTTGTCTCTACGTTTGTTTTTAGGGATACTCTTATTTGTAGCCTAAACTTTAATGACGTTCTCATACTATTTTTAAAATTTTAAAAACTCGTAGTCTTTTAAAACTTAAATTAGTTCCAATATTAATCTTCTCATGTTGGCATTTTCGTTAATAATATACAAATTAAAAAGGAGGGTCGTTAAGTGCAGTCATATGAGATATATATATATATATATATATTTCACTTGTTCTTTTAATAAAACCTCTAGCAACAGAGGCTTAATTAGTGAGATTAATTCTTCTTTTACCATTTATTATTTACTATAAAAGTTCTAACAAAATGGATTAAGTGAAATTGATTCGAACTTTAAATAAAGAAGTTGGAGATTATAAAATAGAAATAAACCTAAAATTTGAATAGCATATAGATGACATCAAAATTTTCTTTTAATAATTTCTTTTACCATACTATTTCTTGCCATAGTGACCCGCAAACAATATTTAGGCGTCACCATGATTATCAGTGATAGTATGAAGTTAAATTTTCACAAACGGGTTATATATATATATATATATATATATAATAAATGATAGTGATATAAATCAGTAGGTGTGCTAAAACATAGCACCCTCATCATCTACCATCCCACATTAAATAAAAAATACATTCTAAAAATATTATAAGAGTGAAATGGCGTTAGTGAGAAGCTAGAAGCCAGTGTTTTTGTTACGTATGTTCCAATAGACATTTTTAGACATTAATCAATTTAAAAATTGAAACAATAACCTCCCTCTTAATTAAAGAAGGGTAATAAAAATCTATCAAAAAACCACTGCAATTAATCCAGTTCTTGTCCTCAAAATCTGCAAAGAGGCAACCACCCTGATCAGGCAGCCAACAGCGACTGGTTGCTGACTCTGAGTCTAGTCCAAGGTATTCGCTTTCTCATTGATTTCCCTCTTGCTAATATGATCTGGTCATATTTCATGGAAAATGATAAAATAAGATAAAATAAAATAATATTAATTACTACGCTAGAACTTTTGGTATATGCTCTAGCTAGGCTGAATAATTTTCAGTTTTGGTTAATTAATTAATGAAATTGTTGTGTTGATTGGCTTAGTGATTACCGATTAATTTTTATTAGTTGATCAAAACGGAAAGTACCATTTAACTTTCTCACGTGTTGTAAATTTTCTTAAAAAGACAAAAAAAAAAAAGGTGTCATTTCATTAGAATCCCTATGATCAATTCATAGCTACCTCAACAAGGCGAAGAGCCATTTTCACTCTTTTGTTTCTTCACATCCATTTCTTTTGTTATTTATAAACTGAGGAAAAACGTCATTTAAATAGGATCTTTGTTTTTGTTTTTGTTTTTGTTTTTATATTTTTGCATGTCAACATCGAAAAGTAGAATTCAATTTATAAAGTTTCATGCTATTGTTTATGCATAGCCCAAACTTCATAGGGTTAACTTTAAAATTGTCCCCCAATGATAGAACTGGCCTGACTTTGACTCACAAACCACCACTGCGTTACAAAATTAGCCCTTCCATCAAGACATCGAGTAAAAATTGGATGGAAAACGATTGCACGACTCTCATATTAGGTATTCTGTTAAGGAAAATTGTGTTAGAATAGGATGCTTTAATTAATAAATACATGTCTTGTTTTTCTTATACATACATATATACATATATATGCTAAAGTAAGATACATAATGTTTCATTACTTTCAGATATATCTTTCGTTATATATATATATATATATATATATGTTGAATACCATATGTAATCTTAAGGGTTATAGTATAAATTGAATGTTCATCAATTAATGAATAAAGCTGGACACTTTATTCTGATAAGGTTACGATATTGTCTACTTCCAAATTGGTGAGACGACTTATCTAGGTCATAGTATTACTAAGTAGAGACATCTATGTATTTGGAATATATCGAACTGGACCATAATGGAATATGTTAGTAAAATCCATTTTGTTAATAAATAATTATTGTTCTTACTAGCTAGATGATTAATTTATGGAAGGACCTAAATCCTGAGTGATTAACAGACTCACATCCTTTATCCTGGGTCTCTTGAGTTGTGGATATGGGTGAGGACATTCAGTAAATTAATATCTCAGTAATTAAGAGATACACTATAATGAGTAATAGGGAACTTCATTCATATATATAATAATTGGAGATCAATAGCATCCCATTATAAAACCAGCCACTAACGGTATAGTTGATACTGTTGAAAACACCTATTGTAGTGTTTGCGACATGTGGAGGCTAGTATCTAAAGAAAAGTACAATAGAATAGTTCTAAGATTTTCGTTGTCTTTAATATGTTTGTATATACTTTTCTATATATGTATACCGAGAAGTGAATATATATTAGACGGTGTTGTGTATTTTCATGAGACTGTTTGATCGGGAATTCTAGACTTTATTCAACTATTTATGCTATTATATACTAAAGCATGTAAGCTAATTAAGAGAGTAATGATATAATAATGATAGGTCTAAAAGCACATTAAGTAACCTATTGGGAGTTCTCCTCTTCATATATATACATATATATTTACTAATTCAGCCATAAGGTAAGTGAAAGTTATATTTTAGCATCACAATAAAATAGTAAATATTATTAATGTATTAGATGAATTAATTTATTGCATAATGTTTAATTTGCATAAGGGATTGTGTTGTTACTGTAAGGCAAAAGTGTACGAAATTATATATTGCTGCATTTTCATGAGCATGATATAAGTCTAAAAACAATGCATGTACGAGAGACTACTAAGCTTTCATTGTACCATATAATTTTAGAAACTTGAAAGTATAGTGATTTTTTAGCTACCTTAATAGCCTAAGAAGAAGATTCTTGCAAACTCTTTTTGAAATGTATCACCATATTTATGCATAATTTTTTTTTTAGTTATAACATTGAGTGATTTACAGCTCCTTTTTTTGAACATAATAAAAAAGTTTGATTTTTTACTGAATATTTACTCATTACTTGGTTAACCTGAAATTGGAAATTATAGAAAGTTAGCACCTTTTGAGCTTAATTTAACGTGCTGGTAGTAGATGTGTTAGGTTAGGTTAGGTTGGCCTTTGCTCGACATGTAGCCCATGAGGGCATGGCTTTGTGGTAGGGATATCCAACCAAACCAAACTGCTTATTTTAAGTGAAGTGTAAATCAAACCAAATATATATTAGTTTGAAGATTTTCAAATCAAACCAAACCATTTAAGGAATAAAAACCAAACCAAACCAAACCGACTCTAATTGATTTGATTTGGTTTTTTAATTGGTTTAAACTAATATTCATCAATATCTTTTTAGTCATAAGTAAAATAGGATCAACAAATTAGTATGATAAACAATTATGTTTTTCTAAATCATATATATTAATTACTTAAAATCAATTAATATATATATTTCTAAATCATATATATTACTGACTCAAAATCAAGTATACAAATCAAAATAAAACACTCATAATTAAAAGTAAAACATTCTCAATAAAACTATAAATTTAAACCAAACTGTAAACCAAACCAATTAAAACTGTAAACCAAACCAATTAAATTGGTTATTTAAAAATTTAAACCAAACTAAATCAATTATTGTATGGTTTGGCTTGGTTTTATTGGTTTAATCGGTTTGATGAACACTCCTACTTTGTGGTGTACATGAATGGGCATTAGCTGCCTCCCACAGTTGTGTGCATACTAGAAAACCAAATTAATAAAATAAAATAGGAAATTTAGGAAATTTGGTTAGGAGAAAATTAAATCCCAAAATTTAAATGTGAGAAAATTTTATGTTGAGTAATTATTATCGAATTTGAATTTTTTTGGGTAACTACCGAATCCCTATTTTAGGAAATAATTAAAAAACGGATAATTATAATCTATTTTAAGTTTTCGGTAATTACGTGATCTTATTTTGTAGAACTTAAAATTATTAAATTTTATACATTAAAAAAAAGTAATTTTGGATATTGATATGAAATCGGGAAACCACCACATCTTCTCTTGCGAAATAAGATGCTATCAAAATTTGAAAAGTTGTGAAATTGTCCGGATTTAAAATTTCGAAATTAAAATTGGGAATGTGGATATGATATGAAAAGTCAAAGTAAATTAGATATTAATTTTAAAATTGATTCAAGATTAGCCGAATTTGAATTTTGGATATTTAAATTTAAAAAGTCAAACTAATTTAAAAAATTATCTTATAAAGATCTTATAGATGTTTCATATTTGAATTTTCCTTAAAATTAAAATTAGGAAATTTCCTTAATTTAAAATGTGATTTTAGTTAATATTATTATGCTTAATTAATGTTGCATTTTGATCAATATCTATGTATGCGGGCATGACAATGCATCAGAATAGAAAAACTATGTTTGATGTATGCAGTGGTCCTTATCAAACTAGAAAGGTTCAATGCAACTTCATTATTTAACATTACATGCCGGACATAATTTTCAATATTCGCAAATTAACACTGTTTTAGAGTAAGAACTTTTTACATTTATGATGATATATATGATATGAAGTTGGATTACAGTGGTCGTTAATAGTAAATAGGGTTTTTTTTTTTTTCTCCATATGTATGGTTAATAAGACTTGTATTATTATTTGACATTATTATAATAATGGAGATTTTCATATGTGTATTATTTTCACTCTGGACCATTTTGTGAATTTGAGCCTTCTAATAGATAATAAAACACATGAAAAGCCACCCTTGGGAGAACTGAAAATAATACTTGTATAACAAACAAGTACTTGTGAACAAAATAGGTATTGTGGTCGCTTAATCTTGACAGTTTTTACTTGGATTATCACTGTGCATCTGGCTCACTAAGTAAACGGCTAAGATAATGATCATTATATGTGTGCCAGATCGATCGGATCTCCAAACCGGTCCAAGAAGAGCTATCAATAAAAGTTTTAACGTATTGCTCAACCTGGTGTGATAGGTCAAGCATGCATATATTAATTTGTAGCCCCTTCTCTCCTTTTAGTACAAGGGAAAAGATTATTTCTCATTAATTGACAGCGAATATTGTCCAATTTATATTTGATCATGTGCCATTATCAATGGATAAATTGGATAATTAAAGGAAAAAGTCGAACCTCTTAATATTGGATGCTCTTGGAAGCGTATTATACATATACATTTATACTCCCATTACTCTATATATATATATATATATATATATATATTCATATACATCAAACATGATAATTCATCATAAATAAAAGTTGCATGACGTAAAGGATGGGACCACGTAGGTCGAGTTTCAAAATATTGTCAACCTTTAGTGAGACTTTGAAGGCCATATATATATATATATATATATGCATGCTTTTAAAGGTGGCATATATATAAATTAAAAGAAGAGCCAAACGTAGCAAGTAGTAGCTCCACGGGGCAAAACAAACAAGAGAAGGAAAAGAACAAGAGGATAAAAACACTGCAGCCCTGATGGTGGGCAGAAGAGGACGATGACCTTCCTTTTATATTTGGCTTTGCTTTTTAATTGATCAGCTTTTAAAAGAGGAATTTCATCAAAAGAAAAAAAAAAAAGAAGCTTTTAAAAGAGAAACACGACAGAAGAGTTTGAATTAATGATATAGTTCAAATGTAAAGGAACAAACTAGCAGGGTTATTTATGGAAATAACTATATATATACACACACATATATATATATATATATAAAAGGAAAAATAAAAAAAATAAAAGACCCTTATTAGTTATTACTACTTCACTACCACAGCTTTGGATGCCAGGTTTTGCATGACTTTACACGAAAAACAATGGGGGTGGAGGTGTTTGTTTTTTGCTTTTTTTGGTTTTTGCTTTCATGATTGCCCTGCAGTCTCGTCTGAAACAAAATAAAATAAAATATATATATATATAATAAAATAAAAAAAGAATAAAGCAATACAAATCTCATTTCTTGAATGTGTCATTATTATGTCCGCACTACCTATAAGCTCACTCTATGGCTTTGCTTCACCAATTACAGACAAATGGTCTAGCTAGCGGGATTTTATCGAAGGTTGTAGACATGAATAAATACATATATATATATATATATATGTACCATGATCAACATTAATTATATAGATTGATGTTTTTTAAGACTTAATCAGTTATATATTTGATTAAGTAAAGACTTATGGTCCATTTTGATCATAGTTTTGAAAAGTAAAATTGAATAATAAATTTAAATTTCTATGTGAGAATATTATAAAAAATAAAAAATAAAAAACTTTTTAAATAGTCCTCAAATTGTGGTTTCAAATAGAGTGTAAAATGGAGACCATTAATTATGCTTGTTAATCGTATAGAATTACTAAAGTTAAAAATGAACATTCCAAAACTAGTATTAATCAAAATTCTTTCTTCTTAAACTACCCTCTTAATGTTTTAATATAGATGTAGCTTCATTCTATTCCAATGACTAACCCAAACATTATAATTGCAAAACCAATATTAATTTTAATCTTCAACAAAGCAATATTGAATAAATTATTCAACTCATTTCTATTCTTATATATGATAATATACTCCTATTGTCATTCACATTTTTAATCTTATTTTATCAAATAAAGCACCAAGTAATAGCTTTGTTAAAGGGAGAAGTACAAATTAAAAGATTTATTAGAATTTCAATTAAAACCAAGTAATAGAGTTGTATTTAAAAGATCTAATTAAAATATCTATATTTGAATTTTGTAACTAAAAATATGAACCAATCTTCTAAGTAAAAGGATTTTGATTAAACCAGTTTAACCATCACATGCTTAAATCTCTTTTGCTGATATATATGTGTGTATATGTATATATACACACACACACACATATTACTACCTAGAGATAATATTAAATTGACATAATATAAATCCCCCAATAGGTGTATAAATATTAAAATCAACTTTAGCTTTCAGTAAATGAAATGACCAAACTAACATAACACCCTCCAATAAAACATTATTAATCTAAAAGTAAAATATGACAATTGAATTCCAAGTTTAAAATATATTTAAAAAAAAGGAAATAAAAAAATAATAGAACTTGTATTCATCAAAGAAGGAAAAAGAGAGAGGGAAACTAGTTCATGGAGTTAAAGAAATAATAATAATAATATATATATATATATATAAGGAGTAAAAAAAATATTGGATTTTGGAGAATTTGGTGATATGAACAATGATGACTAGTTACTACTTCTTCAACAAAGAAACAAACTCGAAATTATTACTAGAATCTGCATATACATACTCATGGCCAAATGATTGTCCGAAAGGGTCTTGTGATGGAAAACAAGAACAAGAATAACTGTAGTTATATGAGAAAAATATCAAGTTTTAGTAGAGCAAAAAAAAAAAAAAAAAAAAAAAAACTGTATACAATAAGCACAAAACCATGCTAAATATATCAACAGAGAAAGATACATAGATATATATATATATATATATATATAAATCCTTTGAGTTATGGTCTGATTTTGTGTTTCTTTGCCATGCTCTCACCTATTGGAAATGGGATTTGGGCCACTTGGAACTTCATGTACGCTAGCATTGAAGACACTTTCTTGCCGTGGCAACGGCGTCCGACGAGCTGGTCGATTCCGTCCCGATCGCCTTCTTTGACCCGGTGGACGGACATGAAGGGCAGTAGTAGTATTAGCTACGCCAATCGAAACACTTCGTCGTAGCGGGAGGGTTGTTGAATTTCCGATGCCATGTCTTCTCGTTGTCTTATAAGCTTTTGTGGGATGAAACAAAATTAGGATAATCAAAAGAAAAAGGACAAGAACAATGGAGGGTTTAATAGAAAGAGAAATTGTATGGTTAATAGCCATGCATGAAAAATAAAACAAATTACTAAGTACTAAAGTCAATTATTTGTTCTACATTGAAGCTGAGAGATGATTTGGATGGAGAATAATGAAGAGGAAATGAAGTTGATTGGGTTTTTGAGATATGTATGGATAGGCCTACATAGCTGTGACTTTGTCATTTTTAGGGGTGTTACTTTAACTACAAAACGAATGAATTATTTAAACGAGGCGAAGAGAGAGAAAGGCCTAAAATACCCAAAAAAAAAAAAAAAAAAAGCGACTAGTGCCGTGGACTGCTTTAACAATGGCCTTTAGGTGATGTGATGGAAGATTATATAAATACTTGCTTTTATCAGTTGTCTCTCTCCTGTGCAGAAGGCGGTGAGAAATTACAATTCAACAAAAACAAAAATGCATTAAATGAGTAGAGTAGTTTGTTTCTCTGTAAATATAAATATATATATATATATATATATATACACAGAAAACTTCTTGTATTTAGTCATTACAATTTTTTATTTAAAAAATTTGTAATAACTAACTGATTTATATCTAAATTTTTAATAAAAACTCTTGTCGTATAATAATAATATTTTAATATTGATGATATAAAAGATATGTATATTAGTAAAGATTGTTATAATAAAATCGGATATCAGCTCATTTTAAAGATTGTTATAATAAAATCGGATATCAGCTCATTTTCATATATACATGTATGTATATAAAGATATAGATATAAATATTTATATTTGTGGGGGACAGAGAGAGAGTTTGTTTGTTTGACTTTGGATGACCGTGAGGGAGGCAACCTATGTAGTCCCCGGGAAGACGAAAGAGAGCTCAACTTGGGAAATATGGGCCTAAGAGACAAACTCAAGCTATCAAAGTTATCTTGGATATATCCTAGCAAAAAAAGTTATGTATCTTGGATATATATTAATTGATCAAACAACCAGAGAGTTAATTTTACTCCCAAAGTAGGGTCCTCAAAATTAAAAATAATTATAAAAAAAAAAAAAAAAAAGTTCTGAAACTTGCTCGTGGTTCCTCGTCTAGGTTAAGTAATTTTTCGTTTTTTTCATCTATAAAATTTACACCTTAAATCCCTAGGTTTTGATAAAATTCCCCAATATAAAGGAAGAGGAAAAATGGGACTACTATTCAACCTTTTTGATTTAAGATGTCTCCTAATAAACTATTAAGAGATAGATAGAAGTGAATTTAATCGGACTCTCCTCTTTAGAAACTATTCTTCCACATATTTTCTTCATAAACAAACATGGATGCTCGTTTGCTACCACCTGCTAATTAGGAGTGCACTCTTACTAGCGATCTACTTATCATAGGCTTTCCAATCTCACCCTTGCTACCCCTCAGCTTCGCGGTCTATGGACGCTCTTCAAGTTATAAAAACACCCAAAATACATCATCTCACTCGGTCTGTTGAAATAACTTTTTTTTTCTTTTTTCTCTTTCTTCTTCCTATCCACAACTCTTTGTTTTCTTTTTTGCCTTCAATAATAATAAAAATAATAAAAATTAAAATAATAAAACTTTCTTTTTTTCCTCAAAATTTTACTTATTTATTTATTTTTTATTATATTTATATATATATATATTTTTTTTTTTTGAGAAAATCCTATCCACAACTCTTGTACCTTTGACGTTGTGGTAAAGTGACAACACAACCAGCCACCAAGGTACAAAGAGTGTTGTCACCTCAGCATCTTATGCATATTATTTGGCGGAATAAGCAAAATCCAGTGCGACAATATTTTACATATACAGTGACAAATAATAAGCAAAATGCATATTATTTGGACTTCACCGAGATAAATCGTGATGGTTGTAATTATAGTTTAATAATAATTTTATACCTGATTTTATTTGATGTAGAGTTCGAATCCCCAACTTTTAAATTTAAAAAGAAGAAAAAAAAAATAGTTTATTATGATTGTCATTTGGTCAATAAATAACCAATCAACCAAATTGACGTGAAACTTGATTAGATCTACTTGTATTATACTTTCATTATATGTAGCTACATAAAAATAAAAATAAAAAGGGTTTTTGCTAATAACTTTCTTTAACGAAGTTTAATAATTTGTTATTGCTGGTTTGTTTTGTTTTTGTTTTTTATTTTTCTTTTCTTTTTTATGTTTCACAACATTCTTAAAGACTGTCGACTCAAAATCTCCACTTGAATGCCAAAAATATTTTCTAGCAACTGGAATTTTTCTTTTTGTTTTGATTTTGAAATAGAAGCAAAATCGCAGTTCACATTATTTACAAAATTTACAGGTGATTCATTTCTATAAAATCTATGGGGAGAAAATGCAAATGTACCATCACTACATTTGAGCACCTAACTCTTTGGAATTTAACTTTCTATTGCCAGAACTATTTGAAAATAAAGAGGAAAAAAAAAAGGAAAAAAAACAAAAAAACTATGCTGCCTAATCGCCTCCGGAAGAAAATGCAAATGTACCATCACTAGGCCTCAGCTAGTTTCAATCGCGGAACAATGTTCATCGACTGAAGTTCCTGCAAGAAGGAATTTAGAAGTAGAGATATGTTACAATTAGTAGAACCAACCAACTAAAGAAAATCCATGCAACAATATATATGAAAAGAAAATGGTATTACCCTTTTTTTTTTTTTTTTGAAAAGATTACGAAATTTAAAATGCAATATAATACAAGGACACAATCTCTCTAAAGAAAATATGTGAATTCTAGAAAGCACACTCAAAAAACTCAGTTTTTACCTGAATCAGGAGCTTGCATGCGTATGGTAGCTTCATAGTAGAAATGTTTGCCCCGTTTTTACATGATGAACAAACTCCGGTTTTAAGCTTATGGTTGTAATATCCCAGCAAACCACAAACCCTGCAAACCTGTGTCAGTGTGAAATGATATAAGTGTTTGCTAAAATGGAGCACTTGTACCGAAAATTTAAGATAAGAATGCAAGATACTAAAGACACTAGTATTTTTACAATGAAGAGTAATGTTTAAGAAGTTGATTTCACTTTACCTGAACATCAAAAGGATCACTGGAAACCATTAGGCGCTCGAAAATCAACATACTCGCTCCATGTGCAATCAAACAATCACGTTCCATTTCCCCTACACGTAAACCTGATAAACAAATATGATCAGAATAAGAAATTACTTTGAAAAAAAGAAATTTATCTTTTCACATGTACAAGTGTATCTGTGCATATTTACAAAGATATATCGAAAAGAAACTTGTAAAGAAAAACAAAAACAAAAAGAAAAGAGAACCTCCATTCCGAGCTTTCCCCTCAGTCGGTTGTCTTGTTAGCATGACTCGAGGACCACTACCTCGAGCATGCATTTTATCCAAGACCTAAAAGTTACAAAGTCGGAGGTTATTTTTTATTGAATACAAAGTTGGAGGTTAGTAAAACATAGATAGTTCAGGAAAAAAAAAAAAAAAAACAATAGGATCAATATGCTTCAAGTCATTTGAATCTAACCATATGCTTTAGCTTCTGGTAGTATATCGGTCCCATGAAAATATATGCTTGTACCGGGCAGCCTGTAATACCTGAGAAGTAAAATGAACCAAGAATTATGGCGATTCAGCTACAATCAAGAAAAATTAATGGTAAGTTGTTAATTTTTTGCTCTTTTCAATATCAAAAATATATATATATATATATATGTATATCAGATTTAAACCATCTCCTTCGAGTAAAAATGACTTTCAAAAGAAATTGAGACAAACCTGAATATATGAAGTCCTTGCCATTGTAGCTAAACCCCTTCTCCACAAGTGTTTTACTGATGAAATTCGAAAAAGGTGGCTAAGAGAAGGAAAGAAATTATAAAAAGAAAAAAGGATGTTAAATGAAAGAGGCAAAACACCTTATATCCTCTACTTTGTCTGCATGACCACTTGGTTCCCCAAAGGCACTACCGTAATGGAATCGGCCACATGAAACTCCAGCTTTGCCCCCAATAAGCTCTATCATCTTCCCGACAGTCATACGACTGATGATAACAACAAACATTATTAGTAAAACGACATAGAAATCAGGAAACAAATAGGTGTGTTGACAAGATTTCTACGTCACTGAATAACTGGCATAATATATCTCACCACCTACATACTAGATGTACTTAAGAGTCGGTGCAACTCAAGCGTTTGTATGTTCAATCATTATCTTCCCATATTTTTTGTCTCAGCAACACAACAAGGTCCGTTAAATTGAAAACACTTTTTTGTTTCGTGCTTTCCCCGAGTGGGGCACACCAATAGGGCTTCTTATTTTTTTGCTGCAAAGTCCCTTGACACCTTTCTTAGTGAGCACTTAAGTCGTACTCGTAGATCGTAGTTCGATCGAATATAAGATGCACACTCCTATAATTTATTTATCTTCCCCAATTCAGAGTATAAATAGACCAAAGACCAGGCTTGAAGAAGCTGCTTTGATAGAACCAGGGACAATCTATCTATTAACTGGTAAAGGTACCCCCCAATAGGAAACCAATGAGAAAGAATCACCCATAAAAGATGTGGAAGTAGGGATTCCAGCAAAAAAGGGACTAAGTAGAGAAGTAACTAGGAGAATCTAGCAAGAAAGAAAGGTTCTTTAACGAAGGGTAAGCTGAAACCATGAGCGTAGTTGTAGTCACTAATTATGAAAGAGGAAAACCACTACTTTGTGCTATCAATTGAGTGTTCAAAAAGAACATATCAAATGTATGTTTTTTGCCATATGAGGTCTTGACCTACCTAAGGGATAGCTGAAGGCAAGTGAATTGTAAGAAAATCAAATAAGATGGATGTTAAATTACAGATCATCTCATTTCACACAGTAACGAGATCTATGTATCAATTCCATGACCGTCGTCTAGTGCTAGAAGCAGGAAAAAAAATTTACCTCGGAAACCCATGAGGATTCATGATTAAATCAGGGCAAATGCCACGCTCGGTGAAAGGGAAATCTTCCTGCGGAACAATGGTGCCACAAACGCCTTTCTGCCCATGCCTGCTACTGAATTTGTCACCAACCTAAGTTCACGAAATCAAAATTAAGAACAGCATACTTTAAAATTTAGATAAGATTCTAATACAACGCAAAAACCAAACTCTCTTACCTCTGGTCTACGAGTATGACGTATCAAGAATTTTATGCATAAATTATTAGTCTTGTCAGAATAAAGAGCCACTTTATCCACAACACACGACTCTCCTTCAGCACCTTTGAATGTTTGATAAGAAGGCTTATAGTCACTGCATATACTAATAAAGGTAAGAAGAATACACAACAATTCAAGAGTAACACACAGATATATGTTTGTGTGTGTATGTGTGTGTGTGTGTGTGGCAGCAGTGCTAAAAAGCAAATAACTGACCTATCTGTTAATCTAGTCCTCGGTGTCCCCTTTGTAACTTTTGGTGATTGCTTGTTGATATAGATATCGTTTGGTCGAATAATTTCACCTGGTGCCGCAATTCCATCATCGTCCAACACCTACGAAAGCAAATTAATTACATGACTGGTCACTTTGGTTCATAGTTACAATATTAGCTCTTCTTGTCAAAATTTATGATTTGATACAACAGGCAAAGAAAATATATATAGCAACAAATATTTTGGTACGCAATTCATATTGTAACCATTACGGACACACTATCAAGTGCAAATTGTAGGGGACAAGGGACGAGATGAGATAAAGTAGCAAAACGCTCGCATGTTCACAGAAAACAGGATGACATAACACGCCCAACAATTACTTCATAGCAAAGAAAATAACACAATGCTAGAGGGCACTAGTGGTGTCCGATACAACACACTAATAGTTTGGGACCATATGTGAGACCCACTTTGTATTAGTCATGGTGCTCAACACCAGTATTGTCCTCAAGCATTTTTCAAGAAAATTCTTTTTATAACTATTCTAAAATACGTATGCATGTGATGTACATCTTGCAACAATGTTAAACCAGAGGAGAAGTCCTAGAAAGTCTTGGGCTAAACACAATATTTCACTCCACAAAATGTTTTAACAAATAATTATGAACACAAACAACAAATATTCATAGAACTATTTTAGTGTAAAGACAAAAGGCAAAACTGTACAATTCATATTGTAACTACTACCTGCATCCTTGCGGCATCACTTCCTTCTCTATCAGGCCTAATTATCCGGTCTTGAGTGTTATTCTCATACTTTTGATTGATGGCAGAAAGCCTATTCATTAATAACACCCAATATAAGGAAACAATAATCTACAATGTAACTATAAGTATTAGTTGTACAAAATATGTAATGATGCTTAAAGTCCGTCCAATCAGCAAAAAATCAAAATAAGAATAAAAAAAAAAAAATGAAGACGATTGAGAACCTGTTCATGACAATACAACGGCCAAATCCACGATCTAGAGATGCCTTGTTAAGGACAATTGCATCCTCTATGTCGTAGCCACTATAACTCATCACTGCAACAGTTGCATTTTGCCCTGCTCCGAGCTTATCATAGCCAACCTGAAAGTATAGTAATAAGAACCCATAGTAGACAGTTTCTGACAGAGTCTCACGTAAAACATATTACTAACCAACTCGATTGTTCTCGTTGTCAATAGTGGTCTCTGCGGATAGACTAAAAGATAGAGTAAAGTGTCCATCCGGCACAACTACAAAATCAAGATAGCACGCTTGTGTTAGTTGCACATAAGCATGTAAATATGCAATGCAAGCACACTTAAATCTAAAAAATAACCAAAAAATAAAAATAAAAATAAAAAGCCAAGCAATCTAAATAAATTTAAAAATAAAAAAGAAAAAGAAAAAAGAGAGATGAAGACAAAGGACATGGACAAAACAGAACGAATACAAAGTAGACATAAACATGCAATACAATCTCGGAATGATTTGGGGAAAAAATTTCATTTCGGTAAAAATTACAATTTCTTCAAATTCAAGAAATTTCAGATTATACAGGAGAAAACAATGTATGATCTCTTGGGGCTTTATAAGGGAGATCAGGATAACATCAACATCAATATACTACGGCAACTTTTAGTCGACAACTTGAAGCTTTATAGGAAAAGTAGAGCTTTAGTATAATAATCTTATCCTAATTCCAATGAAAATCTTTCACCAATTTCTCTAAAATCATTGGCACAGTTCTAAACAGAGATATAGTGGGTTAGATACTTGCAATCACTGGTACAATCTATCCCTCAAAAGACAAGCCCTCGGCTAACAGTCGAACCTCTTTGGTTTCCAAAGCTCTAGCATAATAGGATTGTCATTAAGATGGATTCCCGGAAAACATCCTCGAGACTAATGAACATGTTTTCACCTTTATCAATTGTAAGACCTAATATTAGATTGGTTTAAACCATCTTAAGTCTTCACAAAATTAACATGTATAGCATACTTGATATACATTGTTAAGGCCACATTATATTAACTTAAATCTTTTGGAAAACTAGCAACTAATACAAATCTTTTGGACAAATAGCAACTATACGTGAACAATTTATTGAATGATTCAAGTTGCTCTAAAAAGTTATCAGAAGATGGCACATGAATTCTTCATATATCAAACGAAGGTAATAAAAATTTTCCTTGTCAATGAGAGGAAACCATGGATTGCAAAACAACTCGAAAACCACAGAAGAAGAAAAAATAATAATAAGAAAAAGAAAGAACAAGAAGGAACTACATGGGAAAAGAAAAAATGCATACATACATACATACATATATATATATAAATATATTAATACTTGCCTGGTTGTATGCGATATTTCCCATAGCTTGTTTTCCCATAGCACACTGTACATTTGGGACAAGTCAATAAATTGAAATCATGAAACATAAAAACTTTTCAACTTAAAATGTAAAAGGGGGTAAAAGAAACAAACCTGGTAAGTATTTCTAGGAGACTGGTTATGATGAGGATATGGAATCAACCCGGCACAGACACCCAAGATGGTGAAAGGTTCTATTTCGAGATGGGTTGTTTCCGGTTCAACATTTTTTTCGTACAATGCAATCTTCAATTAAGATAAGTAATCATGGATTAGTAACGCTTTGAGAATTTAGCATCTCGAATGCTACAACATTCTGTGGAAAAAAAAAAAAAAGGAACATGCCAGAGTATTGTTCTCCTCATTAACATCCAGGTACTCAATCAACCCCTCACGCAAGAAATCATCAAATGTGCGGACTCCATCCTTTAAAAACAGAAAACAAAGCATGTTAAACAAGAAACGTAAATATTTTTTTCAAGAAGACAAAAAATAAAAGACTTACAGCCAACTCCTTCATATGATATTCTTTGACCTTTGACACCCCTTTGTCCACAATGACCAATGGACGGCAAACTCGACCTCCATCAGAAGCAATGTATACACACCGCTGCTTTATTTTTTTTGTCAAAGTTTAGTCATTTGCTTGCTTGCAATAATATGTTCCAAAACTAGCATGCCAAACTTAAATGCATTGGGTTGGGGATTAAATGGCAAGATAGAAAAGTTACCTGCTTTTCATTGACGAAGACACTTACAAACTCTCCAACTTTTCCTGTTCTACGCAATGTTCTAATTGCAGAAGCAAAAGCCTACATAGGAAGTAAAAAAAATGGATAAATCGTTGAAAGTAAACAAATAAAAAAATGAAATGAAATAGTTACATACGTATTAGTCAATGTACGTACCTGTGGCCTCCGGTGCTTACCAAGTATATTCCCATTCAACACAACAAGAAATGAATCTGGAGCATGAAGCTCTTCACCGGAGAGAAATGCCAGGTCCTCAACACCCAAAGCATAGCACTAATCCAAAAAAAAGTAAGGTAAATAGTAGTATCATCAAATACTAGGCATTTCAAAGGTATTTATGAACTGATAAATTCAATTAAAAAAAAAAAAAAAAACGTTTTTCCAAGTTTGACTTGTTAAGGGGGTCAGGTGTTTTGCTTTATAAATAAGGAAAATATTTCATTAAATAAAACAGAAGGAGAATAGAGGACTTAAAGACAAAAAGAACAACTCCTAGAAAGGAAGATATTGCAAAAAGAAGCGTAAAGAACCCCCCTCAACACTTATAAGACAATCCAACTCGGAAGAATAAACCAGATAGTTGTTCTGCCCAAAAGAAAATAAATAAAGGCCGTAATAATCTGGCTAATTTATTAGTTAACACAATTAAAAACTCCATGGACATTTAAAAGTTTTAGTAATGGAAAACATACTAGAGTAATTAATGGGCCTTCCTCTTCATCAGTTGTCACATGAGTCATAAGCGCCAAATTTTTCACAAGTCCACACGCTTCGCCTTCTGGAGTATCGCAGGGGCAAAGCATACCCCACTTATTGCCACCAAAAACAACAACACAGATATTCAAATCTCAGGTGATAACTGATAAGCCTCCCATCCGCTTTACATACGCAAGTAAAATCCAAGAACTACATGTTTCAAGGTAATGCTTTTAACATCACTCTTTACCTGACTAGGTTGCAACGCTCTTGGACCACTTACTTTCCTTGACTTCTCAAATTGAGGAAGGATTCTCGTCATATGGCCTAGAGTGCCTATAAAGGACAACCTAGCCAGAACCTGATACAAGGATTAGCTATAAGCACAGGGCTTTATAAACGAAATTTCAAACGAAGAATTAACAAAGGAAATGATGCAAATATTGCATATACAAATACTAGAATGTATGTAAATATGCTTCCATGTTGAATTCCTTTAATGCACTTGAAGGGTTTTTTTTTTTTTTTTTACTTGATAAGAAACAAAAAATATGTTGACAATTTTTGTTTAAAAAGTGTACAATAGAGGACAAGGAGTCCTCGCTCAACAGAAAACAGAATAATAAAACCCGTAACAGGAAAACGTTGATAAAAGTATCCATTAAGTCTAATGTCTGAAGGCAGGAGGCTTAACGTCCATTAGATCTTAGAAACTCTCTCTTGAAATTATTCTTTCACTTTCTAAGTGGAATATACAGTAAATAGCACATTTACGGAAGCTAAAATAATTAAATGGAAAATTTATGAAACTGTTGAAGTAAATGGCTCATTATGCTATAAACTTTTTTTTAGCTTCAGTAAATATGCTATTTACCACTTTCGGGCCACTCTCTAATTGAACATCGCCCTTTTACTGCTTTCGAGTCTTTTCATTTCATATAGTAGTTAGTAAGTATTCCTCACTAAGTTAGTTTAACATTTTTCCCAGGCTTGTAGGCAATACGCATATGACATAATATGTGCACTTGTGTGATTGTTCTCGGGTGGCTCTCTGTGATTGATTTCATTGATTGTTCTCCATTGTGGTTCTGTCGGTGTCTTGGTTCGAATTGATTCATTTGTCTCATTCCATGAATGAACACAAGCAAACGCCAGAATTAAAAGTAAGAAAGGAAATTACTGTGGAAATAGACAAACCTGTGTCATGCCTTTCCGGTGCATTTTAAACCGTTTAACATCCCAATTTCCAGTGGAAAGGCTCCTCTCAAGGCCATCTGTTATTATAGGTCTGACTAACAACTGCATTAAGATAGAGACAACCAAAAAAAAAAAAACTTTATTTTATAAAATAAAGGTACAAGTTGATATGAAGGTTGCCAGTCGAAGACTTGAAGTTCCATTTGAAATTTTTTTCATATAATATTAGCAGCACTTACCTGAGAAAAATCAAACCGACTTGACCTGCTGCGGTGTGACAAAACATGATCCACAGCCCTCCTAACATCAGTAATCATTGACTTGAACAAATGCTGAAATAATAAGATCATCGTTTAAATAATGGTAACTAAAAATGAAAGATTAAAAATCAAAGCATTATACAACAGAAGAGAGCGCAACGAAGCATACCTCGAAAAGAAGAGAAATAAGCTGACCAGATAATTCCAACCTCTTGTTCCCCACATAATCCTAAAAATAAAAAATAAAAAATAAGAAGCTGAAAAGAATTGGTTTAGTGTCCATAAAACATAACTTTTTCAAATATCGAAAATTTTTACAAAGTAGAGGAAGATATTTCAATACCAAAAGAAAAAAAAAAAATCAGAGAACAACAAACATGTAAAGTCCTTCTCTTGATGCACACAAAGAGCTGTCCTATATTTGACTCCCTATCCCAAATCATATCATAGACCTCCTCTCTCCCTTAAACCCCCCCCCCCCCCCCCACACAAAAGAGTGCTAGAACAGCAACCTTGCCTAGCAGAATATCCTCTAATAAGAAAGCTGGCTCCGAAACCTCCATGGACTCCCTATCAGTCAAGTTTTGAGAAATCTTGAAATCCTAAGAACACTCCACTATTACACCTTGGAACAAATTTGAAACAAAGAAAGAGATTGGTTTGCCATGAAACAATGATAATTTAAATAAGGCTGGAAATTTGTCTGAGGAAGGAATTTCCCCACCAACTATATATCCTCACAAAACTTAATACTATCCCTACTTCCTGCTTTCCATTTCACGTGTTTGAGGTACACATTTTCCACTGATTCTACAGCTTTCCATGGACAACAGTGTGTGAATCTTGCAGCTGACCCTGAGTGCCACAGATTTTCTTTGAGACCATCTTTGCTTACAATGACTTTATACCATAATGACTCGTCCCAGGGGAAACTCCGAAGCCATTTACCTAGCAAAACTTCATTCCTCTTCAAATTGTTCCCTATTCCATACCCCCTTTTCTCCATTGGTCTTGCAATCCGCTTCGAAGCAACTAAATGATCTGCCTTATCATTGTCACAGCCTTTCCATAAAAAGTCCCTCATGAGCTTCTTGATCTCATCTACTAATCCTTCGTGAATTTAAAAAATGGACTGGTAGTTATGGGCAATGAAGACAGCACAGATTGGATCAAAGTTGATCCCCCACCCTTAGATAAATTAAGACTTTCTCCAACCATCCAAACTTTTTCCTACTTTTGAAACCACCAGTTCTCCCAAAAGGTTGATTGAAGGGGATTTCCTCCAGGAGGCAAACCGACGTACTTAACCAGCCAATCACCCACCGCACATCCCAACACTCCATCCAATCTAGACAACCTATCATCTTCAATATTAATGGCCAAAATCAAAAATTTCCTCATTCACCTTAAGCCCCAAAATGAGACAAATCACATTTAGAGTAATCAAAAAATTTGATACACTGTCTTTGTCTGGCAAACCAAGGAAAAAAGTATCATCAGCGTATTGCAATTGAGAAATCGGAACATGTGATCTTCCTACTGATAAAAGTTTGAACAACGCACCATCAGCTGCTCTCTCCATCATTCTACTTGGTACATCAGCTGTGACTGTGAAGAAGTATGATGATAGCGGATCACCCTCCGTAAACCTCTAGACCCTACAAATTTGCCTTGCAGCCTCCCATTGATCAACAACAAATATGATACCAATGACAAGCATCAGGAATCCACTTCCTCCATCTTGCCCCAAATCCCTTCCTATCCAAAGTAAGTCCAAAAAACTCCATTCCACACAAATGTATGCCTTCAAAATGTCTATCTTGAAAACTACCCCTTTCTTGCCAGTTGATCTATTCTCTTCCACTACCTCGTTCTCTATAAGAACCAAATCCACAATCTTCTTACCTGCTGCTCCTTGTACCTCCAATATCGTTTCCTCCGGCCCAACTCTTAATCTTTCCGAATGCACCTTGGAGATGATTTTGTAGATGATAGTAACTAAACTTATGGGCCTCAAATCGCTGATCTTGCATGAATTTAATTTCTTCAGTATCACATACATGTAGGTCTCATTAGTTACTGTTGGAGAATATAGGCATGTAGGGTACATTTAGGTGTGATTAATTAGGAAAGTGGTTGTTATTATGTTTGTACTGATTATATGGGCTAATTTAGGCAACTTCCTGATTTGGGGTAATTTCTATTGTTTTGGGAATTGATAGCTCTTTCCCGTTTTCCTAGCTGTAGTTTCCTGATTGTGTTCTCTCTGTATTTGCCTATAAAGTCTGGCTGTTTGTATTGTAAACATATGAAATACAATTTTCTGAATTCCCAATTCTTGTGATATGGTATCAGAGCATTAGGATTTTTCTTGGGAAAAATTTTTTTTTTTCATCACAGATTTCTTAGCCCTTCTCATAGTACGTTTCTGAGAAAAAAAAAAAAGAACCAAGATGTCAGAAGTATCACAGACCAGTGCACAACCAGAGGAACTCACAGCCCAAACGACTCCCGGAGATCTACAAAACATTCAGCCTGTGTTCAGATTGAATGGGACAAACTACTTGAAGTGGTCCCAATTTGTTCGGACTTTTTTAAAGGGAAAAGGCAAGCTCGGCCACCTTCTTGGAACAGGTCCTGAAAAAGGAGATCCGAAGTTTACTGCTTGGGACGAAGAAGACTCAATGGTCATGTCATGGCTTTGGAATGCTATGGTGCCGGAGATAAGTGACACTGTTATGTTCTTATCTACTGCACAAGAGATATGGGAATCAATTAGACAAACCTATTCCAAGGTTGATGATGCAGCCCAGGTATTTGAAATCAAGACGAAGCTTGCTGCAACGAAACAAGGAAGCAGATCGGTGACGGAATATGCGAATCTTCTGAAGAATTTATGGCACGAGTTGGATTACTATCAGGTTCTCGAGATGAAAAACAGTGAGGATGCCGCTGTTTTAAGGACATTCATTGAGAAGGACAGAACATATGATTTTTTGGCAGGTCTTAATGCAGAATTTGACCCTGTAAGAGTTCAGATTTTGGGAAAAGGAATATCTTCGTTAAATGAAGCAATTGCAGCCATTCGCGCCGAAGAAAGCAGAAGAGGAGTCATGTTGGACGTGCAACCAGTGGATGGATCTGCATTACTCACAGCCGGTGCTAATGACCTAGCCTCAGAAAAGAGTTTAACTGCTGCTGCCACTACAGAGAGCAGGAAACCTGACTCGAAAGGGACTGGCAAGAGTAACCTCGTATGCAATTACTGCAAGAAGAATGGTCACACAAAGGAGAACTGCTGGAAATTGCATGGGAGACCGCAAAATCATAATCAGCCCAACCGGAATTGGGGAGGAAAAAACTGGCAGCAAAAGGGACAAGCCTATGCCGCTCAGACCAACATCAATACTACCACCGACCAACCGAATTCTTGTAGGAGAGAGTTCAACAAGGAAGATATTGATCGGCTCAGGTTCCTCCTTAACTCACTTGAGAAGCCTTCAGGTGCTTGTTCATTGGCACTTTCTGGTATGTTTCTTGACTCACATGCTCTTAGTGTCTCAGATAGTATCTCAATTCACTCTTGGATTATTGATTCAGGAGCAACCGACCACATGACTTGTTCTTCCCATAATTTTTCCACCTATAGTCCTTGCCCTAGTAACAAAAAGATCACCATAGCTGATGGATCATTGATCACTGTAGCAGGCCAGGGAGATGTATTTCTAGGACCATCCTTAATTTTGAAAAATGTGTTACATGTGCCCAAGTTGACAACCAATCTTATTTCTGTTAGACAGGCTATTAAAACCTTGAACTGTAACCTCATTTTTTCAAAAAACTCTTATGTATTTCAGGACCAAGCAACGGGGAAGACGATTGGGCATGCTAAAGAAAAAGATGGCCTCTACTACTTCAAGCTTGAGAGTGGGAAAGTGAATGATAGGATCGGTTATCCATCCCTTTTACTGTCGGATTCATCCCCAAATAAAGACCAAATTCTTCTTCACCATTTGCAGCTTGGTCATCCTTCTTTTAGGACCCTTAGTTTGATGTTCCCTTCCTTGTTTAAAAATGTCGATTTGCAATATCTTCATTGTGATACTTGTGAATTTGCCAAGCACAAACGTGTTTCTTTCTCTCCAAGTAATAATAAATCAGTGTTTCCTTTTCATTTGATACATAGTGATGTTTGGGGTCCATCGAGGGTCACTAATCTTTCTGGGGCACGTTGGTTTGTCACATTTATTGATGATTGTACTAGAGTTACTTGGGTTTTTCTCATGAAACAAAAATCTGATGTGGCCCATATTTTCCAAACCTTTTATGATATGATAAAAACACAATTTGGGGTGAGAATTAAACAGGTGAGGACAGACAATGGGAGAGAGTATTTTAACCAAATTTTGTCACCAATTCTCAACAAGGAAGGAATAATTCATGAATCTTCTTGCATTGACACACCCCAACAAAACGGAGTGGCGGAACGAAAAAATGGGCATTTCTTGAAACTACCCGTGCCCTGCTCTTTCAAAAACACGTTCCTAAATATTTTTGGGGGGAAGCCGTACTCACTGCTACACACCTAATCAATAGATTACCCTCTAGAGTTTTAGGTTTTAAAAGTCCTTGGGAAACACTTTCAAACCACTTTCCAGATTTCCTAACCCCAAACAGATTGCCACCTCGGGTGTTCGGTTGTGTTGCCTTTACCCATATTCATGCTCAAAATCGAAGCAAGCTTGATCCCCGGGCACTTAAGTGTGTATTCATAGGATATGCCTCAACTCAAAAAGGTTACAAATGTTATCACCCACCTACTCGGAAAACTTACATTTCGGTCGATGTCACCTTTGTTGAACATGAGAGTTTCTTCCATCATCCTTCTCATCAGGGGGAGACAGCTTGTGATGAGAGTGATGATGTCGTAGACAATGTGCTTCATGTTGTGCCTGATCTTTCCCGGTCCCAGAGTCCAGATCTCACCAGCCGTGAACCTACACAATCACCTTTGTCTTCCCCTTCACATCAACCACAGTCACCTACACAATCACCTTTGTCTTCCCCTTCACATCAACCACAGTCACCTCCTAAAACTCCAAGACCGGCCGAGCCAATTGTCACTAAACCACTCCAAGTCTACTCAAGAAGGAAAGAGAGGACTAATCTAAGGCATGCCCAAGAGTCAGAGCCGGTGCTTGGGAAAGAAATTATTCAAGAAAATGACACCAACCAGGTAAATGTATCTATCCCTGTGTTTGATGAAAGAGAGTCAAACTTACCCATTGCACTTAGAAAAGGTACTCGACAGTGTACACAACACCCACTTTCAAACTTTGTCTCCCTTGAAAAATTTTCTCCTTCACATACTGCCTTTCTTACTCACCTAAACACAATAGCCATTCCTAAAACACTATCTGAGGCATTAAGTAGTAGGGAGTGGAAACATGCTATGAGAGTTGAAATGGACGCACTTGAAAAGAACAAGACTTGGGAGATGGTTGAGTTACCAAAAGGAAAGAGACCGGTAGGATGCAAATGGGTGTTCTCAGTAAAATATAATGCTGATGGATCTCTTGAGCGGTACAAGGCTAGGCTGGTAGCGAAGGGGTACACTCAGACCTTTGGTGTTGACTATCAAGAAACCTTTGCCCCAGTGGCAAAGATGAACACTATAAGGGTTCTCTTGTCTTTGGCTGCTAATTTTGAGTGGTCTTTACAGCAATTTGATGTCAAGAACGCGTTTCTACATGGAGATCTCGAAGAAGAAATCTACATGGAAGCTCCTCCGGGATTCAGTACCACAAAGAGGAATATGGTGTGCAAACTAAGGAAGGCATTGTATGGACTAAAGCAGTCGCCTAGAGCTTGGTTTGGTAGGTTCGCAAGAGCAATGTTAGCAATGGACTACAAACAAAGCCAAGGTGATCATACTCTTTTTATAAAGTACTCTGCTTCAGGGGGAGTCACGGCACTTATTGTTTATGTAGATGACATCATAGTTACTGGCAATGATCAAGAAGAAAGGGAGATACTTAAAGGTAAGTTGGCCAAGGAATTCGAAATGAAAGACCTTGGGAAGAAAGACCTTGGGAAGCTAAAGTACTTCTTAGGAATCGAAGTTGCTCGCTCTAAGGATGGGATCTTCATCTCACAACAAAAGTATGTGATTGATCTATTGAAGGAGACAGGGAAAACAGGTTGTAGACCAATGGAGACACCAATTGAGTCGAATCACAAGCTCGGAGAAGCAAGTAATGATGAACCGGTGGACAGAGGAATGTACCAAAGACTCGTTGGAAGGTTAATCTATCTATCCCATACCAGGCCCGACATAGCTTATGCAGTTGGTGTTGTAAGCCAATTCATGCACAATCCGAAAGAAGCTCATCTTCAAGCAGTGTATAGAATCCTGCAATATCTCAAGTCGTGTCCAGGACGAGGCTTGCTCTTCAAGAAGGGATCATGTATGAGCTTAGAAGTGTATACAGATTCAGACTATGCAGGATCGGTTTCTGACAGAAGGTCAACCTCCGGTTATTGTGCCTTCCTTGGGGGGAATCTGGTTACATGGAGGAGCAAGAAACAGCCGGTAGTCGCAAGATCCAGTGCAGAAGCGGAATTTCGTGCCATGGCACTTGGAATTTGTGAGCTATTGTGGTTAGAAATAATTCTGAATGATCTCAGGATTCCTGTAGAGAAGCCGATGAAGTTGTATTGTGATAACAAGTCAGCCATTAATATTGCGCATAATCCAGTGCAGCATGATCGTACCAAGCATGTGGATATAGATCGCCATTTTATAAAAGAAAAACTCGATAGTGGACTAATTTGCACGCCATATGTCTCAACGGAAGGACAGTTAGCAGATGTGCTAACAAAAGGGTTAGCTAGTCACACGTTCCAGAGAATTGTTGGCAAGCTGGGAATGGAAAATGTTTACTCCCCAGCTTGAGGGGGAGTGTTGGAGAATATAGGCGTGTAGGGTACATTTAGGTGTGATTAATTAGGAAAGTGGTTGTTATTATGTTTGTACTGATTATATGGGCTAATTTAGGCAACTTCCTGATTTGGGGTAATTTCTATTGTTTTGGGAATTGATAGCTCTTTCCCGTTTTCCTAGCTGTAGTTTCCTGATTGTGTTCTCTCTGTATTTGCCTATAAAGTCTGGCTGTTTGTATTGTAAACATATGAAATACAATTTTCTGAATTCCCAATTCTTGTGATAGTTACTACTTAAAAAACTAGAAAGAATTTCATTGGAAACAAACGGAACTCTTCACCTCTAAGAGGTGGAAAACTTGGTTTTTAATTTCAAAACCAAATGTTTCCACTTTCATCAATGATAGACCTCTATGTTTTAGATCATATTATCACAAAACAAAAAACAGAGACAGAGACAGAGAGAACATATTATAACAACAAAGATTCATATTTTCGTGAGTCACATACCTTATCATCCATTGCATCCTTGTTTAAGATTGCATCCATTATGCGTCTTATCATTACAGCGACATACATGCATTTTGGGCGGAAGTTATTACCTCGCACCTAATTGTAAAAGAAATAAAAGAAATGGAGGTGTGAATTGAGAAAAAACACACCAACACTGTCATGAATATTACAAATGAAAGGGAAGACAGAAAAAATACCCGAACGTTTGCGAGGAACACATCTTTGAATATTGCTATAACTTTACCATCCTTTTCAATAAGTGAAAACAGAAGAATTTACGTGTTTTATCAAATTAAAATTTATATCTGAACTAAAAGAAATAATCGCATACAAGCACATAAAGAGAAAGTACTACCTTTTCAGAGGAGGGACTAGTGAAGTTTTTCACCTACAAGATTTATTTTACAGTAAATAGCAAAAAGCTTTGATGCTTAAAGATCATTGATCAGTCTAAGATGAGTAAAATAATGTCGGTTTACCTTTGATAACAGGTACTCCAAGGCTTGCTCTTGTGTGTATATACCTTCCTTAGCACATTCCTGAAATTAAAGCAAAAAATCTAAAGATAAGCATAATTAAAAAAAAAATTTGGGAAAAAAAACTACTAGATGCCAAAATGTTTAGATAAAGAAGCGCGTAATGAAGCCCAATTCTGAATCCACAGAAAAATTTCATCCTGATGTTTATCTTCAAAAATCAGGGAATCTCTTTCAAGCTAAATGGTCCAAAAGAGTAGCAAGAGCTGTAAACCTCGACAAGCAAACTGTATTACGGCTCGAGAAGGAATCATGGGAAACAAGCATGCTAGAAACAGAAGCATTGCGGCTCAATGACATATGACATAATTGGATAACGAGGAGTTTCCATTCAACTAACTTCCCAAACAATTTTAACCCCATCACCCACCACCAGCTTAGTACAAGGAATAAAAGACGAAGAAATTGATACATACATTTCAAAGGACTTCACAACTAGCCTATTAGTGAAAAATTCGATGGTATTCTGCATTTCACAGAACACGGAGACACAGACAAACAAAAGATACAAAGACCAAGAGAAAAAAAAAAAAAAAACAGCCAATCAATGACATATTAAGCCATCTATGCACTCAAACAAGCCTCGTGTCATTCTTTAGTTGCTTTCAAAGCATGTGCACAAAGAAAATGGTAAACACTGCGGAATTGACCATAAGAAACTTTTTTATGCTTCCTATGAACCAATGACAACTAGATTCCTCTTATTCTGCAGGGGCATATATAAACATCATTTTTTTTTTTTTTTGAGGTACCGAAAATTATTGCATCTACCCCTATATATATTGCATCCACATCTATGCTTCCACTTGAAAAACATATCATGTAGAACAAAACTATTAACAGTTTCCAATTTAGACTTGAACAGAACACAGTATACCACATCTTATTTGCAAGATTTATCCACACGATTTCTCGTTAACAATCCCGAATGTTCAAGAATAAGAACATTCCCATTCTGAATCATAGTTTTTGGATTCTTACCTCGAGAGATGGCAAAAGAAGGGCACTATACCGAGGATCTCGTCCAAGCATTTGTACTACTTCTTGATCACTTTCCATTCCCATGGCCTTTATGGCTATCATAATAGGAATCTAGAGAAAAATGTTAGGTAAGTAAATATCACTGACATCAATCAGTTAGGGAGAAAAGAAGTTACATAAGCAAAAATTTAGGGGTTTTTTTTTTTTTTTTTTAAAGGTGAAATGAAGACCTTTTTGGTAGAAAACACATTGAGCATCAAATACAACTTCTCCTTTTCCATCTGAATGACAGTTTTGCTCCTTATTGTCTCAGAGCTGCTTGTAACAGATGCGTTTATGCTGATAAAAAACGAAAGGAGCCACGGTTACAATCTTCCATCATATAACAGAGAAATTACAACAAACATATAAGAGATACTCACCTTCCCTTCTTGTCAGTGTCAATAATGATCCTATTTTTTGATAGTTGCTCTTGGATGAGAAGAACCTGGAAGATCAGTTGAGTAATGCCACATTAAGAGCACAAGTCAGTAACAAAAAAAAAAGACCGAATTAAAGATTTTACCAAATTTTGTCAACAATTAAGAACGGAAAGGACAAATTCCAACGGAGGGAAAAAAATACAGAAGACAATATTCCACCTTCTCTGTTCCTTTGACAATAAAATATCCCCCTGGATCAAGTGGACATTCACCTAGAGGCAAGTCGAAAGTAACACATAAATAAATTTGAATATGCTTTTTACAAGAGAGTAGAGATAAAAGGGATTCAAACAAATAAATACATTGATTTAAACCATGCACACGAACCTAGCTTTGCAAGTTCGGCTTCATCTTTTCCGTACAAGACACAACGGCAACTCCTTAGCATGATAGGCATTCTTCCAATAAAGACATCAGTCTGTAAATTAGTTGAGATATTATTAGCAAAGAAATAAATGTGCTCAAGCAATTACATGTGCCAATTGTCTGTGCATACCTTCTCTGATCGGATTTTGTGGCCGTGACTTCCATGAATATATTCGATATCAACCTTAATGGGAGCAGCATACCTAGGTCAAATAACTATTTAGAGAGAAGAAGATGAACAACAGAAAGGAAGTCTGAATATCCAATATTATCAGTAATAGGGGGATTTTTGTTTTTTTTAATTTTTTAATTTTTTTTTTTTTGTTATTTTGGTAGTAATAGGGATACTTATTCACACTGAAACAAAATATTAGGAATTAAACTTAATACTACTTCCTATATTTAACTATTTATTCAATCAGTCTTACTCATAGTCTATTCGTATTCCTATTCCTCATCAGTATGTCAAGCAATGTCAAATGAATCTTACGTCATGTCTGATAAGCGGCACGTTTGGGGATCAAGATTTTCAGTAACACCATCAACTGTGACAGAAGGCTCGCCAATTCGAATATCTTTGAACCTGCGCAGAAAGTTTGAACTTTAGGAAAAAGAATGGTCGCTTTGTGGTAAATTTCAAACAACCATCAGTTAATTAGTTAGACAACAGTTTTAACATAGCAATTAGCATAAACTCCCTTGGCATTGTTAATTAGAATTGAAAGAATATCTCAACTTATTGAGTAAAGTCATCAGATTCCCATGAAACCCCCGAAACACAAATTGAGATACAGAAAAAAGTTAACCTGAGGTAGATACTTGGGTCGATACTTGACACGATGCGATTGTTGGCACGTACAATCTTCTTGATCTCTGTGTTGACAAAATAATTAAACGAGTCCAGATGTTGCTTCACCAAACCTCTCACCTACGGTTCAATTACAACAACAGAGTTACAATAAGAACATAAAACCATTTGAAATACATAAATAAACGAGTAAATTTGTTACCAATGTACTTTTAAGAATTCAGGGAGAAGCTGATACTTATCAACAGCTCTTTTGATGGGAGCAGCAAGGAATTGCTTATCGATCGAAGAGCTCGGGACTGTGTCATCATTATTGCACCTAAATGCAAACACCAACCAAATATTCAATCTCGGATCAAAATCTTAAAAATAAAATAAGAATAAAGACACTGAAAGAAGGGACGTGCACCTGTCAGAAGAGTCTCCGTGGACAGGCATTGTGCAGTAATTACAATAATAACGAGGTTATCTGTTACGACGTCAAAATAAGCAACTTCATTAGTGAAAAGAAAATTGCAATCTAATCAATTATCAAAACTCAACAACCAAAGAAACATTGCTATAAAATTTAACTCATTCAGAGCGCCTCTACCCTTCATGAATTAAATTCGTGATTCATATCTCAAACCCATTTTCATACTAGTAGTTTCCTTTGCAATCTCACCACTACAACAGGTTCCATTATCTGCTTTGCAATAATTTGGTTTCTATGTTTTTGCTTCTCCCATTGTGATGTACACTTTTTTTAACAAGCTAATAAAAGCTTTAGTCACTTACTAAACACACACACGCAAATGCAGGGGATTAAGAATGAAGAATGGGGAATATATTGCAAAAAGACTCCGCAACTGTAATTTTTTTATCATGTTAGTCCACTTAAAAAACCATGAATTCCAACTTCCAAGTATATTCATTCACTACCCAATTTTCCTCTCCATGTAAAAACCCAAAATTCAACTTTTTTTTTTTTTTTTTTTTGGGGAATTACTAGACTAGTGTCAGAAATTTATAGAAAATAATGTCAAAGAAAAGAACTTTTCATACTTTCATTCATATGCACACGCAAACGGACACATAAGAAAAACTTAAAAAAAAGCAGCGCATAAATTAACAAATAGAACATGATCAAATTGAAAAGAAAAAAAAAAAAAACCAAAACAAACAAACAAACAAACCTTTGGAATTGAGAAAGGGAAAAGTATTTTTCAATTTTCAAAAAAAAGATAAGTATTTTTCACTAGCAATTAATGTGTATAAAAATCATATTATTTTTTCCACCCAGTGAAGATGAACTCTGGTTCTAACCCAATGCTTTTGTTTTCCTTCTTCTTATTTTTTCCCCCAAATTTATACCTTCCCATTCCCAATTCCAATCACTATTTCTTTTTTGTTTTTTTCTTGGAAAGGGAATTCACATCACTATTTCTATTTCCAAGAAAACCATTAATAATTATTTAAAAAAAGAAAAAAGAAAAAAGAAAGCTCCAATTACCTGATATGAAGTTAGGTTAAGTTAGCCAAAATGACAGTGTTTGGATTAGAAGTAATGACTGTCTGTAATTTGAGACTCTTTTGACGGCACTGTAGAGATAGAGCTTCTCGATAATCAAGAAAAAAGAATTACATTGACAGCCTTTATATTTTACTTAAATTACAGAAAAAAAAAAAAAAACGATCAAACAAACAAACCTTTGAAATTGAGGAAGGGAAAAGTATTTTTCAATTTTCAAAAAAAAGAAAGTACTTTTCAGTAGTAATTGATGTGCATAAAAATTATCTTATTTTTTCCACCCGACGAAGATGAACTCTGATTCTAACCCAATGCTTTTGTTTTCCGTTTTCTTATTTTTTCCCCCCAAATATATACCTTCCCATTCCCAATTCCCATCAGTATTTCTTTTTTCTTTTTCTTTTTTTCGAAAGGGCTATTTCTATTTCCAAGAAAACCACTAATAATTATTAAAAAAGAAAAAGAAAAAGAAAGCTCCAATTACCTGATATAAAGTTAGATTAAGTTAAGTAAAACCACAATTTGGATTGGAAGTGACGACTATCTATAATTTGAGACTCTTTTGACAGCACTACAGAGACGGAGTTTCTCAATAATAAAAAAAAGAGAATTACATTGACACCCTTTATATTTTACTTAAATTACAGGGGAAAAAAAAAAACCTTTGAAATTAAGAAAGGGAAAAGTATTTTTCAATTTTCAAAAAAAAAAAAAAGAAAGTATTTTTCAATAGCAATTGATGTACATAAAAATCATCTTATTTTTTCCACCCAATGAAGATGAACTCTGATTCCAACTCAATGTTTTTGTTTCCCTTTTTCTTATTTTTCCCCCAAATATATACCTTCCCATTCCCAATTCCCATCAGTTTTTCTTTTTTTCTTTTTTTTTCCAAAGGGAATTCCCATCACTATTTCTATTTTCAAGAAAATCATTAATAATTATTTAAAAAAAAGAAAAGAAAAGAAAAGGAAAGCTCCACTTACCTGATATGAATTTAGGTTAAGTTAGCCAAAACGACAGCGTTTAGATTGGAAGTTGTGACTTTTTGTAATTTGAGACCCTTTTGACAGCACTATAGAGACGGAGCTTCTCAATAATAAAAAGAAGAAAATTACATTGACACCCTTCATATTTTACTTAAATTGCAGGAAAGAAAAAAAAAACAAACAAAAAAAATACAAGGCAAACAAACAAACAAACCAACCTTTGAAATTGAGAAAGGGAAAAGTATTTTTCACTAGCAATTGATGTGCATTAAAATCATATTATTTTTTCCACCCAATGAAGATGAACTCTGATTCTAACCCAATGCTTTGTTTTCCTTTTTCTTATTTTTTTTCCTCCCAAATTTATGCCTTCCCATTCCCAATTCCCATCACAATTTTTTTTTTTTTTCCTCGAAAGGGAATTCCCATCACTATTTTTATTTCCAACAAAACCATTAATAATTTTTAAAAAAGAAAAAAGAAAAAGAAAGCTCCAATTACCTGATATGAAGTTAGATTAAGTTAGCCAAAACGACAGCATTTGGATTGCAAGTGGTGACTGTCTATAATTTGAGACCCTTTTGATGGACGGAGCTTCTCAATAATAAAAAAATGAAAATTACATTCACACCCTTTATATTTTACTTAAATTATGGGGGGGGGGGACAAACGAACGAACAACCCTTTGAAATTAAGAAAGGGAAAAGTATTTTTCAATTTTCAAAAAAAAAAAAAGAGTATTTTTCACTAGCAATTGATGTGCATAAAAATCATATTATTTTTTCCACCCAATGAAGAAGAACTCTGATTCTAACCCAATGATTTTGTTTTCCTTTTTCTTATTTTTGCCCCCCAAATTTATACCTTCCCATTCTCAATTGCAATCACTATTTCTTTTTCTCTTTTTCTTTTCTTTTTTTTTTTTTTGAAAGGGAATTCCCATCACTATTTCTATTTCGAAGAAAACCAGTAATAATTATTATAAAAAAAAAAAGAAGAAAAAGAAAAAGAAAGCTAAAGCTCCAATTACTTGATATGAAGTTAGGTTAAGTTAGCCAAAACAACAACATTTGGATTGGAAGTGGTGGCTGTCTATAATTTGAGACCCTTTTGATGACACTACAAAGGCGAATCTTCTGGATAATAAAAAGAAGAGAATTATATTGACACCCTTTATATTTTATTTAAATTACAGGGGGAAAAAAAAACAAACCTTTGAAATTGAGAAAGGGAAAAGTATTTTTCGATTTTCAAAAAAAAAAAGAAAAGTATTTTTCACTAGCAATTGATGTGCATAAAATCCTATTATTTTTTCCACCCAATGAAGATGAACTCTAATTCTAACCCAATACTTTTGTTTTCCGTTTTCTTATTTTTTCCCCCCAAATTTATACCTTCCCATTCCCAATTCCCATCACTATTTTTTTTTTCTCTCTTTTCGAAAGGGAATTCCCATCACTATTTCTATTTCCAAGAAAACCATTAATAATTATTAAAAAAGAAAAAAGAAAAAAGAAAAAGAAAGCTCCAATTACCTGATATGAAGTTAAGTTAAGTTAGCCAAAACAACAATGTTTGGATTGGAAGTGGTGACTATCTATAATTTGATACCCGTTTGACGGCACTACAAAGACAGAACTTCTCAATAATAAAAAGAAGAGAATTACATTGGCACCCTTTATATTTTACTTAAATTACAAAAAGACGCTCGAATTACATTTTCACGTGAGCAAATTCTAATGTAAAATGACTAAAATACCCCCAAAAAAATTTCAATCCCCAACGCAATTCCGGTGAAGCAATTTCCGACTCTGCCGTCGCGAGCCCAAGCGGCCTCCACCCCACACCCTATAACTAGTCTATGGCGGCTCTCCATCCGCCAAGCCCATAGCCAAATCCTTCCTCATCACCATAGACTTTACTTCTTGAAAAGTAGAATTTTCACTATTAATATTTAGACTTGGAATAGGCAGCTGATGTTTTTATTTTCATTATAAAATTGTTTATTTTTTCCAATGAAAATATGGTTTTTCGAATAATGAATTATGTTGCTTAATTAGTAATATAAATTTGTTAAAAAGGGATTAAATTCATTAAATGTTAATTTTTATAAGTTTTTATCATTTCTGATGTCAAAATGAACTTTTTTTTTTTTTTTCAATAATCAGTGTGTAAAACATAATATAAGTGAGTAATAGATCATTTCACCTTGTTGTTCTTGTTAAAATAAGGGTAAAAACGTCATTTTCCAAATTTATATGTAGTTGGAAATGCTTTAAATTGGAGAGAATGGTAGTAGTTTAGGTATCAAAATAAAACTTAACTGTCAAATTACTTTTCTGTCACAATTGACTAATAGAGATGATGTTTGTGTAATTTTTTTGAAAAATCAGGAGGCGTTGACGTAAAATGTTTTGGTCAATAAAGGCTCTCTATAAATTAAGTAAAATATAATATGTGTCAGTGTAATTTTAAATAAAATATCAATAAGTTAAAAAGAAAATCAGGAATTTAAATGTCTTTGTTTAATGATTATTGAAACAAAAGATTGAGAAAGTTGTGTGGCGCGCTGCTATGTTGGTGGGTACAGGGTTTCGGATTGATTTTCTTTTTCTTTTTTTTTTTTTTTTTTTTGAAATTAGATTGATCAAATGATTGAGTTGCTTACGTTTTAGTGTCCATTCTTTTTTATTATTAGTAGTTGAATAAATTGCTTTATTACTTTCCAAATTATTCGGTGACAATTTAGTCCTTATTTATTTATTTATTTATTTATTTATTTATTTTTTAAATTCAAATGATCCTCAACTTTTAAAAGATGTGTAGTTCGGTCCAAAAATTAACAAAAATTAATAAAAAGAACCAAATTGTAACTTCTTTAAGAGTTATAGATCATTTTAGCTAATATATATATATATATATATATATATATATATATATGTATATTAAAGGACCACAATGTCACTAACAGGATAATTGGGCAAGTGACCCTTATTATTACTAATATACCCTTAAAACTCGTAAATTTTCGATTCCTATGCTTTCCTTTTTGTAGAGGCTGTAACCTACTACATATTGCACAATTTCTCCACCATTGAATTTATGGTAAAGCCATTCACAAAATTTCCCTCTCTCTCAACATTGTTTTAAATATATGCAATAAATGTGAAACGATGACATGCACAAATCTAGAACATTATATGGGTCACATACTAGAAAGTTTCATATAAAAATATAGTAATTTTATTTTTCAAAAAAAAAAAAATGTAATCATACTAAACAAAATAAACCAAGAGCAAAAACACGTCTCAATGCAACAGCTCCTGCCTCAAAGGATTTTAAATGGGCACAAAATCCAAGACTCGCTCTTCAAAAATTTGAATGCTTCAAAGCCAATTACTATAATAAATAAATAAAGGGGCCAAAAAATTGGGGAAAAATCACAGGAAATAAGGAAACCAAATGTTGAGTCCAACAGTGCCTCAAACGTCGAAAACGGTGAGAGTGGGCTTTGGTTCGGTGGCTGCTAATTGAAAAACCGATCCCAGATTTTTTGAAATTTTTGCAAGAATGATCTGAAAATTAAAACGATCATAACTCTCTCATACGAAATCTAATTCAAGCAAATGACCTATCATCACGAAGATAATTTCGAGTGAATTCCAACCATACCAAGAACACATCAAAAATAAAATGACGCAATCACAATTTACGGTCAAAGTTTTGGGTTTCTAAAATTTGACTCTATTTTCTCTCATATATGTTTAAGTGACAAATCTGAAATTTTTATTGAAGATAGTAATCTTCCACATATCCAAAACAACTGCTTTAAACCTATATTTCAAACGCAATATAATGATTGAGATAAGTGTTATTTATGTATATATATATATATATATCCGTTGTCTCATATTCAATATTTTTATAAAATGACATTTATAATTTTTCTGTACAGTATTATAATAATTGGTTAATTCTGATATAATATTTTTCAATATTATTTGTTTTTTACATTAATATTTTAAATGATACTACAAGATTATAAATAAAAAGTTGCATATATAAATTAACAAATTTTTAAAAGTTATTATAACTGTTAGATTTGTCTTACTGCCGAGCTTGAAATATATATATATATATATATTCGCAGTATATCTCATTACATGATCTTCTCGCCTTGGAGAAGATAAGCCTACTAATTTTCATATCACACAAAACTGCTCCATTAGTTTTTCACTAATTGCATATAATTCTGTCATCCACTAATGACAGAATTTTCAGAACCAACTAAATCAAAATAAATGTTCTAGCCATATTTGAATACATTTTAATAGCCTATCTTCTTAGAAAACAAAAATGACAAGCGCTCTAGAGTTAATATCAAAATGTTTTGAAACATTTTAAGAATTGTGGCAATTCTTAAATCTTTTTTTACATTTGTGATATGTTTTATTCTTTAGTTGACCTTTTTTGTTGATAAAATTTTTATCTCATTATAATAATTGCTATTTTTAATTAAATAATAAGTACATAATATTTATAATATAAATTTAAAAAGGATTATTTACGTTTTTGTACTTGTGTTTTACTCTTTTTTAGAAAGTATATCTTATATTTTGAAGTTTTAATTTAATATAAATTTAAAAACGATTATTTACATTTTTATACTTTGTGTTTTGCTCTGATTTAGAAAATATACCTTATATTTTGAAGTTTTATATTTTTATATTATCAAATTATATCTAATACATATATTCATATATTCTCTTCGTCAAAACTCGATTTTGACCTCTAAAATACCTAGAACACCCTTAAAAGAAAAAAAAAATTCTAAAAAAGATATTAAAAATAAGAAAAATAAACAAAAACGAAGTGTTGGGGAGGTTTATTCTGTTCCCTCCTCCTTGTTCTCCATCTTTAATTAAGCTCCTTAAAGCCTTTTTTTTTTTTTTTTTTTTTGGGTGCCCCTGTTCTTGGTGGCTGTGGTAATGAACTTATTTACGTAAAAAAATAAAACAAAAAAACAAAAAAATAAAACAAAACAAAACAAAACAAAAAAACAACAACAACAACAAAAAACAACAAAAAAGTTAATATAACCCATGGATTCTAGTTCTAAAAACAGTGATTTTGAAAAATTAGTATGAAAAACAGTGTGTAGAAAAACGCAGAATTGGATGATTCTTTTTAGCTTCCAAATCTTGTTTGGGTGAGTTGTTTTTGAAATTAAAGTAAAACTCAAATCTCTAATCTGCATCAACCGGGATCACACTCTGATTTCTCAACACACAGTGCTTGTCTTCAAAAAAGAGCCCCCCAACCTTGGTCTCTATTAGTTGCCATTACAAAGAAGGAGATCAGGCAAAAACAAACTCATACAGCAGCAAAAAGAAAGCAAATCTATAAATCCTAAAACCGAAAATAACTCTTTCTATTCGGAGTTCCGATCTCTCCTCCTCCTCCTTTTTTTTTTTTTTTTTTTTTTTCAATCAACAGTCTCTTTTGGGGACATGTTTGCAAAAGTGTTTTCTAAATATTTTTTTTTGTCTTTTTCCTTCAAATTTACTATTCACTTTTACTAAACATTTTTTACAAGCTCAAACTTTAAAAATTCATAAATTTATCATTTTAAGTCGAAATGAGATTTTTTTTTCCAAGTTGCATAGAATTAATGATGCGAACCCCGCTAAGAATAACGAGACCCGACAACGAAAAGGAACCCAAGAACATTCTACTATCAGGTTTGGATAGGAGACCTCAACCCATTGCTTCAACAAAAACAAGAACCTTGGTATATTTGACCTCAACCTATTGTTTAATGCGAAACAAGAACCTCGGTATAAGAAAAATGCCACAAACGGTGGTGGAAATCCGTTTGATAAGTCAATAGTGAACACCACGGAAATTCCGATATGTTCAAATAGTTCTTCAAAGAACCAAAGAGAAAATACTCTCACATTTCTAAATAATTACTTCCCCTCTTTCTTCTCCATAGACGCCTATTTATAGGCTGAATTATTATAAAGAAAGTTTCTAAAATAACTTAATTACATGCCACCTTAACTATGGCTAAAATCTAATAATAATAGCTCTTACTTGCCTAAAATAGGAAAAGGGAAACAATCTAAAAATTAATGGTTTGTTTGGTGTTTGAGTTGAGTTTCAGATGAGATGAAATTTTTAAGTTTGAGTTGAGTTGACCTTTTAAAAAGTAGTTATAAATTTTGTTGACTTTTCAGAACAAAGACAAAAATTGAGCTGAAAATTTTAAGTTGAGTTTAAGTTAAACTCATTCACCAAACATAGGCTAAATGGATGTACATGCCAAAAAATATAAAAGGAAAGTTGACTAATAAGCTAACAAAATAAAAGATGAGTGATGACTAAATATTCAACAATAATTAAAAAGGAACTGAATATTTTTGAGTTTCTCTTTCTTGATTCACACGCATACTGCATGGATTTGCATAGCTGATCTTCTTGATCCGAATTGACCTTGATGATGTGGACCAATCTTTGTCATCCCTCATTAATGAGCACGCCCAAATCCTCTTGCTGAAACTTCCGGATTAAATTGTTGAGTTTGATTTGCATTAATTTCGAGATAAACAAAATAAGATCCATATTGTTAATTTTTTTCAAACACATTTTAAGTTTTTACACTTTTTCTCTCCAAACTGTTTATTTTCACCAAACACACAATTCTAAAATTCAAACAATCTCCAACCTCCAAAATATGTTTCCAAATATGACCTCAAATGGACCCTGAAACTCCCAAGACCGCCACTTCTTCAGTTGTCGCCCCCTTCTTTCTTGGGTTTCCGTTGGGTTAGCAATGGATGAAGAGGATTTATTCTAGAAATTTTCGAGGTTCTTGGCAACAAAAAAGAGGGTCTTTGATGAGGGAACTGATAAGGGCATTCCAAGTCTTGCTAACACACTTGAATTGTACGTCTCCTCCACAATCTCTCCAGGAAAATCGCAGAAGCTTCTCATTCCTGCGTCCCAATCAAAATTCGCTTCAACAACATAAACATATGTTACATAATTGGAACAATAACTAGTATTATTACTTTTTTGGGTTGTTAACACTTTTTTTTGTTCCCAAATTTTAGTCCCTAACTCTAAAATTGACAAAGGTTTTCTAAAATTTTACACAAATAATCACACTTCTATCTCATAATTACTATTAGTTTTTTTTTTTTTTTTTTTTTTGTGCATAATCAGAATAAGTTCGTTAAGTGCAAAATGTTCTGCACTAAAAAAAAAAAAAAAACTGTGCGCAAACACATTATAAATTTTCAAGGGTTTTTTAATGATAGTGAAGCAAACATTGTAAACACGGTTCTGTGAAATTTCAAGTTATCAGGTAATAAGCACATGATTAGCTCTTTTATTATAGAAATCTATAAGGACCAAAACTGCTAGTAAAAATAGATTTAAAGGTTTTTTTTTTTAACATAACATGATTGATTTTTTTTTTTTTTTGTTACAAATAAGTTTGTATTTATATTTTTTTTAAAAGCATGTCTTTAATTTGACCGTTTATGTAAATAGTCCATTAATTTATTATATTTTTCCCTCACCGACCCGGCCTTTTTTGTTTTTTTTTGTTTTTTTTGTTTTTGGGAATGGGCTAGGGTTGTGTTGGCAGGAAGCCCAAGTCTTTAGGTGGACTGGGCGGTCGTGAATGGGAAAGTGTTGAACTCTATTCTGTTCTGTTGCATTATGTGTTTGTTTGTGTACTTTCCGTCTAGGCTTTGTCTGGTTTCCGTCGATTAGTACTTTTTTATTTTTTTTAAATTAATAAAATTTATAATTAATTTTAATTTAAAAATTTTATAATCAATTCACGAATCAAATGTAAATTTATTTTTTTGTCTGTGTTTCAAAAACCTTAACAGCACCTTAAAAAAAAAAAAAAAAAAAAAAAAAAAAAAAAAAAATCCCAAAACCAAAACCAACCCCCTAACAGCGACTTTTCTAGAGTCAGACTCAGAGCCACTCGTAGTAGCTTCTTCTCCTTCTTCTTCATCATCTTCTTCTCAGATGGCAAACATATGGACCTCGTCGTGTAAGTCTACTGACTCCTTTTTCGCGCAATTATTTTCCCATCCCTTTGGTAACTGAGAAAGTGGTGCAGGAAAAGGGAAAAAAAATAATAATAAAAAAAGAAATAAAAAAAGTTTACCGTTAGTTGGAACAAGATCTGTATTTTTTTTAGGAGAATAGAAAGTAACAGCTTGTTAAGACAACGATTTTTGAATTGGTTTTTTAAAGTTTCTCCTTTTCTAAACCATTTCATAGGTATAATTGTTGAATGAATTAATCAGATATTTAGCCTAGTTGTATTAAATCAACATATTAGGAAGGAATTTTTTGCATTCATCCACCACCACTAGAATGTTAGTAGTATCACAAATTAATGGAGAATATTTTTATTGGGGATTCTGAAACCAAAAAAAAAAAGAGTAGCTGCTACTCCTATGGATATAGTCATATATAGGAGGGAAAGTTGTGTCACTAAAAAAAAAAAAAAAGCATGCTCATTGGAAGCTTTGGCACTTGAAGTGGTCAAATGGAAGCTTCTAGTGCTTATGTCGAGAGAGGCGATGTGTTTGTGGGTTCAGTTGCGAAGCGTTGACGGCGGATGGGAGACAGGTATTAACATGAGGCCCTTGAATATCCTTTCAACAACCCCTTCCCCCACCACTTATATCTAACATTTTTGTACAGATTTTTCTTTTCTGAACTTCGGAAATACAATCTTGTCAAGTTCTGGAACTGGAATCTTTCCTTTTTCAGGAGTTGGACTTGCGAGTAATCGACCATTTAAACGACGTTGACTCTCAATGGAAATGAAATTTTGGCTCCAATGCATAAGCTGGTAATATTAATCTCTTATTGGGAAATAGCTTTTCTTGTTGGGACCAGAGATACTGTTATATATTTTCAAAGAGATATTGTTATATATTTTCAGAGACGAATCTAATTTTTGTTTATGAAAAATACTGTAAAACAAAGTGTGAATTGTGATTCAACCCACTAAACAAATACACACAGGACACAGCCTAAATAGGTTCTTTTTTTTTTTTTTTTTTTATTGGGACCAGATATCTTGTTATATATTTTCAAAGAAGACTATTAATTTGCACTAATGATTAGCCTAACGTCAAAAAGTTTGGGGTTCTTTTGGAAAAAAGAACAAGAAACATGGGTTGGATTTAATCTAAAACGATACCTATCTCACATCGACAGCTTAAACAAATCCAACATGACATTCATCACTCATATATTAAACTAATAGCACTATTTTCTTAGAATAGAATTCACATGAAGGTAAGTGGAGTGGACCTGGTTAATAGGTCATCAGAAAGTAAAAAATTACTTTTTCCCTTTTAAACATCTTCCTTTAAATCCTTCACTCATTTAAGTGTGTGTATTATCTGTTTTTCTCAAGTAAATGTACAGAAATGTTATATTTTTCCATTGTTTTTTAAAACGTAGCGATACTTTTTCGGGGCAAGAATCAAAATGCCACTCTTTTGAAAACTTCGTTTTCACCTTGCCAATGTTTTTGATACTTTAACTTCTTTGCCACTCAAGTGTACCGGTTAAAAGTTAACCTAATATGTTTTAGCTTAACTGCTTTTATTAGTAAAAAATTTGTTAAGATATCATATGTATTCTTCCAGATATTACCGGAACCAACAATGATCACTAAAGTTTTATATTTGTGTCATTTTAGTACTTTTTTTTTTTTCCTCGTAGTTGAAATGACCTTGAACCCTTTAAAAGGGTACAAAAGGATCTTTTTTAACTGTATTCATTATTTGCCATTAATGGACTGGCTTGATTATTCAATTGGTCCCTAAACTATTATGATTGTGATGTATTGCTTCGCATTTTTTTTTTTTTAGCTGATACCTAAATTTTGATTGAATTTGCTTACTAACCTTAAAAAAAATAAACAAAACTGAAAAACCTTAAAAAAGAAAAAGAAATAAAAAATTTTAAAAATCTCTCTCAATTTGACTGAGTGATCGAGAGGTGAGAGGAGAGAGAGATGGAGATCAAGATGGGAGAGAGATGCAGAAATGGATGGAGAGAGATCGAGAGAAACGGCAAGGAGAGTTAAAGAAAGATGTTTCTTAAATTTCTAATTTATTTTTTTAAAGATATTTTTTTAAAATTTTCTTAAGATTAATTAGTATAGAAAATTCAATAAAAAAAATTGGGACCAAAACATCACAATCCTAATAGTTTAGGGATCAAACGAGAAATAAAGTGAATTCGTTAACTGGCAGCTAACGGATTCTATTAAAAAAAGACTTTTTTGTACCATTTTTAAGAGTTTAGGGTCATTTTAACTGTAAACAAGAATAATTGGGAGTAAAAAAATCTAATATCCCGTATATTGAATTAGATGCTACAAGGAAAACCACTAATAAATAGATGATAATAGAGAAATATTATGTCAAGAATATTTCTATAAGAACAATAAAATATCTAATCTACCCATGCCAAAAATATTCAAACTACAAAATATCTCCCCCATATCAGATTCTCTATTTAAAATTCAAATTAAACATATCAAATAAATAGATTCTAATTATCTAATTAACTCTAAATATTCAACAATCCCCCTCAAGTTGGCGCATAGATATCACTCATGCCTAACTTGCTTATTAGAAATTCGAAATTCTGTCTAAGGAGCCTTTTTGTTAGAATGTCGGCAATTTGTTGTGATGTTGGAACAAAGGGCATGCAAATCTCGCCCCTTCCTAGCTTTTCCTCTATGAAGTGTCTGTCAACCTCCACGTGGTTCATTCTGTCATGTTGGACCGGATTGTGTCCGATACTGATGGCAGCCTTATTGCCGCAATACAATTTCATCGAGGCTTCACTAGTCTTTTTAGCTCCTCCAAAACTCGCTTCAACCAAAGTATCTCATAGACTCCTTGAGATATAGCCTAAAACTCGATTTCTGTGCTACTCCTCGCCATCACATTTTGCTTTTTACTCCTCCAAGTGACCAAATTTCACCAGACAAAAGTATAATAGCCTGAGGTAGATCTCCTGTTATTGATGGATCCTGTGGCGACCCACCTTACGTGGCCGCTACTTAATACTTAAACATACTCAAACTTACTCTTATTTTTCATAAAAATATAGAAATTTTTTTTTTAACTTAAATTTAAAACCTAACTTAACCTCATACTTATATATGTGTACTTAGTTAAGTATTGAGTTTTCAAACCATATTAACACATTTTACAAATCATACTAATTACTGGATACCAGTACCATCAAATTATCATAACATAACACAACCATATTTTACAAAACACGTGACGGTGTCCATCCCAAATTTCACAGTCCGCTGTGCCATTCTCCATAGTCTTGCATCAAGCATTTCTGCTAGATTGTTTACCTACAGTATAAACATAAGTTATGAGCTTTCGCTCAACAAGTACAACTTCCTTTTTCCCGCAAATTAATTTTAGTAAAAGAATGCATGGATCAATTATGCTTTCTTATGTTAGCTTAGTTTTGGACCCCTTACATAATTTGAGTGTACGTACCGTGGCGTACAGCCATGGAGTGGTTGGGACGGCCAGTCCAAACCAACTCAAACCATGGACCAGACCTACTCTCATGGCAGGTCGGTACGACATGAGAAAATTTACTTGTCTTAATACTTGAAAACTTGTTCTTGATTTGATCATACTTGAAAACTTGAATCTTAACTGTTTCGTACTTGAAAACTTGGTCTTGTTCTTGTCATGTTATTTATTATTAGTGAGCATGCTTTCATAATGCCACAATAATAAAACATAAAACATATGCATCATATACATCAATGCATGAGCTTTAGAAAACATGTCTTGTAGTAAAAACATTTTTGCCTATGATGTAGGCGGGATTGTACTTATGAGTTGTTCTACGCTCTTGATATATCATTCCAACAAGGCACGACAATAGGTTATCTTCTTGTTTTCAAACAGGGCGTAAGAATCGTTCAAACCATAACATATTCATTAAACAATAAATCGGTCTCCAAACCGACTACCATTTTCAGTCTTAGAATTGTTACTATATTCTTAAGTAATTTTGGTTTATTTTTATTTTATTTTCTCAAAAATACCTTATTTTCTTAAAAAATACCTTAGCTCCATAAATTAAGTATTTCTTGATTTAATACTTGAGATTGGCTTTTTAAAGTTTAAAAATCACTTGTGAAATTTCAAATGGATTCGAACCTCTTTGAAACTATTTTTGTAAAACCATAGTTCCTTTTTTTTTTAAAGGGTCGTAAAACCTTAAAACTGATTTCGAAACAACCTTTTAATTTAATTGAAAGTATGTGTGCAGGAATTTCCACTTTTATGCAAAGTTTTAAAAATTCAGTTTTATCTCTTAATCAGTTTATTATCTGGAAAATTTTTCTCCATAAAAGTTGTAGATCTCGTCAAAACCTACAACTTTTGTTTCTTGTACAAAACTTAAATCCGTCTTTAACTTACCCGTTTTCCTCCTTGAAGAATTATGGCCGTGTACAGTACCTGGACCGACCAGTTTTGACAACTGATAAAAATTGAGGCCTTTGGAGCCCTTTTTCAAAAACTGTCTATGTTATCCCCTAGGATTTTCTGTGTTCTATAACTTTGTAGTTATAATTTTGTTCAAATTCGGCCTCTAAGGGACTCAAAATTGAGTTTCCAGAAAACTGTCCAATTTATTTTTCGAAAACCGGCAGTTTGTATTTTGTTGGTTCTTGTTTAAAAATCCGCATGCCCTACCTCGAACGGTCAAGACCGTGAGCCTAAATCATCATGCAGTGTGTCGGACTCATTCTTAAAATTCAACCATTCACTTATCTTATGCACTTAAAAAACACAATATTGATAACTTACTAATTTATCAAATTGTGTCTTTATGTTGATTGCTAAGCCAACATACATAAAATCTCCATATTTAAATATATGAGAGTATAATCACATGCACATAATCTTAAAAACTCATCATAGAGCATAAAATGAAACTCATGCTTAGAGCTAGCAAAACAAGATATCTCAAGCATAAATCAAGCATAAATCATCCATTAAAGGTTATAAAATAGGAAAATAAGAGAACTTGAGCTTATACTCTTACATCCCATAGCTTGAAATATACTTAAATTCCTCAAACCAAAACTAATTAATGTCTTAGTTAGGGGATCAAGAGTATACCTCTAGAGCTTGAAAAAATTGATTCTAGGCCTTGAATGAGAAAAAAAAAAAAAAAAAAAAATCATTGATCTACCTCTCCACAATACAACCGGCCACCACCTAGTTCTTCTACCTCTCTCTCTCTCTCTTTTTTTTTTTTTTTTTTTTTCCTAAGGGCTAGAGAGGAAATGATAAGAAGAGAACTAAAAGATGAAAAGCTAACTAAACGGTCCAATTCTTCACTACCCATCCCTATTTATAGGTGGAATTTCTAAAATTTTCCAAAATTATTTTTTTTTTTCTTCAACTCTCCTTGAATTACATATTTGGCCTTAAACACAAAATTTTTGTCTTCCAAGTCCTCAAAATAGCCGGCCATGTGGAGGGCTTTAACCAAAAAAAATCTTTTCATACTTATCTTTTTAATTATTTCTATAAAATCAATAAATCCCAAAATTGCATAATTATCTATAATTACTTGGCCTCTAAGTAATGTCATGTTTGGCATTCCCTCCTAATATGCAGTCAATTTTTTTAATAATCCAGATAGTACAAATATTGTTATAACTATCAATAGTCCAGTAATAATGAACTGCAGTCCAGAATTTATCTGTACATAATTGTACCGCGTATAAGTTTTTCTTAGGACTTGAAGCCACTTAATCCGTATTACTCCAAATATTATTCCTGATTATTCTAGAGTGTTCTTAATCCTTATTCTTAATTCTGCATCCGTAATGACGGTCGGCTATAGTATAATTTCAATTCGGCTTATTATACTGCAATACCGGCTCAATCATGTCATAAGCTATCCTAGTCATTCATTGGTCAGAACAAAACCATAAATCATGATTATGCCTTTTTCACTATAAGGCCTCATACTTGATTCGATGAATTGTTATTGAGTCTTATAACACTATAAGAACTCAAATATATTCTGATAATCAGATCATGAGTTTCATATTGACATACATATTATAGACTTAGATTTCATTTGTATCTAAGGAAATCACGAGTCCGTCAAAAAGTTTGATTATTATAGATCCTGCCCAATATGCATCTGTATAGACTTTAACACCTCGTTGCTTACTCTTCTTAAAAAATAAGTCCTTTCCTGGAGTACTTTTAAGATACCTCAGGATCTGCTAAACAGCTTCTAGATTCTCTTTATAAGGAGAATGCATAAACTGACTAACCATACTCACAACGTAGGCTATATCTGAAAGTGTGTGTGAGAGATAGATCAACTTCCCAACTAGCTTTTGATATCTAGTTTTATCCACTGGGACCTTTTTCTCACTGTCTCTAAGTTTCTGATTTGCTTATATTGGAGACTCAGATGGTCTGCAGCCACTCATGCCGATTTCATTCAACAAATCAATAATGTACTTCTTCTGGAAAAGTACAATTCCCTTTTTTGATCGAGCAACTTCCATACCAAGGAAATACCTGAGTGGCCCCAAATCCTTGATCTCAAACTCTGATGGTAACCCTTCTTCATTCTTTCTATTTCTTCAACATCATCACCAGTGAGGATAATATCATCCACATAGAATATCAGAACTGCAACTTGGCCGATCGATGAGAATCCAACAAATAGGGTATGATTCGTCTGCCCCTGTGTGTATCCTTGTTTCTTCACCGACTCGGTGAATTTCTCGAACTAGGCCCTCAGTGATTGTTTGAGACCGTACAAGGATTTCTTCAATTTGCAAACCTTAGAACCATACCTCTCCTCAAAACCAGGTGGCGAGTCCATGTATACTTCCTCCTTGAGATCCCCATTCACAAAGGCGTTCTTGACATCTAAATGTTGTAATGGCCAATCCAAGTTTGCAACAACTGATAGGAGCACCCTCACCATGTTAAGTTTGGCCAGTAGTGCAAACGTCTCCGAGTAGTCCAATCCATAGGTTTGTGTGAATTCCTTGGCTACCAACCTGGCCTTGTATCTCTCTAAAGTCCCGTCTGAGTTGTACTTGACAGTGAAAACCAACTTGCATCCGACAGTTTTCTTTCCTTCTAATGGATCCACCATCACCCAAGTCTCATTCTTGTCAAGAGCCTTCATCTCCTTAAAAATAGCTTATTTCCACTTTGGAACATTTAGAACATCCTAAACATTCCTAGGGATTTCTACACTAGAAAGATGTTAATTAAAGGCATAAAACAGGGATGACAACTTTTCATATGACATAAAATTTGAGAGAGGGTGTTTAGTGCACGAACAAACACCTTTCCTAAGGGCAATAGGAATTGACTCAACAGAACTAGGGACATTTGACTTAGTAGAAATTTTACCTAACATGACAGGGTTTGAATTTTTACTCGGTTCAGACTCTTGACTGTGCGTCAATGAGATACTTTCTTTTTCGGGAAAATACTTCTTCCTTGAAAAAACACTAAGTTCCTTGTTTCCACTTGGTTTCGCACACATCTATGTTCCTATGTTGTTCTACAAAGGCATAGTAGATAGATTTTCCAAGTTTTATTTCTCTAAAAACTTTTGGTTAGGTGGTTCTCTCTCTAGTTTTTCTTGGCCTAAAATACCTTCTTCTTGGACAGAGACCTGCTGGTCTCGATCCTGGCCTTGTTCTTGTTGTGGAAAAGAAACCTTGATTGAATCTAAGGTTATGTGCTCAAGTGGAAAAATATTTTTAAATCGATCATCTTCCTTTTCGATCTCCCCCTAAAGATGATCATTAAAAAAGCTTTAAGACTCAAAAAAGGTGACATCCATCGAAACAAAAAATTTATGGGAAACGGCACTTTTCAGACCATTGTACAACAACGTTTTTGATGGGTTTTGAATGGGTTTCTCATTATAAAAGGGGTTTTTGTGGTCTTTTATGGTGATTGATAAATGGATATTGCTCTAAACTTGTTGAAATCTCTTGAAAAGCTTACATTTGCACAAAAAAAAAAAAAAAAAAAACCCTCTTTTTCATCTCTTATTCACTCTTGAGCCAACTTTGTTTCTCACATTCTTTAAGTGTTCACAATTCTTCTAGGGTCCAAAATTGTATTCATCTTTGTCTAGTTGAGTTGTAATTTTCAATTCTTTCAATTTCTTAGATTGACTTGTATGGGTTGCCAATTCCTTGTAATTTGGTGGGTTTGGATAGCCGGCATCCGTAGTTAAAGTCGAAGTGTTTGTAAAGGTTTGGTGCATCTTGGGTAGAGAAAGTTTCACCAACTTGTATTGAAGTGTTCATACCGAAAAAACGAACGATATAGTGAAGTGGCCAAGCTTGGAATAGCTCGGTGACCGAGGAGTAGGCTTTTCGCCGAATCTCTATAAAAATCCGTTTGCATATCTCTTCCCTTTCTCTCTTTATTTATTGCTCTGTACTTGTTTTTGCATTTGTATGTTTGGTTATTGTTTATCGTCATTGTCAATATTTTTATTGCAATACTTATTAATAAAAAATTGCAAAAAGTTTTAAAAAGTTTTGAAAACCTAATTCACCCCCCTCTTGGGCAACTATTCTTGAGACAATACTTTTCAATTTCTATCATTGGATTACTTAAAAATAACAAAAATTCACTTAAAACACAAATAGCATACAAACACCATAAAAACCACACCAAAAAAAAAAAAAAATTATCGCCTCATGCCTCCATCGATGCCACCATGCGCTGCCACCCATTGCTTTAGACCACCAGAACATCCTCACTTCGTCGCCCATAGCCAAGATCGGACCTCTATGACAACGATCAGGTGCGAAGGAGCCGATGTCCTCCCACGAAGGAGATCCGAGATCAGAGCTCTCCATACAGCCACCATCATATGCAGAAGAGATCCAATCTCTTCCACGATGGATCCCTACCACGCAACACCCGCACGAAAGATTTGGATGACTAACAAGAATTGGTGACCACCACAGACGATGATAACTCTGTAAAATAAAATTATTTAGCCATCTTTATGCATATAAATTGGCTATGTTCTTGAGCATTTTAATTTGTTTTACGTTAATTTAGTTTAATTTTAAATTAGAATAGTTCTATTTAGGTTGATAGTAATGTTGATATATTGTTATTTATTACCACTCAAATAGTTAATATTTGAAAATAGGGCAAAATGGACATCAAAATGCATCAAAATCGGATTAAAAATTCAAAATTCATCCAGATCAAACAGACGCCAACATGAAACATGCATCATACGCGCCAACTCGAGCTCTAATCTGTCAAATGAAGCAATCAATGGTTAGATTTGATGTGTGTGTTTCAGATGCAACAAAAGCGAGTTCTTGACAGGTAGTGTCAGCCCATTAAGAGCATTGCTCGATCGCCTGTAGTCGCTCCCACCATTCTCGGGTGCACCCGCGCTCTCACCCGCTCACATTCAGCCATTTGGACCACACTACTACTCCATCACTCATGTTACACCACTTATCAGCCTGCGCAGAAAAATAAACAAAAGCTAAGGAACATCACTGATATTCCTCGTCACTTGACGTGGCATCCCATTTGGCAGAACATTCATGTTACGTGTGTCCCATTTATTTTGAAAAATAAATTATATAGAGTAATTGACCAAAATAGTTCATAAACTCTTTAAATGGTAACGATTTGGTCCCTATTTTTTTAATTTTGATTAAGAAGACCCATAAACTCTTAAAATATTGACAATCTTAGTTCTTTCCATCCAAAACTGTTAACTTTAATGACAATCTTAGTTATTTTCATCCAAAATTGTTTCCCTTTCTTTTCCAACTTACGCCTTCAAACAGCAAAAGTTAAAACCAACAAAAATATAAAAATAAAAATAAAAAATAACTGAAAAACACAAACACCAAACAGGGAGATTTACTTCTATTCTAAAAACATAAAACACAACTTTTGATAAGATTGTCTTTAGGCTTCTTCCTCTGAAGCCGAAAAGAAAGAAAGAAAGAAAGAAAGAAAGAAGAAAATGGCTGGGCACAGAGCGGAGGACGACTATGATTACCTATTCAAGGTGGTTTTGATAGGAGATTCAGGTGTGGGAAGTCTAATTTGCTCTCCAGATTCACTAGGAACGAGTTTAGCCTTGAGTCCAAGTCCATCATCGGAGTTGAGTTCACCACTCGCAGCTTAAAACGTCAAAGGCAAATCTGCCAAAACCACCCCCCGGAAAAACGATGCCGCCTTGGCCTACCCTTTCTTGGTTCTCCTACCGGCGGTTTCTTCCACTCATTTACGGCCTCCGAGATTGTCCTCTGCTTCAGGTGCCGTCTGTTTTGTCCTTTTGGATTGGAAAACTAGGGTTTGTTTTGTTACTCATTGATTTCAATTTTGGGGAAATTGGATTTTTATGTACAGTATTTACATGATTTAGCTTATTTAGGATTTTTAATTAGTTTGAGGATTACATATTTTTTTAAAAATCTGCTGGATTAGTTTTTGTTTTTTGAGTTTTTAGTATAGTTTAATTTGTTCATTGTTTTTTTTTTAAATTTGTTTATTGTTGACAGATTATTAAAATGTAATTTCATATTAGATCGCATGTCTTGTACATGACTCATTTCGTTAGAAAGTTAATTATTTTAGACAGAAAGAACTAAGATTATTAATATTTTAAGAATTTAGAATTTTCTCAATCAAAAATAAAAAATCTAGATCAAATCGTCATCTTCTAAAACATTCATGATCTATTTTGACAAATTATTCAAAAAAATATTGAGTTGCTCTTTATTTTGGAGCTTGTGGGGCCATCTGCTTTCCCCTTCTATTGTCTTACAAGTTTAACTTAAGTTAAACTGTATTTTTTTTTTTTTTGTGTTTTTCTGAAAAAATTTTTTGTCTTTTTCTGAAAAGTCAACACAAATTACTATTAAAATTTAAAAATCTTAACTCAAACTCATTCACCAAACACCCCATTCGACTCCATTTTTATTGTTTGATAGCTTTGGGAATTTTATTTTCAGCCAAAAAAAAAAAAGAAAAACTTTGATGGAAAATTTTTGCACTTTGAGAAGAAAGAGAAATGCTTGAGAATATATAATGTTCTCAGAAGTCTGTAAAAAGTATCTATATTGCAATTAATTCAAAGCAAGGTTAAAAAAAAAAAAAAAAAAAGAACTCAATTGATTGGATTTGAAAGTAAAGCAATCTCTCGTTCTAGCTACGTTCAATACAGCAGACTATAAAATGGGTAACAAAATCTCAATGCTTTACAGTGGGGGTAAAAATGTTTATGTCTAATATATATATATATATATATATATATATAAATTACTGAAACAGAGACACAAATTCACATTCAATTTTGAACTTTCAACAAAAAAAAAAAAGAGAGAAGAAAAATTAGGCCATTTATAACCAAATTTAATTCACCGTGTGAAAAGAAACCAGAAAAAAAATCTAATCACGAGGCAAAACAATTAAAGATCTCATCTCGATAGATACAGTCCTAGCCACCGAACCCATTAATGGCCGCTTCCGATCGGATTTCTTCGCGAAATCCCAGCGGCGACGTGAGGTGCGATGAAGGCCAATCAAATCTCGGTGAATTCTCCGGCGAAAGAGCAATGTCCGGCGGCTGAGCGCCTCCGCCTCCTGCAAAAGGAGCTCCTGCTTGGTCGTCATTATCGGATTCTTCCCAAAGATCTTCCTGACAAAAGAACCTCCGAAACCCCGACGACGCTGTCTCCGACCTCCGCGACGGTAGGGTCCGTTCGCCAAACAGCAGCGCGTCCGCGACATGCCAAGTCAGGTGGAACGATCGGAGAAGGCAAACTTGGACGGCGACAGCATGTAGCTGAGTGTGGAGTGGGAAGATCAGAGGGCGGAGAAGTGGTAGATCGTCGGCTGATGGTGGATGTGGGAGGAGAGAGAGAGAGAGAGTGGTGGGAGTGGTAGAGAGAGAAAGAGGAAAGAGAAACCAATAAAGGCCTTTTTTTTTTTTTTTCTAACTGTACTAAATTATGCTTCATTTAACCACGTTGGCAGCCAACTCAAGTGCTGACGGTCATCACTGATGACCCTTAGCTTTACTCTTTGCTATTAGCCTCCGCAATCCCATGAGCTGGCATCAGTATTGGGACCCACACTTCTTTTTATTGATACTTTTACTTTCTTTTTTTTTTTTTTTTCCTCTCTTTCTGTTTCTTCTACCCTGTAAATTTTTACCAAACCTCCATAGTAGTGGTGCCTTTTTTCAGCTCTTAGCAGTGTCGTTTTTTAGAAAATGTCTTCGAATAAATATATATATATATTTTTTGGATTTTGCAAGGTTGAAGAAGACGATATCCAAAAAACCAAATCTGGGTTATGGAGCATCGACGGTTCGTCGTCCGGCTAGTAACGAAGGCCAATAAAGATGAAGTTCGTCATCCGGCAACGGCGTTTCGACTACAGACTTCTCCTTGTACGGTGAATACCAATTCCGCTTTCTCTTCCGCCGAGCAATAATTCTCCTCTAGTATTGCTCGAGCCAATGTCGGCGGCACCGACATCGCCGCCGCAACCGGCACAACCGCTGCCGCCAATGGACCATTCCCGCGACGTAGCTAAAGATCGAGCCTCGGGTAAAGAGGCCACTAGGAGGCGTCGGCAGTGGACTCCGGTTGGTATTTCATCTTCATGGACTCGATCTTGTTCTTGCACTGGGTTTGTGTTTGCACAGGAAAAGGCCGAGAAAACGATGAGGCATCTTGGCTTTGGGAACAGAGAACTATAATGGAAGATTAACAAAAGTAATGGTGGGGACCACAAAAGTTTGTTTTAACAAAAAAATTAAAAATGAGATAAGTTGTTCAGAATTTTTGACAATTATCTAAAAGGAAAAAAAGAGAAGTCTAGGATTTTTAGGTTTACGATTTTAGGGCCCGTTTGGTGGAGTAGTTTGAGTTGAGATTTTTAAATTTTAATAGTAAATTTTTTTGAATTTTCAGAAAAAACAAAAAACTTTTTGGGAAAAAAATAAAAAAAAGTTTGAGTTGAGTTGTTGGAGTTGATTTGTCAAAAAGTTTGAGTTTTATTTTCAGTTTTAGGTCTATATTTCACTAAATTTGAAGGGAGATTGCATTGTTAAAGAGCTTGAAGAGGGCAAGAAATTTGAGAAAAATTCTTGAAAATTTGTGACAACTTCAAGGAGGTTTCCTTTCGTATTTTCTTTCTTTAATTTTGTGATTTGATGATATTCGAACCATTGATTTGCATAATTTTAGTTTTAATTTCATTTATGAAGTAGTTTTTGTTTCTAGGGTTCCTATGATTCCTATTAGTGGATTTTGAATTTATTTTTTACTCTCTTGATTTGGTTGTGATTGTTGGTGATTGTTTCTCATATTACTGGCTTAATACTTCTAGTGATTTGGTCATTCATTAGTGTTGTTTTTGGACCTTGATGTGATTGGGAAATTGATTTATGGTCTTCATCAATAATAGGGTTTCATATGCATATTCGAACAGGATTATATCCTTAATGTTTCTGTGGTCAATGTGAATGCTTGAAATTAATGAAGTTGTGTTAGCTAGTTTCCCATAGGAATATAGGGGTCTTAATTCAATTAAATGTGCCTATTAGTTTATCGGAAGAGGCTTTTTAGGTAGATTAGTATATTCGGCTAACAATTTCACCAATGAAAATCAATCAATTAGATGGTAAAATTAATTCCAATGAAAATAATTAGGTGAAATTGGATTTCTAGACTTTTTTTTAAAATATTTTATCTATAATTTTAAAAGTGCAGTTCCAAAATTTTAGCGGAGTAACTTTAGATTTAATAAAGTAGATAAATTAATTAAAGAGTTTGATTAATTACCAAATTTATTAGAATTTGAAATTATAAGTCCATTATTCCGCACAACGCCTTCGTTAGCAATTGAGCTATTTGATGGATTGTATTTTTAGCTCACTAAATGTGTGATACAAAATATAAAAGAAAATGTCTACTTTATTTTTTTTATTGTCACAAATATTTATTTATTACTCAAACAATTAATTGAGAATTAATTATGTCATTTAAATAATGGATATTATTTAAATATTAAAATTGAATGACACATTAAATAAGACCCACTGTATATACGCCTATTACTAGTGAGTGGGACCCACCAATGTACAAATTAATATCGGCTAGTTTCCTGAGATTATGAATATTTATATTTGAAATTAGATTTGAAATTAAATATTTATAATATATATTGATATATATATATATATGTGAAAGAAAGGGAAACAAGGAAAACTTTTCCTTCTTTCCGGATTGTATATATATATATATATATATATATATTTTTTTTTTTTATATATGTGATATAATTATATATATATATTATATTTTATGATTAAAAAAAAGGAGGAAACCAGGATATATATATACACACACGCCTATATATGGTAGACTAATATAATATATATATGTGTGTGTTATATTTTGAATATAATATAACAAGTTTCTAATTTTGTGTTGATCTTAATTTTGAGTATTGGGAATATTCAAAATTCAAGATGGAGATTTTTGGGTAATCTACCTTGCTTTATAAATAGGATTTATATCAAGGTAGAAGATAGAGAACATTTGGTTTAAGTTTTTTTTATTTTTATTTTTATTTTTTTTAGACTTTTAGCGCCCGTTTGGGCCTCCGGTTCGAACTAGGATTTTCTAGTTCCACTCCAACTCAAGGTGTTTGGTAAGTTGGTTCAGCTTTAACCTCAAACTCACCCGTTATACAGTAAATCCAAATGGGTTTACTGTTCACCACTGCTCCCCTGCCCTTCTGTCGCCTGGGTCTTCTGCTCTGGTTGCGAATCTCTTCCTCCTCCATACCGGCGCTCATGTGCTGCTGTCAGTGGCGCTGTTGCATCTTTCTCCATCCCATCAACCATCTGCGAGGTTGCAGGAAATACGGTAAGTGCTCCTCCTCCCTCGATTCGACTTGCTTTTACTGCACAAAACACGCCCACATCTCGTGCAGCAGATGAGGCGCCGTGTGAGGAGTTGGAAGCGACGTCGAACCCCTCAGAGGATTTCCCAGTATTTCCAAGTTCGGAAACCAGCCTCGCGAGCCGTTAATTCTTGCCCTAATCCGATTTCTTCTACTGTAGACTCGTCCTCGGGCTCCAACTCGGTAATCCTTGTATAATTTCGTCCTCTAATTTCCTTTTTCTCAAATTGTTTCTCAATCCCATATGAAATCAGTTGATTGGCTTTTTTGACGGAAAAAATTTTTTCACAGCCAATAATGTTAGATTATAGGTGCATATGGTTTTCTGGTTGGTGTTAGAGCTTGATTTTGATCTTGTTATGAAATTACGTGTTAAAATGTGGCTTGATTTACTCATACCTGCATTATGGTGACTTTGTACTTCGTTTTCGTTCGATTACCCACTGTTTTGGTCAGTTTAGGTTTGAGTTTGGGTTGATTTTGGCACTTTTGTGACCCAAACCAGCTGAGCTCTGGTATTTGGCATTTTTGGTCATTCTCCTACCTTGGATTGGTCATTTATGGGCTGCCTAGATGATCCAAGACACGTTGGTTACAGGAACGCAGTATGATGGCTCGAGTACGGGTGCGATGAATCAGATGAGAGAAATGATTGCGGATGAGATGTGGGAATGATACCAATCATATCCATGGTATAGAGCCACGTGAACGCATGCAACTATTCTCTAATTGTGCCAGAGTCGGAATGTAATTGTTACTTTATTTTTATATAATTTACATTACAAACAATATACATTTTGTTGGTGTATATTATTACAATATAAGGAATTTTGCGAGATAATTTGCTGTCTCAAGTTGATTGGTTTTATTAATTCAGCGTATGGTCATTTTCCCAATTTTCTTTACTGAAACATACGATAGAATGTTAAAATAAATTAAAAAAATTTATTCCGCTCATTTTTTTAACATCCAAACAAGGCCCTTATTTTTTTAATTTTTTTTTTCAACTTAAACTTTTTTACCAAACACAACTCAACTTCAACTTTTTATCTTAAACTTTTTCACCAAACACTCAACTCAACTTAAACTTTTCAACTCAAATTTTTACCAAACACTCAACTTTTAAACTCAACTTAATTTAACTCAAATTAAACTTAAAAATCTTAACTCAAACTTGTGTACCAAACAAGCCCTTAGTCAAATAAGTAACTCAAAAAGAGAAGAGTTCTCCTTTGTACTCTTTGTTTTTATTATGTATTGAGAGCCAAAACAAAGACACTAAAAAGTGAGTGAGTGAATCAATCCCTTAATAGGAACGCCCACCCGTTCCTTCAATCATGTGACTAAAGTAAGGTGTGGAAGAATGTGGTCTTGAAAGATAGGATCATTCGTGGTCTTGATGGAGTTGACCTAATCGGACAATAGTATAATTCTTATTTTCTATCCTTTTCATGTATTAAATTAATATTGTTATAGGATGACAAAGAAAATTTGAGAAATTTTTATTGTTCATGATCTCACGCTTCTGCTATTTTTTTTTATTTTTTATTTTTGTCAATTTCGGTTTCCCAAATGAACACTTGTATTTTTAGTCCCCCTGAGCTATGTCTGTCAACAAATTTAGTCCCTATGTTAATTTAAATAACGGAAATGACATGGGTCAAGCATTTAAGTGCGTTGCTCATTTTATCCTTATTTTAGTGCACATTTAAATTTTAATAATAATAACATTTAAAAAAAATAAAATATATAGATTATACACAAAAAGAATCATCGAATCTGAAAAATAAGAAAAAAAAAAAGATACACTAATAAAAAACCAGATATGGACTGATTTTTTTTTAAATTTGGCTATTCATTATTGTGATGAAGGATGGATACTTAAGAATTTTCTTTTTTTTAGAATTTGAATTTTTTTTCTAACAATTATTTCTTTGAAATTTTCTATTTATTAGTTCATATTCTTATTCATTTTAATTTTGAATTTTAAATAAGGATTCTAATTTAAATTAAGTTTTAAAGATGGGAATTTACTAAAATATCTCTAATTTGTGTATACTAAGTTAACCACAAATTAACTTTTGTGAAAAAACGCCTAATAAAATGACTAAATTTATTAACAGAACATAGTTTGAGGTGACACATATTACGTTTTAAGATTTAGAGGGAAGAGTTTTACAATGTTATATAATTCAAAAGGAATTTTTATAATTACTCCTTTAATTTATTACATCTTTATGGCATATTTTATCGTAGTTTTTTAGTTATGAAAAAAATCACTTCAAACTCTATTTTCTGGTATATGGCCAAATTATCTATTTGTTTCAGAAATTTACTACATAGGTCAATTGTTAAAACTTATGGTGGTAAATAACAGATCAGGCCCGTTTGCGGGACATTTAAAGATGGTGTTTTGAAAGTTGAGTTGAAAATATGTGTTTGGGAGGAAAACTTTTAAAAAAGTTATGTGATATAGAAAATATTGTAAAAATTAAAAATGTGTTCTGAAAAAAATATGCAAAATGGATCTTGTCTTGTTCGTCTCATCGATACGAGCATTTTGACATAAAATTCATCTTATTTTGATTTAAAATAAGAAAGTTATGGACTTTTAAAGTTTGAGTTTTTTGAAAATGGAAGAAATGGAAAGTTTGATATAGAGTTGAGATTTTGAAATCAAGATAATAAAATATCATCTGGAAAACGGGCCCTAAATTAATCTTTTAAAACAAATAGCAATTTTAGCATGCGTTTGGCCAATCAGTTTGGACCTAAGTTATTCATCTCAATTTTTTTCCCCCTAAAAGGCCAATAAAAATCATAATTAGTTTTTAAAAAGTCAACCAACTCTAACTTAAAAATTCCATTTCAAACCGGTATACCAAACGTGTCATTAATTTGAAAGGCGTGCAATTTCACTGTTTTACTGGTTGTCCAAGTGTTAGACCATATTAGAGAATTAAAAATTTCACTGGGTAATTAATGATCCGTTTGGTTGGCTGGTTCTAACATAAATTTTTCAAATTAATTTTTGTCTTTTTTTTTAAAGTTAACTAAAATTTTAACTAGTTTTTGGAAATTCAACCATTTCCAACCTAAAAATTTTAACTCAAGCCGATATTCGAAATGGACCTTAAATGATGACACGTGGTAGTCATTGGGGGAGGGCTGTGCGCACCGATAATTAAGGGAAGTGATTTTCCTCCCTGCCATATGCTAAGGCTAGTGCTATCAAAAGACTAGTTTAGATTCATTTTGGCCTCCATCTAAGATTTGTGGCCATAAAAGATTGTAAGGAAAAAACTGATAATAGCTAAGAATTAATTGGTGCCCACACATCAATTATTGTAAGGAGAGGAGAATAGTGTGAAAGACTGAAAGTTGAGAAATCTTGGAGAATTAACCACGTTACGAGGACTATTCACTGCGTGAAAGACTGAATGAATCAGTAGATCATTATTTTCCACACATAATTAACAATTCTAATTGGTTATTTTATATATACAACAAATATGTGAGATACTGTGCTATGGCTAAAAAATTTTAATGTTCATTCTGTTGCATTATATAGGAAAATCATAACCATCACAAACAATATCTTTCACAATAGTATTAAGAAAATTATCAATATTGATCTATAAAATATACAAAATATACTAAGCACTTGTTTGACACAACCATTTGAAAATATTTAGAGAGTTTCATTTAAATAGTCAACCTAAATATGCTTTTGTTAGAAACAATTGAAAAGGAAACATTCCACTATCATTTGGTTTTGTTCTTAAATGGCAAAAAGTCCTCCAAAAATTTACTTCTTTGGTGATTTTAAAAAAATTTTATAAACCATTTCAAATGATATTTTCACATCTCTCTAATGTCTTTTCAGATAGCTATTTCCAAACACATATTTAAATGTTTTTGTTCAGATATTTTGTTCAGAATGTGAACATCCGAATATCAGTTCAGATAACAGTTCAAATGTTTCTGTTTAAAATTTTCCATTCAAATATTTCCATCCCAAATGCTTCCATTTAGATGTTTCCCTCAAACGGACCGTGAGTATCACATTAGATGTACCACACGTGAAAAACACATCCCCACTAGTGTTCCTTAGAAGAGAGCTAAAAATTGTTATCAACTATAGAGAGTTTAACATACATATGACATCTCTAGCTTCTGTCATCTTTTATATATATTTATACATATATTCATCTTTTATTCTTCTTATACCACATATTCAAAGCACATATCCCCACTAGTGTTCCTTAAAAGAGAGCAAAAAAAATTCGTAATCAACTAGAGATTAACATGCATGTGTTATCGTATAGCCCATCTTAAAAATCAATATGTTGTTGTTCAATTACCGCATCAAATAAGCATATATAATTAGTAATTGAGGGAAACAGAAATTCAAGTAGGTTTAAAATCATCAACTCTAGACGGTTCAAAATCTCTATACACATACATTCAATTTTTGTAGTAAAGTCTCAAACCCTAATCCTCTCTTCAAAACCCCAAAAAAAAAAAAAAAGAATCACAAGTATATTAAAATGTACAAAAGAAGAAACTAATGAAATGTACCAAAAAAAAAAAAAAAACGGAAAAAAAAAATACTATGAAGCTTAAAAATATTCCACGCAGAATTAATGATCATACTCAAAAAAAATTCCATGCAGAATGATCAACGATTGGACTTAGATGGCAATACATTCCACAGGACAAAAGAGAAGAATCTACAAAATGATCAAAGTCAAAATTATAATTAGTACTCTCAACAGCAGCGTCCTCGTTCTTTGCATTCATCTTTTGATCATGATCAATATTCATTTCTTCAACATTCGAAGCCTTGTCTGAATTCTGCTGATCATCATGATGCAATGTAGTTCCCTCATTTTGCTTGATACTACTGGCCGGTTCAAAGCTGCAAATTTCCCACAAGCAATTCTCTTCTATTATTCTCTCAGACCCTGATGGATTTTGTGGAGGATGAGTTTGTATATTTAATATTTGCTTCGACGGTAATTGGCTCGTGGACTTGATTAAAGAAGTCGGATTTTGCTCGTGGAGAATATGATCGGCACTCCAAATTACCGAGCTAGGGTTTTGGTATTTGCAGCTTGATATGACTGATGAGCTTTCTTGCAACAAGTGATCATCACAAGGATTAGCAGGATCGGGATGAGCAATAGAAACCGAGTAATTATTTGGTGAGGTGACAAAAGGTACTTTCATGATCACATGATGGTGATTCATGGAAGTAGGGCGAGAAGAAACATACCCGGGCGAATTAACCGAATAAACTGAAGAAGAAGTAGTAGTTGTAGTACAAGAAGTTTTGCGTTTTGGATGGGAAAGAGAGAAGTTGTATGTACTTGCTTTGTCATGAATAGTATAAACATTATTATAATTAATAATATTTTTGGAATTGGAATTGGAATTGGAATTGGGGGAGAGAAGATTGTGAGTGTTGGGATCTAAGCCTTGGGAAAGGAGCTTCTTCTTGATGCATGAATTCCAAAAGTTTTTAACCTCATTGTCTGTTCTGCCAGGCAAATGCTTTGCTATTTGAGCCCATCTGTTTCCTAAAATCCTATGCACATCTATTATGGTTCTCTCCTCTTGCTCTGAGAAATGACCCTTCCTCAGATCTGGCCTCAAATAGTTTATCCATCTTAATCTGCAACTCTTCCCGCATCTCTGAAGCCCTATATATATATATATATATATATATATATATATATATTTATATTTACGAATTATATCATCAATTAAACTATTAATATTCGGCGGTTGAATCAGTTAAAGAAAATAATAATTAGAGAAAAATTACTTACTATTGCGAATATAAATCAAAAGTTTCATTTTAACGGTGATACAATAAATTGCTCTCCAACATTGAAATAAAAAAACAAAGGACTCCAGTGGTTACTATCACACCTGACTATACCTAGAGATGTAAGGTTCGAATCCCCATACCCCCAAGTTGGAAACAAAAACAAACAAACAAAAAACAAAAAAAACAAAGGAGTAATTTTGTTTTATGATAAAAATTACTTACAGCAAATATGAATCACACAGGTAAATATGTTGCAAATAAAAATCGAAACTTCCCATTATATATGAGGAAATGAAAAAGGAATCGATATATATATATGTATATATATACATGAACAAATATACATATATATAAATATATATATATGAAGAAATTACCTGCTAGTTTAGGGACAGAACTCCAAGAACCATGACCATGGGTGGAGATGTGTTTGATAAGCTTCTCATCTTCCTCAGGAGACCAAAGCCCTCTCTTCACTTTCTGTTTGCCGCAACACTGATGTCCCATTCCCCACCCTCCCGCCCTAAATTATCTTATAATTATTTGCACTCACAAGTACTCCTACCACTTTCACACCAGTTGTTCTGGATATTATGCTATGGCTAGCACATCCTTATATTTGGTTCAGAACTTAGAAACATGTCTTATGAAATAAAAAATATTTATATATATATATATATATGTCTTAATTTGGTCTTTAGCCAAAATAACAAATAAAAAAAAAATTCTCTTAATTTGGTTAAACTATTCGTGTGTTCCCGCAGATAATGTAAAGAAGAAAGAGGGTGAGAGAGTGTGAGAGAGAGAGGAATGGGAGAGGAAGAGAGAGAAGCTGAAAATCTAACGTGGGGTTTACTCATATATATTTATATTATATAACTATATGTGTGTGTGTTCATAAATAATTTATATGTATATATATGAGAGGGATGAAGACCAATGAGTCTTAGTGAGTGTTTTGTGGTAGCTTCCAAGGCTTTGTTTTCTACTAATTGCTCTTAGTTCGTTCAAAACTTTTGTCTAACCAGCTAATATATATGCTGGAAAAAAAAAAAAAAAAAAAAGAAGCAACTTTACTTGACTTGTTAGTCATCTCTTGTACACTCACAAGGATGATGGTTCTTTAAGAAGCTGTTATATCTATATTAATTTTTAAATAAACTCATTTTTTGAGTGTCAAAGTCTATAATTAATTGATTGGTTCCAATTTTTCTATTTTCCTATTCAGAAGAGCTTGTGATCTATATACATATACATATACATACACATATACATATATATGTACTCAATACAAACTATACAAGCTCTCTACTACTATCAATAATATGTAGGTAATACGTACGTGAATTAAATCACGACTTGAGTAGTACTATTGCCTCACTTTCTCTCTCCATATATTAAACTATACGGCCGTGCAACCAACTTATGTTTAATTAACTAATAAACATATATAATAAGATGAAACCATATAAGGAAAAAGAGATTATGAGTGTTAAAGTGAGGAATATGGCCAACTTGGGGAAGACCCTAATGATTTACAGATAAGCACATCCTTTCTTGTATCCCTAAATTAAGTTTACATTTTCTCTTCCTTTTCTATTCTCGATATTTTTCTTTAATTTTTCTGTAATCAAAGTAGAAGAGGCGGCATACCCTTCCTTCACTCAACCTTAGCTTTGAAGGTGACTTGTGTGTGTGACCATCACATTTCTTGGTGTCAACAAAGATAATGATGGTAGACATATGCTTTCGAATTTTACTCTTTAATATTCTCGGCTACTTTTAGCTCTATGTTTTGGACAGTCGCGAGTATCTCGATTATTTAAATTTAACCTTTAGGTCGCATGGCTTGAAATTGAGTCGTACCATCTAACGGATGACTTTGGAGAGTACTATCTTATTAACACTCGCATGATCATTGTGATATGTTTTAGTTTTTTTATATTTTTTTTTCCTTTGCCACTTTTTCTTTCAAAAGACTTTATAGGGAGAATTTTCAGTCGAGAAAATCACGTTCAAAAGCAAAGCAAAAGGGAAATTAAAAGAAAGCACAACAGACTTGAATAATCCTATCCTTACCTTTTACAAACGTCAAATTTGTCCCCCACTTTTACATAATTGCAGGCAATATCTTTCTCTTATGTTTTCTATGAAGTGTAATTATATGCATATATATAATTATATATATGGTTGTCTTTCCTTGTTGGACAAATGAATTCCACGTGTCGAACACGTAACAAAAGTCATGTGACTCGTCTCCTGTAGTTCTGATTTGAAAACCTTGACTTATCTCTCAGATGTGAGATTACCTAATGCAAAAATAGAGGGATGCCACTAAAAGAAAAGAAATATAGAGAAGGGATTCTATGAAAAGAATTAGAACTCAAGAAAAGAAAAATTAATAATATTTTAACATTTACTTTAAACTATTCTCTCAAAGTAGACCTAACATCAAAATGTTCTATTTGTAAGAGGTAAAGCGTAAAGTAATTCTAATTCAACATCCTAGCTAAAACAGATAAATTTCATAATCCTAATGCAAATATTGGTAATCTTAATCCTAATTTAGATATTAAAAAAACTCTAAACATGCCGCCTCAAACTCACGATGCAGCTGTAAGAACCATCTGAAGTTTGCCCATTTCCTAACTTTCATTTGTGGACCTAGATCAACGCAACTGCTTACATGAGCCAAAATTGAAAGAGACAGAGAATGCAAATGCTTAGCATGGACAAATTAAAGGGTGAGGGAGAGAATGCAGATATCCAATATAAGCCAAAAAAAAAAAAAGTGGGGGAGAATACAAATGAAAAGGAGAGAACAAGACCACATGTGAAAAGTTACAAAATTACAATTGTAAGTATTCAAATGTACGAAACTAAATCAGTTGTTGTTCTTCTGTACAAGAAATATACAGTGCAAAGCTAAGTAATATTCTTTGAATTATTTGCTCATTGCCTAATATCTAATCGATCATCTTTATATTTTTCATCCCTCAGATCTTCGAGTTTATCCAATGTTCAATTATAAAATAACCAACATATATATTTTTTCCTTCAAAAATTTTTGCATGACATAACTCCAGTACAAATAATTTTTCTAATCCAATTGCACACTAATAGAGTAAGGCGAATCATCTCTTCCACCAACCATTATGAAAATCAATGCGTGTCCACCAAACAATTATATATCAATTATATATCAAAGTCGAAACTGCAAACAACAAACAACAAAAATTATGCAACAAAAATTATGTCCACCAAACAACAAAAATGAAAATTATGCAAATAAAAAAACGAAAGAGATAGAGAAAGTCAATTATATATCAAAGTCGAAACTGCGTCAGTATAATAGTGTGAAACTCTTGTGTGAGAGAATTGAAACTTTAGACGGATTAAAGTAGTATCATATAAGGCATTTTATATGAAGGGAATAAAAATTCAGGACGAAGAAAACTAATACTCTAGTATTAATATTTCTTCATATTCAAGACGAAGAAAACTAATAGTATTCGTATTTCTTCATAATCTGTTCTCTAAAAATAAGTTCAATATAAATGTCTTATTTATAGGAGGCAAATCAAAAAGCATTTCTAATTCAAGATTATAAAGAAAATCTAATTCCTTATCCTAATATAAATATTCTAATCCTAATATAAATATAAATTAAGTACTCATTACAAATATATGTAGTCCATTTTCATTTAATTATTTTTTTTCTTTTATAGTTTCATATAGATATTCATACAACAATTAATAGATAAATATCCAAAAACAAAAGATAAATCATGATATAGAATTTCATCAGCTAATTGCTCGAGATAATTCATAAATCCAGTACTAGCTAGTTTAGAATACAACCGGAGCTCTGTTTTTTTTTTCCCCCCTTCTTTTTTGGAACAAATTAAACCGGCATCATTTATGGCAGATACCTAATACACACATCTCTATTTTTTTTTCCTGTATATCCAACATATATAATATGAAAACTAATACATTAATATATAACATTTTCTATTTATATTTATCACTTATATATAGTAAAAGTGTTAAAATGTAATATGTTACATAACAATTACATAACTTTATATAAAAAATTAATTAGTAGTCACTATAACAAGTCTTATATGGATGGGGAGTGAAGACTTCTAATAACTTATACGTATCAAGTCAGTAATTATTAGAAAATTATAATTTAGTAGTCTATTAATGGGTCAATTAAGATTCATTATTTTAAAAGTTTTTATGATCGATATGTCTCGTACCGTTATGTATGTGTCCTTACTTGTATGGAAAAAAAAAAAAAAAGTAAAAAAAATTACATGTGTCGGAATTGTAAAATTATTGGATATTGGATTAGAGACTCGTTAACTATATATATATATATATATATATGTATATATAATTTGTCTGGCTAGCTCGTTAAGAGGCAACATGATGCCTTGGAGTTGGCAAGTCAATGTTGGCATTTTCCCATGTCTGATGGAAAGGGCAGCCTTCATATTTTTGTTATACGGTAAAAATTTAAACTAATTGAATAATGAAGATGTGATAATGGCAGGTAATAATGGACCACCACCTCCATTAAAGTTTTTTTTTTTTTTTTTTGTTTCCTATAAATAATATATATAGTAATCGTACCGACAGAATCATGATTATCTCTCTCTCATATAAAATGTATTGCTTTTATTATTCTAAAGCCAGACAGACTTGATTGACTCCACTTGTCTGTTACTGTTCATTACTCCCCTTTTTTTTTTTTGGTTTCCCTCCTCCCAACCCTCGTCCTTTTATCATTTCTTTTTTTCTTTTTTTTTATCCATTCATAATAAGATAGATTTTATTATTCCCACGTTAACGTACATATGATTTATATATTAATATTATTTTATTATTTCATTATTATTTATACATGGCATGCTTTTAAAAGGTAAAATAAAGACCGAGGCATTTGTCTAATCGAGGTAAGGCTTAAGCCTCAAATTTGAAAAAAATTAAATTAAATTAAAATTAAAAAAAGTTAAACACCACTACAAATATGCCATAAATAATCAACATATAAATTTTTTTTTTCGTGTAAATAATCAACACATAAACTTAGTTCATCACAATTGATACAAAAAATCACATATTAAGATTCAAGTCGAAAATGCATTCAAATCTTAGCTTACCGTTGGTTCTCATATCAAAACCCAAGTTTTTCATTTCAATTTTCCATTTTTTCTGAAAATTCAACAGAAATTATAATTAGTTTTTAAAAAATCAACCAACTTTAACCTAAAAAATTCTATTTCAAACCAAACGGAAGCTAATTAATATTTATATTCTAAAGAAGACTAAAAATAACAATATTCTTGTTTTGAGTGAAGACTTTATTTTTACCATCTAATTTTTTAACTTACATCATCTGTCCAATTTTGGTGTCTTAAAGGATGTCTAACCAATTAAATTTTGACTCGTCATTGAATGGAGTTAGATTTTATAGGGTAAATTACTCATTTAGTTTCTAAACTTTTAACATTGCGAAACTTTAGTTCCTGAACTTTTTTTTTTTTTTTTTAGCTAGATTGCTCCTAAACTATTAAAATGTTGTCATAATAGTCCTTTATGTTAATTTTTGAATGGAATATGTTAGTAAATTGGTCAAAAAGGTGGTGCTAACTACATATTCCGTCCAAAAATTAACAAAAATGACTACTGTAATAACATTTTTAGTAGTTTATGGTCATTCTAGCTAAGAGAAAAAGAATAGGGAATACCCCTAAACTATTAAAATATTTCTACAATAGTCATTTTCGTTAGTTTTTGGACATAATGCTTTAGTAATTTAGACAAAAAGTGATGTTGTCTAACGGATTTCATCCAAAATTTTAAGTAAAGGACTATTGTAGTAACATTTTAAAAGTTTAGGGCTATTACAACTATGAAAAAAATTCATGAATTAAAGTTGCACAAAGTTAAAAGTTCAAGGACTAACATAGCAATTTACTCTTTAAAATATAAAAATCAATTATAAAGTATTTTAAACTTCTGAAAATGATGTGTCATAATATTATTGGTTGGACATCAATTGAGATACCAAAACTTAGCCAGATGATTTGGATCCATCTACCCAATTCCTTTCTCCTTTTGCTTTTTTTTTTTTTTTTAATTTATTTATTTGAGATGTAGAAATAAACTCTGCATTTTGTCATAGAATTATTAATTCACCATGCTACATACACCAGGTCATCTATGCCACTTTTAACTCATTGTTGCCGAACTTTTAACTTTTTTCTTAATATAATATTCATGCACAATTACTCTTATACGGTTCTACGGACAATGTACCGCAAACTATCACATAATTACCAAATTAAATCTCTTTTTTGTTTGGTTACCTGCAGAGCAATACGGTCATTATTGGTTAAGATATAGTATTCATATATATATATATATATACATATATATACGGGAATATGAAGTATTTACAGGAAATAGCCATTTTGGAACACCCCTTTTAAAAAATAACAATTTTTAACTTATTTACAAATTTGAACAAAATTTGAAAGAAATAATTAGACAAAAATCTATTTTTAGAGTCTCATTTTAAAATATGTCAATTTTTAAATAAATATTACGTAGAAGGTTCATTTTTAAAACACAATTGCTTGTAGTACCTTTTTTACCCTTTTACTATATTTAATATCATTTTCTTTTATTATGATTCAGATTTTTTTCCTTATTTGTTCATCATTATTGTATCTTTATCTTAATTACTAATTCTTTATTGTAGTGATGGTTTATTAGTATAATTAAGGCTTTTTATAAACAAATTTCTTAAGTATGATTAGAGTTTTTAGAAACCTTTTTTTTTAGTATGATTTAGGTTCTTTTATGATAATTGTAATGTTATTTTGATAATTTAATTATTTATTTTTATTATTAGTATTGTTTTAATAGTTAGTTTCTAACGTTTAAATATGTGATGAAATTGTTTATTTTTTATGATAATTACTATATCATTATGATGTTTTTTTTAAATGTGTTTTTTCTTTATGGTATTACTATATTGTTATGATGTCTTTTCTTTATTATAATTACTATATCAGTATGATGTTTTTCTTTTTAAGGTTTCAAAGTGTTTCATATTTCTTTACAATATAAATTTAATTTTTTTCATATGCACATTATGAATTTTATTTTAACGACTAATTATTTATTATAATGATTGTTTTTCATGTATCATATAATTAATATCTATTAGAGTAATTGGCTTAAATAGTCTATAAATTCTTTCAAAGGTGACAGTTTAGTCCATGTTCCTTTTTTTTTTTTTAGTCAAGATGACCTTAAACTCTTATTTTTTGGCTGTTATAGTCTTTTCTGTCCACATCCATTAAATTTCTAACAAAATCTTGCTGAAATGATCTTTTTTATAGTAAAAAAACTAAAATACCCTTAATATCCCAAAAGCCTCTCTCTCTCTCTCTTTTTCTCCCCTCCCCCCCCCCCCCCTCCCCCCGCCCTCCCTCCATTGCGAAATCTGGGTTCGCACCCCCCTAGCCCCAAAGTTTGATCTGGTTCTTGGCCCCTCACTTGCCCCACCCCTCCTGCCCCACAAGTCGCAATCTGGGTTACCGGCCCCCCCAACCCATAGTTGCGATATGGGTTCTTGCCCCCCCCCCCCCCCCCCCCACTTCGAAATCTGGGTTCGCAACCCCCTCCAGGCCCAAAGTCCGATCTAGTCCTTGGCCCCCTACTTGCCCCACCTCCCGCTTCATAAGTCGCAATCTGAGTCCCCCCCCTCCAAAAGTCGAGATTTGGTTCTTGATGTCCCCTATCTGGTTCTTGGCAATTCTCTCTCTGGGTTTGCCCCCCCCCTTACACACAGTGTTTTGAGTTCGGCGTTCTGAGATCTGGGCTAGCCGAACTGAGACCAGATCGTCGGCGGGGGGCAGAGACAAAGATGGGAGGGGGGGGGGGGGGGGGCAAGAGCTCGCCGGCACGGGGGGCCGACACCTATATCACAAGTGCCATAAACCCACATTGGGGGGGGGGGGGGGGGGGGGTGGGGGGAAATGTGGAACGAGAGAGAGAAAGAGATTTTCATTTTTTATGAGTTTTTTTTTTTATGTTTTTAAATTAATTATTAGTAAATTATTAAAATATCCTCTCATTCTGTTAGAAATTAACGATTTGGACGGAAAGGACCATAATGGCCAAAAAATAAGAGTTTAGTGTCATTTTGGCCAAAAAAAAAAAAGGAATAGGGAACAAACCATTACCTTTGAAAGAATTCATGGACTATTTAGGCCAATTATTCTATCTGTTATGGTCCTTTTTTCTTTATAATAAGGCAAATAAAATGGTCTTTTTTCGTTTTATAAAAGATTTGTTTAGTTTTGTATTTTTTTTTAGAGATTTTTTCTTTTCTTTTTTAATCAATTTTTTATTTATTTAGTTTCAATTCTTGATGAAAGAATAATATGATTTTTATAAGTATCAATTTAAATATTTATATAAATAAAAGAAAAAATGAATATTTTTTAAATCATAGTTTTCAATTTAGATATTTATGTAAATAATCCAATTTGAAATGCATTATTTTTTCTTTCCACGTTTACCCTTCCTTGTTTCACGTTTTTTTTTTTTTTTTTTGTTAAAGGCGTTTTTAATTGGAAAAAAGAAATTCAATTAATGGGAAAAAAAAATCTGTATTTCATGCCATTCCAACTGATTTGAAAATTTAAATACATTAATTTGAATATTACATTTTAATTTTTTTGAGGTAAATACTTTGCTTTTTTGCTTTTTGTTTCTGTCGCTACCTACTTTTTAAATTTTGTGAATGCAAATTGATTTGATTTTCTTTCCTTAATTAGTTTTGTTATCTTTTTAGTGGCTTCCTCCGTTCATTGCGTTTGCTACTTTTATCAAATCTTTTTTGTCTTTTTTTGTTTTACAAGAAATAAGAAAAAGACTAATTAAAAATAAATAATAAAAGACTGATTAAAACTAAATACACATATGTAATAAAAGAGCTCGCCGGCACGGGGCTGACACCTAAATCACAAGTGCCAGAAACCCACATGGGGGAGGGAGGGGATGGGGAATGAGAGTGAGAGAGATTTTCATTTTTTATGAGTTTTTTTTTTTATGTTTTTAAATTAATTATTAGTAAATTATTAAAATATCCTCTAATTCTGTTAAAAATTAATGATTTGGACAGAAAGGACCATAACGGTAAAAAAAATAAGAGTTAATCGTCATTTTGACCCAAAAAAAAGGAATAGGGAACAAACCGTTGCCTTTGAAAGAGTTTATGGACTCTTTAGGCCAATTATTCTATCTGTTATGGTCCTTTTTTCTTTATAATAAGGCAAACAAAATGGTCTTTTTCGTTTTATAAAAGATTTATTTAGTTTTGTATTTTTTTTAGAGATTTTTTCTTTTCTTTTTTAATCAATTTTTTATTTATTTAGTTTCAATTCTTGATGAAAGAATAATATGATCTTTATAAGTATCAATTTAAATATTTATGTAAATAAAAGAAAAAATAAACATTTTTTAAATCATAGTTTTCAATTTAGATATTTATGTAAATAATTCAATTTGAAATTCATTATTTTTTCTTTCCACGTTTACCCTTCGTTGTTTCACGTTTTTTTTTTTTTTTTGGTTAAAGTCGTTTTTAATTGGAAAAAAGAAATTCAATTAATGGGAAAAAAATCTGTATTTCATGCCATTCCAACTGATTTGAAAATTTAAATACATTAATTTGAATATTACATTTTAATTTTTTTGAGGTAAATACTTTGCTTTTTTGCTTTTTGTTTCTGTCGCTGCCTACTTTTGAAATTTTCTGAATGCAAATTGATTTGTTTTTCTTTCCTTAATTAGTTTTGTTATCTTTTTAGTGGCTGCCTCCGTTCATTTGGCTGCCTCCGTTCATTGCGTTTGCTACTTTTATCAAATCTCTTTTGTCTTTTTTTTTTTTTTTTGACAAGAAATAAGAAAAAGACTAATTAAAATAAATAATAAAAGACTGATTAAAACTAAATACACATATGTAATTTTCTCTCTCTCTCTCCCTCTCCCTCTCTCTATCGCTAGGATTTGCATCGTTTATATTTCTCTTTTAGGGTCGGAGTCCGGCACCGCCTTTTGATTGACCACCAAACTCCCGGCCTTAGAGAAGATGTTTTTTGACTCCACAGTAATGGTTTTGATGGCGAGATGGCTTTGTGGTCGGAAGGGACGTATTTTGATCTCTTTGATCATGTAATTTACCTTGTTATCGGAGGTGTTACCCATGGAGTTGGGTTTTTTTCCTCTTATTTGTGATAGTTGTTTGTTTGTAATAAAGGTGATGATGTTTCTGCCATGTAGGTGTTATATTTTTTCGTTATGTTTTTGTTTCTATTTTGTAATAACGGAGGTGATCTCCCCACTCTCTCATATTGGATGTATATTTAATCCACTAGAGTTATTTTTATGCGGCGTTGGTGGTGACCTTTTTACTATATGTCTCTTGGTCTCAATCAATTGGAGTTTTTCATTGATTGTAGTGGTGTTGTTAAAAGAGTCATATGTGTATTCGATAATTGGTGTGTCTTTTCGATTTCTTGTTGTTGGAATCCGGTGCACGTTTCACCCTCTTGTATGCTTCGTTAGAACTTACTGGTGAAACTGGGTTAAGTTTCTTTGTGTCTTAAGGTCATTCCAGTCATTGGTGTTTGTAATTTTTTCCATCAATAAAAAAATTATCTCATTTTCAAACTTATTTTGTACAGTACGCTTTTAGAAAAAGAAAATTGATATTTTTAAAATATTCTCACAATGTATTATTTCTAACACCATTTTTTCTTATTCAAAATAACTTTTTATTTTTAAAAAGAAAATTTTTTTACATATCCAAACACCATTTTATTCTAAAAAAACAAAAGATTTTCTCATTTAAAACAAAAAAAATTTTCCTTTTCAAAAATGGACACGTGATCCAAACATAGCCTTAATATTACACAAAAAACCCTTAAATTAAATTATACTTTTTTTTCTCCTTCTTTCACCCAGTCATAAACCAAAACACTGATTCTCACTCTCTCTTTTAATTGTTTTTATTTCTATCCACGTTCCTTTACCCTTTTTTTTTTTCAAAAAAAGAAGAGTATTTATACTATTTACGATTCATTACCACAATCTATTAACACAAAAACTATTTCATTACTGTAAATTGCATATTAAAAAAAGATTAATCCTTTCTAAAAGAGAGAGAATGCTAGTTTTTGTTTTTAATTGACAAACCAATAATCTGCAAACCTCACAAAATATGTATAACCACCTATGGATTGTATTTTCCCTCTTTCTGTAATATCGTATGTGAAATGAGAGCCTTTAATCCATTTCCTTTTTGTTCTTTTTGTCTTTCGTATTTTTTCAACCAAAAAAAGTGCAGTAGATAGTGAAAAAAACGAAAAAAAAAAAAAAACATATAAAAAACTGTCAATATAACGACATTAACTTTTCTTACTTCTCACACAAAAATGCAAATTATAATCATCAACACGATAGTTTTTTTTTTATTATTTTTTATTATTTTTATTTTTTTAAGTTAGACGAAAGTTGGGGAAAAAAAAAAAAAAAACTTATTGTTTTCTTTTCATTCAAGGTCATTTTTATATTAACTATTGATTAGGGTTGAGCATTTTATATTATATTTAAAAAAAAATTTAATTTCAGTTTTTTTAATTTTTTAATGAGGTGTGTGAATAGTATATTTTGATCATTTTTGTCTTTAAAAGTAATTTAATTGTGAGTAATTAAGGAATAACATAATTTATTAAATGAGGGTGTGAAAAAAGTGAACAAGGGGTGACAATAGACCCCCCTTATTTATTTTGATTGTGTCTTTTTAAAAGACATTTCTATCTAATAATGTCAAATCTGATTGATTTTTTTTTTCTTTCCTATCTTTCTTGCTTCCACTTCTCTATGTTTGAGATTTTTGGCTGTCACCAAATCACCGGCGATCTCCTTCTAAGTTAATTCCATCTCATCTCCCTTCTCTCTCAAGATCACAATCTTTCTTTGTGACGGACAACGTTGATTCAAACACACAATCACTTTTCGACATTGATTAGCACAGCGCAATCAACAAGGATCTCTCTCTGATGTCGTTTCGGCTTCATGTTGTCTCGTGGATCTTTTTTCGGTGTCGATTCGGCTTCACGTGATCTCTCTCTACAACTAACCTCGACGGACGAAGGTGATTTGTACAGTGGAGGTATTGCGCTTGGCAGATCATACACCATTGCGGTGTTTTGATTTTTTCTAGTCAATTTTGGTTTTTTTTTAAAGGAAATTAGCCGGGGGGGTTTTTTTTTTTTTTTTTTTTTTTGCAATTTGTCACTTTTCAATTTTGGGGGTTAAATAACAAATAATTTTTTTTATAAACATGATTTTATATATTTTTTGGTTAATATGGTCAAATAAGAAATTTATATGGTAAATTACGATAATAATCCGCTAAGAAATTATGATGGAATATAAAAAATAAGAGCTCGGTGAAATATTAAAAATAATTTAGTAGAGTACAAAAAACTATTTGGTAGAATACTTTTGGTATCTATCAGAATATTCTCTTACGATTGGAGAGTGGCGCCGGTAACCAAAGTCCATATTGATTATCAAAAGTAGTATGCTAGATGATCATAAGTATTTTAACAGAATAGTCTTCGATAACTGAAGACTGTCAATGGTCCATTTTGACTCCTATTGTTAGAAGGAATTTTATTAGACTATCTGTTTTAATTTACTATATCACCTTTTCGACTGGTGGGGTAATTTTGAAAAGACATTATATATTGATCTTTTACTTATCTAATAAAATGTCAAAAATCGTAAAGTCACTATATATTGGATAATATTATAGAGTTATGCTTTTTTGAGTGACAATCCTCAAAATTACTCTATGGATAATGTTAAGTTTCTCAATTCTAATCCCAAATTTTAAAATCTCAAAGTTTAAATAGTGTAGAAATTTACTTATAACACTCTTAAAAAAAATTATGGAAGTCCCTTAAAAATTTTTATTTTATTCCCCTCGATAATTGAAAAGTAAAAAATATTACATAAAAACTGAAGTCCAACTAATATCCAAACATTTAACATGATTTTTTTCCCCTTTTTCAATAGATTGGAATGTTTATTGAAATAAGTGTTTGTTTTTCCTCTCTCATTTTTTATTTATTATTTATTTTTGCAATAGTGCACATAAAGAAAAGCACAAACAATAATTCCTTGAAAAGAATGTTAAAATTATGCATCATAAAGTTATTAGATAGAAAATCAACTAGATATGATTATGGTATATCTAAAACATTTTTTTTAAGTACATGTGTGTACAATTGAATGGAGGACAACAATGTTGGGATTTGTTAAAGTTCTTTGTCACTAGTTTTCCCTCTCTTTCTCTTAATGATAGAATAAATTTCGAATGGGAGATTAATGAATAAATATTAATAGTTTACTTGAGTTATCATGCAGCATTTTAGGGCATAAAAATATGTCTGAGATGATCGTAATATTTCTTAATTTTTAATTTTGGTTGAATTTTCGTTGTAGTCATTAGTCCTGTTCTGGCCAAAATTTATGACTTTGTCATTGATCCCCATATGTTGAGAAAGAGATTATTGTACAATAATCAATTTAATGTCAAACATCTAATACTGGTTTAATTAGACTTTGAATTAATCTTGCACATAAGTTGATCTATTACGGAATCTTAATCTTCCTTAGATAATAATCATGTCATGATAAACGTAGGCAATACAGAACGAACGAAATTTAAGTAATTTCAAAAAGAGATTAATTAATTTGTATATCCAAGAGGCCCGGCAGATCAACTACCAAAGGGCAAAAAAATATGCTTGCGACACGTGGCACATAAAGTAAGAGTATCAAAGGGCAACCTACTAGGCAAGTAAAGGCAAATAAATATGGGGACCTACATAATAATTTTATAAATGATAAAATAAATGAGAGCAGATTAAAAAAAATTCATCCTGATGTTTGTTTTTCAATTTTGATTAGAGAGCCATATTGGTTTTGAAGGCTTCAAAAAGCTCAAATTTTGGTTGCTTGATTTGAAGGGCGGTTGAATAGTGAAAAAAAAAAAAAAAAAAAAGAATTCGAGCATAAATCAGTAAAATCTCCTCCGATTACTCTTGCATTTTGATCAGTTTTATGTTGGTTAGTCTGGTAAAACGTAGATTGTGAGGCATATTAATGTTGGTTGGGTTGTTGTGAGTAGCTAACAGAACGGGAGTGAGTCTGTGAGACAGAGAGAAATGAAGAAACAAGAAGATGTTTCAGATCTGGGCATTTGTCTATAGCAGGAAAAAAAAAAAAAAAAAAAAGGGTATTTATGCTAAAACGATCCAAAAATAGAGATTGTGATTTATCTTCAATTTGTGAGTTTACCAACCATAGCTCAAAAGTTATTCGTTGGGTGTCTGGTAGTTGGTTTTTTGCAAAACTGTGAGAATGTCGTTGACATGAATTTCTAACGATCGCATAATTCAGTTTACAATCGCATTAAAGATATATCGATCGTAAAACTTACTTGATGATCTCAAAATTATAGATCAATTACAGTTCAAAGTCATTCCTTGGGTGTCTGGTTGTTGGTCTAGTTTAAAACCGTAGGAAGACCGGTTACATAATTTTGTAGTGATCGTATGATTCAACTTACAATCGCAAGGAACATATAGCTGATTACAAAAATGTTAAGATATAATTTAAAATGCTAAGATACAGTTAACGATCGCATGATTAGATAATGATGATTTGTTATTAGTTGTCAGTTTATCAACTATAATTAAAAAATTAAGAGATGCCCACGATCCCAAAACTTAAGTTGCGATTCCAGAATTTACGAAAAGAAAAAAAAAATCTATGTACCTTTGAAAGCTTAGCATTTCTGAGTTTCTTCATCTTAAAAAGCTTGGCTTCATCTCTCATGTTTACGTGGCTACATCTCTTCTCAATGCATACGCTATCACTTCGTCTGTGGATGCCTGCAAACTGTTCGATGAAATGCCGGACAGAAACACGGTCACGTGTAACACTATGATCGTGGGGTATTTGAGATTAGGGGATGTTGGGAAGGCGAATTCTGTCTTCATGGAGATGCCCGAGAGAGATCTCACTTCGTGGTCTTCGATGATAGCTGCTTACACCAAGGGTCGAACGTACACGTGAGGTTTAACTTTGTTTTGAGATATGGTGATCAAGGAAGGCCTATACCCCGACGAGGTAACCGCGGGAGCGGTTCTGTCGGGTTGTGCCCTTATGGGCTTTCGCGGGTTGTTGGAAGGGAAATCGGTTCACAGCTTTGTAGCCAAGAATGGTTGGCAATTGAAGGTCCAACTCGGGACGATTTTAGTTGACATGTACGCCAAGTGCGGGTCCATCAGCAGTGCCCTCCAGATGTTTGATTTAATGCAGGAGAGGAATGTCATGACTTGGACTGTGCTTATTTGCCGCATGGCACGACTTGGGTATGGTACGGAAGCCCTATCCTTGTTTGAGACGATGCAAAAAGAGCGTGTTAGACCCAATGAAGTGACATTTACTGGGATTATACATGCCTGTGAGGATGCAAGACTTGTCGCAGCAGGCCGGAGATTTTTCGAGATGATTGAAGAATGCGGTTGGAGCCTAGGATTCAGCATTATGGATTCATGGTTGACTTGTATGGGAAAGTGGGGATGGTAGAGGAAGCTTATCATGTCACAAGGACAATGAAACTAAAACCTAATGTTATTGTGTGGACCTCGTTCTTGTCTGCTTGTAAGGAGCGTAGAAAGGTTGAGATGGCTAAGAGAGTGATTGAGCAGGTGTTGAGTGATGTGAAGCCAGAGAATGATGATGGAGTTTATATAGTCTTATTTCTTACATGTATGCTTTGGATAGGAATTGGAATGATGCAGAAAGGGTGTGGAAACTAATTTTGAGAGATCACCCAACATGAGAACACATCTTTTGGGGCTCTAATTTTGTTAGAAATGGACTTTTGCGTTGATTTGATTCTTGGGAACCTAAAATGAAAGTTTAATCAAGTGATGTCTGTTTAAAGGTCGTTTCTTCCTTACCCATAAATAAATTGATCAAAATTAGTACAAGTCCACATGAATGTATGTCCATTCTTAGTCCTACTACATTTTAGGGAAATTGTGGTAAATAACATTTGATAAAAAAAAAAAATGAAGTAAATATCAAGTTTTTAAAATATTTAGAGTAAATGATATTTATCATGTATATGAAAATTTTATTAGGTAAATGACATATTAACATGACGTAAATGAATAATTTACCTGAAAAAGATGACGTAAATGAATAATGCACATGATAAATCTGCTATAACTCCAAATATTTTATAAACGGAGAATTATAGCAAATAGCATTTTTACAAAAATAATTTAAAAGGAAATAATAAGATTTTAAAATATTTAGAGTAAATAACAAATTTAGAAGATAAATAACATGATTACAAGCCGTAAATAAAATAATTTAACTGATAAATTTGGTATTTATTGTTATTTACTCTAAATATTTTAAAAACATGCTCCTTACCTAAATTATTGTGTGAGAACTGATTTTTGCTTCTTTCTCGCCCCACCATGTTGCTGTTAGTGCACCCAATTGGTGGGCTCACGTATTTGGAGTTAGAGTTGACTTCTGGGAGGCCCAGATATCTTTCAGAATAGCCCATTTAACTTGAGCCCACTTGGATTGGATATAGAATGGGAGTAGTTGTCACATAAGAGAAATCTAGTCCTATCTGTGAAGCGCTTGGTGGTGGTGGTGAAGAACTGGAGATGAGTTCAACTGCATTGTCGTCTTCATTTGGTATTACAAGTAGAAACACCAAATGCAAACCCAGAAGGCTTCTCAACTGTCATAACAGAAATCTTATCACATCAACTGTCAAAGTCTCAAACAGCCGCCATTTCAACCAAGAGAAGCAGCAAGTAAAAGCGAAGCCCGCTTTGTTTGGGAGGAGAGAAGCCATTGGTGGTTTTGGGGTCTCATTTGCAGCTTTGGAAGGAGTTTTGTCTCAACTGTTGCAGGCCTCTGAGAGTGCGGCAGCTGAAGGTGGTGGTGGTGAGGCATGTGAGTTGAGTGTGGCAGCCTCCGGACTTGCTTTCTGTGACAAAGTTGTGGGATTTGGCCCCGAGGCCGTCAAAGGACAGCTCATTAAGGTAACTGCTATTGTTAATGCCATGGCAAAAGAGCTTGTTTTCTTGCTAACTAAAGAGTAATTGTTGTTATATTGAAATGGGAATTTGGAATTTTAAGTCATTTTAATTTGTGGGCAACAATTATCTATTATTTAGAGGCAATTTGTTTTCGGAGGTTTTGAGTTATTTTAGTTAGAGTGGGGTTAGATTTTGAAATTATGTTTTTGGTTGAAAATGAACGGTTTGAAATTAAAAAAAAAAAATAGAATGTATTCGGAAAATTTTTTTTTTTTTATTATTATGGATTTTGTTTTATTCTTCTTGAAATTTTATGTAATTAAAAAAAAAAAAATCATCTTACTACTTTTAAGTTTGAGTTTTTTAATTAGAGTCGGAGATTGAATAATGAAAATGAGTTTATTTAAAAAAAAAAAAACAATTGAAATTGTTTGGTTGGAGCGAACCAAACCAAACATCACCTTAATTTTTATTTGTGTTACTTCGAAAACAAAGGCAAAACTATTTTGTTTTTGGTCTCCTAATTGTTTTCTCTGCTGTTTGTTGTTGAAGATATTTACTCTGAGAGCAGTACTTGATCTTTTTTTTTTTTTTTTTTTTTTTTTTGTGAACAAACATACGTACAGGCACACTACGTTGGGAAGTTGGAAAATGGAAAGGTATTTGACAGCAGCTACAACCGGGGGAAGCCTCTTACGTTCCGAATTGGTGTTGGTGAGGTGTGTCTTTTATCTAAATGAATTGTAAATATTCTACAATGTTTCTAAGGTGCTTGCTTAGGCCATGAAATTTGAAAAGGAATTGCGGTGCGACTCTTTAAGACGTGGAATGCCTCCGTATATCAGATGGTTTTCCGTGTTTGAAAACCTGATTTCCGAGAACATATCGTGCTTGCAAAAGTCAATGATCTTTTAAAAACTTGTTCCCCCTGTTCAACATGCCTTTCCAGTTTGCAAGAGATAATGAATTGTCATATTCATAGATAACTAGTTGTAAGCAACTCAACTGGTGTCGTTTTGAGAGATCTCCAATTAAGTGAACAACAAACAAGTAATCTTTGGAGATGTTGCATTTCATAACCTCGTATTGTAGGTAATCAAAGGCTGGGACGAAGGTATTCTAGGCGGCGATGGAATTCCTCCTATGCTTGCTGGTAAACTATGAACTTCCAAGAATCAATGTGCTTATTATTGCCTTCTTCTTTCTATTTCATGCATCTAAGTCAAAACTTTCCAACTCAAATCTAGGGGGAAAGCGCATCTTGAAGCTTCCTCCAGAACTCGGGTACGGCGTGAGAGGCGCTGGGTGTAGAGGAGGTAAGCAGTCTTGTCGATTAGCCTTTTTATGAACCAATGTTTCTTGTAGAACCAAATGAGTGCCTAGTTATTTTACGAGAACAAAATGAAAGTTCTCCGGATTTTGAGGCTATTTCTTATTGGTTACTCTTCGTGTGAGACAGGTTCATGCATAATTCCTCCGAATTCAGTTCTCCTTTTCGATGTGGAGTTCATCGGCATGGCATGAGTGTGGCCACAGTGCCAGCAGATATATCCTCATGCCAACTCCTGTTTTTGCCTCTGCTCTTTTTTCGAACTGTTTGTCTATTGGTATCAGAAAACAAAATGAACATTCTCTTAATGGTTTATTGTTTATCAGTATATAACGTGGAAAAACTACATAGGAAACAGCATACTAGTGAACTTAAAATAAAGGTTCGCATATCTCATCTATTAATTTTGCCAAAAAAGTTGGTTCTTTGCAGGACATAAATTCAGTACTTAAAATACTTAGTTGAAGTGTGAATTATGAATTAACTGTGATCAAGAAAATAGAGTAAAAATTTAAAATTTTTTCGGAAAAAATATGCAATAGGGACATTGTTTCGTTACTCTCGTCATTCTGTGCGATATGAAAAAAAAAAAATCATCTCATTTCGATTTGAAATAAGAAATTTTGGATTTTTAAAATTTGAAATTTTTATTTTTTTTTGAAAAAGAAAGAGAAAGAAAGTGAAATGTATATGAGTTTTGAAGTTGAGTTACAAAATTCGTCTAACTATGTTGTATCAATCTAATACAAGCAAAAATAACTTGTTGTTGCAATAATAATTTCAATAGGCAGATGATTTCTAAATTATTATTGTTTTGGATGACTTTAATGTAACGATAACAACGGGTATTTAGCATTGATGTCCCTCATATTTGTCACTTTTTAATAACTTACCCCTCAAATTTTTAATTTTGATAATTTACCCCTTGAACTTGTTAAATTGTAACGATGTACCCTCTATCAATTAATTTTCTGTTAAATTGATTATGAAAAACTCATATATGCCTCATGTGAAGACCAGATAACCCATTTTGAATTAAAATTTTCCAAATATAATACAAACCCTAATGCAAATCTTCTAATTTTAAATATTTGATTTAGTGTAAAATTAACGAAAAGGGGTACATTGTAATAATTTAACAAATTCAGGAGGTAAATTATCAAAATTAAAAATTTAGGAACAAGTTACAAAAGAGTAATAAGTTTAGAGGATATTAGTGTTAAATACCACATTGTTCTTAAAAAATGAAAAAAACAAAAAAAAATTTATCGAGCTCAACTAGCTAAAAAATCTAAGCGCTAAAATAAGTAAGTACTATAAAGCTCGGGTGGGCATCAATTTGGTTAGTATTTCAAGAAAAAACAAACTGGCTTGAGCAACTCGGTGTCAAGGACAAGAATTTTAGAAGGAAGTAAGGCAACCAAAAACCGACTGCCATTTTTATTTGGTTAGCTTATAGGCAAGACAAGCAGGAAAATTAACTCGGTTGATCTTTTTTTTAATCTTTTTTTTTTTTTTTTTTTTTTGCACCGGTGCACTTTGAATTGGTCGTACAGTCATAATTTACATATGAACTTTTAATTTTAGTAATTTATACCTAATTTATAAATTTGTAGCAAGTTAATCTCTTTAAAAACAAGGTTGACCTTACTAAAAAAAAAAAAATCAAGGTTGACCTTTTGAAAGAAATTGACTTGTAATTTGAACATAGGTCATTAATTAATGACATGAATGGTTATTTTATCTATTTTAACCTAAATTTATTGAAGTTAAAACTTTTAATTAAGTATTATCAAAAAAAAAAAAAAATTATATAGCAAAGTAGCATTTACTCATTGAAGTTAAAATTTAATAAAAAACATACTATTTATTTTAAAATTTTATAAACATGTTTTTTATTTATTAATTTTTTATTTACTACAATGTTTTTTAGGTTAATTCAAAAGTGAAGTGATAGTGACAGCAGAAATCATTTAACAATAATTTCAAACATGTTTTTATAAACATTTCAATTTTTTTTCATTTTTAAAAGTGACGAGCTAAATATTAAAATCATTTTTTTAATAAATGCTAAAATTGACTTGTTCCCCTAAAACGAATTCTTCTGTAATTATCAAATTTCCAAAGAAAATAAAAAGTAATAATAAATAAAATGATAAATAAAACAAGATAAAACCAGTATCCAGAGTAGGAGCACAAATTGAAGCGCAGCCAAACAGTTCCAGAGACTGACTAATATAGCCGAAAATCGACTCATTCGATGAACCCTCTTTTGCTTGCCACAAAAAAAGGAAAACCCTAGACATTCGTAAGGTCTTCTCGAGCTCCAACAATGGCGAAATCCATGAGGTCGAAGAGGGAGAAGCGGCTGAGGGCCATTAGGAGGGATATGGTTGAGCCTTTCTACGAGAACAAAGACGCCGCCAAGGTCGCCGCCCTCGAAGCCGCCATGAACGCCCCTAAGCTTCACGTCAAGCAAACCACCACCAACTCCTCCTCTTCCATGGAAGTATTCACAGTCGCCGAACCTACCTCCGCCGCCAACGGCATGGGTAAGTTTTCTTTCTCTTCTTTTCCCCGATTTTTGATTCAGAACTTTGGTTTATCGTTTTCCGCTTGCTTGGGTTGTCCTAAAAGATGCGATTGATTTTACTTTCTGCTTGAATTTCGATGTTTTCTAGATTATGCTTTTCCATAGATTTACGAATAATTAGTATAAAACTTGACTCGAGTTAAATTTGTGGAAACAAATTCTGTGTTGTATACAACTCTAGATGTTGTCTTCTTTAGTTAGCGAATCTACAGAGCTTGGAATAGATATTCTCTAACTTTCAAGGGAGTTAAATTTCTGGGTTCTGTTTTTGGAGATTTATCAGCTTGTTTGGTGGGAAGGAAAAGTGGAAGGATTGATTTAGTCCAAAACATAAGCCATGATTTTTGTCAAAAGGTATTAAAAGAAGGGGCAAATAAAAAAACAATTATAGAACTATGAGGATGTGGAAACGAAGTATCGCTGGGTTCAAGACTTTCAAGACAATGTGACCTTTCGTTTTTTTGGATATTTTGAGAATACTTCTAGCTACTATAGTGCCTTTTTTATTTATTTATTTATTTTTATTTTTTTTTTAAAAAGCTTGAGACTGTTAGAATTGGATCCTTGAGAATTTTTTGAATGGGTTTGAGTTAACCTTAGTAATGAAATGCTCACTTTCAGTCACCCAAAAAACAACTTTACTTCTGGTTCTCTTAACTTACTTGAAAGAGATTTTTAATCTGAATGATTTTTCCTAGTACTTGGGGTTTTCATCATCTATTTTCTTCTCCTGGCTCTATCCATACCTTGGTTTCCACCAATGAGATTTTTTTCTCTCTGTTCTTTCTTGCTTTAGTTTTGGAGTTTTCACTCAGAGTAATCGTTGTTCTTGTCCAAAATACCAATATTATTTTTAGTACATTCATATTTTAGCCACTTAAATGAAGAAAATTGAAATTTTTGATATTCTAGATACATTGAGGATGGCACTAGTACCTCTCTTTCTTTTCATTACTCGTATTTGCTTTGCAAGACTCAATCTTAACCACATATAGAAGAGTCGAGAGATTAATTCGTGATTGGAAAACCTGTATCCAATGCTTGCTACCATACTTGTATGATTCTGTCTCAGGAATTATTGTAGGATGTAAGAGGGGATCATAAAGAGCTTTGAAACTGAAATAAAAGGAAAATTCACTTTGCAATAGGAAACTTTTTGAATCTTACAAGAATGTTTTGATCGCATTAGAGACTTTGTAGGGCATTCTTCGAAGGTATAGTAATATACTAATATTTGAGATTATGATTCCGTAGAACTTGACCATAACATAAATAACAGGTACATTCAAAAGGAGATTTTTAAGACGGCTTCCTAAAATATACAATAAAAATGCAAGAGCCTGGTGTGAAAGGTTTGACCTTTTCCGTAAAGGGGTCTTGGTTTTATTTGAATCGAGGCAGGGACAGGGTTTACAGTTTAAGGACCAAGAATCAGCTTTTATAGAATTTGAAGTTGGCATTTAAATTCAATTCGCGTAGGACCCTGTTTTTATTTTCTGGATTAGTTGCTTTCGTAATTTGGTTGAATTTTGAGTTTGCACTTTGTAGTAGGAAAAGTGTGTAGAATAGTTTTTAGCTTGCTTATGAAAATTGTGGATTGTCTTATGGTGGTTGTCATTGAAACAGATATTGAAATGGCTGATAACAATCAAAACAAGGGTTCGCTAAAGCCAACCGGAGGGATAGGGAAGAACTCGAAAAGGCAGTTCAAGGTTGGTAAAAAGCGTCGTCATGGAAAGGGCAAAGGCAAGGGCAAGGTCAAGAAGCGTCACATTTAACTCCCTTGTTGGGAAAGTTTTTCATGTAGCTTTAATATGACCTCTTTTTGTTTCCTTCTTTTTTTTTTTTTTTTTGAGGTAAATCTCTTTTTGTTTTTGTTTTTGTCATGTAGTTTTCTGTCATGTATTCAGAATTTGTCTTTTCTAAGATCAATTATGTGTTTTTTGAACAAAATGATCGTCCTATTCAAAACAAAAATAAAGACAACTCCATTTGATTAAATCCCTCATTTCTCTACTTAAAAAAAAAAAAAAAAAAAAAAAACCCTCATTTCTCTCTCTCCTCTACCACAACCTTGCCAGTGCCAGTGGCAGTTGCCGAAGCCCTGCCATCGCCAACGCAATTGCCATCACCAAAGCCATCGCCATCCCCGTCCATCGTTGCCATCTTCCGTCGGAATTCACAGTTGATGGGGATCCATTGGGCGGCGAGAGACAAGAACGCATCATAAGATTGGTCATCAGTTCCCCACGAAAGTCCTAAAAGCACACGGTTCCAAATAATAAAGTTTAAGAACACGCATAGGATAAATCCACAATTTCTGGGCTGGGCAGCATGTTTATTTATTTAAATAAAAAAGGAAAGAAGAAAAAGCTGCAGATGGCCATGGGTCTCTGCTCCCTTTAGAAAAATGGGTCTCCTGCAATTGTTCTTCCTTTTCTTTTCTTTCTAAATCACAAATTTCACGAGTTAAGATATATCCGTTTATTCAAGAACTCAAGTTGATATTTCAAGTATGATGAAGATTAATTCGAGTTCGATCTACCTACGAAAGTGCGACCAAGAAGGCACAATCACCAGAATCAGCAACATCGCCACCCACTAGGAATGTTGCCCCTACAATGCCCGGTGGCTTTAAAGGGAATTTTCTTTTCTTTTACATTTTTTTTTTCCTCCTCTTCTCCAGAAATGATCCCTCCACCTCAAGAACCACAAATTTTCACGTCCATGGTCGTGCTCAACGACGAGCAAACAACCTGTAATAGTAAGATTTGGAGTAGACCTACTCTTGCGAAACAGCACAAAATAATCGTGTACTTTTTGTTTCTTGCGTTCATCTGAACACATGGCTCGCACAAATCACATATTTTTAAAGCGGCGTTTCCTAATCAAATAATTAAAAACGCCATCTTTTCAAGCATCTTATATAGTACATCCACTTATAATCAAAAAGTTTGGAATCATGATGAACTAAACTGGAAATTAGGGGAGGATTGTTATTATTACGATTATTATTAGCACGAGAGATAGGGCCTACATACTGAGAGGCTTTATTAATGGTTAGAAATGAGAGGATAATCATGGTATAAATCATCATTCTCGTTGCGACCTCTAAATACGATCTACATATATGATTGTATATGCGTGTTTATATGTGATGATGTGTGTGTTATGTATTGCGTGTATATATGCCTTTATAAAAAAAAAAAAAAAAAAAAAAAAAAAAAAAGGAAATCTTCTTTATCTTTATATTATTATTGCGTGCTGATTAATTAATCATATTGACAGCACAAATGAAATATGTGGTGGCAAAAACTATGCTGGGCAATTGATCCCAAAAGTTTTTTTTTTTCCTTATCAAATAAGATTGTTGGGGATATAAATTAATAGGTACAGTCAAAAACTGAGAGAGCTATAAATTGGTAGGGACTGCAGTCTTCACTAAACTTTTAAAAAATAAAAAATTCTCTTAAAATTTTATGAATTTTTGTTTTTTCCCACACTTAAAAATAATTCTTTACATATGTCCTTCTAAAAGCTATTATATTAAAGTATAAAACCCATGGTAAACTATCATAATATCTTATGATTCTTCTTAACGAGTATGTATTTGGTAGTTCTTGAAAATCACTATGATGCCGTTCAATATCTCTTATGTTATGATCAATTTTAAAAAGAAAAAAAAATTGTGTACACTCTCACTGAAGTAAAAAGCTAGCTCTTTAACTACTGGGACATCCCAACTATATTGACACCTTCTTAGCACCCTCATCATTTACTTATATCATATATTTTATTAAAAATAAGGGGAAAAAAAAATAATAGTTACGTCCAAGTCCAACATAGAATAAACTAGCCCACAAAAGGCAAAACAATTAAAAAGTAAATGCACGTGGGAAACAAAATAAAGCAGATTCTAACGTCAAAAGATATAATCGAAACAGTATTTTTGAAAATGAAAATATATGATAGATCTCATTAAAAACCTTGCTAATAAAATTTTTTTTATCCAAAAGTATGACAAAATTGTTAATTTATCTTCCTTTTTTTTTTTTCCCCCTAATTCTTTTTTTATTGGCTATAAGAGATGATTATTTCCACTAAAATGAAAGAAGTAATTTTATTTACTTTAGCCTGGACAATTATTTATTGCTTATTTCTCATTCTTGTCCTACAAACATAGTAGTCAGGGACAAGTTATATAGTCTTTTTCCCCTGTTTCGTGCCAACAACAAATAGCATATAGTTTGACGTTTATTTATTTATGTTTGCCAAACATTTCTTTTGGGCTTCGGTAGAAGCTTGATGATCAAGTGGTAGTCTTGCATTTTGTGGGAAGAGGATCACCACAAAGCAATGAATTTCCCGCGAAAATTGAAGCATCATTGAACTGTGGGAGCTGCGGAATTTTCCCTTCAAGGTTATTGTATGACAAGTTCAAGTGTTTCAAAGCAATGACACGAGACAAGCTCTGAGGGATTGTCCCCGAAAGACGATTATGCGACAGATCAAGCGTGTCCAATCCCTCCAAGTTCCCAATCTTGTCTGGAATTTTTCCACTAAGATGATTCCTTGACAAATTCAGCTTGTGCAAGCCATGAATGCTCGTAATCTCATCCGGGATTCCTCCTTTCAAGTCATTTCCCGAAAGGTTAATGCTGTTGACATCCGCCAAAATGCTGCCATATTTGGGCTCTCTTCCTCTCAGCACAACATACAACAGATTTTCAAATACCTCACTGCTGTTGCTAAACACCAAGGCTGTCAAGTTATCGAAACACTTGGGTATGACACCTGAGAAGTTGTTGTCGGAAAGATCAAGCCCGTGGAGATTACATAGACTGCATAGCTCTTGTGGAATGTCGCCTGCAAAATTGTTTGACTCGAGGCGTAGCATGAAAAGCGAATCTAGTACTCTTCCCCCTAGCCATGATGGTAGGTTTCCAGTGAAGTTGTTCATGCTGAGATCAATGGTGGTCAAACCGGAGCAGTTTTGTAAGGACGAAGGAATCTCGCCATGGAGATTGTTGTTGCGTAGCATCAACACGCTGAGCGAAGGGAGAGAACCTAAGGAGTTTGGAATGACTCCAGATAAGTTGTTGTCTGTTACATCAAAACCCCACAAGGCAAATGTATGCCAACAATTCGGAAGTTCTCCGGAGAAGTGATTGCTTCTCAGGGAGAGAACTTGCAGGCTCTGTAGCTCACATAATGACGGAGGAATTCCACCACTTAGATGGTTCCATGAGAGGTGGAGTTTTTGTAACCACGGCATTAATTGAGCAAGGTTTTCAGGGATAGGACCAGAAAACGAATTGGCGTCGAGAAATAGCTGAGTCACATTGATGGACCAATGTGGGAGAGGGCCATCGAAGCGGTTGGAGCTCAAATCAATAGCTTGCAGGTGTGGAAATGCCAATTGGTGTGGCTGCAGTTTCCCTTCAATTTGATTTTTAGAAAGGTCTAATCTGATTATCCGACTGGATAAGTTTGAAAGCCATTGGTCCGGTATAGTACCGGAGATTCCAGTGTTTCTGAGAGTGACAAAGGTGAGTTCACTTTGAACCTGAAGCCACAGAGGAAAAGGACCAACCCTGCAGTTTTCAAGTTGGATATAGTCGAGCCTGAAAGGGGGAAGCCACTCAACAGGCACATCGAAAACAAGGGACTCGGTTGATTCTGTTGTGATTCTGAGACTTTTCAAGCCTTTGAGATTCATCAAGTGTGATTCTGTAAGAACACCTTCCCAAGAATTCATTAACAAGTTAGCATCGACCAGTCGAGATAGCTGGCCGAAACTTTTGGGAATTGTTCCGTTCATACTGTTGTAGGAAAGGTCTAGAACTTTTAAGAACGACAGTCTTCCAATAGATGCCGGAATAGAACCAGAAAAGGCATTTCCCGAAAGGATGAGAATTTGCAGATTTCTAAGATTTCCCAAAGATTCGGACAACTCACCAACAAGAGAATTGGAACTTAAATCCAGAGACAATAATCTAGTACCGTTTGAGCTAGAATCTGAGAGACCGTTCAGAAATTCATGAATATGACCGGTGAATTCGTTTGCTGAAAGGTCTAAACGCTTCAAGTTGGAGAGGTTTCCAAGAAATCCTGGAATATGACCTTCAAGAGACAAATTATCAGATAAATCAAGATCTTCCAAGAGTTTCAAATTTGTAATGTCCTGGGGAATTGGACCCTGGAAAAAGTTCCAAGTCAGATGAAGCTTCCTAAGACTGGTGAGATTGAACAACCAGGTAGGGATCGGGGAATTAAACGAATTTTCGGACAAATCAAGGACCGAAAGTGATGTGAAGTTAATACTAAATGGAAGTGAAAGTGGTAAGCCCTGAAGCTCACACCAATGCAAATTCAACTCCACTAGTGAAGGAAGCAAATTGACCTTTTCAAGCCAAGTTTCTCCAACCCCATTGAGTTTCACAAATCCCAAATTCAGATGAGTTAGCGAAGAAAGACCCGAAAGCCAATTCAGGCTCTCAGCTCTCAATTCCCCACTGGATACACCAAGATAGGAATCAGCATAGAGGTCAAGATACTGCAGCCTTGACAACTGTCCTAGATTAGATGGTACCTCTCCAGAAAATGACGCAAAAGATAAATTTAGACACCTTAAATTCGAAATCTCGCTGAAGAAATCAGGAATCAGGATTCCTTCGAAATTGTTCATGCTTAGATCCAAATAACTCAAGTATTTCAACTTGGCCAAAGAAGAGTTTATCTTACCACCTAAGCAAGACCTTTTATAGGCCGCAGTCGGGTCGTCATCAACTAGTCCAACATCGACAGAGTGATAAGGATTTCTGAGGTTGAGCTTCGAGACATGTCGAGTTCGGTTGTTGCACTCAACTCCTTCCCATTTGCAGCATTCTTCGCCAACCCATGAAGAGAGTCTGCCTGATGGATCAGTGAGGCCGTTCTTGAAAGAAACAAGTGCATCTCTCTCACTTGCTATGCATCTCACACTTGTAATTTGATCATCTTGACCTGAACAGATCTTAACAATCTCTAGATGTGAAGATGAAAGAAACAAAAGCAACAGAAAGTGACAAATCAAGCTCAACTTACCACTACCCTCCATGTTCTAAAGTCCGGTTTGTTTTCATATAGCATAATTAGCTCATAAACACCACAGGATCTATATATACATATATATATATATATGAAAAAGTTTTCAATTGTTATTCTTTTTTTATAACCATTCATGATTACAGATAAAATTATAATGAGTAGTGCATGTTTTAATTGTATTTGATGATGTGTCATTCTTTATGACTTCTTCTAATAGATAAAAAAAAAAAAAAAAAAAAAAATATTGGTTTACCCTAAACATTAATTAAAAAAAATTAACTAAACACTAGGCACAAACAACAAAGTGGACAAATCAATTCGGGAATCAAAATCCAGATTTGATGATGGAATGCAGTGCTTTCCTTTTTAATTTTAATTTTCTCTTTTTATTAGGTTACAATTTTTTTTTTCTCTCTTTTCATAAATTTCTGTATTAAAAAATTTCATTGTTGGCCAAAATACATCCTTCATTAACGCATGTGAAAATTTCATACAACCATCGAATTCATATGTTCGATTTTTTTATTTCTTCCCATATATACAGGTGCCTAATTGACCTCGTACTTAAATACTGGTTATTAAAAAAATATTTATAGTCAGTTGGATATTCATATGTGCTTAATAGCTGGTTAGGTTGAAGGCCTTTGGGGATTATATCTTGTTGATTTGTGATACAGAATATAGATAGGATAATTAGAGAGATTATTCTAATTTTAAAAGGTTATCTTTATTTAAATTATTATAGATTATATTTATCTGAATTATTTAGGGAATATCTTATGAAGTTTAAATTATAGGAGTTATCTTTTAGTATTTGAATTTGAATAGAATTAGATTAGAATATAGGATTTACTATTTAAAGGCTTCTTCTAATTATCCTATCTATATTCTGCATCAATTTGTCCCTTTGTTGTTTTCGTTGTTTTCGTGCACGGAGTTTTTTCAGAAAAGAAACTGCAGCATATGAAAAAAAAATAAAAATAAAAAATAAAAATAAAAAATAAAAAATCAATAAAGTGAAAAGAAAAAAAAGGAATGAAAATAACTAAGAAAGAGATTTAAAAATTAAGGCACAAACATTAGTTTTATTTCGTTTTGACATTTTAATTTAACTCCAACTAAACTATATTTTTTCATCTCAATTTTTATCTTTTTTTAAAAAATTAATAAAAATTATTATTTATTTTTGAAAAATCAATAAACTCCATCATAAAAATTTCATATCCAACCAGCGAACCAAACATAAATTTAAATAAAAATATATTTTAAAAAAACTTATATAACAAGTTAAAAATAAATTACCTATCTACAACATATTTAATAAGTTTTATATGTTCAATGCTTCTTAATTACAATAAATGTTTTTTAGTCAATTACCCAATTAGTTACATTCATCTAATTTATATCAAACGGCTTAAATAATAATAACTATTAATAAATAAATATTAGAGTAACTATTGAAACTACGTGGATATATATATATATATATATATGTAAATGGTGGGATCACTGTAGTGTTGTCCACAAAGTATAATATTATATATATATATATACACACAGACACACACACACACACACAAAAGATGGAAATTTATTAATAGTTTTTATGTTCTCACATAAAATTCCAATGTGTGCGCACTAACCGCTGAAAATCCAATGTGAGTGACACATGTCCCACTAGAAGAAGATAAGTATTGCTGGTGAGTAGTGGGCGTATTACGTGTTGATCATGTCACATCCATGGTTGTCATTATCCACGGTATCTTTTAAATTTTCATCAAAATTTATATATTTAAAATATATCAAAATATTTTTCAAATATAATATCCTTTTTTTGTCAAAATATCGATAAAAATATCGATGATAATAAAATGTAATGTAATTTTTATAAATATTTAAGAAATTTTTAAAATTTTTAAAATTTTAGATTTGAATTGTTTATTATCTTTTTGAATATGTTATAATTATCTTCTATCTTTTTAAAATAAATGACGAGATAGAATAACTAACAACTAATGTATTATAATTATCTCATAAAAAAGAGATAAAAAAAATAAATTAACAAATTATCAAAATACTATTAAGAGAATAATTATTAAAATATAAAAAAATGACAATAGATCTGGACTCAGAAGGAAAGAGGTGGAAGGAGATACCGATTCCCTTATTTTGTTGGAGAGAAGAGAGGAAGGAAAGAAGAGATGGAGGGATGCCCTCTCCCTTCGGACCCACCATCTTGTATTATTCCATTGATAAAAGAGTACAAACTCTCCTCTCTATTTTAAATAGAAAAGACAATATTATTCTAAAAAAATCTTTAAAAAAATTTATAAATAGACAATATAATAATTATAAAAATAACTATTATCCAAATTTTCAATTTTCTCTCCCTCTTACCAAATAACATGAGAGATTTTTAAATCCTCTCCATTCTTCATATTCTGCATATTTCAAACTCTCTTTATCCTTTCTCGTCTTCATCCCTCCTATCAAACAAATAGTCTTTGCTAAGCAATGTGGAATCAAATTGGTGTCTATAGGGATACTCTCAGAACTAAATTGGTGTCTATAGGGATACTTTCAAAACTGTGGTGTCTTGGGAACTTTTAAAAAATTTGTTACACATTTGTGCTTATACTTTCTTGTTTTTGCGAAAAGTATGAATCATTTTATATATATATATGTATGTATGTGTGTATATATATTGTAACAGAAGATTTGTATCATTAGGATCATTTAGAACTTTCTCAAAATGCTTTAGTTTATTTATCGATTAGCTATTTTAATTAGTCCATAAAATAGTATTTTACTCTTTTCTTTTTTTTTTTTCCTTCGTTTTATTCTTATAATTAGCCCACTGATCATGTGTGCCATGAATTTGTGGTTAAAAAACCCCACGTAGCTGCACAAGTGGAAAATTGTAGTTTTCGGCGCTTTTAGTATAGTTTGAATTATTAGTATTTTAGTAGTTAACGAGTGTCATGCCTGTGCGTTGCACGGGGAGAGAAGAAAAAACAAAAATGAAAAAAGGGGGAAAAAAAAATACAAATATCAGAAACAAAAAGTATTCAAGATCTTCTATGACACTCCCTATTAGCCATTTTAGCAGCATTACCTCTCCAATCTACAAAAATAAATTAAGGAATAACAAATATCAAAATTAATTTATATTACATCAAAGAAGGAAAAAAAAAGGAAAGGGAAACAAGTTACTGAAATAAATGGAAGCAAAACAAAAACATATCTTTTTTTAATCAAAAATATTTTTCTTCCACTAAACACATACACAGAATGAAGGGAAAAAAAAATCTGAAAACCCAAAAAAAAAAATAAAAGAGCCAGAAAAATTTACAAAATTGTAAAAGAAAAAAAGGGAATTTTTTTTCAACAAAACAAACAACAAAAGCTAAAACTCTAAAACAAAAATCATACAACAACAAAATAACAAAAAGACAATACACACTAAAAAAAAAAACCCTAAAATAAAATCCAAAAAATCCAATAAAACAAACCCACCAGAAAAAAAAATGAAGAGACACAATCGGTGAAGATGGTAACAAAAACCCAAAAAAAGGAAAAAATTATACAAACCATAAAAAAAAAACCCCTAAAATCAAACCCTAAAAATCTGAAACAATAAACCCACCAAGAAAAAAAAAAAAAAAAAAAAAAGGGGAAAGGATCAGTATACACAATAAGCAAAACCAAAACCTAGGGCTTCAAAACCCAAAATGCACAAAATCTGAAGAGAGAAAGAAAGCAACCGAAAATCAATAAACACACGAACAAAAACCAAGAAATAAAAAATAATAATACACACAAAAAGAAAAACCCCCCAAAATCAAACCCTAAAAATCTGACAAAACAAATCCACCAGGGGAAAAAAAAAAGGAGCAGAAAATCCGTGAACACAACCATAAAAACCAAGAGCTAGGATCTGAAAATCCAAAAAAAAAAAAAAAACCGTCAAATAAATCGCCAAAAATCGGAGAAAACAAACCCACCGGATGAAAAAAAAAATGAGGGGAAAAAAAGAGAAATAATAGATAAACACATCAACAAAAACCAAAACCTAGGATTTCAAAACCCAAAATACATGCAATCTAAAGAGGAAGAGAGAGCAGCCGAAAGAAAAAAAACCAAAGAGAGATGAACATTTAGCAAACAAACACCAAATGAAGAGAGGGGCGGCGGCAAGAGGAAGAGGAAGACAAACATAAGAGAGAGAGAGGAGCGAAAAAGAAGGGGTTTGGTGAACCAAAAAAATGTAGAGAGAGAGAGAGGACCGAAGAAGAAGAAAGGAAAAGAACAAAACAATAAAGAGGCATTAAACAAATGAGGAGAGGGGCGGCTGCAAGAAGAAGACAAACCCACAAATAGGGTTTCAAGGGCAAAAAGGGAAAAGCACTATACACCACATAACTGGTAGACACAAAAAAAGGGGCAAAAATGTCCGAACAATGGCAGAGGGGCAAAACCGGGAGAACACTGTGCAAACAGGGGAAAAACAAACGGTTTGAAGGTTAAAGGAGTCATTTTACTGTACATACTACTATTCACTGAACAGTTAAAGTCCACATCCTTTTAATATATTTGGTTACTTTTTTTTTTTTTTGGGTATAATTATTTCTAGTAACTTTTTTTTTTTTTTTTTTTTTTCCCGGCAGTTGTGATTTCTGGCCATAATATCAATGATGGCCATGAATTTAATTAGAAATCATACATCAACTGATATGTTGATTTTTTTCCCCCCTTTTTACAAAAATTATCACATTGGAGGAAAAACCGACACCAATGGAAATTGGAAACGCCTGCAAAACCATTTCACTCTAAATTATTAAGAACAAAAGTTAAGCATTATTTAAGCATTCTTTTTTCCTTCCCCATTTCACTCTTGATATGATTGGAGTGTTTTAAGATTATCTTCTTTTTCTCTTTTTTTTTCCCCCCCTCCAAATTCAATAAAATGATATGTATGTGTGACATTATTAGGTTCGTTAGATAATAATTACATAGATACACATATTAGACAAAGTTAAAATAGAAGGGGTAAAACATAGATAGATACGTCGAGCAATAATTAACTTTACATATCTAAGGGTCCGTTTGGTTCGTCAGTTGGAGTTAAAATATTTGAGTTAAGTTTGAGTTAAGTTGAGTTGAGATGAGATGAAGAGTGTTTGGTAAAATATTTGAAAAAAAAGTTTAGTTTGAGTTGGGTGTTTGGTAAAAAAGTTTGAGTTGAGAAGTTTAAAAAAAACAAGGGCCCTGTTTGGATGTGAAGAAACAGAGAAACAATTTTTTTCAAAAAGTTTGAGTTGCTTTTAGCTTGGTTGCTTTATGCTTTTTGTCGTTTCTTTTCTTTAATGTTTTGTATGTGTCGTTTGGGCATTTTGCTAGTCATTTGGGTAATTAAGGTTGGGATTTATTCTGTACGATTTATTTACGGTTTCCAGCCCAAAGTGGTATCAGAGCAAGGTCCTTCCTTCCTTGCATGATAGCTAATGATGGTGGAGGTAATCAACACGTCGGCGACGCTGATCGCGACGTGCCCGCCCTTCTAGCTTCGGTTCATGATCTCGAACGTCGATTCGACACGTTCGCTTGCGAGATGCGCCAGTCGATGGCTCTTCTAGTGGCTAGAGCTTAAGGCATCCAAGACCCACTTCGGCGCGGCGGAGATTGCGCTCCGGCCTGTCGAGATGGAGGTTTTGGGTCGCGATTGGAGAAATCTAGCCGCTCAGTTACGTGAGGACCGCCCACCGCGGTTTGCATCGGTACACTCCTCAGACGCCGGCGACGATGCCCAATCAACTCCTCACCAGTCGGGTTCCGAGAGGGACGAAACGGAGCAGAGAGAGGAAGGGAGGCACGCGTGAACAGCAGGGATGGCAGGGACGACTGAAGCAACAGTAAACCCATTTGGGTTCACTGTGCAACGGGCAGAGGGAGGCTCGGTTTGGACTGGGAACCAAACCCAATTGGTTCGAACTGAGCAGAAAAAATTTCAGCTCTAAATGTATTCCCAAACATATGCTAATTGATTTTTACATAATTTTAGAATATTCAAAGAACACCTTTTAATGAGAGCTACTAATTGTATTTTCCTAGCTAACCAAACGTCAAAGAATTTTATTTATATTTACTTTTTTAGGTCATTAGAATTGGTTAAATTGAATTGACAAGAAATTAAACTTATGTTGAGATCAGATTTCGTATCTTATCTCTCGTCATACACGTGTTCCTGAATATATCATCGGAGAGCACGAGACAATTAGTAAAAGGACAGGCCACAGGACTTACGAATGAGACTCGGACGATAGCAAAATGACTGACGGACGACTAACGAATTATCGAAGGCTAAATAAGGAAAGTTAACTTTATGAGCAACAAGAAGGAAATTGGATCAGGAGTATTAGGCATGGAAATCAGTCAGCAATAAAAAGTCTCATCAGAAAAGGTAATTTCCCGATATCTTCCAGTCATTCCTGAATTGGAAAGTAAATAAACACAGAAAAAGGCAACTTCCCATCAACATTCAAGGAATATTCCATGAGAATCAGACAACTCAAGTTAGCCAATAGAGGTTTACTCCATATGCCTTAGGAATAGATCCAGACGCCTCTCTGAAGTACAATTTGATGCCTTATTCAGCATGTTCAACAGAATAGACACAATACTCTCCTATTATCCACGTATCACATCAGAATAGACACAATACTCTCCTATTATCCACGTCTCACATCATTTCTCATCCCAATCTCTCTCTGTTTTTATTTTATTTTATTTTTTATTTTTACTGAAGATAATCATTGTAGTACTCATTTACACATAGTAGAAGCTCACGGAAGCACTACAATGTAGTCTAGAGATTACGAACGAACCTCTATAAAATCAAGTGTCTTTGTCTCTATTTACTTGTCTTGCCATTTACTTTATCTATTGTGACTTACTAATAACATGCCAATGGCCGACCGACAACTCGCCTGTCATCTCGTTTCGGTCATTAACCCTTATTTTTCTGTGATTGTAGAATTTGACCCTTACAACTTCGAAACATAGAAAGTCATACTCAACATGCCTGTTGGTCACCATTTCTACCAAAAAAAATAAAATTCTACTGGTGATTATAAGCATTAACCTAAGTAAAATTAGTAAAATTTATATGATCGGTTATGATAACCTTTCATTTGGATGAGAGGCCACTTGCTAGAGGTTATAATGCGAAAATTTAATATTCAAATCACCGCTTGAAATAAGGTGAACTCTTTTATTTTATTTTATTTTAAACTTAATGAGGTGCACTACTTGATAGCAATTAACATATAATAAATTTTTTTAATTCCCCTACTGATTAATTTTCTTTACTTAATTACTTAGCCCAGTGCTCTTCGAAGGAAGGGATTCCAGTTGACAAGATTATTGATACTAACTATTTAAGCATTTTTTATTACTAACTTTCCTAATAATTACTTAGTCATATGCTTGTCCCTAATATAATACTAACTTTTCTAATAATTGCATGTATCTAAAAATAAACCAGTAAAGAAATAAAGTGTCATTCAAATTTATGTATGGGGACTAGCTCAGCGAACATAAGGAAAGGGGTTCGAGTACGAACTCTCATATTAAAAATCTAATATAGTGTTTTTCAATTTTAATTAATAAATGTAAATCGTAGATCACAGATCAAAGATAAATAAAAAATAAAAAAATAAACTAAACAATTGTTGGGGTTAGACTTCGTCTTCCCTTTACGACGTTAGCTTCTAACAGTTTGTCTAACGAACGACGAACTTCTTACTTTTGGGCCAGACCCAACTTATAATTTTGCTTTATCATGGTCGTCAATCGATCACATAATTTGGGCCAGACCCAATCCATTCCGTTCAAGCTCGAACGATGATCACTCGTTTAACATGGGCCCGACCCAGTTACGATTCTAATTCATTACAATATGAATAACGCTCGTTCACACTCGAACATCGAACCAACGAATCAAACGTGATCTTTACATAATCCACGAACAATGGATCACAATGACAAAGGCTTGTGTCCTAACTATCGTTCGTCGATCGTGTTCGACAGATTAAGATATATCTCCTATAATCTTCGAACCTAATATCAACAGTGATATTACATCAGTAACTGCCAAGCCCATTGTCTAAGATTAAGGTTTACCCTGGTAACCGTCTGTTCAAAATCTCCAATGACATGCTTACACATGTCTCTGATGACATTATCTGAACTGCCATGGGCAGTTACGGGCTCAGGCCCATCTTCCTCTATAAATATAGGAAGACCCCCCCCACGGGGGGGGGGGGGGGGGGGGGGGTGGGCTTCTTCTTTCTTTTCTGACATTCTTCCTTTTCTGACATAAAAAAAAAACATACCCTCACTCTGCCGAAATCTCTCCAAAAACCATTTAGAGAATTCTAAATTCTTCATTGTACTCAAGAATACTCATATATAGTGAAATTACTCATTGACAGAGGACGTAGCACTTAGTTGGGCGAACCTCTCTACTTCTTGGTGTCAATTTATTTCCTGCCTTTCTTTATTTTCATTTTCTGACATGAAAATCTGTTCTTATGTTGATTTATAAATTTCATCACGATGTTCAATGGCCCAAATTAATCGATTATCACATTTTCCGTACTAACTTTTTTGTTAATTTTTGACTGTAGAAAACCAGCATCTACAGTTTGGCGCCCACCGTGGGGCTCTTGGACGTCTTACTTCGGAAATTTATAAAGCAATCATGGCAGCAGAACATGAACGGCAGGAAGAACTTCCCCAGGGAAGCCCAGTCAATCACCAAGAAGCTTCAACCTCTGAAGCAAATTCACAAATCGCTCATCTGACGCGAATGGTCGAGGAACTGACCAAGAAACACGATAGCCAGCAAAGTCAGATGGAGAACATCACTGCAGAGAACCAGATTCTCAAGAACCAGTTGATGTCGAACTCTCAAGCAGCCTACTCGTACTACTACCCGTACTTCGGGTACTCAACCGGAACGAGCACTGGGGGCTGGAACCCAGCCACCTCACAGTATCCCCAAGGTGTGAACACTGGGGGCTGGCAACCATACACATCCCATGACCAACATGGGACGAATGCTGGGGGCTTGCAACGAGCAATGCCTCATCAACGAGCGTCGAGGGCTACTTACAGCCCTGTGGCTCCAATGCAACCCCTATTCACACCTGGGGACACTCCGGCTATAAACGAGTGGCAAGCAGATCAGAGACAGACAGCACCAGGACTCGGAGCCGGAAGACAGACCACACCAACACGGCGCTCCACGCCCGACGTATCAGTACCGCCAGGTTGCATTCCACAAGCAACAGCGAACGTTGAAGACATTATGAGGAGTATAATGTCCGAAGAAATAAGGACATTAGAAGCACAAATGCAGCAGCGCTTCTCCTCATAGATACATAGGGCAACGACATCCATAACAGGGTTCGACGACCTTGCCCGCGGTGTCCACGAGACGCCATTGACAAAGCGGATCACCAACACAATCACCCCCAAGTTCAGCAACGTTTCTTTTCCTCGGTTTGACGGAATGTCAGACCCTCATGACCATCTCCTGCAATACAAGCACGTCGTACAATCGACGAACATACCGACTGGTATGCTCGACGATATGATGTGCAAATTGTTCGCGCAAAGCCTGAAGGGAGCGGCGTTAAGATGGTTTTGCAACCTTCCACCAGAATCGATCGATTCGTTCGATGAGCTCTCGCTTGAATTTATGCGAAGCTATTCTGTTCATATTCAATCCGGGAAGACAACCAAGGATTTATGGAGTGTGATTCAAGGCCCACACGAATCCCTGCGAGCTTACATCAAGCGCTTCAGCAAAGCAATATCGGAGATTTCTGGGCTTGATGATGGCACGGCTAGGGAAGCTTTGAAGAAGGGTCTAAGGCACAGGTCCTTGTTCAAAAATGAGATTTGTGCCCGATACCCTCCAACGATCCATGATGCTTTACATCGAGCGAAGGGATTCATAGAGCTTGAGGAAGAAAACGAACGTGTAGAACGAGACCTTGCTCGGACTAGGGAAGAACTCTCGAAGGCTCGTAACGAACAAGACAAAGCCTTCAAACGCGAACGCCCGCGCCCACAATGTTGAACGGACAGCAGAGTCGAATGCTCGACTAGGCGTGACCACAAATGTCCTCTCTCTCCACCAAAATATGCCCTTGGCATAAGTCCTTCCGAACTCATCGCTCACCTCAAGCGATAGGACTTCGTCACGTGGCCAAAAAAGCTGCCAGAGAACCCTGCCAGAGATACAACGAAGTACTGTGAGTTCCATAAAGATCATGGTCACCAGACAATTGATTGCAGGGCTTTGCGAGCAAAAGTGGCCGAGCTTTTGAAGAAGGGCCACCTTCGTGAATTCCTGACGGACAAGGGCAGAGAGACGTATGGACTTGGTGGAGAGACAAAGGAAAGAATGGTTGTGCAGCACATCGAAGACACACCTTCACCACCGCCAGTTTGAAAGACGATAGGCGTAATTTGCGGAGGCTCGATCTATAGCGGGGAAACAGTCACTGCTGTAAAGTCACATCGAAGAAAGGCCATGTAGCCGATCGCGTCAATTCTTCCCGACGATCCCGTCGAGCACTCAATCACTTTCCACAGCAGCGAGGCTACAAACCTAAGCCGACCTCACGACGACGCACTTGTTCTGACACTTAACGTGTCGAACTGTGAAGTTAGTCGTATTCTCGTCGATAATGGGAGTTCTGCAGATGTTCTTTTCCTTTCAACACTCAGAGAGATGGACTTATCTGAGTCAGACATCGAACGTTCGACGACCATTTTGACAGGCTTCAACGGAGAATCGACCGCTGCTGTTGGAAAAATCAAACTCCCAGTTTTTGCAGGAGGAGAAAACAAATTAACCACCTTTTTGGTTTTAGACTGCCCGTCTGCCTACAACATTATTCTAGGTAGGCCATGGATACACTCCATGAAGACAGTACCGTCCACATATCATCAGAGAATCAGGTTCCCAACGAAAAGAGGGGTTAAGGAAATCAAGGGGAACCAAGAAGTCGCGAGGACATGTTATTTACATTCTTTGAAGATGAAGAAGACCGATCGCTTATAGCAACTAGAGCAGAAAATAGAATCGAGCGATCGGGTACAACCGGACGTTGAACAACTGGATGAGATCCAGATAGACCCAGCCCAGCCAGATCGAGTCATCAACATTGGCTCTCTGCTCGACGACACTATTCGTACACAGCTCCTGAGTTTCCTTCAGAAGAATCAAGATTGCTTTGCATGGTCGCATAAGGACATGCCAGGCATCGATCCAGAAGTGACAACGTATCGACTCAACGTCGATCCAAGCCATAAGCCTGTTAAGCAGAAACGAAGGAAACTTGGTATTGAGCGGAACAAGATTATTAACGATGAAGTACGAAAGTTAATCGAGGCTGGATTCATCAAGGAGGTACAATATCCAGACTGGCTAGCGAACGTTGTGATTGTCAAGAAGAAGAACGGCGAGTGGAGAGTTTGTATCGACTTCACAGACCTGAATAAAGCCTGTCCAAAAGATAGTTTTCCTCTCCCTCATATCGATCGATTGGTCGATGCAACAGCAGGACATGAATTGCTTTCATTCATGGACGCATTTTCTGGTTACAACCAAATCCTCATGCATCCCGACGATCAAGAGAAAACAGCTTTTATCACGGAGAGAGGGATCTATTGCTACAAGGTTATGCCTTTTGGGTTAAAGAATGCCGGTGCAACTTATCAGAGACTCGTCAACGCAATGTTCGCTGATCAACTCAGTCGAACGATGGAGGTATACATTGATGATATGCTGGTCAAATCATTGAAGGCTGCGGATCACATTGGACACCTATCAGAGTGCTTCTCGGTACTCAGGCAACACAACATGCATTTGAATCCTTCCAAATGCTCGTTTGGTGTTTCGTCTGGAAAATTCTTGGGCTACATTGTGACGCAGCGTGGTATCGAAACGAACCCTGACCAGATACGAGCACTAATGAATATGCCTTCACCGAAGAATAAGCGGGAGATCCAGAAGTTGACTGGACGAATAGCAGCGCTGAACAGATTCATCTCTCGATCGACTGACAAATGCCAGTTATTTTTCAAACTGCTCAAAGGGAACAAGAAGTTTGAGTGGAACGAACAGTGCCAACAAGCTCTTGATGAGTTGAAAAGGTATCTGTCCACACCTCCAATACTAGCCAAATCATAGACAGGAGAGAACTTATTTATTTACTTATCTGTAACTGAAGTTGCGGTAAGTGTCGTTCTTGTACGAGACTCGAACGGTGAACAGCCGGTCTACTATGTCAGCAAGTCACTACTTGATGCAGAGACAAGATACCCGGTGGTTGAAAAATTGGCCCTTGCCCTCATAACCGCTGCAAGGAAGTTGAGGCCATATTTCCAATCACACTCGATCATTGTAATGTCCACCTACCCTTTACGAGCGATACTTCACAGTCCAAACTTGTCTAGACGTTTGACAAAATGGGCAGTGGAGTTGAGCGAGTTTGATATCGAGTACTGGGTTCGAACCAGCCTAAAATCTCAAGTACTTGCTGACTTTGTAGCTGAACTCATTCCCGATCCTTATACGCCAAAAACGCAAGACGGATGCTGCTGGACGCTCATGGTGGACGGAGCATCAAATGTTAAAGGATCTGGAGTGGGAGTAATTTGTCAATCACCTGATGGCGAGATAATCGAGCAATCATTTCGATTGGGATTCAGTGCCTCGAACAACGAAGCTGAGTACGAAGCCTTAATTCCTGGGCTACGATTGGCAAAGGCACTGGGGGCTCAACGTTTGAAGATTCAAAGCGATTCACAGCTCGTTGTGAACCAAGTGTTGGGAGAATACACTGCCAAGGATACGAGGATGGAAGCTTATCTCAACGTTGTTCGTTCGCTTGTACGGCATTTCGAAGAATACTCGATTGGGCAAGTCTCAAGGGATCTTAACACACAAGCGGATGCTTTGGCATCATTTGGTTCAACTTCAGGGCCGAATATACGACGAAGCATCCCAGTTGGATATATAGAGGAACCAAGTATTCAGGTTGAATCCACAATCGTTTCTAACGAAGCCTCAGATGATTGGCGAACGCCCATAGTTGCCTACCTAAAGGAAGGAGTTTTACCAGAAGCCAAGCAAGAAGCTCGAAAGCTCAAGACCAAAGCTGCAAGATTTTCGCTCATCAACGACATCATCTTTCGACGTTCGTTCAATGGCCCCTATGTGCGATGTCTCGATGACAAAGAAGCTACATATGTTCTGAAGGAAGTTCATGAAGGCGAATGCGGAACCACTCTGGGGGACGATCATTGTGCAACAAAGTCAAGCGACAGGGCTACTACTGGCCCACTATGCTTGAAGACAGCGAAGACTTTGTCAGACGGTGCGACAAGTGCCAGAAACATTCCCCCGTTTTCCATCAGCCAGCAGAACGATTATCGAGCATCGCATCTCTATATCCATTTATGAAGTATTCAATGGATATAGTGGGCCCATTACCCAGAGCGAGCGGTCAACGCAAGTATTTGCTCGTACTCACTGATTATTTCACTAAGTGGGTTGAGGCAGAAGCATTTGCGGACGTGAAGGATTCGGACGTTGAAGGCTTCATTTGGAAGAACATTATTTGCAGGTTTGGTGTGCCCCAAGAGATTGTTACAGACAACGGGTCTCAATTCATTTCGGGCAACTTCAGAAAATTCTGCCAAGAATGGAATATCGAGCTTAGCTTTCTACCCCAAGATACCCTCAAGGGAACGGACAAGCTGAAGCAACCAACAAGACGATTGTTCAGAATTTGAAGAAGAAGCTCGAGGCTCGAAAGGGTCGATGGACAGATGAACTTCATGGCGTACTCTGGGCGTACAGAACAACCCCGAGAAGAGCGAACGGTGAATCTCCATTCTCACTAACCTTTGGTGCAGAAGCTGTTGTCCCAGCAGAAATCGGTGTCCCTACACTCCGGCGTCAATTGGCTTTTGAAAACGAAAGTCAGAATCAAGAAATGCTCAACGACAGTCTGGACCTGCTTGACGAACGACGAGATCAAGCCCTGATTCGCATGGCAAACTACCAGCAGTCAGTGGCAAAGTACTATAATTCCAAAGTTCGACCGAGAACTTTCAACGAAGGAGATCTCGTACTTCGCAAAGTATTCCAGAACACTGCCGAGCCGAACGCAGGAAAGTTGGGAGCAAATTGGGAGGGTCCTTACAGGATCTTGAAGGTTATCCGGCCAGGCATCTACCGTCTGGGGACGAGCGATGGAGTGGAGGTTCTACGCAGCTGGAATTCTCATCACTTGAGAAAATACTATGTATAATTTTTGTTTTCAGAACTTGTAATTTTTCTTTTGAACAATTTCTATAAAGGCTAGATCCATTACGTCGAACGTTCGATGTCGAATCGAATCCGTAGGTCTATGCCTAAAGACTTCACTATTTCAGCTTACGCCTGAACTACGTTCGACTTGATCCCAGACCACTGGGTACGTAGGCAGCTCGTATATGCTTGTACGAGTCCAGTCGCGAAAATCACACAATTTCATTGTAACATCGAACTACGATAGGCTTGATCCCTATACATTGGGTACGTAGGCAGCTCATCACACTTGAATGAGTTCAGCTTATATTACTATTCAAAAACGTGTGTTTTACACATTACTTTTATCAAATTTGCTATTGCTCGATGCTGAACGTTCGTATTAACGAACTATACTGTTCGGTAGCAACTTGAGATCAAATTGTGATCGATTTAAAATAACGTTCGTTTTCACGAACTGTTTGACATGCAATCAAATTCATCCACTGTTCATCTTTACAAATGAGTGCAGCTACATTATTTTACAATAATCGTTCAGATTATCAACGTTCGTCGGCACGAACTATACGAGCTATAATTATACTCCAATTCTCTACTAATTGTCTGAGTAATGCTCGTTTCTCTCGACATGCGACGCTTCGCGTCATCATCACACAAACATACATGTGAACAGAAATTTGAAATTCATTAACAAAAAAAAAAAAAAATTGATATACAAAAAAAAAAAAAAAAAAATTGATATTGTTTACAATTCAATGTCTAATCAAAATCAAATAAAAAATAAGTCAATCTTTATCCCGCGTCTAGCGGTCTTCAGATGGGTTATCAGGGACTGGGGGCTCAGCTGCAGTCGGCTCTTTGACGCTCGGAGCTGGCATAGCATCTTCGGCTGTGGCGGCTGTCGAACATTCGGGTTCCTCAGGCGACTCTTCGTATAGCTGGATTTCCTCGTCGACATCAGCTTCGACAAGGAGTCCTTGCTTATACTCTTTTAACAGCTCATAACGAGCCTTCAGAGTCGCTCTTAAATACTCGTTGATGATATCAGCTACGAGCTTCGAGTTGTCCGCCACGAGCTTTGTATTGTCAGCTTCGAGAGAGAGAATCTTTGCAGTAGCCTTGTCATATCGCTCGCCAATGACTTTCATCATGTCTGAGCCTTCTTTGGCCTGCTGCAAAACATCTTGTAGCTGCCCAATTAAATCTTCAGAGCAAGCCTTGACAACTCTGAAATTACGCTCGATATCGAGCAGCTTCTGTTCACGCTCTTTTTCTCTCTCTTCCAGCTCTCGCTCCCTGTTTTTGAGCTCCTTTATTCGAGCCCTTTGCTCGAGATTTTTCTCATAAGTTCGCTTAACCAGTCCAATCGCTCGTATATTGGTCTGCAATAGTAGTTTTCAAGTTCAGCTTTTGATTGTCATATTCAAAAGAACAGAGTGAATCACAAATTTAAGAATACATACCTTCAAGCCATCCCATAACATATCGTCAAGATGGCTTTGAAGCGGACCCCGGCTCAATGTATCAGCATCCGCATCAGTGAGCAGCTGACCCATAATCTGAACGCTCGTCGCCTTGTCTTCAAGCAGCCTCACGCTTGGGAGTATATTCACATCCACTTGCGGATATTCCCCAGTAATAGTTGGAGGCTCGACGTTTGGCTCGGGAGTCGCAACCTTCGACTTCTTGCTCCGATTCGCGGGGATTTTTCTTTTCCCCTTCTCAACTGCCTTCATCTTCCTAGCAGGAGGAGAGTCAGGCTTCGGTGGAGGCTCGGGCGAAGACTCGAGCACAGGTAAGGGTACAGGCTCTTTAGCCTTACCCGCATTCTCTGCTGCCGCTGCAGCAGCCCTCGCAGCTTCTTTTGCTGCCTTTTTCTGAGCAAGAAGCTCCTTAGGCGATGGGCACACCACGCTCATCGTATCCAACGCAAAGTCTGCGATTAAAGCCTCCTCGTCAGATAATGCCTCGATGAACAATGGAGGGCCGAAGAGTCTCCTCAACGCTCCTCTGATTATAAATGGCCAATCTACCTAGGAAGGAACTCGTTTAGGAATACCTGATGGGACTTCCACAAAATCCTTCCAAAGGCTCGACGTCCGGAATCGCCTGGGATCCTGTATCTCGTCCCACTCCCTATTCGGTAAAGCGAGCAGTCGTTCAAGCTTTTCCTCGAACAAGAGACCTTGAGGAGGTGGCTTCTTGGATTCCTTATCTGCAAAACGAAAGATATTAAAGTTAATGGTCGAGCAATGAACAACGTCGTACCTTCGACAGTCGACGTTCGACACTTACGAAGAATTTCCCATAACGGGTAAAACGCATTGGCGAGTCCTCCCATCGACTTCTCATTGAAATGCATAAAGAAGTAATGGTCCTGCCAGTATCTATCAGCGTTCTTCATTTCGCCCACAACTTGCTTCTTCCGACGAGGATACACCGAGTATCGACCGTGATCTTTCGAGTTCTCTTGGGGATAGTAGATTGCGAGTACGTCATCCACAGAGAGCTCGATACCCGCTTCGCTCGAAAGTACGATCAATCCCAAGAAAACCCTCATTCCGTTTGGCATTAACTGCGGAATGGCAAGCTGATAGTGACTCATACAGTGGATTAGGAGAGGAGGAAGAGGGAGCCGTAGTCCACACTCGAAATAGATGGTATACATACATATCCATCCTTCGGATACGGTATCTGCTCGTTCGTCCTTCATCGGTAGGCGAAGCTGGACTTCATTGGGAAAGCCAAATTTACCACGGATTTCGGCCAAGTCATCCTCCGTCAGAACAGACTTAGGGTTCGACGTTCGTAAAAAAGATTCCACGCTCAATTGCCTTGGTGGCTTCGTCAATCGAGCGATGGGAGGAATTGACAAGACCTCCGCTCTCGATGTCGTCGCCGGTCGATTCCTCTCTGCCGCCGAGTTACTGGACCCAGTGTCCGTTCGACAATGTTCGAAGGCATATTCGAATCGCGAGCGTTGAGTGTTGAAAGCCAATTCATCTTCCGAACTATCATCGCTAGAATCAGTGCTCGTCCACTCCACATCTACATCCTCGATGATTTGTTTGTTCTTGTCCATGACTTAAAAACTGAATTTGAACGAACGATGAAAGGATTTTGGATCTAAAAACGTATTTCTAACCCAGATCCTATGAAGTTACGGATGAACACGAAGAACAATATACTAAAAACCCAGAAAAACCCCTCTAAAAACTCCTCAACCGAATCGCTTACCCAAAGAAAGCGCAGAAAAACTAACCAGAAAGATTCGGAAGTAGAACGAAAAACACTACACAAAACCAAAATTACACGAAATGGAGGAGAAGAAGGAAAGAGATCTTGCCTGAAAGTTCGGTGGTCTGGGAAACTCTGGGTTCTTGATTTTTCGAAATGCTCTGGATGATTGAAATAGGGAGTGAAAGGGGGCATGCGAAGAGTTATATAACTTGGCAGTGCATCCAACGGTCCCGATTTATTCGAAGGTGCTTGATCAAACGGCGTGAATAACGCAACTTTTCGCATTCCCGCTCGAAGGATCGTACGATGCAACGGTTCGAAATCCCAAAAATCTCACGTATTCCAGCTGTAATCTCATACGTCACAACGGTACAAATTCCAACAGAAAACAATGATGCCGTTTCAAAATACCCACTCAATACACGCCACGTGTACACTGGTAACATCTCTCACTGGGCTCGAGATTTCCCATCGATTGATTCGTCAGTCTGTTCAGATTTCCCCTATCTGATGTAACCACGACTGATGCGATTTTCTCGCTAACGATCAAACACTCTATCGAGGATCCATCGCTCGATAGAGTGGGGGGCTATCTGTTGGGGTTAGACTTCGTCTTCCCTTTACGACGTTAGCTTCTAACAGTTTGTCTAACGAACGACGAACTTCTTACTTTTGGGCCGGACCCAACTTATAATTTTGCTTTATCATGGTCGTCAATCGATCACATAATTTGGGCCAGACCCAATCCATTCCGTTCAAGCTCGAACGATGATCACTCGTTTAACATGGGCCCGACCCAGTTACGATTCTAATTCATTACAATATGAATAACGCTCGTTCACACTCGAACATCGAACCAACGAATCAAACGTGATCTTTACATAATCCATGAACAATGGATCACAATGACAAAGGCTTGTGTCCTAACTATCGTTCGTCGATCGTGTTCGACAGATTAAGATATATCTCCTATAATCTTCGAACCTAATATCAACAATGATATTACATCAGTAACTGCCAAGCCCATTGTCCGAGATTAAGGTTTACCCTGGTAACCGTCTGTTCAAAACCTCCAATGGCATGCTTACACGTGTCTCTGATGACATTATCTGAACTGCCATGGGCAGTTACGGGCTCAGGCCCATCTTCCTCTATAAATAGAGGAAGACCCACCCCCACGGGGGGGGGGGGGGAGGGGGCTTCTTCTTTCTTTTCTGACATTCTTCCTTTTCTGACATAAAAAAAAAACATACCCTCACTCTGCCGAAATCTCTCCAGAAACCATTTAGAGAATTCTAAATTCTTCATTGTACTCAAGAATACTCATATATAGTGAAATTACTCACTGACAGAGGACGTAGCACTTAGTTGGGCGAACCTCTCTACTTCTTGATGTCAATTTATTTCCTGCCTTTCTTTATTTTCATTTTCTGACATGAAAATCTGTTCTTATGTTGATTTATAAATTTCATCACGATGTTCAAGGGCCCAAATTAATCGATTATCACATTTTCCGTACTAACTTTTTTTGTTAATTTTTGACTGTAGAAAACCAGCATCTACAACAATAAAAATAAAACAAAAGCACCATTCTAAATTGCAAACATAAATATGTGATGTACCTTTAACATTTTCTTTATGTCATGTACGTAACTTTTCGTTTGAACCAAATTGTCTTTGCATATGTTACTTCAACAAAAAAAAAATAAAAAAATATATATAGTATATATATTCGCATGTATTATAACACAAACAGTGGGACAGTTAACAATATACATGTTTTCTAAGAAAAATAATCTTTCGGTCGCATGGACTTTCAGATAGATGAAATGTAATTCAGCAACATGTGGAGTGACCCCTAGCCCAACAATATGGCTTTATTCAAAATTTGTTTATATTTATATTGAACAGAAATCGTAGTGAGTATCTAAGTTTTAGATCTTAATAATAGGAAGTAGACATTTACTATAATCAGTAGCAATTTCAGTTTAAAAGACATAACATTGTCTCGTTTACTTCTTCTTCTTCTTCTTTTTTTTTTTTTTTTTTTTTTGTGTGTAATTTTTCCTGTCTTTTTTAAATAATATAAAATCTGTGCTGAAAGTTTAATGTATCTTAATTTTATGACACACAATTCCCAACACGCATCCCTTGGGTTGTCGCTAGTTCACTTGTATTTTTAAATTGTAAGGATTTACATGATTTGTCATAAACATAACAATATTGTCAGCAATCAAAATCCTTAATTTTATCAATTAATTTTATTCTACATAATCAAATGATAAGCATTTCACAACATTACACTCTTTCACCAAACATCTCATCTTGGTACCGACATAGAGCTGCAAGTTGGAGAGATTTTTGCATCATTCAAAAGCCAATATAAGGACTTTTGAAAGTTTATGAACATGCCTCATGAGCAAAATTTGAGGGAAAGGGCAATTCTACAAAAGGGCATTATAACTTACTTTTTAAATAAATATTTTGCCTATAATATCAATTTTATTTTAAGCTATTGCAAAGTACAAACCACTCAAGTTTTTTAAACGTTCTCTTTATCTCTCTCTCTCTCTCTCTCTCTCTCTATACATATATTTATACACACACACTCTCGCGCACACACACACACACACACCATTGCCCAATGTTCAATTTTCAAAGTAACATAGAGAGAAACACTACAACAATTGTTCTCAGTACTTTAGGATTGATGCTTTTTCTTAGACTAGTTGTGGTTAAGCAATACTGAATCCTACTTCTCTTCCTCCTCCTTTCTTGTTTACCCCACTTCCTTCAACTTCTTTTGATATTAAAAATATTCATAACAAATGGCTTTATTTATCTAAGAGCAATTTAAAACGTAAATCCAACCTTTGGTCTTATAATCCTCCTCCGCAAAAGAAAATAAGGGAAAGAAAAAGTCCCCAAATCGCAGGGTATGCAAACTTTGAACAAAACCCTCAACAGAGCGAAAGCGTAAACCTAGATAAAAATTCTTGTTCTTCAAAGAGTGTCAAAGAGAAATGTTTTCAACACCAAAGAATTTCTCCCAAAAGTAGACGTTGTTTTGGTGACTCCATGAGACTGTCATCGCTAACATGAATTCAATATTCCGTACGTATGAAAGTGCATTTAGTTATATAAAATTTATCTAGTGAAAATTAAGAACATGTACATTTGGATTTTATCTACACAAATTATAGAGTTCAAATCTCTCACCTTTAAATTCAAAAAAAAAAAAAAAAAATAGTTTTTCTCAAATGCTCAAAATGTAAATGATCAAAATTATTACTTTCCTGATGTTTCTATCTTAGGGAACTAATGTATTGTATTCAGTTATTTATAATATTAGTTTAAGTTTTTTACATGTAATGTGATAAGTACTCATTGTTAAAATAAAGTTCATGCTAAATTAATGAATTTTATATGATAATTTAATTAGTTTGTTTGATGGTTTATTAGTATAGATATGCTATATATATACATATGCGTACAATATATTACGTGATACATGTACTTTATGCTTTATATGCAAAATTACGGTATAAACGTACGCATGTCATATATACAGCTATAGTAGTAAAGTAATCATTTAAGAAAGAAAAAAAGGGAAAGAAGATTAGCAGAGGCGGTAAAAAAAGGAAAGGAAAAAATGTGAAGAAGAAAACAAAATTCCAAGTAAAATTGGGGTAAGTCCAGATGTAATTTTCACCTTGATGACAGTCCTTAACCGCATGATTTTAATCGATTAGTATTTAAATTTATTTTCATTCATTTTCTCAATTGTCTGACCTATTTTACTTGTCCAAAATAAGTTCTTGGCGGCAATTGAAAAACTTTCTTCAAAATTAGAGTCGACAACTTTGTCTTTCACGACTCTCATTCTCAAGAAATCACATGCACACACTACTACAAAAGTAGGTTTAGACGATGGAAAATACACGATGGTTCTTGTCAAACCGTCGTTTTAAACAGGATTATACGACGGTTTCACAAAACCGTCATGTAAACGCCGGATTACATGACGGTTCCAACAGAACCGTCGTGCAATCGGTTGAAAGAACTGTCGTGTAATCTGCGGTTTTTATAATCCCTACCAGCAGCCCTCTTTTTATCTTACAAAACTGTTCCACAGTCGTGAAAAACATTACAGAGACCTGCGAAACCAGATCCTCCACTGCCACCGTCCACCAAACCAACACTTTCTTATAGTAATTATTTGTAAGTATTGATTATTACTTACTCTTTTGAGTTATTTAATTTGTATTGATGAATTAATGTAGATATTTTAGATATCTAAAACGGTAAATTCTCTTTTTTTTTTAATTTTTTTTGAAAGTATGATTTGTTAAATTATTTCGAAAGCTTAATATATATATTATTTTAATTACAAAAACTTGATTATTGAATGAATTGTATGATCTTTAATTTGGATTTAGGTCGGGTTCTTGCAAATGGATCGAAAATGGATGTGGGCTAATAGATTGACTAGAAAATATCAAGATGGTGTTGAAGAATTTTTGTCATTTGCCAAAACTCACATGAAAAATGATAAGATTCGATGTCCTTGTGTGGATTGTGAAAATCATAGATCTCATTCAGTTGATGAAGTTAGAAAACATTTGCTTGCCCGTGGTATTATTTGTTCGTATCAAACATGGTATTTACATGGTGAAATTTGTTTGAATCCAACATCGAGAACAAAGGAAAAGAACCTATTGTTGAGGAAGATGTATGAGATAATTTGTTTGATATGGTTAATGATTTGGAAGAACAGTTTGTGTATTGTCCGAAGTTATTTGATACAATTATGAATGATGTCGAGATGTCCTTGTATGACGAGTGTACTAAATATACGAAATTGTTCGCATTGGTCAAATTATGGAACATGAAGGCATCAGGAGGGTGGACAAATTCTAGTTTCACGACTCTTTTAGAATTTTTAAGAGAGGTTCTATCGGTTGATAATAAAATACCGACTAGTATGTACGAAGCTAAAAAGACGTTGAGCACTTTGGGAATGGAATATGAAAAAATTCGTGCATGTCCAAATGATTGCGCCCTTTACCGAAATGGGTATGTGGATTTGGATGAATGCCCGGTTTGTAAGGATCAAGATGGAAGAAGGACAAGAAGCCAACGAATGGTAGCAAAGGAGTGCCGGCAAAGGTGTTATGGTACATTCCTTCAACACTGTGTCTGCTGCATTTATTCCGTAATGTCGATCATGCCAAGAATTTGACTTGGCACCATGATAAACATGTTGAAGATGGCATGCTTAGACATCCAGCTGATGTACCACAATGAAAGACCTTTGATGCGGATCATCCTGAATTTAGTGCGGAACCACGGAATCTACGTCTTGGTTTGTCAGCGGATTGAATGAACCCACATGGTAATATGAGTAGTAGGCATAGTACTTGGCCAGTCATAATTGTCTACTATAATCTCCTTCCGAAGTTGAGCATGAAGCGGAAGTTCTTGATGTTGACTTTATTGATCTCTGGTCCTCAACAACTAGGGAATGATATTGATGTGTACTTGGCACCACTAATCGATGATCTAAAGAGCTTATCGGAAAAGGGGATCGAAGTTAGAGATACTTACCGTCAAGAGACATTCACACTCCATACAATGTTGATGTGGACAATTAATGACTTTCCCGCTTATGGAAACCTATCTGGTTATTTAGTAAAGAGTTCTATTAGTTGTCCCGTTTATATAAAAGAAACATCTTCCATCCGGTTGAAGAATGGTAAGAAAACCGTTTACCTTGGTCATAGGAGATTCTTACCAAAAACTCATCGATACCTCAAACAAAAAAAAGGCTTTCGATAGTAATACCGAAGAAAGAATCCCTCATGGGGTTTTGATGGGCGAAGATATTTTTGAGATGGTTAAGGATTTGAAAGTAGTACTCGGGAAAAGAAAATGGAGTAACAAGGATCTAGTGATTGATGGACCTTGGAAAAAGAGGTCAATCTTCTACGAACTTCCATATTGGAGGTCACTTTTCGTTCGTCATTGCTTGGATGTGATGCATATTGAGAAAAACGTTTGTGAATCAATAATGGGCATGTTGCTTGACATTTCTAATAAGAGCAAAGATAGTGAAAAGGCACGGTTAGATCTTAAGGATTTGAAGATTAGACTTAACTTGCTCCCTACGAAAAGAAGGAATGCCACTTACTTACCTCCGGCAAAGTACACATTATCAAGACAAGAAAAAAGAAAGCTTTATGAGTGGCTCGCTTCTGTAAAAGTGCCCAACATGTATTCTTCCAACTTCAAAAGATTGGTGTCTATGAAAGATTTGAGGCTGATTGGAATGAAAACACATGATTGTCATATCTTGAAGCAACAATTATTATCGCTTGCCTTGCGAGGAGTTTTAACGAAGGATATGAGATTCGTAATTACCAAGTTATGTTCGTTTTTCAATTCGATATGGTCCAAGGTAATTGATCCATTTACACTAGATTTGCTACAATCAGAGTTGGTTCAGACATTGTGCTTGCTTGAGAAGTATTTTCCACCATCCTTTTTTGACATAATGATTCATCTAACGGTGCACTTAGTACGGAAAGTTAAGTTATGTGGATCGGTGTACTTGAGATGGATGTATCCTTTTGAAAGATACATGAAAGTTTTGAAGGTTTATGTCAAGAACCGAAATAGGCCGGAAGGATATATAGTAGAAAGCTACATAGCGGAGAAATCGGTTAAATTTTACTTCGAGTATTTGTCCAACGCGAAAGTGATTAAGTTGCCAAAGACTCCAAATATTGACTCGAAAGGACTATCCGTCGGCATGCTATCGTCGGTAAATCAAGGTAAATGGGAGCAAGCTTGTCTCTATACTTTACATAATAGGGTTGAAGTGGAGCCTTTTATTGAGTTTCACCTACAGGAATTAAGAGATTGAAATCCAAGAAGAGGAATAAATGAAAAGTGGTTGCAAGATGTACACAATCGGACCTTTTGTCTGTGGATACGAAGACATGTCTTTTAGAAGGATGGCTTTTCGTAAGACTTAATGAACCTCGCTAGAGGACCGATGATAGTTACACGGTATACATCATAATTCGTCAATGGTTATACATTCTACACTCGCGAAAGAGATGAGAAGCATCCCATTCAAAATAGTGGTGTTAGTATCCATGCTAAGGCCATGCATATTTCATCTGCAAAGGACAAGAATCCAGTCTATGAAACCATGAACTACTTCGGTTTCATTGAAGATATTTGGGAACTTGATTACTGTGGATTTCAAGTAGCACTCTTTAAGTGCAAGTGGGCCGACAATAATTATGTCAGGATTGACAGTGATAGCATCACAGTGGTGGACTTTAGACGATTGGGATACAAAAATGATCCATTCATTATGGCATCACAAGCAATCCAAGTATTTATACAACGGATCCCAATAATTTAGAGTTGTCCTTAGTTATGCCAATGAAGCAAAAAATGATCCGTGATGGTCAAGAAGATGAGAAAGATTGCTCCGACATTCCATCATTCACAAAGGAATGGAGACCGGCTGAGGAGATTGATGAATTCGATGATGATGTTTCTCACTTGCTTCGACCCGATATTGAATGGACCCGTGTTGAGGAAGCAAAGAAAAAAAAGAGTAAAACTTGAACATTTTGTCATTTAATTTATACATCATTACTATTTTATTTTAATTCAAGATGTATTAGATTTATTTTGTTATGTTACTTGATCTATATTGAACTTTAATTTTGAACAGGGATCAATACTATATCCGTTTGGGTCATTTTTTAAATAACACACGGGTATTAGGCCGTGGGATGACAGGAGAACAAAAACTGTGACGAAAAAAATGGACTAAGTTTACACGATGGTTTTCGGACAAAACCGTCGTGTGATCCGAGGATGACACGACGATTATAAAAATCATCGTGTAATCTTGGATTACACGATGGTTTTCATAACTGTCATGTGATTACACGATGATTTTGACTAAACCGTCGTGTAATCCTCCGAAAATTTTGAAAATTTTCAAATTTCATGCTTTGAAATTCGCGCGTAAACCCATTACTTAAATACACTTTCCTCTTCATTTATCATCATTTTCATCTTCAACCCTCTAGAACTCAAAGTTTTCTCCTACCCACCTCCTTCGCCCGCCCCCTCTCTCTTAAAATCCGGTCACGCCGTCGCCGCCGCCGCTGCCTTCCCCCACGCTCACTTTTTTTCCCAAACCGCTACCATAACCCCGATTTTTCACCACCACCTCTCTCTCCCGGTGTTCCCATCAAGGCCGTTACTATTTTTATTTAAAGAAAAGCAAGGTGACTTCCATATTGCTAAATTTCTTGTTTTCTAACAAAACTATGAACACACAATGCTTTAACAACTTGTTTGGAGTGTAATTTGTAGTATTGTTTGAATTTTTTTTTACTGTTGCTCTTTGGAGATGAATGTTTTGTGTACGGTTTTGGCACTTTACACACATTTTTGAACATGGTTTTTTCCGCCCACCACATGCTCGATGAAATGTCGAAATGGATTTTTGTTTTGGATAATCATATGGAATTTGATTCCAGTATAGTGTTGTCGGTTTTTGAGTTGTTGCTCTATATTTTCAAGCATGTGGTGCACAGTTTTGGTGCATGTGGTGCACGGTTTTTTTTCGCCTACTACATGCTCGATGAAATGCCAAAATGGACTTTTGTTTTGGATAATCATATGGAATTTGATTCTAGTGTAGTGTGGTCGGTTTTTGAGTTGTTGCTCTATATTTTCGAGCATGTGGTGCATGGTTTTGGTGCATATGATGCACGGTTTTTTTCACCCATCACATGCTCGATGAAATGCCAAAATAGATTTTTGTTTTGGATAATCATATGGAATTTGATTCTAGTGTAGTGTGGTCGGTTTTTGAGTTGTTGCTCTATATTTTCGAGCATGTGGTGCACAGTTTTAGTACATGTGGTGCACGGTTTTTTTTCGCCCACCACATGCTCGATGAAATGTCAAAATGGACTTTTGTTTTGGATAATAACACGATTTTATGTTTTTTTATTGGTGAAATTAGTACACGAATCGTTTGTGGAATTGTTTTCCATTTTAAGTTTGTCGTGTATTGTTCTTGGTTTTGTTAAGGTTATTGGTAGTGAATGTTAATTTGATTTGATTATATTGATCCACCATACTTGTTTTTTTTTTTTTTATTTGTGTTGCAATAAATACAGGTGATTGTTGGAATAAAACATGAGCGAAAATAGAATGGAAGATTGCAAAAAGGGACGAGCACGAAGAAAAAACCCATTTAATCCCAATGCTGATGGCAAGCGAAGGGCAACCATAATGAAACGAGTCTAAATGGCAAGGAAAAGAGGTGAACGAATTGAAGTCACCTTTGACGAGAAAGGACAACTGGAAGGGAAGTACGGTGATGAATTGATGAGCTGGATTGGTGTGCTCGCTCGAGATTTAGATGGATTGAAAGAAATAATTTTGAAAGAAACTGTTATTTCTTTCACCATGGATGATTGCTTTCGGAGTACTTGTTTAAAATCATGTGGTGAAGCTACAAGGAATTTTCGACATGATCTTTACAAGATGTTTGTCAAGGACTTTGTAATAGAAGATAGTGTGTGGACACGGCCTCAAAAAGTTATTAACAACTACCCCAATATAGAAGAAGAGGATTGGGTGAAATTCGTTCAGTATAGAACATCCTCACAATTACAATTTATAATGAGTTCTTTCAATTATCTTGTAGATGGAGTACAACACACAGGAGAGCCAAGGCACTTTCGGATCAGTTGGCACTAGTGATGTATTGACGCAAGCATTATCTAGACCCAAACATCTAGGACGTATCCGTGGGCAATCAAAGTTCGTAAAGCAGTCTCAGTACTTCAACCTAAATTTAAGTTCGAATAGAGATAATGAAGTACTGTCAATGAGACGTGAAATAAAAGAATTAAAGGCGTTGGTACGTGATCTATGTGCAAAGAAAGATGTGGAGCCATTGTTTGACCAAGAGAATGTGCCAATCGTTGACCAGCACAATAGCTTTAAGGCTAGTTGCTTTATCCAAGAAAAATAATCTGGAGTGTTTGACCCGCCAACCATGCCGGTCGACAGTCAGGGGTGTAAGCTCTTTATTTTCAATGAACTTCATGGTGGACAGTTGCTTGTTGCGTTTGGAAGAGCATGGCTGGAGAGTCTTCCCACCGATACAATCCATAGGATTCCACTGGGTGAAGGGAACGTGCGAGTGTCAATCAATGTGCCAAAATTAAAAAAAGTAGCATTACCTATTCCGACGTATGGGGCAACAACTATGGAGGAGGCTGTTAATGGGTTTGTAGCTTGGCCTAAAACATTAGTTGAGCTCGACATGAGTATGAACAAGGCAAGTCGAGGGCCTAGTCACGTTTCTGACCAAGCAACTGAGGGAAACAAACGCCAAAAAAAGCTTGGAAAAAAAACGATCAACTCTCGAACTGAGGTATAACAAGATGTACAACAACACAAAGCTTTGTTCGACTTTAATAAAATGAACATCGAGATGAGGCCTTTGGCTTATTATGCACATAGTTTCATGCGTGAAGGTAATTAGATAGAGGTCCCAATACCATACACGATCACGGATTTTGACATGCCTGTCTTTCTGAGCTTTGATGATATTTATGAGTTCATTAATTTACAAGAAATCAGTGCAAATTGTATATTAGTATACATCAGGTACGTCATTCTATCTCTAATTTTTTTTAATCTGGAAATTCTTCTATATGTCAGCTAGAGTAACAATTTTGACACGTTATGCAGATATTTGGAGGAACTATGTAGGATGAACAGGTGAGCTGAGAAGTTTGTGTTTGTGTCTCCAACCTTGATCTCACCAGTTAGAACAGATACTCTAGATGCTGGCTTGAGAGAGCGAGCCGATGCTCTTGTCGGCTTTTTACGTGACGCACCAAAAGGATGACTTTATCTTGTGCCACATAACAGAGGGAGACATTGGGTTTTGAGAGTCATTGACCCATGGGAGGACCTAGTCCTTTATTTTGATCCTCTTCGAGAGAAGAAACGGGACGATTTTACGAATCTAATGAAAATGTAAGTCAATTTTCATATGTTAATTTTTGATTTATTCTTAATTATATGCATCTTAATTATTTTGAATTTTACGAACTTGCTAGGGCCCTAACGGATTGGAAGCTTATAACCGGAGAAGGGATTAGAAAGAGACGAGACTGTAAAACAAAAATCTCAGACCGTCCTTGCCCTCTCTAAGACAGAAATGTTAAATGTGATTATTTTGTTTTAGGTTTTATGAGGGACATAGTGTTGAATGGAATTGACGTACTTGAAAGTAAAGAAGTTTTTACTTCTCATGATTTGGATTTGATTAGGGGAGAATGGGCTAGCCATGTAATGTAATTCATTAATTATGATATGTAAACATATAATGTAATATATGATACGTATTTTTACTTTGATAGAATATAGCTAATATCTTGGATCGTATGTTGGATAACACACAGGTTAGGCCACCCGTGGGAAATCGCCAAAAAACGCCAAAATTTTTTTTAATTCAAGCCCAATTATACGACGGTTTTGCTCCGAAATCGCATTACACGACGGTTTTGGCTTAAAACCGTCATATAATTGGGATTGAATTAAAAAAAATTTTGACCTTTTTTTGGTGATTACACACATTACACGACGGTTTCTACTCAAAACCGTCATGTAATATGTGCTATTACACGACGGTTTTGGCTTAAAACCATCATGTAAAGTTCTCAATTTTGTGGCATTTGCTATTGTATTTCTTGATTCGACGACAGTGTGAACCGTCGTGTAATATTGAGATACCACGACGGTTATAGAACCATCGTGATATCTTCCACGACGCTAGATTACACGACGGTTGTCTAATCATCGTGTAAAGTTTACACGACGGTTAATAACCGTCGTATAATCCATAATTTTTACTAATGACAATTAATATATTCCATCTCTCTCTCCCATCCCTCTATCTCTCTAACCTATCCACCATTATCATCATAATTCATTCTCTTCTATCATTTTTTTTTTTTGAGGCCACGAAAACAATTCCATTAGGTAAAGTATGTTTCTATTATTGTTGGGTGATGATGATTTGTATTGTTCGTTATTATTGATGATTAATGATTTTTTTAATGGCCTTGATGTCCCTAACGAAAATTTCCAAGATAATTGGTTATGAAGATAATAATAATCATGTTATGTTGTTATTTATATATTGGTGAGGGTTATATTATTGGTATTGAGATTAAGGTCTATGGTGTTAATTATATTTTAATTTCTATGATTTTTGAAAGTTGGTGATAATAATGATTTTACTAGATACACCTTCTCATCTTTTCTCTACATTTTCACCGTGTTGTCTCCATAGCTCCCATACAAATATTAACCTCGTCTCTGCTTGTAATCTCCCAACAAACCTTTCGATCATATCTTATTTATTAATATATATTACATAAAATATAGAGAAAAGACAGATCAGTAAAAAGAAAAAAAAAAGAAGGGGCTTTAAAGTTGGTTTGGTTTCGATGCTGCAAATGATATTGGTTTGATTAGGTTATTGTTGTATAGAGTTATTATAATAGGTTTTGTATCATAAGCTTATAATTTATAATGAAATGTTGATATCTCATTATGAAATAAGTGAGAATTTTCGAATTGGTCAATGCTGGAAATTTTTAGAGATGAAGTACTATCTTCTAAATGCAATTAGAGGGTCTAACAGACTCTGTTTTTAACTAATTAAGTATCAATGGAAAGATGTCTACTTTCTTTTGGAACTAGATTCAGGTTGTTTAAAGTCTTGTATGAATTTTTTCAATTTTCAAAAAGGTACAGGTATGGTTGTTAGTTTTTACAAAATTCTTTAATTTTGTAGAATTGATGGATTTTTGTGGTTTAATATTATTGTATAATGAAAATAATCTTTTAGGCACTGTTTTAATATGATGGATATGTTTGATGAATTATTTTGGCTTTTAGGTAAATTCATTATCTTTATGGTTTATCATATGAACGGTTCTAAAGGCATGTACACGAAAATCTTATTCATTACATTACCATCGGGAAATTTAAAAATGTTAAGTAAGGTGTTTAGTTAAGTACCCTCTCACCTTACAATATAAGTTAGATAATTGAGAAGATAATGCTTCTTATATCAATGATGATGTTATAATGTTTTAATAATTCTCTTATGATGAGGTTTTAATGATACATATATGTTCATGTGCATTTTTATATATCATTACTACAAAAAGTTCGAATAGACGACGGTTTTTACAAAAACCGTCATCTAAAATGGTTCGCTCTATGATTACACGATGGTTTTCTTAAACCGTCGTTGAAAGTTATTGATTATACGATAGTTTAAAAAACCATCGTTGAACGTCATTGATTACATGACAGTTTTCTTAAACCGTTATGGAAAGTTGAGATTAAACGACATTTTTAATAAACTGTCGTTGAATCTCCACTTTCAAAGACAATTTAAGAAAAGCGTCGTGTAATCTATGAGTTTCCACAATGATTTAAGAAAACTATCGTGTAATCAATAACTTTCAACGACGGTTTAAGAAAGCTGTTGTATAATCTCCAATTAAAAACCCCTACCGGCCTTGATTTCATTTTGCAGAACAGTTCCGCAGTCGCGAAAAACAGTATAGAAACCTATGAAAACAAATCATTTGCGGCCGTTCAACATCGTTACCACCATCCACCATACCAACACTCTCTTATAGTCATTATTTGTAAGTGATTACTTACTCCTTTGAGTTAATTTGTATTCATTGTAGATTTTTTAGATATATAAAACTTTAGATTTTCATTTATTTGTATTTTTATTTTTGAAAGCTTGATTTGTTAAATTATGCCAAAAGCTTGATATGTATTATGCAAAAACTTGATTACTGAATGTATTTTATGATGTTTAATTTGGATTTAGGGGTTCTTGCAAATGGATCGAAAATGGATGTGGGCTAATAGATTGACTAAAAAATATCAAGATGTTGAAAAATTTTTATCATTTGTCAAAACTCACATAAAAAATGATAAGATTTAGTGTCCTTGTGTGGATTGTGGAAATCATATGTCTTATTCAGTTGATGAAGTTAGAAGACATTTGCTTACACATGGGATTATTTGTTCGTATCAAACATGGTATTTACACGGTGAAATTTGTTTGAATCCAACATCGAAGAACAAAGGAAAAGAACCTATTATTGAGGAAGATGTAGGAGATAATTTGTAACGCCCCGACTTCCCACGCCGGGTCGTCACCTTACTTACATACTGAACTTAAACTTGCGGAAAATTTGGGAGAAATTTTTTTTTCTTTTAAACTTTATTTTAAAACTTTCAACTTGAACTTCATCCTCAAACTCATACTTTCTGATAGGTACTTACTTGAGTACCGAACTTTCAAACCCTCCTTGAAGGCCATCGAAATCAAATTGTAGACCAAACCCGACTTAATGCGGATTGGTACCACAAGAGGTAAGTTGCTTGCCATACATACATAAACTTTGTCATTCATACTTAAAACATCATGAAAATATGAAAACCCTTTTTCATTACAACATATTTTATAGAGTATATTTTTTTCAAAATCCGTGGCAGTGTCCATCCCACATTTCACAGTCTGCAGCACCAGCCTTCCACAGTATTGCATCAGAGATTGCTGGCAGGTTGCTTACCTACAGCATAGACGTAAGACGTGAGCTTTCGCTCAGCAAGTACAACTGTTACATCCGCGACGCAAAACACATATCATTATGCATGAACCAATTATGACCTCTTATGAATCAAATATGGATTCATAACTTAGCTTAGTTCTGTTCCTTTACTTATCATGTGTGCTCGTACCGTGGTACATAGCCAAGGAATGGTTGAAGGCGGCAGTCCGTTTTACCTCAAACCATGAAACACAAAATTTAACATGGAGTAGTTTAGGTAACCATCCAATCCAACTCAAACCATGAACCATACCATTTAAACCCGCCTTTGTGGCAAGTCGGTACGACACAACATCTTACTTGTCTTGTTCTTACCAGGTGGTTTAACATTAGTGAACATGCTTCATGATGTCACAATATTACAACATATAACATAATATAACCTCATTCATAACATACCATGACATGCCATACATACCATAACATATCATACCATAATATCACATGACATAATATACCATAACATTACACGCCATAACATATCATCACATGCCATAACATACCATCACATTAGGCAAGTAACAACAAAGAGCCTATGCTGTAGGCGGAGTTGTACTTACTTGGTTAGCTGTGTCCTATTTCGTGCGACTCCAAGCCGAGGCACAACAACAGGCTATCTCCTGTTATGTCAAAGGATATAGCATAAGGCTTCATAATTATAACCTTAAGATGCTGATGACCTAACCAACACCCATTCATAATCTTAGTTATATGTCCCCCCTATACTCATGATAGCTTACTTGGTTACATAAGGTAACCTTGGGTATTAATCCCAATCATACATGAATAGGGTTAGGTTATCATCCTAACCTTGGCCTATGCCTGGTTATCTATCCATAATCTTTTGGGTTTTAGATCCAAACCCAATCTTAACACCTTGTTGGGTTACCTTGAGTAACCCTTGAGGTAACCAAACTTAGTTCAATTATCCTAAGTCAACCTTGGATTTTGGGCCCCGTCCAGTAACTCGGGTATCCTTTCCGGTCACCGTCCATCATTGTCTTGTTACTGAAAGAAAGATAACTTTTGAATCCAAAAACTTGTTTTTCTCTTTGCTTTGGAAAAACTTGGTTCTCTTTGTTAATTTCTTACAAAAACCCTAGTTTAACTTTGGAAAATTGTAATTCTTTGAGAAAGGTTTGTAAAAATTATTAACTGTTGAAAACTGCCTTTGGGACAGTTCTCACAGTCAAAACATTGGTGTTGGTGCAAAAATACAGTTTTCCTGTATTATTTTAGAAAATCCTGTGCAGGAATTTCTTGTTTCCTGCATACTCTTTAGAAATCCGTGTCAGTATAAAAATCTGAATTGAATTTGAAAAAGTTGTCTTCATGAAAGTTTTAGATCTCGAAAAATCCTAAAACTTTCATGTTTTGAGAAAAACCCAGTTCTGCCTTTAACTTAGTCATTTTCCTTGTTGAAGTCCCCAGACCGAGAGCACAAATCTGCCCAGGAATTCTTAGTCTCGGGTTTTTGTAAAAACAAAGGCCTTTGGAGTCTTATTTTGGAAAACTATCTATGCTGTCCCCTAGGAAAAACCCTTCTGAACAACTTTTATGTTTTAAGTTTCCTCTAATTCGACCTCTAAAGGCCTCAAATTTCACTTTTCCCGAAACTGGCCAGTTGGCACCCGAACTGGCAGTTTTCGGTTTTAAGTTCGTTTTACGTCCTATTATGCGCACACTACCTCAACCGCCCGCAGCGGGAGCCTAATATCAGTCATGCAGCGCTTTCTAACGTAAAACATTCATCCATGCAAGGCAAAACCCTTAGGTGTTCTTGCACCAAACTGGGTTTTGCAAAACATTTGATTTGCATCACCATTCATCAATCAAGCTTTTAATCTAGCTCAAACGTAAACATGCATGACCTATAACTTCTTAGGCATATTGGGGACATATATCAAACACCTTATGTGCATGCATGAAACCCTAATAATCATGCAAGCATAATTAGCAACTCATGCACCATAACCATAATTGAGACCTTAGCACCCTAATCAAGCACATAATCAAGCACAAAACTTATTGCATGGCATAAGAAAATGAGCTTATGCTCTTACATCCCAAACATGGAAATACACTTAAATTTCCCAAATTTAAGCTCAAATTAAAAAGGTTTAGGGCCAAGGGTTTACCTCTAGAGCTTGGATGTTGGTTCACAAGCTTGGATTCCAACTTTTTCCTCACTCCCCCTTGGCTGCCATTGCAGCCGATTCTCCTCCCCCTAATGGGTTCCAATTTTCGGCCATTCCTCATGAAAAACAACCACATGAGTATCTAGTTTCAAGCTCAATAGAAAAACTTAAGGGTTTTAGAGATTTACCTAGATCAATCCAAGAGGTTGGCTTGATTGATTCCAACTTTTCTCTCCCTTTTTCCTTGGCTCCACACAACTGGCCTCCCCTCCAATTGGGGTTCCAAAAATTTTGGCCAATTAAATTGAGCCTCACACACTCACACAAGGTCTGGCCATTACCAAAAATCCAGCCAACCAATTTTTTTTTTCTCTTCCTAGGGTCGGTTTTAGAGAGAAAATGAGTATGGGAGAATTTTGCCATAGTTTGGCTTGTTTTCCCAATTTTTCCCCTCAAAAATCCGCCCCCCTTCATCCCTATTTATAGCTGATTTTGAACTTTCAAAATTACTAAAAAGTCCTTGAATTTGGATTTAATTACTTTTCCAAAATTGCACTTTAGTCCTTGAAGCAAAAATATTTGCACTTTGACCCCTACAAGTGTTGGCCGACCATTGCATGCCTTGGAGCCCAAGTTTTTTTCTTACCTCATCATGATGACATCATCTTGATGACATCATGTGCTTACCTCATGCTTACATCATTATATTTTCTAAAATTACACTTTTACCCCCAAAAGACAAAATATTTACATTTTTACCCCCTTAGGTGGCCGGCCATTATGGTGCTTAGGTGGCAAAGATTTCTTTCCACAATTTCCTTAAATCAAAATGATGTCATAATTCCAAAATAGGGTGACATCATCATAAGGCCTTGTTTGGCTTTTTCCTTAAAATGCAGTCTATTTTCTTGCTAACACAGATATTTCTAATACTGTGTTCACTAATACACAGTATAATTCAGTACTGTTATACTTGACTGCAGTCCAAAATTTATCTGCGTAAAAATAGACTATAAAAAATTTTCTTCTTATTTCTGAAAGTCATTAGGACTTTGATATCCAACTTAGTGTGCTTGATTTTTCTAGGGTGGTCTCATAGCTTATTCTTGTTATTTTGTCCAAAAAGACAATTTTAGCAGTATATTTCTCATACTGCTTATCCTATTACTGTACAGTCATACCTTTGACTGTTCTTGGTCAACCCTTGACTTTTTGGTCAACTTTGACTTTCTTAGTCAAACTTTGACCAACATGAAATCATGAAATTTCATCACGTCATTTTCCTTAAAATGCCTTATATTAGGCTCAGTAATCCATCGTTGAGTCTCGTAGCTAATTAACCGAGAACTCAAACTTATACCGATATTCTATTCTAAACATGATCTAGACTAAAGTTTTCCTCATTCAAAGGAAATCTAGAGTCATCAAAATTCGGGTTATTACATAATTTGTTTAATATAATTAATGATTTGGAAGAACACTTTGTACACCGTCCGGAGTTATTTGATGCAATGATGAATGATGTCGAGATGCCCTTATATGACAGGTGCACTAAATATACGAAATTGTCTGCATTGGTCAAACTATGGAACATAAAGGCATCGGGAGGGTGGACAAATTTTAGTTTCACGAATCTTTTAAATTTCTAAGAGAGGTTCTACCGGCTCATAATAAAATACTGGCTAGTACGTACGAAGCTAAAAAGACATTGAGTACTTTGAGAATGGAATATGAAAAAATATATGTATGTCCAAATAATTGCGTCCGTTACCTAAATGGGTATGAAGATTTGGATGAATGACCAGTTTGTAAAGAGTCAAGATAGAAAAAGGGCAAGAAGCCAACGAATGCTAGCAAAGGAGTGTCGGCAAAGGTGTTATTGTAACAATCTAACTTTTGACGGACTTGTGATTTCCTTAGATACAAAGAAAATCTAAGTCTCTACTATGTATGTCAATATGAAGCTCATGATCTGATTTGATTATCAGAGTATGTTTGAGTTCTTATAAGTATTATGAGACTCAATGATAGTTTATTAAGTCAAGGATAAGGCCTTATGATGAAAAAGGCAGAATCATGATTTATGGTTTTGTCCTGGCCGATGAATAACCACGATAATTTATGACATGATTAAGACGGTACTGCCGTATAATAAGCAGTATTGAAATTATACTGTGGCCGATCGTCATTACGAATGTAGAATTGAGAATAAGGATTGGGATCACTCTAGAATAATCATGAATAATATTTGGAGCAAAGAGGACTAAGCAGTTTCAAGTCCTAAGAAAAACCTATACGCGGTCCAGTTAAGTGCAGATAAATTCTCGACTGCAGTCCACCAATACTATACTGTTGATAGTTAAAACAGTATTGGTACTATCTGAATTATTAAGAAAATAGACTGTATATTAGTAGGAATGCCAAACATGACCCTACTTGGAGACCAAGTAATTGTAGATAAGTATGAAAAGATTTTTTTTAGTTTAAGCTCCACATGGCCAGCCATTTAGGGACTTGGAAGGCAAATATTTTGTCTTTAAGGACCAATACGCAATTCAAGCAGAATTTAAGAAAAAAAAATAATCGTGGAAAATTATGAATTTTCCACCTATAAATAGGGGTGGGTAGTAGAAACTTGCACTCTTTAGTTGGCTTCTTAAGAGTGAGTGGCCAGTTGTGAGTGTGGAGGTGGTAGAGCAAATTTCTCTCATCCCAAGGTCTAGAGCAACCTTTTCAAGCTTTAGAGATATTATTCTTGATCCTCTAACTAAGAATTTCATTAAGTTTTGGTTTGAGGATTTATGTGTATTTCAAGTTATGGGTTGTAAGAGCATAAGCTCATGTTTCTTATTTTCCTATATGATGGTCCTTTATGGTTGATTTATGCTAGATCTATGCTTAGGTTATCTTGGTTGCTAGCTCTACGCATAGGTTTGATTTTATACTCTAAGATGAGTATTAAGGTTATGTGTGCTCACCATGTGTTTGTGATTATACTCTCACATGTTATGTGTGCTCACCATGTGTTTGTGATTATGCTCTCACATGTTTAAGTATGGAGATTTTATGATGATGATGATGATGTGAAATTTATGGGTATGTTGGTTAAGAAATTAACCTAAAGACACAAGTTGGTAAACAAGTAAGTTATCAATATTGTGTTTTTCCAGCGCACTGCATATTGATGTAGGCTCATAGCTTTGACCGTTTGAGGTAGTGTGTGCGGATTTTTAAGCTAAGAATTCACAAAATACAAACTGCCGGTTTTCAAAAATAATTGGGACAGTTTTCTTGAAACCCAATTTTGAACCCCTTAGAGACCGAATTTGGAAAAAGTTATAACTACAAAGTTGTAGAACACAGAAAATTCTAGAGGTTCATGAACAGATTTTGAAAAAAGGTGTAACGCCCCAACCTATATAGGGCCGACTACGTAAACGTGGGCCGTTACTTTACTTGCTCAACATACTCTTGTATTTTATGGAAATACGGGAATGATTTTTTTTTTTACACATTCAAATAAAAAGACATACATACACCTTACACATAACTCAGGTCTTTAAACCTCATACATATAATGTAACATAATTTAGTCATATATATTTATATATATATATTTTTTAAAAGAGCTTGCGGAAATCTGCGTAGTGGTATCCCATACCGCCCTTCACTTACTGCATCGTCTCCATGGCCCACCAAGTAAAGCTGCAGGCATCTTACCTACAGTATGAAATATACTGATGAGCTTTCGCCCAACAAGTACAAACATAATCTCACAAAAACATGACGAATATCGTGCATTTATGCATGAACCGATTATGATCAATTATATGTCTTTTATGATCAATTATGGACTTGAACTTATTATCTTGTTTAACATATGGGCCCCTTGTGTACTTACCAAATGCGCGCAATCCTCAGAACGTCAGGGTTTGCAAGGTCCTTAACAATTCTGGAAATCATAAACATAACCCTTCACAATCTAGCGGAAGATTGATTATCATTATACCCTCACGCATCAACGAGAGGTTGATAATCATAAACTTGAACTTGAAACATGTATCCTCCACGATCTGGTGGGAGGTTGGTACGACACCTTGCTTGACTTGGTTTAGTCTTAGTCTTGTATATTCCAAGGCTAAGAATCTTTAATTGTGATCTTATTAATCATGATGCACATGAGACATAAACATCGCATAACCATAAATCATGGTATAACTTGAAATATCATGTCTTATCATGACTTAACGTAGCTTATCATAACTTAACATGACATGGCATAGCATAGCATGACATAACATAGCATACATGGAACTTGTCATATATTTGAAAATAGCTTACTATTTTCCATACTGTAGGTGAGGTTTGTACTTATCTCGTTTACTATATTTGCTAATGTGCCGCTCCAAGTCCGGACACAACAGCAGGTTATCTCCTGCTATAATAAAGGTCATAAGTGAGGATTAAAAAAATGTTGGAGGATCTAACCAACATTCATACACATCCTTAGTTATATGTTCCCCATATATGCACATGATAACTTACTTGGTTACAACAAGTAACCCTAGTGTTCATGGTCTACCATACTTGGATTATAACTTATTAGGTTACATAGGGTAACCTTTTGGGTTTTGGGCCCAGTCCAATAATCTGGGTATCCTTCCCGATTACTGTTGGTCATCATCTAATCTACCCAATTTTTAAGGAAATTTGAGTCTAAATTCCCTTTTGTTTTTCTTTGGAAAACTTAACTTTTTATATCTCTTTTTATACAAAAACCCTTTGTTCAACTTATAAAATTTTGGGATTCTTAGAATGGGGTTTGAAAAAGTCATTAAGTGTTGGAACTGCCGTTGGAACAGTTTCCATAATTAACTTATCAGTGTTTGTGCAAGAATGCCCTTTTTTTTTGCACAGTTTTCGAAAATCCTGTACAGGAATTTATTGTTTCCTGCACAATTTTTAGAAATCTAGTTTTATTTAAAAATATAGGCTGAATTTGAAAAAGTTGTCTTTACGAAAGTTTTAGATCTCAAAAAAATCCTGCAACTTTCGTTTATCACAAAACCTAGTTCGAACTCTAACCCCTTCGTTTTCCCCGTTGAACTCACCTGGCCGTGCATGAAGTCTGGGCACGGTCAGGCTCGGATTTTTGTCAAAACCGAGGCCGTTGGAGCCTTATTTTGGAAAACTGCTCACGTATCCCCCTAGAAAAAACCCTTCTCTATAACTTTCATGTTTTAAGTTTTTCCAAATTCGGCCTCTAAGGGCTCAAAATCGACTTTCCTGAAAACTGGCCAGTTTTACCCGAAAACTGGCAGTTTTGTTTTTAAGTTGGTTTTACGTTCTAATGCGCGCACACTACCTCAACCGCCCATAGCGGGAGCCTAATATCAGTCATGCAGTGCTTTCTAACGTAAAACATACATCCATGCATCATTCAAACATTTTCATACAAGGGCAAACCCTTGGGTGTTCTTGCACCAAACTAGGGTTTGCAAAACTTTAGGTTTGCATCATTGTGCATCATTCAAGCTTCTAATCTGGCTTAAACATAAACATGCATAACTTATAACTTCTTAGGCATATTGGGGACATATATCGAACACTTAATAGGCATGCATGTAAACTCTAATATCATGCAAGCATATTGTCAAAGCATACACTAAAATCATAAATTGAGACCCAAATCAAGCACATAGCTAAGCACCTAAGCTCATTGCATGAAAATAAAGGATGAGCTTATGCTCTTACAAACCATTGCTTGGAAATACACTTAAATTTCCAAATTTAAGCTCAAATTGAAAAGCTTAGGGCTAAGGGAGATTACCTTAGTTCACACCAAGATTGGTGCTAGGTTTTGGGTTTAAACTCTTTCCCCCTTGCCCATCACCATAACCGGCCACCCCCCTCCAATTAGGGTTCCAATATTTTCGGCCACTCAAGCTTAAGCCTCACACAAGGTTCGGCCATCACCATCAAATCCGGCCAACCATTTTTTTTTTTCACTCCCTAGGGTTCGGTTTTTGTGGGGAAATGGGTGAGAAGAAAATTGGCAAGAGTTTGGCTTGTTTTTCCCAATTTTTGGGTCCAAAATCCGCCCCCCCCCCCCCCTCATCTCTATTTATAGGCTTTTTGAACTTTTTAAAATTGCTAAAAAGTCCTTGAACTAGGATTTAATTATTTTTCTAAAATTACATATTGGTCCTTGAAGCAAAAATATTTGCTAATTAGTCCCTACATGTTGTGGCCGGCTATTCGCTTCCTTGGTGCCTAAGTTTTGCTTGCCTCACCATGATGACATCATGCTTACATCACCTTGATGACATTATGCTTACATCACCTTGATGACATCATCTTGCTTACACCATGCTTACATCACCTTGATGACATCATGCTTACATCATCATTGTTAACTTTCCAAAAATTACACTTTTACCCCTAAAGACAAAATATTTGCAATTTAGTCCCTGTGAGGTGGCCGGCCATGGTGGAGCCACTTGGCTTCCAATCCATGCATAATCATCTACTTGATTCCAAAAATCCATAAATATAATTATGCAGTCTATTTCCTTATTAACTCAGATAACATTAATACTGTTTTTACTAAAAACAGTATTGTCATACTGGATTGCATCCAGAATTCATCTACACTTAACCAGGCTACATATGGATTTTTCTTAAGACTTGAAACTGCTAAGTCCTCATTACTCCAAATATTATTTCTGATTATTCTAGAGCAATCCCATACCTTATTCTTACTTTTTCATCCGTAATGACGGTTTTTCACAGTATAATTCCTATACTGCTTAATACACTGCAGCACCGTCTTAGTCAAACCTAAGGTCAACCTGGTCAAACTTTGGCTGGACTAAAAATCATAAATTCCTACTATGCCATTTTCTCAAAAGGCCTCATGCTTGATTAAGTAAACTATTTCTGAGTCTCGTAGCTAATTAACCGAGAACTCAAATATCTACTGATATTCAATTCAGATCATAAACTTCATATCTACATACATGATTCAGACTTAGATTCTTCTTGTATCTAAGGAAATCTCAAGTCATCAAAATTTCGGGTTATTACAAAAGGGCTCTAAACGCCTCTGTTTTTATGAGTTTTCAAAACTGGCTAGTCCAGGTACTGTACAGGGCCAGTAACTTTCAAAAGGAAAATTGAGTAAGTTAAAGGCAGAATTAAGTTTCGAATAGGAAACAAATGTTGTAGTTTCGATTAGATCTACAACTTCCGTGAAAAAACTTTTCCAAATTCTAAACCGATTTAAAGATAAAACTGGATTTTCAAAACTGTGCATGGTACAAGAAAATTCTTGTACAGATGCATTCAAGCAAATTAAAAGGGTGTTTTGAAATCAGTTTTTAAGGTTTTATGACCTCTTTAAAAAGAGACTATGATTTTATAAAAATAATTTCAAAAAGGTTTAAATCCTTTTGAATTTTTACAAGTGAATTTTGATACATATTATGTCTTACAAAAGTCAATTTCCTGAAATTTCAAGTATTTATGTTAAGAAATACTTGATTTATAAAGTTAAGATATTTTCAAGTAAACAAGATATTTTTAAGATAAAGGAAGAAAAATAGACTAAGTCTAAGTTACTTAAGAATATAGTAACAATTCTATGATTACCAATGGTAATCGGATTGGATACCGATTTATTATGTCAGGATTTGTATCTATGATTACCAATGGTAATCGGATTGGATACCGATCTAGTATGTTATAGTCTGTAGTAAGATAGAACGATTCGTATCTTACGCCCTGTTTGAAAACAGGAATATAACCTATTGTCGTACCTTGCTGGAATGATGGATCAAGAGCATAGGACAAATTGTAAGTACAACTCCGCCTACAGCATGGGTAAAATGTTTTTATTACATTGCATGTTTTCCAAAAATCATACATTGATTTACATGATGTACATATGCTTATGTTTAATTATTATGGCATCATGCAAGCATGCTCAGTAATAATAAATCACACGATAAGAACAAGATCAAGTTTTCAAGTATGATCGAAACAAGAACAAGTCTTCATGTAATAAAGCAAGTTTCTCGTGTCATACCGACCTACAACGAGGGTGGATTTTGGTTTGGTCCATGATTTAAGTTGGACAGGGTTGGTCGCCTCAACCACTCTATGGCTACTCGTCACGGTAAGTACACTCATGGTCATGATACGTAAGGGGCCCAAAATCAAGTTTGCACAAGAAAGCATAATTGATTCATAAGAAAGCATAATTAGTTCATGCACTATCAATTCATATATTCTTTTACCGAAATTATTTTGTGGAATAGAAAGTTGTACTTACTAAGCATAAGCTCTTAACTTACATTCATGCTGTAGGTAAGCAACCTACCGGACAAGCTTGATACAAGACTATGGAAAGATGGTATTGCAGACTGTGAAATTTGGGTTGGACACCGCCACGTGTTTTGTAAAATATGTTTATGTTATGATATGATAATATAATGGTACCGGTACTTAAAATATTTAGTACTGGGACAATATTTAAAGTTTATGGCAACGGTAATTAGTATGGTTTATCAAATGTGTTAAAATTGATTTTACAACTCTATATTCGATTGAGTACATATAAACAAGTATGAGAATAAGAGATGTTTTAAATTTGAATTAAAAATGAATAATGAAAAAAAAATATTTCCGTATTTTTACGAAATACAAGAGTATGTTTAAGTTAGTTAAGTATTTAAGTTAAGTAATCATGGTATGTAAGCACGGTAACGGCCCTACATAGTCGGGTCGTTACAGTTATGGCACATTCCTCCGATGCCACGTTTGCGGTGTTTTTTCTGTAATGTCGATCATGCCAAGAATTTGACTTGACACCATGATAAACGTGTTGAAGATGGCATGCTTAGACATCCAGCCGATGAACCATAATGGAAGACCTTTGATGATGATCATCCTAAATTTAATGCGGAACCATGGAATCTACGTCTAGGTTTATCAGCGGACGGAATGAACCCACATGATAATATGAGTAGTAGGCATAGTACTTGGCTCGCCATACTTCTCAACTACAATCTCCCTTCAAAATTGAACAGGAAGTAAAAGTTCTTGATGTTGACTTTATTGATCTCCGGTCCTCAATAACCAGAGAATGATATTGATGTGTACTTGGCACCACTAATCGATGATCTAAAGAGCTTATGGGACAAACGAATCAAAGTTAGAGATTCTTACTGTCAAGAGACATTCACACTTCGTGCAATATTGATGTGGACAATTCATGACTTTTCTGCTTATGGAAACCTATCTGGTTATTCAGTAAAGAGTTTTATGGGTTATCCCATTTGTATGAAAGAAACATCTTCCATCCGGTTGAAGAATGGTAAAAAAACCGTTTACCTTGGTCATAGGAGATTCTTACCAAAAAATCATCGATACCACAAACAAAAAAAGGCTTTCAATGGTAATACCAAAAAGAGAATCCCTCCCCAAGTTTTGGTGGGTGAAGATGTATTTGAGATGGTTAAAGATTTGAAAGTAGTACTCAGGAAAAGAAAACGAAGTAACAAGGATTCGGTGATTGATGGACCTTGGAAATGAGGTCAATCTTCTATGAACTTCCATATTGGAAGTCACTTTTTGTTCGTCATTACTTGGATGTTATGCATATTGAGAAAAACGTTTGTGAATCGATAGTGGGCACGTTACTTGACATTCCTAATAAAACCAAAGATGGTGAAAAAGCACGATTGGATCTTAAGAAATTGAAAATCAGACTTAATTTGCTCCCCACGAAAAGAGGAAATGCCACTTACTTACCTCCGATAAAGTACACATTATCTAGACAAGGAAAAAAAAAAAAAAAAACTATGTGAATGGCTCGCTTCTGTAAAAGTGCCTAATGGGGTATTCTTCCAACTTCAAAAGGTTGGTGTCGATGAATGATTTGAGGCTTATTGGAATGAAAACACATGATTGTCATATCTCGATGCAACAATTATTACCGCTTTCCTTGCGATGAGTTTTAACAAAGGATGTGAGATTCGCACTTACCAAGTTATGCTCATTTTTCAATTCGATATGCTCAGAGGTAATTGATCCACTTATGCTAGATTCGCTACAACTGAAGTTGGTTAAGATATTGTGAATGCTTGAGAAGTATTTTCCACCATCCTTTTTTGACATAATGATTCATCTAATGGTACACTTAGTTCGGGAAGTTAAGCTATGTGAACCAGTGTACTTGAAATGGATATATCTTTTCGAAATTTATATGAAGGTTTTGAAGGGTTATGTCAAGAACCGAAATAGGCCAGAAGAATGTATAGTAAAAGGCTACATAGCGGAGGAATCAGTCATATTTTACTCCGAGTATTTGTCCAACATGGAAGCAATAGGGTTGCGAAAGAGTACAAACATTGACTCAAAAGGACTATCTATCGGCATTCATTCTTCGGTAAATTGAGGTAAATGGGAACAAGCTTGTCGTTATACTTTACATTATAGGGTTGAAGTGGAGTATTTTACTGAGGTGCACCTAAAGAAATAAAGAGATGCAAATCCAAGAAGAGGAAGAAATGAAAAGTGGTTGCATGATGAACTCAATTGGACCTTTTGAGAGTGGATACGAAGATATGTCTTTAAGAAGGCCAGCATTTTACAAGACTTAATGAAGCTAGCTAGAGGACCGTCATCGATAGTTAGACGATATACATCACACTTTGTCAATAGTTATACATTTTACACTCGCGAAATAGATGAGAAGTATCCCATTCAAAATAGTGGTGTGAGTCTCCATGCCGAGGCTATGCATATTTCACCCGTAAAAGACAAGAATCCAGTAAATGGGACCATGACCTACTTCGATTTTGTTGAAGACATTTGGGAACTTGATTACTGTAGATTGCAAGTAGCACTCTTTATGTGCAAATGGGCTGACAATAATTATATTAGGATTAACAGTAATGGCATCACAGTGGTGGACTTTAGACGACGGAGATACAAAAATGATCCGTTCATTATAGCATCACAACCAATCCAAGTATTTTATACAACAGATCCCAATAATTTAGAGTTGTCCTTAGTTGTGCCAATAAAGCAAAGAATGATTTGTGATGGTGAAGAAGATGAGGAAGATAATGATTTGTGATGGTCAAGAAGATGAGGAAGATTGCACCGACATTCCATCATTCACAAAGAGATTGCTATCAGTTGAGGAGATTGATGATTTCGATGATGATGTTTCTCACTTGCTTTGACCCGATATTGAGTGGACAAGTGTTGAGAAAGCAAAGAAAAAAAAAAGAGAGTGAAACTTGAATATTTTGTTATTTGTATATCATTATTATTAATTGACTCCTTTTGATTACCATTTTATTTTAATTCGCTATGTATTAGAGTTGGTTTTATTATGTTGCTTGATATATATTGAATATTAATGTTGAACAAGGATCAATATTATAGCAGTTTGGGTCACTATTTAAATAACACATGGGGTAGTAGGCCGTAGAATGACAGAAAAAAAAAAGAGAAGGAAAAAATTTAAAAAAAAATTGCAATTACATGACGGTTTCTACAAAGAATCGTCGTGTAAACGTTCATGATATGAACATTAATTTTGAACAAGGTTCAATATTATAGTAGTTTGGGTCACTGTTTAAAAACACACGGGGTAGTAGGCCGTAGGATGATTAAAAAAAAAAAAAGAGAAGGAAAAAAAATGCAATTACACGTCGGTTCCTGGTTGAAACCGTCGTGTAAACTCAAGATATGATGGCCGTTTTCAAATAAACCGTCATCGTATCACAATATAACACGATGGTTTCTACAAAGAACCGTCGTGTAAACGTTATGATATGACGATGATTTATTTGAAAACCGTTGTTGTATCTTGAGATTACACGACAGTCGTTGTGTAAACTTTCTGAAAAATATTTTAAAATTTGAATTTTTGGGCATTAAAATCTGCATATAAGCCCTTTGCTAATCTCATTTTCCTCATCCTCTCATTTTCATGTCTCTTTCCCTCTCCACCACATGACAAGTTCTCCTACCCTCTCTCTCCTTTGCCCACCAACAGCGCCGCCGCCCTCTCCTCTCTCTCCTTTTTCCACCGCCGCCTCTGCCGTCCTCTCTTCCCATCAAGGCCGTGACTCTTTTGCTTCTGAGAAAAGCAAGGTGACTTTTTTTTGCTCAATTTCTTGTTTTCTAACAAAAATACAAACATACAATTTTTTAGTAACTTTCTTAGAGTGTAATTTGTGTATTTATTGTTGTTCAATTTTTTTTTTGTTGCTCTTTATAGAAGTATCTTTTGTGCATTTTTTTAGCAGTTTAAGATCTTTGTAGACTATATTCTGTGCATTTTTTTTCCGCTCACCACATGCTCGATGAAATGTCAAAATGAAATTTCGTTTGGTTAATCATATGGAATTTGTTTCTAGTGTTTTTATACAGATTTTCTTTGGGTATTCTTGCATTTGCAGGGCTAATTTGTAGAAATATTTAATATATAAACAAAAAAGTGGTGTTTTAATTACATAGATTTAGTGTAGTATGATCGGATTTTTTAACATTCTTGGTGAATGTGAATTTGATTAGATTAAATTGGACCGATTAGTTGTTTAGTTTGTGTATTTATGTTACAATAAAATAGGTGAGTGTTGCAATAAAAAATGACACAAAATAGAGCTAGAGTATGCAAAAAGGGAAGATCACGAAGAAGATACCCATTTAATCCCAATGCCGATGGTAAACGAAAGGCAACTCTAATGAAACGAGTCCATGTAGTAAGGAAAAGAGGATAATGAATTGAAGTCATCTTTGACGAGAAAGGACATCCTGAAGGGAAGCATGGTGATGAATTGATGAGTTGGATTGTGTACTCGCTCGAGAGCACATTCCAATATGGATACAAGATTAGAGATCTCGTGATTTAGACGAAATGAAAAACCTAATTTGGAAAGAAACCATTACTTCTTTCACCGTGGATGAAGGATTCCGGAGTGCTTGTTTAAAATCATATGGTGAAGCTGCAAGGAATTTTCGACATGATCTTTACAAGACTTTTGTCGAGGACTTCCTATCATAAGAAAGTGTGTGAAAACAACCTCAACAAGTAATTGACAACTACCCTAATATAAAAGAAGATGATTGGGTGAAATTCATTCAGTATAAAACATTCTTACAATTTCAACAACTTTCGGATCGTAGAAACGAATTAAGGGCCAATAGTGAACACACATTAAGAGGAGGCCGAAACAGATATAGAAAGTTTGACCAAAAGTTGGTATGTCATTAAGTTCTGTTTCTAATAAATCATCGTAAATATTTTTTTCTTAATTATTCATGTATACTAACAATGATAAATTACAGTTTAAAGAGAAGGGGAAATAGAAAAAAAGAGATGGGTTATGGCTAGAATCACGGATAAAAAAAGATGGAGAGTTCAAGGGTCCATCATATCGACAAGTTTGTGAGTTGATAGTAAGTTTACTAATTAATAATAAATTTTTTATCACTAGATCCACTTATAACACTTTTATTTATAATGTGTATTTTTAATTCTCCCGTAGGTGAAGTACAGCACACAGGAGACCAAGGCAAGTTCGAATCTATTGGCATTAATGATGTATTGACCCAAGCATTATCCAAACCCGAACACCCGGGACGTACCTATGGTCAATCAAAGTTTGTAAAGAGTCTCAGTACTTCAACCTAAAGCGAAGTTCGAAAGTTGATATTGTAGTATTGTAAATGACACACGAAATTGAAGAATTAAAGGAGATGGTGCATGGTCTATGTGTAAAGAAAGATGTGGAGCCATCGATTGACCAGGAGAATATGTCAACTGTTGACCAACACAATAGCTTTAAGGCTAGTTGCACTTTCCATGATAAACAATCTGGAGTGTCTGATTCACCAACCATGCCAGTCAATAGTCAGGAGTGTAAGCTCTTTATTAAGGATAAACTTCAGAGTGGACAGTTGCTTGTTGCGATTGGAAGGGTATAGATGGAGAGCCTTCCTACCGATACAGTCCATGGGATACCACTAGGTGAAAGTAATGTGCGAGTGTCAATCATTGTGTCAAAATTAAAAAAAGTGGCACTACCTATTCCGATGGACGAGGCAACAACTGTGGAGGAGGTTGTTAATGAGTTTGTCGCTTGGCCAAAAATATTAATTGAGCTCGACATGTATGAACAAGGCGAGTCAAGGGCCTAGTCACGTTCCTAAACAAGTAGCTAAGGGAAATAAATGCCCAAAAAAGATATAAAAAAGCCAATCAACTCTCGAACTGAGGTACAATAAGATGCGGAACAACAAAGACCATCATTTGACTTTAATAAAATGAACATAGAGTTAAGGCCTATGGCTTATTATGCACTTAGTTCCATGGATGAAGGTAATCAGATAGAGGTCTCGATACCATACAAAATTAGTGGGTTATCCTTCCTGCATATCTTAACTTTGATGATATTTATAAGTTCATTACTTTTAAAGAAACTAGTGCAAATTTTGTATTAGTATACCTCAGGTATTTCATTCTATCTCTAAACTTTATTTATTTTATATGGAAAATCTTATATATGTCGTCCAGTGTAACAATTTTGATATTCTTAAGGAAATGTTTGGCGGAATTATGTGTCGCTGATTGGCGAGCTGAAAAGTTTGTGTTTGTATCTCCAACCCTGATCTCACAGGTTAAAACAAATACTCCAGTTGTTGGCCTTAGAGAGCAAGCCAATGCTCTTGTCGCCTTTTTGCGTAACGTACCAAAAGGGTGAGTTTATCTCGTACCACATAATAGAGGGAGACATTGGGTTTTGGGAGTTATTGACCCATGGGAGGACCTAATCCTTTATTTTGATTCTCTTCGGATAAGAAATGGGACGATTTTACTAATCTAATGAATATGTAAATAAATTTCGTATGCTAAATTGTGATTTAATCTTAATGGTATTTATCTTAATTATTTTGAATTTTACAAACTTGCTAGGGCCTTAATAGATTGGAAACATATAGCCGGAGAAGGGATTAAAAAGAGACGAGACTATAAAATAAAAATCTCGGATCGTCATTGTCCTCGCTGAGAGGGTAGTGTTGAATGTGATTTTTTTGTTTTAGGTTATATGAGAGACATAGTCTCCAATGCTAATGGATTTGACGTACTTCAAAGCAAAGTATTTTATACCTATGATGATATAGATTCGATCTGAGAGTGGTCAATAACCATGCTACCATAACCACCCAACTATCTGTTTGAAACTACATTGACTATTGTTTATTACCAATTATTGGAGGGATGTCCTAATTCATTAAATAAAAAAAAAATGTTTTTAGTATTATAGAATACTATATCCAAACTGCCAAACAAAAAGATTTCACTTTAATAATTGGTCTATTTCCGTACAGAGTAAAGACTTTGACTCTTTCTCCCTCTTCCCCTTGGTCTCTCTTTACTCTTTGCTTTTGCCAGCATTCCTCTCCCTCTCTTCCCTGAAGCTTTTTCTTGAGAGAGAAAATCAAGAAAATAAAAAAGGAAAAAAAAGAAAAAAGAAGGGAGAATGGGAAATGCGCTAAGGTTGCTGTGCTGCAAGCCAAGCACAAGTGAGACTCCTGAGAGTCCTGCTCACTCTCATCCTTCAGTCGTTCCTCATGGCGTCTCCGCTTTTGCCCATGATCTCTTCCACTTTGATATCACTTCTCAGGTTTCTTTTTTTCATTATAAATCCAAATATTTCTCTATATTATAAGTATATATATTATAGATATGTGTATGCATATATATATATATATTCATCAACGGAAACAGAGTCGTCGTGTTAGATTTTTAATAGTATATAAATAGTGTAGTGTTTCACTGATCATTGTTGGTCAATTTGAGACCTAAATAATGCAATTTTTTGCCTCTGCCTTTTTTTTTTTCCCCCCTTCTTTAACCTTTCATTTCATGCTTATTTTTTATGGATAGATATCGTTGATGAGTATGACTAGTGAGTAATTAAAGAAAACAAATGGACAATTGGGTTAATTAGTGATTAATTAATACCAACTGAATATCCTAATTTTGTGTTGTGTTTGGTGATTTTCAGGTCCCAGAAGGACTCAGTAACCATGTTAGTTCCTCCAAGAAGGCCCAAGCTAATTGGTAGTTATATAATTGGTCTAGTTATAATCTATGAAAGCAGCATTTATTTACTAATTATCTCCAAGGTCTGCATAATTTCAAAATATGTATATGCATATATGAAGGTATAGAAGACTCCTAGATGCATGGAGAGGAGCACAACCACCTCCGAGAAGAGCTGAAGAAGCAGCTCGACTAATAATCGAGACGTTGAAGAGGATCCAAAAGCAAGATCTTGAGGTTACTTACTAAGGACAAATCGTGCTTGTTGAAGTTGAATGATATAGAACCTCAATTAATACATTTCTTTGTTCTGTTTGAAATTGTTGTGAATAGGGCTTACTGGGTTTCTATGGTCTTCCACTTCTCGATACTCTTGCCGAACATTCTGCCGAGGTCCCAACTACATTGCCCGAAGGAGTGGAGTTTGAACTTCACACACTACCGGTAAATCGAATACGAACTCTCCTATGAGTGAACTCCTTATAATACCACAAGACCTTATGGAATAGTGTTGATTATCAATCAAGCTTTCCTATACCTTTACTTGTGGGGATAAGCTTGCTTGTATTTTCGGTCCCTTGTTCAATTGTAACTTTAGTTTATGCCAACGATTACAAGGGATAATTTATTTGGGAAAATGTCAATTGAAAACCACATATGTAGCATCATACATCACACTCTCGCACGGGAAACTTTGTGGTCAAGATTTAGTTGAGTCCTACACGATCATGTTCTAGCATGGTGCTGGTTGTGATGAATGACATTGTTCTGAATTAAAATAACAAAACCAAAATGAACTTTACAGGTCAATGCAAAATGTGTTCAAGATGGGGACTCGGTGATAGTATATGTCAGCACGGCGGATCCCCGGGAATCATTGAATGTTCCCCCACAAGTGAGCTTAGCTGCAGTTAAAAGATCAAAAGCACGTACCAAGAAGAACTATGATAAGGCAGACGCACTTCATGAGAAAATTATCAGTGCCGGTTACAGGTTGAACATCATGTTTTCTTTACAACTTACTCTCGCTGTATCAAACGCAAATGTACCGAAAAGTTTTTGTTATTATTATCAGGGTATTGAAGATTCAGGGTGAGGAGATTCTTGCTCGCAAGTGTCGAGTTAGGCTGAGGTACACAAAGATACTGTATAATTATTTTATTTTAAAGCAGCTTAGTTTGACAATAATAATGTTACAGGGGAATAGATGCACCTGAAAATAAAATGCCTTATGGGGATGAAGCCAAGGAGGAACTCACAAAGCTTGTGCAGGGAAAATGCTTGAGAATTCTCGTCTATGGCGAAGATCAATATGGCCGTTCTGTTGGCGACATTTATTGCAATGGTACTTTTGTGCAGGTACCTATGACATTCCTACCGTTTTTTTTTTTTTTTTTTTGAATGAATATTTGATTATCATGTTAAAGGTGCTGACCTTTACATTTCTTTCCATGGTAAACCAGGAAGTATTGCTCAAGAAAGGGTGTGCATGGCATTACGCACACTATGATAAACGTCCTCAATTGGCCAGGGTTTGTACTAATATGGACTATCCTTAATTTTTTTAAAGTCATGTCTGCCAAATTGTAATGGGTAAAGAAAAGGTTTCACAAATGAAATGAAAAATATAAGAAAGGGTCTCATTGAATCTCTTTCTAGTGTTTAGTAACTTTAGGAATAGGAATGCATAGCTTAAGTACTGAAATCTTCTTGTCATATGGTTATTGGTTAGACTTTATGTGCCTACAAAATTTATTTTGAGGTTTAATAGAATTTGAAAGGGCATAAAACCAAGAGGTAAGTTTGGATTGGCTATTCCTTTTCCATTCGTTACGCCATATGAATCCCTCTAAATTAGCATTCTCAATAGGTAGGAAAATGGAAATAGTCTATCCGTTTTCTTTGCGATTCTTGATACGTAAACATGCCTTCGCGTTTGTGTTACTTGACTGTTAAACGGCTTTCTTCTAACATTTGCCATGTAGTGGGAGAAGGAGGCTCGGGTGAAAAGAGTGGGATTGTGGGCTTTACCAAATCCAGAGAAGCCATGGGACTGGAGAAAGAAGAACCCAAGAACAGTCACAGATTATAACTAATTAAAATTTTCTGCTTCTGTCTGGAATGGACAGAGATATCCTCAAGTGTTACTGCAAATCACTGATGAAAACTTACATTTGTATATATGTTAATGTTTGTCTTAGTTGCTGTATGTTTATATGCATTCTTCATTTTGAAGACTATTTATGTCAGGTCTTGAATGCAAAGAATCATCTTGTTTTGCCCTTTGGCAGCATTAGAATGTGTACGAATATTATCAGGTGAGCTTCACTTTTGGCTTAGATATTTGGTTGTGAGAAGGTGATTTTGTTTGCATTGTACTGAACCTAGTACCACCTAACACACCTCTAGAGTTGTGAAATGGTTAGAGACCTATACTGTGACGTATACATATGGGGTTGTCTGGCACATGTACTGAAAGGTGAAGGGTAAGATTGGAAAGTTAGAAAAATGAGAGGTAGTTTGTCTTGTAGTCGTCAAGATAACAGAGTGATTTTATTGACAAATGTTATGTTTTGAAAACAATTATATGAGAAACTAAATATCTGGAAGCAAGGTAATTTTGGGTGAGTTATTGACTTCTCAGATTAGTCCTCCACCAACAAATGTTGGTGCAAGACATAGAAGAGACCGCCATTCAAGATCAGAGTCCTTTATCACGGAGACGTAGTAGGAGAGCGTAATGAGATTACCTATCCGCTATCGAAATACTCCATTTTGGGGTGAGATTGGTATGCATGGTACGTGGGATAAATAGCTTTTTTTAGATGATGTTTTGACAGGTTGGCATTCCTCTGGGCTCTGTTTTTTTGCTAGATTATAGTTATAAATTTCTATATTGTACAAGAAAAGAACTAGCTAAAGCTTTTTTATGGTCGTAAATATCCATGATATTTCCGAAATTTTCACCAAAATTTCTATGTTTGAAGGGTGCAGAAATATCTTTTAAGTGTAATATCTTTTCCATCAAAATATCAATGAAATATTGGAAAATATTAGAAAATATTGATAAAAATATCAATATCAGTAAAACATAGTGTAATTTTTACAAATAATCGGGAAATATTAAGGAAATTTCAGTCGAAATATCAGAAATTTCAGATGGAAATTACAGTTTGAAAATTTTCAAAATTTCGGATTTCTAAAATGTATTATCTTTTTCAGCATGTTATAATTATCTTCTTTTTTTTTTTTAATTTAAATAGATAGTGAGATAGAGCAACTAACAACTAGCATGCCATAATTATCTTATAAGACATAATATATTTCTTATATAAAACTTATATATTTATGTATCTTTTTAATATGAGTTATGATAAAATATAAAAATATATTTTCTTATATTTCCATCGAAATTGATAATATTTCCAAAATTTCTATAAAAACATCCAGCCTATAGACCTGATTAATTGCTGCCCCACTAATATTCACTCTTTTACCTCTCACAAACACCAAATTGGGGCTGCCACCATCAAAGTTAGCATAAAATTACTTAACAAGCGGGACGATGGCAACGGAAGAGTGCTGGCAAAAAGTTTTTCCAGTTGTTCTTGAAGATCACTGAGTAAATATACTCATGATACCCCAAAGTGTCACTTGACATATAAGCAAACCCTCTCTCGGGCCATAGATTCCTCTCGACAAAAGAGTCATTAAACCTCTTCTTGGCAAGCTCAGATTCAAACTTAGCAACCACTAGAATTTCTTCCTCTCTCACAGGAGCTTTTCTTTTCCTTCGCATAGCACGTTTCTTCAATGGCATTTTTTTTAACAAAAAAACTACACCTAGGAGCACTACCTTTCCAAATGAACCACACACTACAAAACCCACTGACAATAGAATATCCAAGAAACGGAATGAAGACCCACAAAATCCAAGAAGCAACAAACACACAGAATAATCTATTCAACTAACCCAGAAATTGAAATTAAAAAAAAAAAAAACAACCCACAAAATCATTTTTTTTTTTTTTTCAAGAAATCGCGCCCCTTAAGAGTTCGGTGGATTGCAGTGAAATTGCTGCCAAGAATCTTGCCCCAAAATGCTCGCATAAACTGTAAAGCCAACACCCCCAAACTTGCCTTGTGACCGGAAGTCAAAATACCCAAACCGGTTTACCTGCGGGTCTTCAACCTACGACTTCAGAACTGCAGCGTGGTCAATTGGAACAATTTTTCGAAGGCCTGGCTTGGGCGTAGCTTTGTTGGATGGAAGCCAAGTGCTTGAAATTTGGGTAAGAAACTGAGGAAAAATGACAGTTTCAAATGGTGGGTTTCGGAGTGAAGAGCGGCAGGGAATAGAGTGGGTCAAGTGATATTTGGCTTTTATATCCCATGCCTACAGAAAGAGCTTTGAAATGATTGTCGTTTTTTTTTTTTTTTAACGAAATGTTTTAGGACAAGTTGCTCCCCTTTTCTTTTTTTTTTTTTTTTTTGAAATGCTGCAGCATTCATGCAGCATTTTAGTACAAATTGCTCCCCTTTTCTTTTTTCAAAATGCTGCAGCATTCCTGCAGCATTTTAACATAGATTGTTCTAGAATGTTGAATCCTAGGCCGATTTCGCATAGAAAAATATCATCAAATCAGTTCAAATTTCTTAACAATTACTAAATCAACAACTCAAATAAATTAAAATAAACCAAAATAACAAAACAAGAAAATTGTTGGGTTGCCTCCCAATAGCGCTTGTTTTTAAGTCATCAGTCTAACTACTTCCCTGTTTTAAGCGTCTTTAAGAATGATGGAAGACTTGGAATGTTCCACAGAACTTCCCCAATAGTGCTTGATTCGCTGATCATTCACCAAAAATTTCCTTTCTGTTGGATCATCTTGCAATTCTACCGCTCCATGAGGGAAAAAAGAAGAAATTTTGAACGGACCAGATCACCGCGACTTTAATTTCCCAGGAAAAAGCTTTAATCTTGAATTGAACAATAGAACTTGCTGTCTTGGTTCAATGTTGATGATTCTCCTATCATGCCAACACTTGACTTTTTCCTTGTAGAGCTTAGCATTCTCATAAGCTTGCAATTGAAATTTATCAAGCTTGTTAAGCTGCATCAATCTCTTTTCTCCAACAGCATTCATGTCCATATTCAACTGTTGAAGTGCCCAATATGCCTTGTGCTCCAACTCCAAAGGCAAATGGTAGGCCTTCCCAAACACAAGTTGATACGGTGACATTCCAATTGGAGTCTTAAAGGCAGTCCTGTAGGCCCACAATACATCTTCCAACCTCTTGGACCAATCCTTTCTTGTAGGACATACAGTTTTCTCCAAAATGGCTTTGATTTGCTTGTTCGAAGTTTCCACTTGCCTGTTAGTCTGTGGGTGATAAGCAGTAGCCACCTTGTGACGGATATTGTACTTTGCCAACAAAGTCTCAAAGTACTTGCTACAAAAATGTGTCCCTTCGTCACTGATCACTGCCCTTGGTGTACCAAACCTTGTGAAAATTTGCTTGTTCATGAATTGGACCACCACCTTTGAGTCATTGGTTGGTAGGGCAACAGCTTCTACCCACTTAGAAACATAATCAACTGCCACTAGTATGTATAAATTGCCAAAAGAAGGAATAAAATGACCCATAAAGTCGATTCCCCACACATCAAACAACTCTACCTCAAGAATGTTGGTTAGTGGCACTTTATGTCGTCTTGAGATACTACCAACACGTTGACATCTATCACACCGTAGCACAAAATTCCGGGCATCTCGAAACAAGCTCGGCCAATAAAAGCTAGATTACAAGACTTTTGCTGCGGTCTTGTCACTTTGAAAATGCCCTCCATACGGGGAATTATGGCAGTGTTGTAGCACCTGTTCGATTTCCTCCTCCGGCATACACCGTTGCAAAATCTGATCAGCACATTTTCTGAACCAGTAAGGCTCATCCCAGAAGTAAAATTTCACCTCATGCAAAAACTTCTTCTTTTGTTGACCATTCAACTCAGGAGGTAACAACCCACTCACTAAGTAATTTACCAAATTAGCATACCAAGGCAATATTGTTTTAGCCCTAGTGACAACCAAGAGCTGCTCATCCGGAAACACCTCGTTGATAGCTTCTGAATCTGTGCCCTTCGTAGCTTTCTCTAACCGAGACAAATGATCAGCCACTTGATTCTCTGTTCCTTTCCTATCTTTGATCTCGAGGTCAAATTCTTGAAGCAGAAGCACCCATCTAATCAACCTTGGCTTTGCATCCTTTTTCTCTACCAAGTATTTGATGGCCGAATGGTCTGTGAAAACCGTTACCTTTGCTCCTATCAAATAAGCTCGAAATTTGTCAAAGGTGTAAATAACAGCCAACAACTCCTTCTCTGTCACCGTATAATTCAATTGGGCCCCTGATAGAGTCTTACTGGCATAGTAAATTGAGTGGAATATCTTGTCCTTGCACTGTCCTAAAACAGCTCCCACAGCCCAATCGCTCGCATCACACATCACTTCAAATGGTAAAGACCAATCTGGGGCTACTATGATTGGTGCTGAAATGAGCTTCTTCTTCAAATCTATGAACACTAACAAACATGTCTCGTCAAAGATGAATTGGCTGTCTTTCTCCAATAAGCTGCAAAGAGGTTTGGAGTTCTTGGAAAAATCTCGGATAAATCGTCGGTAGAAGCTCGCGTGTCCAAGAAAACTCTAAAGCCCTTTCACATTTGATGATGGTGGCAGCTTCTCAATTATAGCAATCTTTGCTTTGTCAACTTCAAGGCCATTTTTCGAAACTCGGTGTCCCAACACTATGCCCTCCTTGACCATAAAGTAACACTTTTCCCAATTGAGAACCAAATTGGTCTCTTCACAACGCTTTAAGACCCTTGCCAAGTTGGTGAGGCAATCTTCAAAGTTTTCTCCAAAAACAAAAAAATCGTCCATGAACACCTCCATATATTACTCTATCATATCAGTAAAAATCACCATCATACACTGTTGAAAAGTTACAGGTGCGTTACACAAGCCAAATGGCATCCTTCTGATGGCAAATGTACAGAATGGACAAGTGAAGGTTGTCTTGTGTTGGTCTTCCCGGGCTATGGCAATCTGATTATAACCTGAATATCCGTCCAAGAAGCAATAGAATTCCTTCCCTGTCAATCTATCTAGCATCTTATCAATGAATGGGAGCGGGAAGTGATCTTTCCGTGTGGCCTTGTTAAGCTTCCTGTAGTCCTTATAAATCTGCCAACCCATTACTATTCTTGTTGGAATCAATTCATTATTTTCATTCTCCACAACGGTAATCCCCCTTTTCTTAGGAATACACTGAACCGGATTGACCCACGAACTATCGGAGATTGGGTAAATTATACCTGCATCCAACTACTTAATTATCTCCTTCTTGACTACCTCCTTTATGATCGGATTCATCCATCACTGACCTTCTATAGATCCTTTCTTGTCATCCTCCAAAAGAATCTTATGTTGGGATCTATATGTGCCCTAAGAATAGAAAATCAATATTAGGGATTTTCTGTAAATATGACATTTTGATATTAATAAAGAGAAGTTATTCATGTTTAATAAGTTGTGTCCTATTTACTTTCATTTGTTGATTGTACGATTATTTTGAGCAAAACATAAAATACTCCTTGGCTGTTGGTAATATATCGGATTACTATATGTATACGGGATATACATAGAAGACATGATAATTTGATAACAGTCTAAATAAATAGTCTGCAATTGATGGAATAAGATTTGGGGATCTTATTCATGATAAGATTGTAAAGGTTGTCTACTTCCTTGGAGGGATGGTTTGTCTTGACCATCGGATAGGTTCCGAGTAGAAACTTTAATGTATACCAGTATTGAGGTATGACATTGGACTGGACCTAAGGTGTTAATCGATTCGGTTTAATAATTCCATTTATAAGAATCAACGGTACTTTGATTATCATCCTACATTAATCTTAATCCTGAAATGAATACTTGAGTTCGTATCCATGACTTATGTACTTTAATGCACTACAGGTGAGACACTGTTAATTCATGGTCAATATACTTGTGTTTTGGGTGCATGACTTATGGATGGAGAAATCAAGATTCATAGATATGGAATCCATAGCTATCTTAATGATAGTACATGTTATCTACTTAAAGGTATTATTCCAGGATTGAAAGATATTATAACAAGATCTTGACCATCGGTTTACTTTGTGTTCTCTGATGGTTTACCAATTGTATGGTTTTACAATTGGTGGTTCTTTCAATGGAGAATAATAGAACTTTAAGTTAAAATGATTGAAAAGGTAAAACGGAAAAAGTACTTAATTCAATTATTGATAACATATGGGGATTAAGCAAGCGATGAATGAATCATGGAAAAAGCACTGCGTTAGAGAGCTTTCGTAATACTGTATGTAAACAGGAGTTCAGCTTCAGACTTTTAGTGGAATAGTCCTGAAGTTGATAATTGATGAATAATTAATCCGGGATTAATTTTTCACAATTATAGGAGTCTCTTTACATATTTCCATCGAGTCCCTCTACTAGCTCATATAGTTCCACGAAGCGTCTCGGGATTTGTTCCTAATGAGATCGGTAAATTAAATGGGAATTTAATAATGTCTATTAAGACATGGTACTCTCTAACATGCAATCCCGAAAGGATTGGACATGTGAAATTAATGTAGACAAATAATTTGATTTGTCAACATGTGATTGGTTAATTGAATTTTGGAAATAAGATTGTGTTTGAATTATTTAATTTTGGAAAACAAAATTTTTCTCTCCTAATTAAAAGAGGTGAACGTTTTTTAATTGAGTGGAGGGAAGAAAATTTTGTTTCAAATTGTTCAAATATATTCCTAATATTAAATTATTAATTGATTTAAATAGTGGAGATTATTTAATGGATTTTTCTTTTCTTAAAAGAGGTGCACGGTTTTTGTGAGGAAAAAAAATTTGAAATATTCCATTGATTTAAATTAATTAATATGGTTAATATTTGTGGAAAATATTTATTTAAATTCAAATAAGAAAATCTTATTTAAATTCAAAGGTTTAAATGGAGTTTGAATCTAGATAGGATTAGGACTTTTTGACTAGTCTAGATTCTTGATTTAAATTTGAACCACCAATCAATATCCATATAAGTGGAGCACGAATTTTTTTGAGATTCTCCAAGTAAAAAACCGTCCATAAGGTTTAAAGAACGTAGCCCGAAATTCGAATGATCATTTGGTTCAAAAGATTATCCAGAAAAATAATTATTAATTATTTTTCAAGTAGGAGATATTTTTGAAAAAGGATTGGAGTATTATATAAAGGCTAGGGGTTCTTGAAAAAACCATTTATCATATCATACAATAGGTGGACATTTTTTTTTAGAGAGAGAAAAACAAAAAACTAGGTTTTTCGGGCTTGAGAAAATTCGTCCTTCTTGGGTGTGAGAAAAAGAGAAAAATTTTCATTGAATCAAAACTGTGAGGAAGGTTAAGCCAAGTGATATTTTTCATAGAAGGTTAACCGGTTCCTGTTTTGTAGTTTTGAAGAACGAACCCGGATCGAATTCTCAACGAGGAATATCGAAATTGAGAAGGAAGGATCTAGACTTCGGAAAGTATTACCGATTGCTTGGATTCATAGAACGTGTGCCCACACACACTCTGGGACGTGGAACTCGAGAATAGTAGAGAAGACACGTTGGTCAAACGCTCTAGCAATTCCGGAATCCAAGAATTAAGGTACGCTTGACCATGAATTTAATTTATTGTTATATGCATGATGAGCTTCTTTTCTGAATCGGCATAAAATTTTAAAACTTCCGCTGTGCCGTAACTCTGATATCGGAACCTTTTTTCCATCAATTAGTATCAGAGCCAACTGATGATCATGTATATAACATAAATTATTTGATCGAATAAATTTCTCTCTATACATTAATGAAATATTTTAGAGAGTTGGCACTCTATGTTTTATTTTGTGTATGTTAAATATATTATGAATGGATGTATGGATGAATGAATGCTTTATATTATTTTTATAATGTATGATGCTTGTTCAATTTTGCCGGTCATGATTCCATAGAGGTTAGAATTTGTATCTAGGTTTTTCAAGTGTAATAGATGCGGTATATTATCACCGCTAGGTCGTTCTTTCAATTTCTAGAATTTTTGCAAGCCGGAAACGGCATAGGAATTTTTTTTTTGTAAAATTCGGGCTACAATGGATTCAAGGAGATTGAAGGTAAATGAAGGTATGGAAATTTTCAAAGGATATGATTTTCTTTTTTAAATTTCGAAATTTTAATTCAATTAAAAAAAATGTTTTGTTAATAAAATAAAAAAAAAATCACATAGAATCCTTTTGAAAATTTAATTTTCCAATGATATGTGATCTTGATAATTTGGAAATCAAAATTAAAAATTTAAATTTAAATTTAATGGATATTATAATGAATTTTAAAATTTTGTGATTTAAATTTGAAATTTGATAATTTGGAAATCAAAATTAAAAATTTAAATTTAAATTTAATGGATATTATTATGAATTTTAAAATTTTGTGATTTAAATTTGAAATTTGGAAATTTCAAATTTTTTGAATTTAAAGATTTAAAAAAAAACCGGATTTTTATTTAAATTTTGAAATTTTATAATTTTGATTAAAATTAAAAATCACATATAATTTTTTTTGAAATTTAAATTTAAATTTAAATTTAAAAAGATGTGACATTGGAGAATGAAGACACATTGAAAAAGCATACAAGGCATGGATCTACAAATGAAGGCCGATATATGTTTCGGTTATTTTTTGTAAATTTTACAATTTTTTTTTCTCTAGGATGGAATCATGATCCACAGCTATTTATATATTTTGCAAACCATGGATGATGTGTTGCTAGATGAATATGTTATATTATTTCGTGATGTATTGATAACATGTCATATAGACTAGGGAGTGCCACTCAATAAATATTATTTATGCATGAAAAACAAAAACCCTAATTTAAAAGATTAAGTGGGAGAAGGTTTTACACACTAAGACCTACGGCCTCCATCGTTGGTCCAATAGTTACGCATGGTAGTGCCTACTACTCGGTTTTGACCCGGGAATTCCCTTCGGATAGGTATCTTACCTAGAGCGCATACTGATTTGGATTTCCAAAAGGATAACAATTTTGGGCATATTTTATGTTTAGATCACCCCTCAGTGGCGGATGTAAAATATGGATCAAAATTAGAAACGACGGTTACACACTCATACTACTTTATTTATTAACCCTCCCTCGAGGCTCTGTTATGTAAAGTAGTGGCCAAATAAACGATAGTTAATATATATTTAATAGAGTTTGCTCCATGGATGAATATGTATTAATCGGAAGAGATCCGTGTTCTTGGCTAGTTCTTCTATGACTACCCCTCGGTAGCTTGGAAAGCAGAAGCTAGGAATTATCATTGTAAGGTATGTGTTTTAAGCGTTTTACAAATAAACATTTAGATTGCATATAGATCTTTTTGTTTCATTACAAAACTAAATTTTAAACGAAAAAAAAAAAGAGAGAATGTTTGCTCGTACTTATTACATGTTTTCTTATTATAATTCAAAATGTCGAGTCCTTTATCTGTGATACTTACGCAAAACAAATTAACTGGCGAGAACTTTAATGACTAGAAAAGGAACTTGCTAATCGTCCTAAACTTTGAGAAACACAGTTTCGTCCTAACCCAACCTCGACCACCTACGCCTGAGATCGATGCTCCTGATAGGGAATTTGTAGCGCTTGAGCGCTGGGACAATTCCAACCTAAGTGCTATGTACTATATTCGGGCGAGCATATCTAACGTGCTCCAGAAACAGCATGAGGAACATCAAACTGCTAGGCAGATCATGGATAACCTGGAGGATATGTTTGGTGAACAAACTATCCAGGCTAAGACCGATGCTATCAAAGGTCTCATAAACGGCAGGCAGAAGGTTGGATATCAAGGAGCACATGATGAAAGTCATGGCTTATTTGTCTGAAGCTCAGGCAAATGGGGCTGAGATCGATTTTGCAACTCAATTGGTCATGGTTTTCCAAACCTTATCCAAGGATTTCGATTTGTTTCAGGCATCCTATAACCTCAACCGGAAGGAGATGTCTTTAACGGAATTGATGAAAGAGTTGCAAGCCTTTGAGAACATTTTTAAGGGTTCTGGATCTAAGACTAAGACAAATGTAGCTGAACCTAGTTCGCCTGCTTCTAATCCCAAAAGGAAGAAGGAAAAGGGGAAGAACAAGGGGAACAAGCCTGCGGTGAATGCACCTGCTTCTACGAAGTCTAAAAAGACTAAAAAGCGAAAGGTGGATCCCAAAAAGGCTAAGTGCTTTCACTGTGGGAAGAAAGGACATTTCTGTTGGGATCTAAACGTGCCCTAAGGATAGAAAATCAATATTAGGGATTTTCTGTAAATATGACATTTTGATATTAATAAGAGGAGGTTATTCATGTTTAATAAGTTGTGTCCTATTTACTTTCATTTGTTGATTGTATGGTTATTTTGAGCAAACATAAAATACTCCTTGGCTATTGGTAATATATCGGATTACTATATGTATACGGGGTATACATAGAAGACGTGGTAATTTGATAACAGTCTAAATAAATAGTCCGCAATCGATGGAATAAGATTTGGGGATCTTATTCATGATAAGATTGTAAAGGTTATCTACTTCCTTGGAGGGATGGTTTGTCTTAACCATCAGATAGGTTTCGAGTAGAAACTTTAATGTATACCAGTATTGAGGTATGACATTGGACTGGACCTAAAGTGTTAATTGATTCGGTTTAATAATTCCATTTATAAGAATCAATAACACTTTGATTATCATCCTGCATTAATCTTAATCCTGAAATGATTACTTGAGTTCGTATCCATGACTTATGTACTTTCATGCACTATAGATGAGACACTGTTAATTCATGGTCAATATACTTGTGTTTTGGGTGCATGACTTATGGATGGAGAAATCAAGATTCATAGATACGGAATCCATAACTATCTTAACGATAGTAAATGTTATCTACTTATAGGCATTATTCTGGGATCGAAAGATAGTATAACAAGATCTTGGCCATCGGTTTACTTTGTGTTCTCTGGTGGTTTACCAATTGTATGGTTTTACAATTGGTGATTCTTTCAATAGAGAATAATGGAACTTTAAGTTAAAATGATTGAAAAGGTAAAACGGAAAAAGTCCTTAATTCAATCATGGATAACATATGGGGATTAAGCAAGCGATGAATAAATCATGGAAGAAGCGCTGCGTAAGAGAGCTTTCATAATACGGTATGTAAACAGGAGTTCAGCTTCAAACTTTTAGTGGAATAGTATTGAAGTTGATAATTGATGAATAATTAATCTGGGATTAATTTTTCACAATTATAGGAACCTTTTTACATATTTCCATCGGGTCCCTCTATTAGCTCATATAGTTCCGTATAGCGTCTCGAGATTTGTTCCTAATGAGATCGGTAAATTTAAATGGAATTTAGTAATGTCTGTTAAGACATGGTACTCTCTAACATGCAATCCAGAAAGGATTGGACATGTGAGATTTGTGTAGACAAATAATATGATTTGTCAACATGAGATTGGTTAATTGAATTTTGAAATAAGATTGTATTTGAATTATTTAATTTTGGAAAACAAATTTTTCTCTCCTAATCTAAATGTGGTGTACGGTTTTTAGATAGGTGGAGAGAAGAAAATTTTGTTTCAAAATTATTCAAATATATTCCTAACATTAAATTATTAATTAATTTAAATAATGGAGATTATTTGATGGATTTTTCTTTCCTTAAAAGAGGTGCACGGTTTTTATGAGGATAGAAAATTTAAAATATTCCATTGATTTAAATTAATTAATATGGTTGATATTGTGTGGAAAATATTTAATTCAAATAAGTGAATCATATTTAAATTCAAAAAGGTTTAAAAGGAATTTGAATCTAGATAGGACTAGGATCTTTTGACTAGTCTAGATTCTTAATTTAACATTTAAACCACCAATCAACCTTTGAATTTCAAAGGTGGCCGAATTTTTTGAGGAAAGATTTCCTCTTGGAAAAACGTTTTTAGGTTCAATGAATCTAGCCCTTAAGTTGTATGATCTTTTGATTCAAAATTTATCCAGAAAAATAATTATTAATTATTTTTTAAAGGAGATAAATTTTGAAAAGGATTGGACTTCTATATAAAGGCTAGGAATTCTTGAAAAATTAATTTTTTTTTTTGTAATTCACAAGAGGAAAAACGTTTTTGGGAGTGAGAGAAAAACCAATAAGGGTTTCTTCTACTTCAATAAAATTCGGCTATCTTGTGAGAGAGAAAAAGAGAGAAAATTCCATTGAATCAAAATTGTGAGGAAGGTTAAACCGAGTGATAATTTTCATAGGAGGTTAACCGGTTCCTGTTTTGCAGTTTTGAAGAAAAAAGTTGGATAATATTCTAAACGAGGAACATCGGAATTGAGAAGGAAGAATCTTGACTTCGGAAAGCATTACCGGTCACTTGGATTCATAGAACATGTGCCCACACACACTCTGAGACGTGGAACTCGAGAATAATAGAGAAGACACGTTGGTCAATCGCTCTAGTAATTCCGGAATCCAAGAAATAAGGTACGCTTGATCATGAATTTAATTTATTGTTATATGCATCATGAGCTTCTTTTCCGAATCGGCATAAAAATTTTAAAACTTCCGCCGCACCATAACTCTGATATCGGATCCGATTTTTCCAACAATTGGTATCAGAGCCAATTCATGATTATGTATATAATATAAATTATTTGATCGAATAAATTTCTCTCTATGCATTAATGAAATATTTTAAAGAGTTGGCACTATAGGTTTTGTTTTGAGTATGTTAAATATATTATGAATGGATATATAGATGAATGAATGCTTTATATTATTTTTATAATATATGATTTTGTTCAATTTTGTCGGCCATGATTCCATAGAGGTTAGAATTTGTATCTAGATTTTTCAAGTGTAATAGATGCGGTCTATTATCACCGCTAGGTCGTTCTTTCAATTCCTAGAATTTTTGTAAGCCGGAAACGGCGTAGGAATTTTTTTTGTAAAATTCGGGCTACAATGGATTCGAGGATATTGAAGATGAACGAAGCTATGTAAATTTTCAAAGGATGTTATTTTTTGTTTTTTGGAATTTTTTTTAATTAAAAAAAACATTTTTTTTTCATAAAATTAAAAAAAAATCACAAAATCTTTTTGAAAATTAAATTTTCCAATGATATGTGATCTTGGTAATTTGGAAATCAAAATTGAAAATTTAAATTTAAATTTAATGGATATTATTATTAATTTTAAAATTTTGTGATTTAAATTTGAAATTTGGAAATTTCAAAATTTTTTGAATTTTAAAAATTTAATAAATCGGATTTTTTTATTTAAATTTTGATATTTTGTAATTTTGATTAAAATTTAAAAAAAAAATCACATATAATCTTTTTTGAAATTTAATTTTAATTTTAAATTTGAAAAGATGTGACATAGGAGAAGGAAGACACATTGAAGAAGGATGCAAGGCATGGATCTACAAATGAAGGCTGATATATATTTCGGTTAATTTTTGTAAATTTTGCAATTTTTCTTTTCTCTAGGATGGAATCATGATCCACGGCTATTTACATATTTTGCAAACCATAAATGATGTGTTGCTAGATGAATATGTTATACTATTTCGTGATGTATTGATAACATGCCATATAGACTAAGGAGTGCCACTCAATAAATATTGTTTATGCATGAAAAACAAAAACCCTAATTTAAAAAGAATGAGTGGGAGAAGGTTTTACACACTAAGACCTACGGCCTCCATCATTGGTCCAATAGTTACGCATGGTAGTACCTACTACTCGGTTTTGACCCGGGAATTCCCTTCGGATAGGTATCTTACCTAGAGCGCACACTGATTTGGATTTCCGAAAGGATAATAATTTTGGGCATATTTTATGTTTAGATCACCCCTCGGTGGCGGATGTAAAATATGGATTCAAAATTGGAAACGATGGTTACACACTCATGCTACTTTATTTATTAACCCTCCCTCGAGGCTCTGTAATATAAAGTAGTAGCCAAATAAACGATAGTTAATATATATTTAATGGAGTTTTCTCCATAGACAAATATGTATTAATCGGAAGGGATCCGTGTTCTTGGCTAGTTATTCTATGACTACCCCTCGGTAGCTTAGAAAGCAGAAGCTAGGAATTATCGTTGTAAGGTATGTGTTTTAAGGGTTTTACACATGAACATTTAGATTGCATATAGATCTTTTTGTTTCATTACAAAATAGATCTTTTTGTTTCATTACAAAATTATATTTTATAAACTGATAGGATGTTTGCTCGTACTTATTACATGTTTTCTTATTATAGATCAAAATGTCGAGCCCTTTATCTGTGATACTTATGCAAAACAAATTAATTGGCGAGAATTTTAATGACTAGAAAAGGAACTTGCTTATCGTCCTAAACTTTGAGAAACACAGTTTTGTCCTAACCCAACCTCGACCGCCAACGCCTGCGATCGATGCTCCTGATAGGGATTTTGTAGCGCTTGAGCACTGGGATAATTCCAACCTAAGTGCTATGTGCTATATTCGGGCAAGCATGTCTAACGTGCTCCAGAAACAGCATGAAGAGCATCAAACTGCTAGGCAGATCATGGATAACCTGGAGGAAATGTTTGGTGAACAAACTATTCAGGCTAAGACCGATGCTATCAAAGGTCTCATGAACTGCAGGCAGAAGATTGGAACTCCCATCAAGGAGCACATGATGAAAGTCATGGCTTATTTGTCTGAAGCTTAGGCAAATGGGGATGAGATCGACTCAGCAACTCAATTGGTCATGGTTTTCCAAACCTTATCCAAGGATTTCGATTTGTTTCAGGCATCCTACAACCTTAACAGGAAGGAAATGTCTTTAACGGAATTGATGAAAGAGTTGCAAGCCTTTGAGAACATTTTTAAGGGTTCTGGATCTAAGGCTGAAGCAAATGTGGCTGAACCTAGTTCGCCTGCTCCTAATCCCAAAAGGAAGAAGGAAAAGGGGAAGAACAAGGGGAACAAGCCTGTGGCGAATGCACCTATTTCTAAGAAGTCTACCAAGACTAAGAAGCGAAAGGTGGATCCCAAAAAGGCTAAGTGCTTTCACTGTGGGAAGAAAGGACATTTCAAGATGGATTGCCGAGAATACCTGTCTATGTAACGCCCCGACTTCCCACGCCGGGTCGTCACCTTTCTTACCTACTGAACTTAAACTTGCGGAAAATTTGGGAGAAATTTTTTTTTTCTTTTAAACTTTATTTTAAAACTTTCAACTTGAACTTCATCCTTAAACTCATACTTACTGATAGGTACTTACTCGAGTACCAAACTTTCAAACCCTCCTTGAAGGCCATCGAAATCAAATTGTAGACCAAACCCGACTTAATGCGGATTGGTACCACAAGAGGCAACTTGCTTGCCATACATACATAAACTTTGTCATTCATACTTAAAACATCATGAAAATATGAAAACCCTTTTTCATTACAACATATTTTATAGAGTATATTTTTTTCAAAGTCCGTGGCAGTGTCCATCCCACATTTCACAGTCCGCAGCACCAGCCTTCCACAGTATTGCATCAGAGATTGCTGGCAGGTTGCTTACCTACAGCATAGACGTAAGACGTGAGCTTTCGCTCAGCAAGTACAACTGGTACATCCGCGACGCAAAATACATATCATTATGCATGAACCAATTATGACCTCTTATGAATCAAATATGGATTCCTAACTTAGTTTAGTTCTATTCCTTTACTTATCGTGTGTGCTCGTACCGTGGTACATAGCCAAGAAATGGTTGAAAGCGGCAGTCCGTTTTAACTCAAACCATGAAACACAAAGTTTAACATGGAGTAGTTTAGGTAGCCATCCAATCCAACTCAAACCATGAACCATACCATTTAAACTCGCCTTTGTGGCAAGTCGGTACGACACAACATCTTACTTGTCTTATTCTTACCAGGTGGTTTAACATTAGTGAACATGCTTCATGATGTCACAATATTACAACATATAACATAACCTCATTCATAACATACCATAACATTACACGCTATAACATATCATCACATGCCATAACATACCATCACATTAGGTAAGTAACAACAAAGGGCCTATGCTGTAGGCGGAGTTGTACTTACTTGGTTAGCTGTGTCCTATTTCGTGCGACTCCAAGCTGAGGCACAACAACAGGCTATCTCCTGTTATGTCAAAGGACATAGCATAAGGCTTCATAATTATAACCTCAAGATGCTGGTGACCTAACCAACACCCATTCATAATTTTAGTTATATGTCCCCCCTATACTTATGATAGCTTACTTGGTTACTTAAGGTAACCTTGGGTATTAATCTCAATCATACATGAATAGGGTTAGGTTATCATCCTAACCTTGGCCTATGCCTGGTTATCTATCCATAATCTTTTGGGTTTTAGATCCAAACCCAATCTTAACACGTTGTTGGGTTATCTTGAGTAACCCTCGAGGTAACCAAACTTAGTTCAATTATCCTAAGTCAACCTTGGATTCTGGGCCCCGTCCAGTAACTCGGGTATCCTTCCCGGTCACCGTCCATCATTATCTTGTTACCGAAAGAAAGATAACTTTTGAATTCAAAAACTTGTTTTTCTCTTTGCTTTGGAAAAACTTGGTTCTCTTTGTTTATTTCTTACAAAAACCCTAGTTTAACTTTGAAAAATTGTAATTCTTTGAGAAAGGTTTGTAAAAATTATTAACTGTTGAAAACTGCCTTTGGAACAGTTTCCCTAGTCAAAACAGTGGTTTTGGGGAAAGATACAATTTTTCCGAACTGTTTTTAGAAAATCCTGTGCAGGAATTTCCTGTTCCCTGCACAGTCTTTATAAAACCGTGTCAGTTTAAAGATCCATTCCGATTTTGGAAAAGTTGTCTTCACGAAAGTTGTAGCTCTCGAAAAATCCTAAAACTTTCGTGTTTTGAGAAAAATCCAGTTCTGCTTGTATTCTTGTCAGTTTTAATTTGAAACTGACTGGTCGTGTAAACTAGGTCTGGGCAGACTAGTCTCGGTTTTCTGTAAAAACGGAGGCCATTGGAGCCTCATTTTGAGAAACCGTCCGCGTTGTCCCCTAGGAAAAACTCTTCCGAACAACTTTTGTGTTTTACGTTTTACCCAATTCGGCCTCTAAAGGTCTTAAATTTCCACTTTCCCGAAACTGGCCAGTTTGGAATCCGAATTGGCAGTTTCGGTTGTTAAGTCCGGTTTACGTCCTATTTCGCGGATTCTAACTCGACCGACCACTTCGGGAGCTTAATATCAGTCATGCAGCGCTTTCTAACGTAAAACATACATCCATGCATAATTCAAACATTTTCATGCAAAGCAAAACCCTTGGGTGTTCTTGCACCAAACCAAGGTTTTGCAAAACATTTGATTTGCATCACCATTCATCAATCAAGCTTCTAATCTAGCTTAAACATAAACATGCATGACCTATAACTTCTTAGGCATATTGGGGACATATATCAAACACCTTATGTGCATGCATGAAACCCTAATAATCATGCAAGCATAATTAGCAACTCATGCACCATAACCATAATTGAGACCTTAGCACCCTAATCAAGCACATAACCAAGCACAAAACTTATTGCATGGCATAAGAAAATGAGCTTATGCTCTTACATCCCAAACATGGAAATACACTTAAATTTCCCAAATTTAAGCTCAAATTAAAAAGGTTTAGGGCCAAGGGTTTACCTCTAGAGCTTGGATGTTGGTTCACAAACTTGGATTCCAACTTTTTCCTCACTCCCCCTTGGCTGCCATTGCAGCCGATTGTCCTCCCCCAAATGGGTTCCAATTTTCAGCCATTCCTCATGAAAAACAACCACATGAGTATCTAGTTTCAAGCTCAATAGAAAAACTTAAGGGTTTTAGAGATTTACCTAGATCAATCCAAGAGGTTGGCTTGATTGGTTCCAACTTTTCTCTCCCTTTTTTCCTTGGCTCCACACAACCGGCCTCCCCTCCAATTGGGGTTCCAAAAATTTTGGCCAATTAAATTGAGCCTCACACACTCACACAAGGTCTGGCTATTACCAAAAATCCAGCCAACTAATATTTTTTTTTCTTCCTAGGGTCGGTTTTAAAGAGAAAATGGGTATGGAAGAATTTTGCCATAGTTTGGCTTGTTTTCCCAATTTTTCCCCTCAAAATCCGCCCCCCCTTCACCCCTATTTATAGCTGATTTTGAACTTTCAAAATTGCTAAAAAGTCCTTGAATTTGGATTTAATTATTTTTCCAAAATTGCACTTTAGTCCTTGAAGCAAAAATATTTGCACTTTGACCCCTACAAGTGTTGGCCGGCCATTGCATGCCTTGGAGCCCAAGTTTTGCTTACCTCATCATGATGACATCATCTTGATGACATCATGTGCTTACCTCATGCTTACATCATTATATTTTCCAAAATTACACTTTTGCCCCCAAAAGACAAAATATTTACAATTTCACCCCTACATGTGGCCGGCCATCCATGGTGCTTAGGTGGCTAGGTGTGATTTGTTTCCACCATTTATGATGTCATAATTCAAAAATGGGATGATGTCATTATAAGGCCTTGTTTGGCTTTTTCCTTAAAATACAGTCTATTTTCTTGCTAATACAGATATTTCCAATACTGTGTTCACTAATACACAGTATAATTCAGTACTGTTATACTTGACTGCAGTCCAAAATTTATCTGCGTAAAAATGGACTGTAAAAAATTTTCTTCTTATTTCTGAGAGTCATTAGGACTTTAATATCCAACTTAGTGTGCTTGATTTTTCTAGGGTGGTCTCATAGCTTATTCTTGTTATTTTGTCCAAAAAGACAATTTTCGCAGTATATTTCTCATACTGCTTATCCCATTACTGTACAGTCATACCTTGACTTTTTGGTCAACTTTGACTTTCTTGGTCAAACTTTGACCAACATGGAATCATGAAATTTTATCACGCCATTTTCCTTAAAATGCCTTAGACTAGGCTCAGTAATCTATCGTTGAGTCTCGTAGCTAATTATCCGAGAACTCAAACTTATACCGATATTCTATTCCAAACATGATCTAGACTTAAGTTTTCCTCATTCAAAGGAAATCTAGAGTCATCAAAATTCTTGGGTATTACATTCTACCCTCCTTAAAAGATTTTCGTCCTCGAAAATTCGAATAATCCTGAGTGGCTTTTCTTCAAATCCACCATCAATCCATAACAAGTTACTATGGATTGAATAACTTGTTCATGTTCCCATTTTAATACCCTAATGGGATCATGTCTTTTATATAGAACCATAATCTTCTTTCTATATCATTATAATTCATTCCTCATACTCTCATGCTTTCATACTTACATCATGTTTTCATAACTTTCATACCATCGTACTTTTCTTTCATACATACTTACTGATCATACTAACTTACATACTTTCATGCTTATCATACTTACTTTCATCATATTTTCATCCTTTCACACTGCATCACAAAACTTTTTACATAAAATTTCTTAGCAAGTATATCATATAACTTGCCATATTTGAAAAGCATATTTAACTTTTTCACACTTGAAAAACATATTGTATCTTATATTTAAGATACTTCTCTTTAACTTAAATTGAGGGCTCAGTGAATATATCATATTGAAAATATTTTTCTTTCAATTTAACTGAAGCTGAGGACCCTCTGGTACAATGTTAATCTTGTGCTATTAGAACCCTTGACTTTTCATGGTGGCCCCTTTCTTGAAACTTTGTTTCATCAAGGTTTTCTGGCCTTTTACATAACATGATGGCCCCTTTTTGGAACTTTATTCCTCAAGGTTTTCTGGCCTTTTTTTATAACATGATGGCCCCTTTTTGGAACTTTATTCCTCAAGGTTTTCTGGCCTTTTTTTTTTATAACATGATGGCCCCTTTTTGGAAATTTATTCCTCAAGGTTTTCTGGCCATAACAAGGATTGGTTCTAATAAGCATAAGATCAAGCACCATAAAAATAACTTCTTTGAATTTTTTCCAAGTTAATCATGGAAAATCATAATAAATAGTATTATTGAAAACATATTACTGTTCGAGTGATGCAATGAAAGGTATCCTTGTATCAACTAGCTACTTGTTAGCTAGTGGAAACGTTCTTCTTGCCTTTAGCATTTCTTTTAAAGCTCAAAGGCATAATCATAGTTCTAAGGGATATCTAAAACTCCCAATCATCATCTCATAATCATTATCCTTATCATAAAAAAAAATCATAGCCTAATAAATTGTTGTTGGTAGCATATTGCTTATTTGCTACCTCCAAACTAAGGCATCCTCAAAATTTTCCCCATGTCTAATATTTCTCTTATGGAGCAAAAGTTTCACAATCAGGAAACTTAACTTCCATAATCTCAATCCAATTCCTTAAATGGAAAGATTACTATACCCAAAATGAGGCGATAGGCCATCTAATCTTAAAGCCTACTCATTTCTTATTGTTATTCTAGCGATCATCATATCATAAGCTTAGTTTATCCATCACGCTTCCACTGTGCGACTCTGATTTACTGGCAATAAAAGCCCATAAACTCGTTTGGATAAGCATGTCAGGCTACAACATAGCTGATGTATCGTCTCATGTACATAACCTAGTACATCTTGATATCGCGGTAATACATGGGCGATCCTTGTTGTCGTCAAGAAATTCATTTAGGAATCTCCTCTCAAGGTCCTCTTGGCCAAGGCTCCTTGCACGAGCTTCCTTGACTAGACGTCGGTTCGACTGGCAAGTATATCCTGAAGATACGTCCCTGCATGACATAATCTGAGGAGGGTCTCCATATCGTGCATCCACTCCTTGAGTCTTATTGAAGATGCGAAACTTCTCCTCCATTCCTCGGAATGTCAACGGAGCCTCGTGGTCCTCTTTAGTCCGACCCAAATTTAACACCAGGTACATGCCATTATAATAATCTTATAAAACAAAGTAAGAAAACAAACTTACAAAACTGTGGCGCTGGCAGCAGAACTGTGAAATTGGATGGCAGGAACTCTGCTCTGATACCAAACTGTAACGCCCCGACTTCCCACGCCGGGTCGTCACCTTTCTTACCTACTGAACTTAAACTTGCGGAAAATTTGGGAGAAATTTTTTTTTTCTTTTAAACTTTATTTTAAAACTTTCAACTTGAACTTCATCCTTAAACTCATACTTACTGATAGGTACTTACTCGAGTACCAAACTTTCAAACCCTCCTTGAAGGCCATCGAAATCAAATTGTAGACCAAACCCGACTTAATGCGGATTGGTACCACAAGAGGCAACTTGCTTGCCATACATACATAAACTTTGTCATTCATACTTAAAACATCATGAAAATATGAAAACCCTTTTTCATTACAACATATTTTATAGAGTATATTTTTTTCAAAGTCCGTGGCAGTGTCCATCCCACATTTCACAGTCCGCAGCACCAGCCTTCCACAGTATTGCATCAGAGATTGCTGGCAGGTTGCTTACCTACAGCATAGACGTAAGACGTGAGCTTTCGCTCAGCAAGTACAACTGGTACATCCGCGACGCAAAATACATATCATTATGCATGAACCAATTATGACCTCTTATGAATCAAATATGGATTCCTAACTTAGTTTAGTTCTATTCCTTTACTTATCGTGTGTGCTCGTACCGTGGTACATAGCCAAGAAATGGTTGAAAGCGGCAGTCCGTTTTAACTCAAACCATGAAACACAAAGTTTAACATGGAGTAGTTTAGGTAGCCATCCAATCCAACTCAAACCATGAACCATACCATTTAAACTCGCCTTTGTGGCAAGTCGGTACGACACAACATCTTACTTGTCTTATTCTTACCAGGTGGTTTAACATTAGTGAACATGCTTCATGATGTCACAATATTACAACATATAACATAACCTCATTCATAACATACCATAACATTACACGCTATAACATATCATCACATGCCATAACATACCATCACATTAGGTAAGTAACAACAAAGGGCCTATGCTGTAGGCGGAGTTGTACTTACTTGGTTAGCTGTGTCCTATTTCGTGCGACTCCAAGCTGAGGCACAACAACAGGCTATCTCCTGTTATGTCAAAGGACATAGCATAAGGCTTCATAATTATAACCTCAAGATGCTGGTGACCTAACCAACACCCATTCATAATTTTAGTTATATGTCCCCCCTATACTTATGATAGCTTACTTGGTTACTTAAGGTAACCTTGGGTATTAATCTCAATCATACATGAATAGGGTTAGGTTATCATCCTAACCTTGGCCTATGCCTGGTTATCTATCCATAATCTTTTGGGTTTTAGATCCAAACCCAATCTTAACACGTTGTTGGGTTATCTTGAGTAACCCTCGAGGTAACCAAACTTAGTTCAATTATCCTAAGTCAACCTTGGATTCTGGGCCCCGTCCAGTAACTCGGGTATCCTTCCCGGTCACCGTCCATCATTATCTTGTTACCGAAAGAAAGATAACTTTTGAATTCAAAAACTTGTTTTTCTCTTTGCTTTGGAAAAACTTGGTTCTCTTTGTTTATTTCTTACAAAAACCCTAGTTTAACTTTGAAAAATTGTAATTCTTTGAGAAAGGTTTGTAAAAATTATTAACTGTTGAAAACTGCCTTTGGAACAGTTTCCCTAGTCAAAACAGTGGTTTTGGGGAAAGATACAATTTTTCCGAACTGTTTTTAGAAAATCCTGTGCAGGAATTTCCTGTTCCCTGCACAGTCTTTATAAAACCGTGTCAGTTTAAAGATCCATTCCGATTTTGGAAAAGTTGTCTTCACGAAAGTTGTAGCTCTCGAAAAATCCTAAAACTTTCGTGTTTTGAGAAAAATCCAGTTCTGCTTGTATTCTTGTCAGTTTTAATTTGAAACTGACTGGTCGTGTAAACTAGGTCTGGGCAGACTAGTCTCGGTTTTCTGTAAAAACGGAGGCCATTGGAGCCTCATTTTGAGAAACCGTCCGCGTTGTCCCCTAGGAAAAACTCTTCCGAACAACTTTTGTGTTTTACGTTTTACCCAATTCGGCCTCTAAAGGTCTTAAATTTCCACTTTCCCGAAACTGGCCAGTTTGGAATCCGAATTGGCAGTTTCGGTTGTTAAGTCCGGTTTACGTCCTATTTCGCGGATTCTAACTCGACCGACCACTTCGGGAGCTTAATATCAGTCATGCAGCGCTTTCTAACGTAAAACATACATCCATGCATAATTCAAACATTTTCATGCAAAGCAAAACCCTTGGGTGTTCTTGCACCAAACCAAGGTTTTGCAAAACATTTGATTTGCATCACCATTCATCAATCAAGCTTCTAATCTAGCTTAAACATAAACATGCATGACCTATAACTTCTTAGGCATATTGGGGACATATATCAAACACCTTATGTGCATGCATGAAACCCTAATAATCATGCAAGCATAATTAGCAACTCATGCACCATAACCATAATTGAGACCTTAGCACCCTAATCAAGCACATAACCAAGCACAAAACTTATTGCATGGCATAAGAAAATGAGCTTATGCTCTTACATCCCAAACATGGAAATACACTTAAATTTCCCAAATTTAAGCTCAAATTAAAAAGGTTTAGGGCCAAGGGTTTACCTCTAGAGCTTGGATGTTGGTTCACAAACTTGGATTCCAACTTTTTCCTCACTCCCCCTTGGCTGCCATTGCAGCCGATTGTCCTCCCCCAAATGGGTTCCAATTTTCAGCCATTCCTCATGAAAAACAACCACATGAGTATCTAGTTTCAAGCTCAATAGAAAAACTTAAGGGTTTTAGAGATTTACCTAGATCAATCCAAGAGGTTGGCTTGATTGGTTCCAACTTTTCTCTCCCTTTTTTCCTTGGCTCCACACAACCGGCCTCCCCTCCAATTGGGGTTCCAAAAATTTTGGCCAATTAAATTGAGCCTCACACACTCACACAAGGTCTGGCTATTACCAAAAATCCAGCCAACTAATATTTTTTTTTCTTCCTAGGGTCGGTTTTAAAGAGAAAATGGGTATGGAAGAATTTTGCCATAGTTTGGCTTGTTTTCCCAATTTTTCCCCTCAAAATCCGCCCCCCCTTCACCCCTATTTATAGCTGATTTTGAACTTTCAAAATTGCTAAAAAGTCCTTGAATTTGGATTTAATTATTTTTCCAAAATTGCACTTTAGTCCTTGAAGCAAAAATATTTGCACTTTGACCCCTACAAGTGTTGGCCGGCCATTGCATGCCTTGGAGCCCAAGTTTTGCTTACCTCATCATGATGACATCATCTTGATGACATCATGTGCTTACCTCATGCTTACATCATTATATTTTCCAAAATTACACTTTTGCCCCCAAAAGACAAAATATTTACAATTTCACCCCTACATGTGGCCGGCCATCCATGGTGCTTAGGTGGCTAGGTGTGATTTGTTTCCACCATTTATGATGTCATAATTCAAAAATGGGATGATGTCATTATAAGGCCTTGTTTGGCTTTTTCCTTAAAATACAGTCTATTTTCTTGCTAATACAGATATTTCCAATACTGTGTTCACTAATACACAGTATAATTCAGTACTGTTATACTTGACTGCAGTCCAAAATTTATCTGCGTAAAAATGGACTGTAAAAAATTTTCTTCTTATTTCTGAGAGTCATTAGGACTTTAATATCCAACTTAGTGTGCTTGATTTTTCTAGGGTGGTCTCATAGCTTATTCTTGTTATTTTGTCCAAAAAGACAATTTTCGCAGTATATTTCTCATACTGCTTATCCCATTACTGTACAGTCATACCTTGACTTTTTGGTCAACTTTGACTTTCTTGGTCAAACTTTGACCAACATGGAATCATGAAATTTTATCACGCCATTTTCCTTAAAATGCCTTAGACTAGGCTCAGTAATCTATCGTTGAGTCTCGTAGCTAATTATCCGAGAACTCAAACTTATACCGATATTCTATTCCAAACATGATCTAGACTTAAGTTTTCCTCATTCAAAGGAAATCTAGAGTCATCAAAATTCTTGGGTATTACAGTCTATGCAAAAGCAAAAAGGTAATTTCGATATCTTGTATCTTGAGAGTTGTTTAGTGGAGGAATCTAAGGACAATTGGATTATAGATTTTGGAGCTACTAACCATGTTTGTAATTCTCTGCAGGGGTTCAAGGTAACGAGAAGTCTGCATGAGGAGAACTTCACGTTAAGAACCGGTGATGGGACATTGGTGCAAGCTGAAGCAGTGGGAGAAGTGCATCTTTATTTTGATGAATTTAGGTTTATTATTTTGAGACATTGTTTTTATGTTCCTAGTTTCAAGAGGAACCTAATTTCGGTAGCTTGTTTGATTAAAGATTCTTATTCAGTTTCTTTTAATAATAAAGTTGTTTTTAGGAAAAACAATTCTCTTATCTGTAATGGATGGATGCATGGAAATCTTTATTTTATTAAACCTAAGATGCACTTATTGCTTGATACAGAATTGGAAAAGAACTCTAAACGACATAAGTCTTCTCATTCTAACAAATCATATCTTTGGCATTTACGACTTGGTCACATAAGCCTTAACAGAATTCAAAGGATGGTAAAGGAGGAATGCCTTGACTTGTATGAGGTTAAACCTTGGCCACAATGTGAATCCTGTTTGGAGGGCAAGATGACTAAATGGCATTTTGCTGCCAAGGATGGTCGTGTCAAGGAACTTTTAGAACTTGTGCATACGGATGCTTGTGGTCCCATGAACATAGAAGCACAAGGTGGGTATGAGTATTATATCACTTTTATTGATGATTACTCAAGGTATGGATATGTCTATTTGATGACCCACAAAAGCAAAGCTTTTGACAAGTTCAAAGAATTTCGGGCTGAAGCGGAGAAACAATTAGGCAAGTCCATCAAGACACTTCGATCGGATCGAGGTGGGGAATACCTATCGGATGAGTTCTTAGGATATTTGATAGAAAATGGGATACAATCCTAGTTCACTGCACCTGGTACTCCTCAACAGAATGGTGTAGCTGAGAGAAGGAATATGACCCTATTGGATATGGTCCGGTCTATGATGAATTACTCCACATTACCATTGTCATTTTGGGGGCACGCCATACAAACTGCATACTATCTTCTGAATAACGTTCCCTCCAAATCGGTTCCTAAAACTCCCTATGAGTTATGGACGAGTAGGAAACCTAATTTGAATCATATTCGGATTTGGGGTTGTCCGGCACACATCCTGGATAAGGAAGCGAAGAAGTTGGAGTCACGATCAGAAGTGTGCTTGTTTGTTGGCTATCTAAAAGGGACAAAAGGTGGTCTGTTCTATAATCCGAAGCAAAATAAAGTCTTCGTTTCTACACATGCAACATTCTTGGAGGAAAGTTACATGGAAGACTTTAAACCTTGTAGCAAAGTAGTGCTTGAGGAGATGACTTCGGGTTTGGATATTCCAAAAGTCACTGAAAACACTGTGGAAAAACCATTAAAAAATCAACAACCACAGGAGCTTCGTCGTAGTGGGAGGATTATCAGGGAACCTGAAAGGTACATGTTCAATGGTGAAGTTTTTGAAGCAGAATCCATAGAACATGTTGATGATCCGGCTACGTACAAGGAAGCTATGGAGGATGTTGATTCTAGTTTTTGGCAAAAGGCTATGAACACCGAGATGGAATCTATGGATTCCAATGGGGTCTGGAAACTTGTAGATTTACCCAAGGCATAAAACCGATTGGGTGTAAGTGGGTATACAAGAAGAAGAGAGGTGTGGATGGGAAAGTGGAAACTTTCAAGGCAAGACTTGTAGTGAAGGGCTATACGCAGAAAGAAGGAATCGACTATGATGAAACCTTCTCGCCTGTAGCAATGCTCAAGTCAATCCGCATTCTTTTATCTATTGCGGCTGCTCTCGATTATGAGATCTGGCAAATGGATGTCAAGACAGCTTTCTTGAATGGCTCTCTTGAAGAAGATATCTATATGATACAACCAGACGGGTTCAAGGCAAAAGGCCAAGAAGACAAGGTATGCAAATTGCTTAAATCCATTTATGGATTAAAGCAAGCGTCTCGTTCTTGGAATATTAGGTTTGATCAAGCGATCAAAACCTATGGATTCGAACAAAACATTGATGAACCATGTGTTTATAAATGTATTAAGAACGAGAAAGTGGTTTTTCTTGTACTTTATGTGAATGATATATTGCTTATTGGAAACGATGTGGCAACATTATCATCTGTCAAAGTTTGGTTAGCCAAACAGTTTGACATGAAGGACTTAGGAGAGGCTAGTTATGTTCTTGGTATTCAACTCTTTAGAGATAAAAAGAACAAAACGATAGCACTCTCTCGAGCTTCATACATTGATAAAGTACTTGAGAAGTTTTCTATGAAAGATTCCAAGAAAGGTGCCCAACCTTTCAGAATTGGAATCAAGCTTTCTAGAGATGACTGTCCCAAGACATCGGAAGAAAGTGAGCATATGAAAAATGTACCTTATGCATCAGCGGTAGGTAGTCTAATGTACGCTATGTTATGCACAAGGCCTGACATTTGTTTTGCGGTTGGTATGGTAAGTTGATATCAGTCGAATCCGGGACCGAACCATTGGGTTGCGGTCAAGCATATACTCAAGTATATACGGAGAACGAGGGACTATATGCTAGTGTATTCCGGTTAGGATCTTGTTCCTAGAGGATACACAGATTCTGATTTTCAATCAGATCAGGATTCAAGGAAATCGACTTCAGGATCTGTTTTTACCCTTGGAGGTGGTGCCGTTGTGTGGAGAAGTATTAAGCAATCTTGCATTGCTGACTCGACCATGGAAGCCGAGTATGTGGCAGCCAGTGAGGCATCAAAGGAAGCGGTATGGCTCCGCAGGTTCCTTAGTGACCTTGAGGTCGTTCCTGGTATGGATAAAGCTATGGTGCTCTACTGTGACAACAGTGCAGCAGTAGCTAATACCAAGGATCCTAGGCATCATAAGAGGAGTAAGCACATTGACAGAAAATATCACATCATCAGAGGCTTTGTTGAGAGTGGAAATGTGACGGTTTGCAAAATCGCATCAGAGGACAATCTTGCTGACCCGAAAGAATCACACACTTCCATGAATAGCCAAAGGTGCATGTGGGGTTCCTCAGTTGCCATTCCACTGAACCGGCCCACGGTTTGCAACATTTAAAACATAACCGGCTTGAGTTCAAACTGTGGCGCTTGTATTTCTGGCCTAATAATGCCTGGATTGAGCCCATGTAGAATGGGTACAGCATACTCTCGAATGGCCCTGTCTCTGTCATCCACCAAAACCGGTTGAGGTAATAGATTGTTGACATTCACTTGCTGCCCATCATTAGCCATATTGACAGCAACTCTTTCTGCTATTTCTCCCACACCTGCGAGACCTTGTTGCTCCCTTCTCCTTGCTAGAAATGTTCTTTCAATTTCTAGATCCAAGGGCAGCAACTCTTGGTTTCACTGGCTATTCATGCAGAGAAAGCAAGCTCCTAAAAACACAAAAACTCAACCAATAAGAAAATGCTAAAAGAAGAATTAAAACAAAATAACTTTTACAAATATTTTTAATGATTTCAATCTCCGGCAACGGCGTCAAAAACTTGTTTTTGTGATTATTAAGTGTATATAAACCTACGCAAGTGCATGTAATCGCACAAGTAATATAGAATGTGAGTTGAGTATCATCTCCATAAAGATTGAATCACTAAAATGAATTGTAAAAGAAATCAAGCACAAATCAATTTGGATTAAAAATTAAACTAAGTAAAATGGCAATAATTGGATGAAATAAAATAAGTATAATGAAACTGAGCTAAAATGGACAAAAAGAACAAGATTCAATCAAGAGTTTGTAAATCAAAAAGAGAATTAAGCTAGGATTGCCAATTTCCCCTCAATTGCAAGTCTAACCCGAATGCTGTAGGAAATGCTGCAGCAAAAACTGTCCTATTAACTGAAATTCAGTTTTATCATAAAATTCTTCCGAATTAATTATGATTAAAAATTCTTTAAACCTTTTTCGACATATTCCTATGTGAATCTAGTTCTCAGAACACAATTTCATGTACCAATTTCAATAGGTTATACAAGGTAAATAATATATTCCTATACCATTCACAAATCAATATAAACTTTAAAAAGCATATTGAAATTGCATTATCCAAGTTATATCCAGCTCAAATTAACCTTTCCAGAATTAAGTAAAGCCTAGTTTCCTATAAATTGATGGCCAATCAACAATAAAAATTAAACATTCAAAACACTTGGATGAACAGGAAAGAGATTTGCTTAACATTTCAACAAAACATTTAAATCATCCTCCCAATTTCGGGTCCATCAACAATCCCAGCTAAAGAAATTTAGCTCATGTTCAAGATTACAAAAACAAGCATACATACGAATCCCATGTTCAACAGAGAATGGAAATCAAGAAATAAATCAAGGAAAGAGTAAGAAGGGAAAACCTCCAAATAGCTAGATGTGGTCCTTCTCGTCCTTCCTTCTTCTCCTGAGCTCACCCTCCAAAATAGGCGTGAAAATGGAAGCAAATCTACAGCTATCTCTCTCCCTGTACTCTTCCTCTTTTCTCTTTCTCTATGCTCTCTCTATTTCCCTATTTTCCAACTCTCCCCCTCCAATGCGGCTGCTTCTTCATTGTACTTTTAGGGTAAAAAACAAGGCTCACGTGACCTCCCAGCTGAGGTAGAAAAAATGATCTCCACAATTATGAGCTGTAATCTCCTTTTTGCTCTTTCATAAAAATGTCAGCTAGAACAATTTGCTGCAAGAATTGCTGCAGTATTTTCGGCTTAGCTTCTTCCACTATTTAATTCTGCACTTCATTCAAGAATTAAAACATAAATCAGCCCTCACTTGACCAGATTTTGCTTCACAATTGCCATAATTTCAACCAAATACTGAACCCAAGATAAAAAGTTCACACAAACATAAAACAAAGGAAACTATGCTAAAAATAACACAAATACTCTCTAAACCAACTGCATCCAAGTCTAAAAGTGCCTAAGATAACTCTAATTTCTAGAGTTATCACTTCTCGCATATTCTGAGGCAACCGGGGAACCCCTCACCTTAATATCAAGTCCTTGGCCATTCACGGTATGGGGAATTGATATTATAGGGTCACTCATATTGGCTAATGGAAAACACAAGTACGTGATTATAGTCATTGATTATTTCATGAAATGGGTGGAGGCACAAGAGCTACCCCGGATCACTGAAGAAAATGTAACTGATTTCATTTGGAAGTCTGTTATTTGCCGGTTTGGAATACCCCATTCCATTATAACTGATAATGCACTTCAATTCGACAATGAAGAGTTGAAGAGCATATGCCGACAGATGGGGATTCACAAAAGCTATTCTTCACCTGGATATCCCTAAGCTAATGGTCAAGTTGAAGCAGTGAACAAGACAATTAAAGAAAACTTGAAGAAAAAATTGGAAGATTTGAAGAATAAGTGGGTAGAGGAATTACTGCTGGTGCTTTGGGCTTATCGTACTACGAGTAGGACTCCAATCGGAGAAACGCCTTTTTCTATGGCATATGATGTAGAGTCTATGATCCCTACGGGGTAGGAATGCCGACTTATTGAATTGAGGCCTATCATGAAGAGTAAATTATGATGAATTGTATACTGAGCTTGATCTGGTGGAAGATAAACGAGCACAAGCTTGTATTCGGATGGCTGCGAATTAGCAAGCTACAGCTAGGTACTACAATTCAAGGGTTAAGGAGTGGAGATTTAAAGAAGGAGACCTAGTTTTGAAGAAAGTCATTCAAAATACAAAAAAGCCAGGAAATGGGGTTCTAGGGCCAAATTGAGAAGAACCGTACAAAGTGATGAAAATGGTTCGGCCAAGTACCTACCGGTTGGAAAATAAGTGGGGTAAGGTATTAAAGCATACTTGGAATGTTGATTACCTTAGAAAATATTATCAGTAGGTGTTTGAGTTGTGTGGTGCGATTTTAAGTAGTATTAGCGTATAAAAAGTGTGTTTTTATTTAAGTTGGGTTTTTCATAAAATACCTAGTTTCCAAAGGCACAAAAACTATTCAAATAAAGATAAAATTTTTGTCAATACTTTTTTGATTATTTTTTTTTTAATTTTCTTTTACCATGCTAGCATGTAAAAAGAAAATGGGGAGCTAGAAAGAGGTAAGTGTCCTCCAACGACTCTAATATTCTCCAACGACTCCATAGGAGGAGATAAGTATCCTCTAATAGCTCCAACGTATTAAAAAATAATAATAATAATAATAATATAGTTTGGCAGGACCAAACATGAACATGACGGCACGACTGATCATGAATTTTTCGGCAGGACCGAATTCAAAAAAATATATATTTATATAGTATGGCAGGACCAAACATGAACATGAGGACAAGACCGATCATGAATTTTTTGACAGGACCGAATTCAAAATATATAAATATATATATATATATATATATAATTTGGCAGGACCAAACATTAACATGACGGTAGGACCAATCATGAGTTTTTCGGCAGGACCAAATTTAAAAAAAAAATATATATATATATATATAGTTTGGCAGGACTAAACATGAATATGACGGCAGGACCAATCATGGATTTTTCGGCAGCAGGACCGTAATACAGAAAGCACAATTGTCAAACAACAAGTTCCAAGACAATATCATTATTTAAAAAAAAAAAAAAAAAAAAAGGCTTTGAACATCCGAACTCAAATACAGAAAGCTTTAAAGAAAAAAGGGGTGTCTGAAACAAATGGGTACTAAGCATCCGTGGGAGAGTTAGTTGGAGGATCCGCATCAGCACTCGGAAGGTCGCAATTTGCAGATTTCTCTAAGTTTCTCATAGGTGAAATAACAACAAAAACACCTTTTCTTGGATCGAATTGTGGGGAAGCCACTTACGGAGATCGAGAAGTAGAGGCTCCATCACGATGGCAAGAGTCAATATCAAGATTAAGCTTAACCCCAGGATTTAATTCAAGGATTGCCTATTTTGCTTGGTCAAAGCCTTTCCAATATTCAGAGTTAATTTTAACCTGAGCCCAAGAGTAATATTTGTTAACCTCTGTCCAATCCTCCTCAGATTTGGTATTAACAAGATCAAGTTCTTTCTTAACACGCTCAAGTTATGTGCTAGTAGTCTCTAATTTTTTTTGGGTTTGCCCAAGTGAAGCTTTGAGTTCTTCCAAAATCTTCTTATCATTCTCTGAGAAAGTGAGAAGAGTTTGGTACTTGGATTCCCATTCAGTGGAAGCGTTTTGCGCAAGTTTAGCAGCATTCTCAGAATCCGACAATTTTCCTTCTAAGATTTTTGACTCTGACATCAGACTTTTTGTTTCTTCAAACATGTCTCTAGCACGGGAAGTCGAGATAAGGATGTCCGCAAGCAACTATAGAAGACAAAAAAGGTTATAAGTAATCAAACTATTTGTATCAATTCTTGGGTAGTAGTCTACCTATGCTTAAGTAGGTAGGAGTCTACCCATATTTAAGAAGTAAAGAATTTACCCAATCTCATGCACACAATAGAAGTTTACCCACACTTTATTTACATAGAGACTACCTAGGTGCGTGATAAGTAGAAGACTACTCAGACTTATGCTTGGATATTAATGAGGGCTTCTACTTAAAAAAATAATAATAATAGTAATAAAATACCTCGGATGCACCACGGGCATTAGCTTCACCTAGTTTAAAGTATTCTCGCTTCTTGATGACATTGATACGCTCTAAAGAGACAGCTCTTTGTATTGTTTCTATAATGGGAACATAATAAGAGTACTTGATTGGAAAGCTAACCAATTCGTCACTCAAAGTCTCAACGGGAGCAACCAATTTCTCTTTGGAAGCGGAATTTTTTGAAGTTTTAGACGGTGGTAACGAGTCTTCCTTGCTCTCACATATATTAGGGATGGAGGAAAAAGTCCATTCAGGAGGTAGAGGAGGGAGTCCATCGGAAGTCTTTCGCTTTTTGGCACGTTCCTTTAAAACATTGGGATCAAAACTAGGTTGGTCAGAAGGTTTAATTGGCCTACTTTGAAGGCGAGATCTCCAATCTCATGAACGATTTTCCATCATGAGAGGCACACGTGAATTATTTTGAGTATGATTTCGTTGATCAAATGGAGTTTGCAAATTGCGGTCACCGGTCATATATGCAAAAAAACAAAATAATAATAATTATTATTATAACTTCAACTCAAGTCAATATAGGTAGGAGCCTACCTAATTATAAGGTAGGAGACAACCTAGGTAGATGTCTGCTTATTTATGAGAAAGGAGATAATCCTTAAGTAAGAGTCTTCCTAAAGTTATATCGGACGTCAGAAGGAGAAGTTCAAGCGTCTACAAAGGACAATGTTCAACAATTAATATGAGTTTACAAAGAAAACTCAACGTCCACATTGAAGACATTATTAAATGACCGGAATGTGATTGGTTTCATTGTAAATAAAGAGATAATAAACTCTCAAATTAATAGGAAAATTAAACTCCTACATTCCCAATGTATTATAAATTCTCTCGAATTGAGAGGAAAAGGATAAGACTCAATTCTCAACACAAAGCTTTGAGGCAATTATACTGGACTCCGGTTTTCTAGATATTATTCTTAAGGTTCTTGTGTTTTCTTGTGTTCTTGCTTAACGTTCTTGATTATTTCGTTCGTTTGATTTTGTTTTCTATTTCAAGAACTTTCGTTTGGTGTTGGACGAAATTTTGCTCCAACAACAAGGAAAAAAATAGAGAAACAAAACTAACCTCGGATTGACCGACTTTGAGAATACGTATTCCAACATCTCTTTATCCCTAAATGTATTTCTAAGTTTAAAATCTTTTAAAAATAATAATAAATAAATAAATAAAACGTTGTTTCCTGTTAGAGAAGATATGCTATGCAAGGCATTTATTTTCAATTTCCTTGGATCCAAGCAACATGAATGGTGTTCGAATATTGATTTCCGAACCTCTTTTTCCCTCAGGACATAGTTAATTTTTGAAGATAATGCATATCTATTATCGATATAAAATGTCTAAATACCTCTAATATATTTTGTTCTTCTCAGGGCACAAATCCTAACAGACTATTCATTCCAATGTATTTTCTAAGTTATTATCACACCAAGTTTTTGGTAAAGCAGTCGAGTGTAGTAAAGCCATTGTCCCTTTGCTCATAGTCTTCCTCACGTGCGAACTTAAAGATCCCTTATTCTTAGAATCAACGAAGTTCAACAGTTGGCAACCAACCCCCATGACTCTCACGAATCATATAATTTTGCGGCAAAAAATGAATCTGAACCCCAAAACTAATTTATTTGGACATGCGAAATATTCATAATCTACCAGAATGAAAGGATTGTGAATATTCAGAATCAACAAGGCACCATCAAAAATCTAGGTCTCCGAATTAGGAATCCTATCTCTATCATTTTCGTCAAATAATAGAAATACACATTTCGATATCTTCTTAATAACCAATTGATTCTCCATATATCCATACTTTTTGTTTCTAATCATAAGGATATGTATTTGATTTAACTAAACCATGTGTATTTTATTAGTATTATTCTGAATTTTTATTTTTATTTTTTTGTTTTTGAATTTAGGGATAGTGGTTGATGCTTTAATTTAATTAACATTAATATTAATATTAAGATTAAGATTCTTTTCAAAAAACAAAGAATTTAAAAACTTAAACTCTAAACTCTACCATTTTCTAAGGGTAAAATTGAACCATAAAAACCCTCTTCTGAACTAAGGGGTTTTTTTTTTTCCCCCTAAAGTTAATAAAATTGCACGTCTTTGCTTTACTCGCCCTTGCGAAGAAAAACAACAGTAGAAGATTGTAATTCGCTTGGAAATTAGAGATATGGAACTGACACCAAACAACCACTTGATATTTTGTATTTTTTTTTTTCAAAGTTTTTTTTATAAATATTTTTTTTTTCATAGTTAAAAATTCAATAAAAGTGTAAGTTCTACTTCTCCAATGAAAGTCAACCCTAGCATGGTTTTGGAAATTAGAGATATGGAACTGACACCAAAGATCCACTTGACATTTTATATTTTTTACATTGTTTTTTTTTTATATATAAATATTTTTTTTTTCATAGTTAAAAATTCAATAAAAGTGTAAGTTCTACTTCTCCAATGAAAGTCAACCCTTGCATGGTTTAAGAATCTATTAGTATAGAGTAAGGCTAAATGTCATCAGTGATGACCATCAGCGCATGAGGTGGCGGCTTGTTTGGCAGCTGATGTGGCATTTTATGGGACCCTGTCCATATCATTTCTACAAAACAGTTATTTCATGTGGGCCCCACTATTAGGGGAAATTTTTGTAGACCTCCGTCTCTCTCTCTCTCTCTCCCCTATCCTTATGGTCTTCCTCTCAAAATAAGTAAATAAATAAATCTCAGATTTGTGCCCAGATCTACGACAACCAATACCAAATCTCAATACCACGTCGCCGGAGAAGAAGACCGGAGAACGTCACGATAGCAGCTTTGCGGTGGAGATTCACCGAGCTCACAAGATTCTCGCAATCCAATTCCCGAAGCGCCTACCGGAGATCGCAATTTGCGCATCGTGATCTTTCACTGTCGCGACGGTGAAGATCGGCCGGAGAAGGTAATTGCGACAGTCGATAGAGATAATGTGACGGCATCTTCGTGGGAGGTTCGATCGCGATCCGGAGGTCCGGTCCAGAGATCCGTCGCCATTCGTCCTCCGACGCGCCGCCGAAGATAGCGTCACTGCTGACGGTGAAGCCCACGAGTCTTCTCCGTCACCGACGCTCCTCCAGTCAGCCATTAACTAGAGAGACAGTGAGAGAAAGGGAGGAGAGAGAGAGAGAGAGAGGAGAAAGAGAATTAATGGTTTTTGGAGAGAGAGTAAACCAAAGGGTAATTTAAAAATCTCTACTTTGCTATTCTCTCGGAAAAAAGTCACGAATTAATCTCTGCGGCATGATTTTCTGTTGGTTAAAATGTGTTCTAAAATACAAATCTTTAACGTCAATTAATCCAATCATTTTCACATCTACCTTAAGATCTGAAATTTTTTCTCTCCAAATGTTTTGATTACCATTGTGTTGTTTTCAAAGAAAAGAAAGGCCGATAATGGCTGAAGAGGGAGGGGGGGGGGGGGGTGGTTGGCGGGGAAAAGGTCGAAAAATAAGATTAAATTAAACTAATTGGTGTTTAAAGCAAAAATAAATAAATAATAATGATAATAATAAACAAATAAATAAATAAATAAATTTGGGGCCTCTCTCGGCATTTTTGGGTTACTTGAAGGAATAATTTTTTGAGACTAATTAGTGGATCCCACCGTAATAAACTCTTCAAACTACATGAGCATCCACGCAGATAACCTGGTAGGAGCCACCTTAGTGGCCAATTCATTCTATGATGATCATCAGTGATGACCCCTAACTTTACAAATAAAGTTAAGGGACACGTCAGGTGTCCCTCATTATATTATATTATATGAATAAAAAAAGATAAATTTATTTAATTTTTTTTATTTAGTAAGATCGTCTCATCTCTTATCAAATAATAAATCATATAAAAGATAATCTGAGATAGTATCTTACTATTTTATATTAGAGGTATTCTCTAACTTTACTCCCAATTTTACTCATTAGTATTTAATATATATATATATATATATATATATATATAAAAGAAGTGGTGATGTGGGGGAAATGACAAAAATTTTTGTTCTAACTTACTAGTTTGTTTGTTTTTTTTTTAATCTCTATAATAGTTTATATCCATTAGATTTTCATTCAATTTTAATCTAATGGTTTATTTTTAATCCACATGCCTTTGTTTTCCTCCCACACCTCATGCTTTTTTACACCTCAAACCATTTTTTTCAAAGTTCAAACCAATTAGTTTTTGTTTTTAACTCCTCCAACACCTTTACCTTATTTACAAAGCTATGCACATGCATTATACTTTTAATATACTACAATTTTTTTTATGTAGTCTTTAGATAGTTAGTTTTTTTTTTTTTTTTTTTTTTTTTTTTTGTAGTCTTCAACCTTTGTTTCTACCAAGCTTTTCCTTTCAATTTTGAGACAATATTTTTGCACTTCGACTACTTTTTTGTCCTTTAATGAATTTAAATATATTTTTTTCTTCTAAAAGTATTACAACTAAATAAATAGTTTGTTTGTTCGTTCTTTGTATGTTTTTTAATCTCATACTTTTTTTTATCGAAATTTTTATTTTGAATTTAACCTTTTTTTTTTTTTTAAATATGTCCCTATATATTATCGAAATTTTTGTTTTGAATCTAACTTTTTTTTAAAAAATATGTCCCTGTTTATATATATATATATATATTTCAAACAACGTTCTAAAATATTATTTAATCATATTTGACCTTTACATTTATATATATAATTTTTAATTTTTCCCTTTCAAAATAATTTCTCTTAACGTTTTTTTAAAATCTTATATATATATTTTTATGTGTTTTGATCAGACTACAAAATATGTTTTACTTAAACCTATAAAGATTGAGCAATCTTGCTTGCTTGGAATATTTTTTGAGACACCACTTATTATAGGAACTGTATTTTTACTCTATTCATAAATATTGTTAAGATTAATTATTAAATTAAATTTTTAATAGTTTAATTTGTGATATTTGTTAAAATTTATAACGCAACATGCAAAATTAGTTCATGTCATAGATCAAACAATTAAAAATTTAATCCAACGACTCAAGTAACAATTCCTACCAATAGTGTAAAAGTACAGTTCTTATTATAAATTTTTCTTTTTATTTATTTTCATAATAGTGTATTTTAAATGTTTTTCACTATATATATATATATATATATTGTATTTTTCTTTAAAATCAATTTTCTGTGATAACATGTAAATCGATGCTATATTTAAAATAGGCAATTACATTGTTTTTTCAACTTTTCAACCAAAAAAGTTGATCTTCTCATAAAATATTAACACCTTCTAACAATCAAAATCATACTAAATAAAACAAATATGGATAGTTAATATAATGTAATAAAAGTTTACACAAACAAGAAATAATTCTTAACATTTTCACTCATTCAAAAGTTGTGGGTGGATATTAAACATAGTCTAATATTTTTATATTTTAATTTAACAAAGTTTTCTTTATTTTTTTAATAATTTGTTCCAAGAAAAAAAATATTAGTACAGCCCTCAAAAAAAAACAAAAAAAAAGTACAAAGATGGCATGTGCCTAAGCACGTTGCCCGTGCTAGTATATATAGAAGTGTGAATATTTAGGGAAAATTTTTGAACTTCCACCACAAAATGACAAAATTAAGAATTTGTTCTTCTAGGCCTCTTTGCCACATGTTAGCATTTAAATTGCTAGCTTTTTTTTGTTCCCCTTCCAGTTTTTCTACTTTTTTTTTTCCTTAAATAATGTTTATTTTCATGATGATATTCTTTCTTTTCGATTGATCGATTTCTTATTCCCAAGATGGTGCACATGTATAATGAACTTAATTAGCTAGCACTGTTTTTTTTTTTTTTTTTTTTTTTTTTTTCCTTTCACCTTTATTTTATTTTTTTTCTCATTTCTTCAATCTCATTTAAATTCTCTAAAACATTTATTTTCAATGTTCTTTTTATTTATTTTCATTTAAATTGTTGGTGTGGGCACGGTTAATCGGGACCATTTGGGAGTTGTTATTGCTGCTTGTGCTAGACGTATTGAGGGAGGTTTTACTTTTATATTGTGGAGTGTTTGGCATTACAGGAGGGGCTTCTCTGAGCCAAAAATCTGGGGTTGCAGATGGAAGCTGTGGAGACAGTTGATGTTCGCCTTGTACATAAAGGTTCAGAATCCGCTCTCAATAAGTGATGACAGTCATTTAATCGCTGATATTGTAAACCTTCAAATAAAAGGAATTTTCAATTCTTGTGCTTATGCTCCTAGAGGGGCAAATGGTCTTGCTCATTTATTAGCTATTTCTGTTTTCAGTTTGTCTTTAAACTGTATTTTTATGGATTTTTATCATGTGTTCATTTCTACAGTAGTTATGATAAATTTATCACGTTAATGAAATTGGAAGTTTTCCTCAAAAAATAAAAATAAAAAAAGTTCAATTGCTCACCAAAATTTATTAACTTTGATGACGGACAGTCAGTGTTCGTACAAAATTATGCAAACCCTTTTTTTCTTTTTCTTCTTCTTTTTTAGAGGGCCAAAGCAAGCCCATGTTTATTAACTAAATATTATAAAGATTTTATAACTTTTTATTTCTAATTTCATACTATTATTCGAAAATATGCATACAAATTATTTTAGGTGAATATGTACTATTTTAGTTTATATACTGTATTTTTATTTGTGTTGATGTTAAATTTACCGTAAAATTTCTAATGATTAGGTGTCAGTTTTAAATCTTTTCAAAGTGATTGTTCCATAAGATAAAAATGCTACATTCCTTATCCTTTTATACTATATCGTGCAAAACCAATCACTCATAATGGACTAAAGAAAAACCATATAAATTTAGTTAATTAATATTTTATAAGGCTATTATTTTTTTATAATTGCTTTCTCTTTTTCCTCACATGTGTTACCATACAATGTAATAATTATGCAATATCCACGTCTGTAGGTTATATTTGCAAATATATATACTTGTATATTTCCATAATTAGAGATAATAAAACGAACAATTATTTGTAATATGGACACAAAATTTATCATATACTAAATAATTTCATAGAAATTATTGTCAAAAAAAAATTTAAAGCAAAGAAGAAAAAAACTTTTTGTTAATGTAGGAGAACGTGCCTCAAGCACGTTATCTTATACTAATATACATATATATGGATGAGTTTTCAATTGTTACTCTTTTTTTATAACTATCCATGATTAGAGACAAATTTATAAACGTAAATACATGTATTAATTACATTTGATGATATGTCATTTTTATTTTAAGTGGACAATGAATATTTAGCATCATTTTTTTTATTTCAATTATTTTTTAATTTTATTACAACTTTTCTTTTGTTACAAATTTCCTAGTCCTTTTTCTTTTCTTGATAAATTGTTAGAATTTTGTTTCCATTTAATGAATCCAAATGTGTCTTCACGTATTAAACTATACACGAAACTCTCAACTTTATTTTCTCGGATTCCATTCAAATAACAATAAATAATAGTCAATCACTGATTAATTTATAGTCAGTCATTGGTTGACTCTGGTTAATCACTGATTAACTTGTAGTCAATCACTGATTGACTCCCAATTTAATTTTCTCAGTTTCCAACAAAAACAACAACAAATGTTGATTAATCGACAATGATCGGAGATGTAGTGGATCCATTTGTAGAAAACCAGGAATTCAACTACAACAAATGACAATTTTGTTCCAATGGAAGCATCTCTAGAAGGTGTTGGCAGAGTATTTTGGAATAGAGTACCGGTTTGTTGGTGAGAAGGAAGAAATATTGAGATTGACAAAGATGGTGAGGGAGAAAGGGGCGTTTTGATGGCAATGAGAGAGAGAGGTTGAGGTTATGATGAGCATGGTGCGACAGTCAGAAATAATAGACAGTGCGATGGTGAACGGCGGTGGTTGCGTGCAGTAGTGAGGAAGAATGGTGGTGGTAGTGGCTGTTGCAAGGAAGATGAAGATGGTGGCTCTGGTATTGTGTTTTTGCAGAAGAAAGTCATGGGAGGAGTTAGGATTAAGTGAGTTAAAGGGGTATTTGTGTCATTTCAATTATATTAATAAGAGAAAAAGGCTTTTTAACTAAATATTATAAGTTTAGACTATCTACTTAAAATTAAACCTAGCAATGGGCCATTTACCTCCAAATCCCTTGGACAAATTTCATATTTTCCCTCCAAATTTTGGGTCTTGTAATGATTTTCCCCTGAACTTAAAATTATTACATATGTTCTCTTTAAACTTTGAAACGTTATCGAATTTACCTCTTCTGTTTAGATTTTAGATAGAAATTACCACGTGTCACACAAATAACCAAGTACAAAAGGGTAGTTTTGTATAATCATATAAGTTTATCATCAAATATTAGTCCTTTTCTTTCTAATTTTTTTTTTAAATGTAATGTTCATCTTCTGGATTCGCCAAGCTCGACCTTCTCCAAACCGAAGAGAAATTCGGCTTTGTTGGTCACCACTGGAGGCTTTGTCACCTTCTCCAAACCAAAGCCGAATTCAAAGCTCAACAGTTCCAGGTTTGTTCTAGAACCTTCTGACTCGAAGCTTCCTCTTAGATTAACTGGTGTCTAGAAGAGAAAAGGCCGCATCCTCGAAGGCCTGGTTGAGGTATTGTATAGGTGATCATACTCGAGCATCATATGGTTGAGATCTTCGTCATTGGAGACAACGATCAAAGCGTCGAGATCTTCGTGAGGGAGATGGTACTTAAACGAGAAATCGTCGCCACCACAGAAGGTGGAGAACTTGGCGATCCAGGTGGGGAGCATTCACAAAGGGAGGGGGGGCCCTAGTGGGGGTGCCCCCACTAGGGAAAAAAAGTTCATATAGTTTTTTTTTTCCTAAAGAAAAGTTCATATAGTTATTCCTAAACTTAGTCTTTTAAAGTTAATTGTACCCCACTAAATGTCATCTAGATTTTAGTTATATATATTGAGAAAGAAATTTTTGATACTATTCGCAACGAAGCTATTATGCATAGGTATCAAAAAAATAAGAACTCGTCGAGAACAATTGTGATGTCGTGCTTATTTTATTAAAATTTCATTATGAAAAATTGTTGGAAATTTTACTCGGTTTTCATGCTATTAGTTTGTAATTTTTATCTTTAGTTACCCACTGAGCTCGAAGTTTGTCTCCGTCCCTGATGGGGAGCTAGATGGAGCAATTGACGGCGAGGATCTTGGTCTCACCGCCGATATAGTAGAGGTGGTTGTCGTGGGGTGGATCTTTCCGTCATAGTTGCACATAAACTTGGTATGCTTGTAGTTCTAAGGAAGGTGGTAGTCTGCAGGGTTGGTCCTCCCATGTCAGGGTCGCTGGACTTGGCGTAAGAGTCGTAGGAGAAGTTCTCCATGGCCTGTTTGGTTCCCGAGAAAGTGTCAGAAAATGAAAGGTGTGGAGAAGAACAATCATATATTTTAGCTTGCTTTTTTTTTTTCCTTTAAGGTTTTTGCGTTTGAGCTACTTTTTGAGGAAATGATCATGGGCCTATTTGACTTCTACTTGTGGTTTCCTAGATCCAAAAGTAGCTTCTACAAGCATTTGGATAATCTGTTAGAAAACTTTAAAGGTGATTCCTGTTAAAACTAAAAAATATGTCTTCTTACAAAAACTCTTTTGGGTAGACTTTAAAACATGTCACAAATTTTAAATTAGACATTATAAACTTTATTTTAGCATTTTTATTACTTATTAGAGAAATTTAAAGATATTTATGACCTTAAAAGCTTATTGATTCCAAACACTTATTGAGAAACTACAGCTTTCGTTTCTCTTCTTCTATTGGGTAGAAGAAAAGCAAAAGCTCTGCCAAACGGGCCCAATGTGATATTTGGAGGTTCTTTCTATCCTTTTCTACATTGAAGTATTTACACAAAATGTCCATTTTTTAGTCTTCCTTTCAAAATATGTCTACAAAACAACTTATTTGCAAATTTGAATGAATTTTAAATTTCAATAGTTTTCCTTTCCACATTTGCCCTTCCACAATCTGCGTTTGCAAATCATTTTTTTAAAAAAAATCTTTAATTAGTGAATTAAATGAACGTTTTATTTTCAAAATTTGATTTTCTGGTACGTGTTTTTTTTTTTTTGGGAAATAAATTGAATCCCTTATTTCATGCCTTTCCTTTTTTAGGTGCCATTTGTCTTGGTTTTTTTCCCCTTAGATGCATATATATTTCTTCAAAATTTGTATTTTAAGAGCTAATTTAGTTACGCTTTCTATGGAATTAACCAATAAATTTTTTTTTTTTGGCCCACTACTATAGAATGTGGATACCACGACGGAGCTTCCACCATCGTTATTTAAAAACCGTCGTGGAAACTGAGGCAAAAACACGGAACAAAAAACGGTCTCCGAAAACCGTCTTGGAAGTCGAGACTTCCACTACGGGTGTTTAAAACCGTCGTGGAAGTATGTATTTCCACGATGGTTCTCTGAAACCGTCGTGTAAGTCTTGACTTCCACGACGGTCTTCGAGAACCGTGGTGGAAGTCTCGGGGATTCCACGACGGTTAACTAAAACCGTCGTGGAAGTTAAAACTTCCACGACAGTTTCATGGAAACCGTCGTGGAAGCATCGTCCTTTTGTTTAGACATATCAGATCGAGTAGCCCTGTTTTTCCCGCATCGATACACCAGTTGTCGTGAACAAAAATCAGATCAGATCGCTCCGACAACAGTTCCATACGCCGCTGTTAGACGCCACCCATCACCATCTACTGGTCGACCATCATTCTTGTAAGTCATGATGACACAAATTAACTCATCTTTTTGATGTTTTCCTCTGTATTAATTTTTTATTTACGAACCCAGAATATTAATTTTAATTTATATTTTTTTGGATTGCTTTTGATACGTTAAATACTGCAAAATGTTTAATTCAGTTATCACAATCAATGTATTTTTAGATTGGCTTTTTTTGTAGTTTGGATTTTTAGTTTGGATTTTTTAGTTAAATCCTAAATCAATGTATTTTTAAAATTACGATGTATTTTTATTTTGGATTTTTTAGTTAAATAACCCGGGCCGGTTTTTTAATTGTATTTTTAGTTTTGTTATGTTTTTTGGATTTTTTTATTAAATATATTGTTGATTTAATTAATGCATGTGCCGGGAGTATTTATATATAACGTAACTAATTAAATGCAAATGATATTCATGCATGCAATTTAAAAATATGCACATCTTGACTTCGAGAACTTTGATTTATTGGTTTAGGATTTGCGCGCAAATCATGGATAGGAAATGGATGTGGTTTGATAGATTGACTAAAGCATATGAAGATGGTGTTGAAGAATTTTTATCATTTGCCAAATCTCATACACAAGACGATAAGATTCGGTATCCGTGTCAAGTTTGTGATAATCATAGATCCCATTCCATTGATGATGTTAGAGGGCATTTGCGCGCTTATGGGATTATTTGTTCTTACCAAACATGATATTTACATGGCGAAGATTTTGTCCATATTAAGTATACATCGACTAGTACTAAAGGTAAAGAGCTTATTGTTGAGGAAAACGTTGGTGATAATATATACAATATGATTAATGATTTGGAAGAAAACTTTGTGCACCGTCTGGAGTTATTTGAGGAAATGATTAATGATGCTGAAACGCCCTTGTATGTCGGGTGTACAAAATATACAAAATTAGGGGCATTGGTTAAATTATGGAATATGAAAGCATCGGGAAGGTGGACGAATTCTAGTTTCACGACTCTTTTAGCTTTTTTAAAAGATGTTTTACCGGAGGATAACAAAGTGCCACCTAGTATGTACGAGGCGAAGAAGACGTTGAGCACGTTGGGAATGGAATACGAGAAGATACATGCTTGTCCAAATGATTGTGTGCTTTACCGGAGAGAATATGAAGAGTTAGATGAATGTCCGGTTTGTAATGAGTCAAGATGGAAGAAGGGCAAGATACCATCGAATGGTAGTAAAGGAGTGCCGGTGAAGGTGTTATGGTACATTCCACCAGCTCCACGTTTCCGCCGTTTATTCCGTAATACATAGCATGCTAAGAGTTTGACATGGCATCATGATAAACGTGTTGACAATGGCAAGCTTAGGCATCCGGCCGACGCACCACAATAGAAAACCTTTGATGACAATTATCCAGATTTTAATGTAGAACCAAAGAATTTACGTCTCGGTTTGTCGACGGATGGAATGAACCCGCATAGTAACATAAGTAGTCGGCATAGTACCTGGCCAGTCATACTTGTCAACTACAATCTCCCTCCAGACGTTTGCATGAAGCGGAAGTTCTTGATGTTGACATTATTGATCTCAGGCCCTCAACAACCGGGGAATGACATTGATGTTTACTTGGCACCATTAATCGATGACCTAAAAAGGTTGTGGGATGATGGTTTACAAGTAAGAGATTCTTACCGTCAAGATACGTTCAATCTTCGCGCAATGTTGATTTGGTCAATGACTTTCCTGCACTTGGCAACCTATCTGGTTATCCTGTGAAGAGTTCTATAGGATGCCCCGTTTGTATGAAGGAAACATCTTCCATCCGGTTGAAAAACGGTAGGAAAACCGCTTACCTTGGTCACAGGAGGTTCTTGTCGAAAAATCATCGATATCGCAAACATAAGAAGGCTTTTGATGGCAATACCGAAGAAAGAACCGCTCCTCGGATTTTGACTGGCGAGGATGTATTTGAGATGGTTAAAGATGTGAAGGTAGTTTTGGGAAAGAGGAAACGTAAGGATGCAGTTGTCGATGGACCTTGGAAGAAGAAGTCAATCTTCTATGAACTTCCATATTGGAAGTCACTTTACGTTCTTCATTGCTTAGATGTTATGCATATTGAGAAAAACGTCTGTGAATCGATAGTGGGCGCGTTGCTTGACATTCCGAATAAGACTAAAGATGGTGAAAAGGCACGGTTGGACCTTAAAGAGATGAAGATTAGAACGAATTTGTTTCCCGAGAAAAGATCGAACAGCACTTACTTACCGCCAGCAAAGCACACATTATCTAGACACGAAAAGAGAAAGCTTTGTGAGTGGCTTGCTTCCGTGAAAGTGCCAAGTGGGTACTCTTCCAACTTCAAAAGGTTGGTATCGATGAAAGATTTGCGGCTCGTTGGAATGAAAACACATGATTGTCATATCTTGATGCAACAATTATTACCACTTGCTTTGCGGGGAGTTTTAACAAAAGATGTGAGATACTCAATTACGAAGTTATGCTCATATATCAATTCAATATGCTCCAAGGTAATTGATCCAATGATGCTAAATTCGCTACAATCGGAATTGGTTATGACATTGTGCCTGCTTGAGAAGTATTTCCCACCAGCCTTTTTTGATATAATGATCCATCTATATGTGTACTTAGTTCGGGAAGTTAAGTTATGTGGCCCGGTATATTTGATGTGGATGTATCCTTTTGAAAGGTACATGAAGGTTTTGAAGGGATATGTGAAGAACCGAAATAAGCCGGAGGGTTGTATAGTGGAAAACTACATAGCCGAGGAATCAGTTGAATTTTACTCTGAGTATTTGTCCAACGCGGACCCAATAGGGTTGCCAACAAGCGGGCTATTTATGTCAAAAGGACTATCCGTGGCCGTTCATTCATCAGTAAATCAAGATGAATGGGAAAAAGCTTGTTTGTATGTTTTGCACAATGCTAAAGAAATGGAACCTTTCTTTCAGGTTCATTTGGCGGAAATAAGAGCTGCCAATGTAAGAAAAGGAAGAAGTGAGAAGTGGACTCAAGATGAGCAGAATCGGACATTTCAGGAGTGGATAAGAAAATATTTGCATACGAAGCTTGGCGTTTCACAAGACGTAATGAAGCTATCCAGAGGTCCATCATCGATAGTCACAAGATATACATCGTACCTTGTCAATAGCAACTCCTTCTACACTCGGGACAGAGATGAGAAGCATCCCGTACAGAATAGTGGTGTCACCCTTCGGGCCGAGTCTATGCATATTTCATCCGCAAAAGACAAGAATCCGGTATATAGTTCCATGAATTACTTTGGGTTCATTGAAGATATTTGGGAACTTGATTATTGTGGCTTGCGAATAGCACTCTTTAAATGCAAGTGGGCTGACAATAATTATGTTAAGGTTGATAGTGACGGCATGATAGTGGTGGACTTTAGGCGATTAGGATACAAAAATGATCCTTTCATCATAGCGTCACAAGCGGTACAAGTAATTTATACAACGGATCCCGTAAATTTAGAGTTATCTTTAGTTGTGCCAATGAAGTCAAGAATAATCCGGGATGGCCAAGAAGATATTGACGATTGCACCGACATTCCATCATTTATAACGGGTTTGCCACCGGTGGAGGAGATTGATGATTTTGACGATGATGTTTCACACTTACTTCGATAGGACATCGAGTGGACACGTGTTGAGAAGCCCAAAAAAAAGCAGAAAAAAAATACTTAACAAAAGATTTTATTTTCTTAAGTACGTTCTAAACATTTAGATACGGTTTTTTAATTACGCACATTATATGGGAATTATTTATACATGCAAATATGTTTGGAAGCAAATAAGAATTCAGAATGAATGATTGCACAACATACAGGTTTGGCCACTTAAAGGGATTATATTAACAATTTTTAAAACTATTTTTGTAAATTTCTTACCTACGACGACGGTTATTGGAAAAAACCGTCGTGGTATATAATCTACCACGACGGTTTTCTTATCAGACCGTCGTGGTATATCATATACCACGACGGTTTACTTCTAGGACCGTCGTGGTAGATTTCGTGGTCGACATCTGAACAATGGAAAAACCCATGAACCCTACCACGTCGGTTTAATACGAAGACCGTCGTGATAAAATGTCGGTTGGGATACAAACCACTGAAATCAACCACGACGGTTTATATATAAGACCGTCGTGGTAGAGTACGGTAGATGAAAAAATATTGAAGTCTACCACGACGGTCTTTATAGTTGACTGTCGTGGTAAATTGTCGGTGGACGAAAACACTGAAGTCGGTGGATGAAAACACTGAACCCTACCACGACGGTCTTTAAAGAAAACCGTCGTGATAGATACCCCCCATTGAAGCCTACCACGACGGTCTTTATTGAAAACCGTCGTGGTATTTTGCGTACCACGACGGTTTAAATTTGACCGTCGTGGAATATTTGTTACCACGACGGTTTTCAATAAAGACCGTCGTGGTAGATGTTTTAGCGGCAAGTTTTGAAATTTTCAGAAATTGTTCAACTTTTTGCCGCTTTTAATAAAACCTAAAACAAACACCATTTTCCCAAACCCATTTCATCCTGAGCCTTATTCTCAAACACCATTCACATTTGCAGTCTCTAATAGACACATCTGAACTTCCATACCCAGTATATTTCCTCCCTCCATTTCTCTTTCGTCATTCCCTCCCTTTAAAATCTTCAAAAACTCTCTGAACACTCAAACTCCGACGCCATCGTCCAGCACTCACGCGGTTTCCTCCATTCTCCGACGCCATCCTCCACCAACGACGCTTGTTTTCGGACTTTCCCAGTCTCTCTCGCCGACCACAACCCACTCTCTACTATCCGGTAAGTTGTAATGCATATTGCTTGGGTAATGCACGAATGTGGGTAATTTCGGTCCACTACATCGTATTTTGTTGATTGTGGTTGTTGATTGTGGATGTCGAAATTGATTACATTCAAGGCCGAAATGGGCAAAAGCCAGAAAAAATATTTTTGGTCCTTGTTGATTGTGTTTGTGATTTATATTGATTTGAAATGGTTGGGTAAGGTTCTGATTTGTTAAGAATTTTTGCTTCTGTGAGTTAATTGTTTGCATATTACGTGTTTGATTAAATGCCTCTTTGTGTGAGAATTAGTTGTAGATTGAATTAAATTGATTGGTAAGGCTTGAATTTGTGAATTTTCTAGATAAAATTCAAGTTTTTGTTTGTGGTGATTGTTTGTAAATTACATGGTCGATTAAATGCCCTTGTCATTAGGTTGTGTGTCATTTCCGTTTGTAAATTACAGGTTCGATTAAATGCCCCTGTCATATACATGTAGTGTTTTGTTGTTTTAGATTGATTTACAATGTCAAAAGATCACGAGGAGGAAGTGTCAACCCAAACTCAAGTTGGAAAACCAAGAAGAACCAACTCTTCAAGATTCAATGCCGACGAGGAGGGAAAACGAAGAGCAACTCTCCTTAAAAGAGTGCACGTTATTAAGACGAGGGGAGAACGAATTCAAGTTTCGTTTGACTCAAAAGGCCAACCAATAGGCAAGGAAGGTGATGAATTACAGAGTTGGATTGGAGTGCTAGCTCAGGAGCACATTTCAATTTGGATTGCTGATTTCAGAAGTGCTGATTTAGAACCGAGGAAAGAACGAGTGTGGTTGGAAGTTGTAACTTCATTCACAGTTGATGAATCACACAAAAAGCAAGTTTTAAAGTCCTGTGGGGAGTCGGCTAAATGTTTTAGATATGATCTTTACCAAGCATTTGTTAGGGATCATATTGATGAAGAAACTGTTTGGCAACGACCGGCTAAAGTGGTTAACAATTACCCAACCATCAGCCAGGACGATTGGGAAAGGTTTATTACCTATCGACGGACGGCAGATTTCAAGAGGCTATCCTAACAAGGAAGCGAGATAAGGAAAAAGAGCAAATACGGTTCTACCACAGGCCGAGACGGCTATAGGAAACGTGATCAAGAAATCGTACGTTAATTAATTGGGAAAAAAGCTTAAAGTCTATTTAAAATTTTTTTTATGTGTGTTATTTATGTTTACTAACTTTAATTACTAAATTACAGTTCGAACAGATGGGAGAGTATGCGGACCGACATATTATTTGGCGGGACACGCGGCTCAAGCCCGATGGAGAGTACAAGAATCCATCGATTAAAATTATCGACGAAGCAATAGTAAGTCTACGGATCCTATTTCAAATAAAGAGTAAGATTGTCTCCATTATGTTTACGGGCTCAATAACATATTGTGTAATTGTTATAGGACGAATTAACACAACAAAAGACCCAAGGAAGCTTCGAATCTGTGGGTACAGAAGACATTTTGACCAAGTCTTTGGGCAATCCTGAGCATTCCGGTCGTCTTCGTGGGCAATCGAAATTTGTCAAGCAGGCACAATACTTCAATTCCATGCACGTACCAAGGGAGAATCCTGAAGTCTCCTATATGAATCGACAGCTGGCTGCATTGGAAAGAACAGTGCAGGAACTTTGTGCGAATCACGATATCAACCGTGAGACGATGGCCGAGGAGGCAGCCACACCTACTGTTGATCAGCACAACAGTTTCAAGGCGAGTTGCACCCTCAATGAGAAAGAAGCCAACGCGTCGGATCTGAAGCCCATGCCTAATGCAAGTAAGGAATGCCAGCTTTTCCTTACTGATTTTATTAATGGTAGAGAAGTTTTGGTTGCAATAGGTAGGGCATACATGGACTGTGTTCCAACCGACACAGTCCATGGGATTCCTTTGGGCGAGGAGAATGTGCGATTGACAATCAGTGTCCCAAAATTAAAACGTGCACTCCTTCCGATTCCGACGAATGAAGCCACATATATTGAAGAGGCTATCGGGGGGTTTGTTGCTTGACCCGAAAAATTAGTCGTGCTTCAGAGCAGTTTAAGCCAGGCCAGTCGAGGTCCCAGTCAAGCTCCCGACCCAGAAGCAAAGGGAAGGAAACAAATAAAAAAGAGAGCCGGGAGGAAGAAACTACAGTCACAACCGGAGGTACAACAGCAAGCGGAAGAAGAAGTACCTACGTTTGACATCAATGAAATTCTCGTTGAACTGAGATCGCTGGCTTATTACGCACAAAGTTCCTTGAGTGACGGTAGCCAGATTTCGTGCCCACCACAACAATCCGATGAAATGCCCATATATATTAGGTATGAAGATGTATATCATTTCATAACCTTCCAAGAAATCAGTGCAAGCAGTATAATGGTCTACATCAGGTAATTATTTTTTCCTTAAACAATACTTAATTATTGTTCCAATTAGCTTGAAAGATAGATATATATGTTGATTTTGCACGCGTAACAAGTTTGACTTAATATTTTGCAGCTACTTATCGGATTGTTGTGCAAGAGCAGGATTGGATCAACGTTTCGAGTTTATTTCTCCATTCCTTGTTTCGCCAGTTCAACAGAATGTAGATCGCGTAGCCTACATTCGAGAGAGAGCCGACAATATCATCCGGATCATAACAAACGTACCAAGGGGAAGGCTTGTTCTCATGCCATATAACAGCGGCCAACATTGGATATTGGCTGTTATTAATCCGTGGGATGACTCCGTCCTCTATTTTAATCCTTTTGGAAACGATCCGGGTGAAGATTTTCAACAGCTAATTACGTTGTAAGTATTCTTTGATGTTTATAGTTCCATGATTTGACATTCCATAATTATTGTTCCGGATGTATTGATATTTGTTAAATTGTTAGGGCACTAAACGATTGGAAATTGCTGGTGGGACGAAGAATAACAAAGCGACGCAACTACAAGACGTTGATTCAGACTGCTCGATGCCCGATACAGCAAGGAAATGTGCAGTGCAGCTATTTTGTATTGGGGTTCATGCGAGAAATAATGTTGAACGTCGATGGACTTGCCTTACTGCAAAACAAGGCCTCTTATACTGAAGCTGATTTGAATTTGGTTAGGCAAGAGTGGACAACATATGTCATGAGCTTCATACAATATTGAGGCAAAGCATGAAGAAAAATTTTGTATAGTAGTATTTAGTTCTATATTGTTGTACATTGTGACATTGTATTTGCCATATCAATTATGTTATTATTTTATTCTTTGCTGCCTAATTTTTTTTATGTCATGAATGAATGAACAAGAATGAATGAACTTGTATTCAATTGAACGAATAGATATTTTTTTTGTATACGTTACAACCTACCACGATGGTTTTCAATAGAAACCGTCGTGGAAATCAATATACGACGACGGTTTTTATGAGAACCGTCGTCCTACGTCAAATACCACAACGGTTTGTTGTTTGTTATCATCCACCATCGTGGTAAGTGAACTACCACGATGGTGGATTATAGAAACCGTCGTGGTAGGTCCAAAATACCATGACGGTTTGTCTTTTGGTGTAAGCCACCGTCGTGATAAGGTGAACTACCACGACGGTGGATTATAGAAACCGTCGTGGTAGGTCGAACTACCACAACGGTTTCTCGTATTCTGTCAGCCACCGTCGTGGTAATGTGAACTATAACGACGGTGGCCTACAGAACCCATCGTGGTAAGTCTCCTATCACGACGGTTATGTATAGAAACCGTCGTGGTAGATTCTCTTACCACGACGGTTTCCAATAAAAACCATCGTGGTAGATGTTGCTAAATATCAATTTTTGACCCTATTTTTACCTATTCCACGACGGGTAAAAAACCGTGGTGGAATCTGAAAGATTCCACGATTCTGGATTTCACGACGGTTAGAAAACCGTTGTGGAAATATTATCACGACGGTTTTTAACCATCGTGGTATCCACATTCTGTAGCAGTGGCCGTTTGTTACATATATATGTATATAAATTCAGATTTTGTGTTTATAGAGAGATAAGAGTTATTCACACATTTTCTTTAAGTGTTGGTCATGCTTTTATGAAACTAACAAAAAATATATATATATATATATTTCGTTTTACTTTATTTCACTACATTTTCTCCTTTTTTTTTTTTTTTTTTTTTTTTTTTTTGCGCTTCAAAATCAAAGAACTGATCACTTTTTTAATTGAACTATATATATATATATTTTTGCCTTTCTCACTCTCTCTCTCTTTCTCTCTCTCTTTCTTTTTACATCTGTATTTTGAATTTGGTATTTGAAAAGAGAAGAGTTGATAGCATCATGATTCTTACAATAATGACCATGTCATGTTAAGATTTATTATTTGATATACTTTATTAATACTATAATAAGGACCTATCATTATCTTGTATAAGTTAGATATTCACATTACAGATATGATCTCTATGATAATGACCACATCAATCCATACTGATTTTTTGTTTAACACAATATTTACATAATAGAATTATTGTAAATCAAATACTTTACTAATGTTGTTATAAAGACCAATCATTATCTTGTATAAATTAGATCGCTCACATTATATATATGATCACATTACATATATGGTCACTATGATAATGACCATATTAATTTACACATAATTCTTTATCTATTCCAATATTTATATAATGGAAATGTTGTAATGACTTGATCATTACAGGAGAAGCATCATTCAGAATTTAAACAATCGTAATGACATGGTCATTAGTTAACTGGCCTTGTTTTTACTTTTTTTTTTTAATAAGGTTAACTTATTTATATTGTGCATTTATTGTATAACAGTTCAAAAACGTGATTATAAAGGGATAATAATTTTAGAAATTTTTGAATTTTTATTTTAAGATATACAAAATGGATATTGAGAATAATGTAACAATTTTAGGACAGGATATATATATATTGTTTCTTAAAATAGATTTAAAGATATTTTTGTCACGTAATTATTATTTTTTATTTAATTTTGTAAATAAGTTTGTTTATATATATATATATATATATATATATATTTTAAAGAATGTCTCTAACATGACCGTTTATGAAAATAGTCCTTTTACATTTTCGTCCGGGTCCTGAGAAAAAATTCTGGAGTTGGTAAAGAAAAGTTATTGTGGGTTTTGACTCTTTTAAAGCCAAATCAGTATATTATATTATTGAATTTTCTTTAATAATGAAAATTTACCGTAAATTAGATAATTTTTAATTTTTTATACTAAATATTTTTTAAGTGTAAAATTGTTATTTAAGAACTTCCTCTATTTTATTGTATGACACAGTCAATTTCCGTCTAAAATCTAATATAGGAGGTAAATTTATTAAATGTTCAAAGTTAATAAGGAACATATGTTATAATTTAAAGTTAAAGGAATAAATACTTACAAGGCTCTAAGTTGAAGGAGAAAATATGAAATTTATCCATAAGAATTCAAAGAAGATATTAATCTAGTGAAAATTTTAAATCAAAATATATCATAAGATATAGAATTTAAATCCATCCATCTTGACTAAAAGAAAAGGAAAAAAAAAAAAAAAAAACTCAAGGAAAAGAAAAGAAAAGAAAAAAAAAAAAACCCCCGGGGGGGGGGGGAGAGAGAAAATTTTCACAAACCAATTTACAAGGTTTAGTGTTGAATATTAAAATTTAAAAAAAAAATTATCATCCAAATAGGTGGGCGGTGGGTAATAGATTATAATTGATAGGTATGTCTTGTAATTTATTAGTTGTCCCTTCAAGCACTCGAAGTTGCCTTGTAAAATCAGCCATTTAATTTCATTGACCGACTTTCCCGAGGAAGACTTTACTTTATTAACAAGGGTAGACTTTCAATTCCGGTCACGTTAGTCTTCTTCCCCTTTTGTGCGTTTGTTTTCTGTTTTATTTTTATTTTTAGGCACAATAATTCTTTGCGCTAAATTATCAGACTAACCAAAGTTAAAATTATCAGAAAAGTATTAAAAACAAATAGAGAGTAAAAAATGAGAAAACAAAAGATGGAATAAAGAGTATATATACGGCAAGCTTACTTATTAGGATTGAGAAATAAGAGTGAAAAATGATAGTAGAAAAGGTAGACCACACACCATTTTAGGATTGAGAAATAGAATTGTAATATTTTCAATCCTGATGTTACCACTAAATTACTACACTCTCCTTAATTTATTTGTCAAAAAAAGTATTATTAAAGATATAATAAGAACCTATATGTATTTTATTTTTTAAAATTAAGAGTAGGAAGATTCGAACTTTACGCCTTATGGTGGAGTTATATGTGAAATTATCATTATATTATATCAATATTATTTTATTTTCTTAATATTATATAATTATCCTAATTATTATTAACTTTGTTGGAATAAATTAAATTTTATTTTTTTATTAAAATAATTATAAATATTCATTTCTAACACTTTCTTTTTTATTTTACTTATTTTAATCCAAGTTTTTATACTTTTTTTTAAAACAAAATAAAGTGCTCAAATTTTATATATTATTTAACTATTGTAATTATGATCTTAATTTTGATTAATAATATGATAATAAATAAATTAATTAATCATTTATTTTAATTTTGAAAGCACGATTATAAAGGGATTTTACAACAGTTCATTCTGTTTATAGGTTTAAGTAAACGCATGAATATAATTCATAGACTCTGATTACAAATCATAGAATCTAGTAAACAACTTATATTCGCACTCTGAATTTAACTCACTCCGATTCATACTCACTCCAATTACGGGTAAATAAACAAACCAATAATATCCAATCAATGTCTAATATGCATCTTGCTCATTTCCAAGCTTACACAGACAGAATAATATGGTCGGTTGTACTTATTCTAATTATAAGAGGTAGAAAACACATATAATCTATATAAATAAGCTCCAAATCGTTGTGACTCTTTTTTTTTCCTATTAAATGTAGAAGAAAAATAGGGTCAATGACCGAAATAGGACGATGGGCGAGTCGTCGGTCAGTTATTGGTGTGTCGTTAGTAAGTCACAAGAGATAAAGTAAAGTGCAGGAAAAAATAAATAGAGACAAAGATAATCGATTTTATAGAGGTACATTTATAATCTCTAAGCTACGTCCTCTGTAGTGTTTTTGGAAGCTTCCACTATATACAAAAGAGCGTTACAATGATGATCTTCTGTAAGAAAGGAGTAGAAATAGATGGAGGATAATGTGATACATAGAGATTCGGGGAATTTTATGTGTATATTACTGAGTACAATGTGTTGAATGTCCAGAATGGTTGGAAGACGAAGATCCCTTGGGCTTGTGGTGTAAGCCTTGATTTATAAGGACTGATTTGATGTAATGAGTTGCTTGATTTTGGTAGAATATGCCCTGAATGCTGATGAGTAGTTACCATTTTATGTATTGCTTGACTTTCCAATTCGAGAATGACTACAAGATATCGGGAAACTACCTTTTATGAGAGATTTGAGCTTGCTGGCTAACTCCCTTACCTTATATACCGGATTTGGTTTCCTAATTCTGCCCATGAAGTCAACTTTCCTTATTTAGATCTGCTGACCTTACCTTCCAATCGCCAGCCAGTCATTCTCTTATCGTCCGGGAGTCATTCTCAGGTCTTCAAGCTATCTGTCTCCAAGTCATCTTGTGCTCTTCGATGACTTATCTGGGGACACGTATACGGTGAGAGATGAGGTACGAAATCTAATCTCAACAGTAAGCCCCCACTCCATAGTCAATTGTAAATCAGCTTAAGGAGTATTCTTGCCTGAATCGTGCTTCCTGGCGACTGGCGGATGACTCGTTGTCGACTCCTTAGTGACTCTCATATTATTTGGGATGGTTTCATACACTTTCGATCACGTGTCGTCTTCTGGGTTGTGTGGCGGTTGTAGGTGATTGAGAATACGTGCTACAGTTGACGCGAATTCCTAAGTGCATATTTCGAGATTTGAAATGTTAAAAAAATGCCCAATCGATCTTGACTGTTGATGAGAAAAGATCTTGGCCCTTGATTCGAATTTGGGGGAAGTTAAGTATGGGATTTCTGAGAAACATCACATTTCTCTTACCCATTTTCCTTCTCTCGAAAGCTTTCTTTCTCCCAGTCGCTCCCAAGTCTAAAATTTTTCATCTTCTTCTGCAATCTTCTTCACAGGTTCCATTCCTCCTTCCTTTGTCTCTTTTCTTTCGTTTTCGTTGCTTTTCCTTTCCATGCAACATGCGAATTGCTATGATTTCTTAGGTTTTCGGCTCTGGATGTCGTTGGGTTTGAACTTTACCTCCATTAGAGTCTAGGTCATATCTGCTGCAATGGATAATCTACTGAAGATGTTCAAGGTGGCTCGTGAGACTCAGGGTGAGTCGTTGGGCACCGCACCATCGACGGCTGATGTGGAAGCTTTACCAATTCATTCTACTATACTGGGGCCATCTGGAGGAAAACCCAAAGTTGATTTTGACTGCGAAGGAGATCGAAGGATGGCGAGAAAAATTTGACTTCTCTGCCGGGATGGAAATCAGTGCTCCCTACCCAGGAAAAAGGGCTGATAATCCTTATGAAGTTCTCCATCTACGAGATAATCTTCTTGCCATGGCTGGCTTCAGTGGTGTTGGCAAACCATCAAATCACTTTAGGCCAACTGATGCCGAACTTGTGGAGGGCCATTCTCAGTATGCAATGACTCGCGGATCAAGAAGATATGACTGTGGGTAAGGAATATTTTCGAGCCTTATACTTCTTGAAACAGAACTCCGATTCCAAAGGCCATATTGCCTTTGTGAAGAGGAGTAGAAATACCTTGAAGTTCGAGAAAATCACCAACTCTGACCGCCAGTTGAAGAATCGCTATGCCATGGGCCATGGACCGATAGATGCTGAGGATTGCCCGTGGACAACTTCCCTCATCTAGGGTCGGCCCGGTAAGTCGTCCAAGCAATTTGTGGGTTGAGTTGATTCATTCAGTTGTCTCCCAAATTGCTAACACTGGTGAACAAGATTTTGTCTGCATTCGAGCCTCCTCGTCCTTCTCAAGTCGCTCGCAGAACTAGGTTGTCTGTAAACATGTCTGGTGAGCATTGAAAAAGAAAATAAAGGTTTTTCATTTTGTTACCTCGTTTTTGGTCTAAATGACTTGTCTTGCAGGAAAAAGGGAAGAGCAAAACGGAGTCTTCTTCTGTTGATGAGGTCTCAAAGTGTATGTCGTGACGTCGGCTGACTCCTCGTAAGGGCAACGCTCATGCTTCTTCTTTCGAGCCAATCGTACTAGATGACGAGCCTTTAACTACTCCTTCGCTAGTCGCTTGCATGCCGACTCTCAGGCCACCTAAGCACAAGAGAAAGGATGAAGAGTGGCACTTCACGCTGACGGTTCTGCAAGGCCTATCCCCACAGGAGAAATCATCATGCTGCTTCCCAGATTGGTGGAGCCTTGATGACTGAAGCTGACTCCGGCCACCTCTTATTTCGACCTTTCGTTGTGTTGTACCAAGACTACTACGGTAGACCTATCTAGGTAAAACATTAGCTAAAGAATTACTTTTCAGTTTGGTCGTTATGTCGTCATTCTGAAGTCGTTTCCTTGTCAATGCAGGATCATGAGTTGGTTCTTGCCATGTTGCCCACTATGCCACCATTGATTTGGAGTTGGCGGCTAGAACCAAAGAGTAGAACGAGCAGAAGGCTCAACTGGAGAAAGAGTTGAAGTCGACACAGGACTCCAATAGCGTGTTTCGTGGCTAACTAGAGAAGGCTGCAAAATCGCTGACGGAGAAGGACGATCGCATCTCCTAGCTTATGGAGGAGGGCACGAACCACCTCCTCCATTATCTAATTTAACCACATTTGATGCTCTACAGTGGGCTTATAAGATTCCTCTATTAAGATCTTGTGCATACAAATGGTAGGGCAAATTCCCTTGATATCAAAGATAGACCATCCAGTTGCAGACTTATGCCTCCTTAACACCCCAAGTAACTTCTCTTTTTCATCTTGATTCAAAGAAGCCGAAACAATAACCAGAAAGGTCGAATTTCCCCTTAAAAAAGCATATCGAAGATGTTCGGGCAATTGTTTCAACATTAGCCCATCTTAAGGCGTGCTAGAAACTATGAATGAACCCTTAGATTCCACCATTGAAGCCTTAGGCTTGAGCTCTTCAATAATACCACCAGAGTCTTCCTCTACCGGCAAAGTTTCAAATGAACATACACTGTTCACCAACTCTTCACTCATACCATAGGAAACATCATCACACTCTGAAATGAGAAGCATTTCCTTCCTAGAAAATGAATTCACAATACTATGTTCCAACGGATCACATAGTCTCATACCATAAAAGACATTTTCCACACAAACCAGTGTCATATCAATTTGATTGCAAGATTGTACCTCATTTGGAAACTTCATGATCTCCTCCTCATTGACCCAAAGAGTGAGATTTCCACTATGCACATCAATAATAGCTCTTTCGATAGTTAGGAATGGTCGCCCAAGAATGATAGGGATTTCCCGGTCTTCCTCCAAGTCAATAACCACAAAGTCTACCAGGAATATGAACTTATCAACTGGTAGGCAATCGTTTGACAAATAGTGATCAACTGGCAGATTATTAACCAAATCGTTTAACGAGCAGTGATCGACTGGCAAATCACTGACCGGGTCGTCACTTGGCTGGCTATCATCCAGTGTAATCTCCAAGGTTGACCAATTGATACAAGGCTTCTTGAGATATCCAATTGGGATAGTCTATCGCATAGTTGAATTGGTTAAAGATCCGAGGTTAGCTATGGCGTCGGCATGGCTGTGTGATTCTCTCGGAACTTGGTGAACTTCGCAGCTTTCGAATTGGGAGCATAGTGCGTTTACTAGCTAAAGATAAGATGCCATCTTTATGTCACGTGCTATGTATTCACCGCTAACCTAGCTCACAACAAGTTGGGAATCACTCATTATCTTTAGTCTTTTGGTGCCAAGTGATTTGGCAAGTCGTAATCCATCCACCATAGTATCGTACTCGACTTCATTATTGGATGTCTTGAATCCTAGTCGAAAAGATTGCTCAATTATCTCCCTAGTTGGAGTCTTCAAGTAGATACCTACTCCACTTCCCTCACGTTGGATGAGCCGTCGACTTGTAGTATCCACTTCTCGGATGGTCGCTCGTCGTCCAAGGCTACTGAAGCCTCAGGAGTCAATTCTGCTACAAAGTCTACTAGTTCCTGTGATTTAAGAATTGTCCTGTTCTGGTAGGTGATGTCAAACTCGCTGAGTTCAACTGCCTACTACATGAGTCGTTCGGAAGTCTCTGGCCTGTGGAGTATGGCTTGTAGAGGGATAGAAATGGTCACAATGATGGCGTGGCATTGAATGTAAAGCCTAAGTTTCCTTACTGCTGTGACGAGAGCCAATGTGAGCTTCTCTATAAGTGGGTATTGAGTCTCCACGTCGAAGTAATAGATGGGCTGCTAGACTTTTCCTTCCTCCCTAACTAATGTTGCACTCATAGCGGTGCCAAAAACAGATAAATATAAAAGTAAAGGCTCATCATCGACTGGCATGATGAGTAGTAGAGGAGTCGTTAGGAACTTCTTCATATCTTAGAATGCAGACTAGCACTTCGCATCCCATTTGAATTCCTTGTTGCCTTTAAGGACCTTAAAGAAAGTAAACACTAGTCGGAGGATTTGGGGATGAAACGGTTGAGTGCGGCTACTCGTCTGGCAAGTCGTTGTATGTCTCGCTTGTTTTTCGGAGAGGGCATGTTGAGAACTGCCCGTATCTGGTCTAGATTCACTTCCATGCCCCGATTGATCACCAAGTAGCCGACAAACTTGCCGGATGTCACTCCAAACGAACACTTTGTGGGATTGAGTCGCATGTTGTATTGCCATAGTGTTTAAAAGCATTCCTTTAGGTGTGAGATGTATCTTTTTGCTCGCAAAGACGTCACGAGCATGTCTTCAATGTAAACCTCAATGGTTTTCCTGATTAGACCTACAAACATCTTGTTGACGAGTCGCTGGTAAGTCGCACCTTCATTTTTTAGTCCGAAAGGCATCACCTTGTAACAGTAGATTCCTCGTTTGGTGATGAATACGGTCTTCTCCTAGTCGTCAGGATACATGAAGATTTGGTTATAGCCGGAGAATGCATCCATGAATGACAACAACTGGTGACAAATGGTTGTCTCGACTAGTCGATCAATGTGTGGCAGAGGGAAGCTGTCTTCGGGACAACCTTCGTTCAGGTCTGCGAAGTCGATGCACACTCGCCACTTGCCATTCTTCTTCTTCACGACGATCATGTTTGCAAGCCAGTACAAGTACTGCACCTCCTTCATGAAACCTGCTTCAAGTAGTAGTCTCACCACTTCGTTGACCACTCGATTGCAGTCGACTCCAAATTTCCTCCTCTTTTGACGAACTAGCTTGTGGTTTAGATCTATATTAAGTTTATGGATGATCACCTTAGGATCGATACCTGGCATATCTGTGCGCGACCACACAAAGCGGTCTTTGTTAGCCATAAGAAACTCAACAAGTTTAGATCGTACCTCAGGATTGAGTCACGAGCTGATGTTGACAACTCGATCAGGGTGTTCGGAGTTGATTGGGATCTCGTCTAGGTCTTCTATTTTTAGTTTCTCATGTTGTGGTGGTGACTCCATCCTTGCACTGTCGCTGTCGCAGTTCTGTGAGAGCCTGGTCATTTGTCTGTTACGTTGCCACTGTTTCATTAGCAGCAGGTCCGAAAGTGGTTCCGGAGTTGTTGTTCGTTATGCTAATTGTCACCGCAACGCCCGTATTGTCAGCCGTAGGCCCCATGATAGGCACCAAACTGTAGAGGGTTAAATCTACAATCAAAGAAAAATAGGGTCAATAACCGAAACAGGACGACAGGTGAGTCATCGGCTGATCGTCGGCATGTCGTTAGTAAGTTCCACGAGATAAAGTAAAGTGCAAGAAAAAATAAATAGAGCCAGAAACAACTAATTTTATAGAGGTTCGCCCGTAATCTCTAAGCTACGTCTTGTATAATGCTTCTAGGAGTTTCCACTCTATGCAAAAGAGTGTTACAATGGTGATTTTTCGTAAGAAAGGAGTAGAAAGAGAAGAGAGATGATGTGATACATAGAGATTCAGGGAATTTTGTGTATATGTTGTAGCAGTTGGGATATCTTAATCATTTTAACTTTATAACATTTATTAAAAAAAAAAAAACTTTAGGACAATTAATAGTTAATGAATTGAGATCATAATATAATTTATGGGAGAGGATCAAACATTGGTGCTTTTATGATTTACCTTTTCATCTCACATAAAAGTTAAATATTTCTCTTTATTATTATTTCACCCAAAGGAACGTATCAAGTGTTTATGGGGGAAATTAGTATAAATTAGCTTTTTGTGGAGACATGATTCGGAATTTGAAAGAGCGTATGTAATTACCAGCTACAATATAATTTCAAATTTTAATAGTCAAATTCGAGATAAAAAAAATTTACAACAAAAGAAAACGAGTATTATCTTGTATACAAATCTATACAGACGTAGCCTATACATACATACATAAGAATAATCATATAAGTATTTAAATGTATACATCACAAATATAAAAATATGTGTGTGCTTAGATGTATACATCACATTGATATGAAGATTACTGTCAGTTTAAACTAAGCAAGTTATATATGCACATTCAAATTTTAAAAATACAAATTCATTTAATAGTTTAAGAGATAATGAGAAATTTTTATGGTGGAGGCACCTTATTAATCGGATGATCTAAATCATTTGGTGCTTATGAGACTTTTTTTTTTTAATTATTATTTTATAAAATACTGCTAATGAGGTCTTCTATTAAGCCACTAAACGTTGAAAACATTCAATGAAAAGAGCCTTGCTCTGTCCATTATTTTTTTAAGTTTACCCAAGTTCAATAGATCTCCATCGACCTTTTTAAAGTTCGCCCAAATCTCAATAGAAAAAGAAGGATTAGGTAGGAAAAGAAAAGCAAATACAAAACATCAATTTTCCTTAAAAATGAAGTAACAAGTCGCGAATATTTATGGTTTAATGAAAGCTTGTCAATAAAATAAATAAAGTCATATGGAATTTTATTATGGAAAGGTACCCAAAAAAAAAAAAAAAAAAACCATTATAAACACAATTTTTTTTAATTTATATAGTTTTCATTTGATAATCTCTATGTTATATAATCTCGTAAAATTTATAAAAATCTACTACCTTATAATGCAGTTTTTCTATTAAACGAAAACAAAATTATCCATCTAATGTTCACAAACATTAGTGTTTTTAGGAAAATAAATAAATAAAAATAAATAAAAAGTAACAGCCTACCGGACAAGCAGGTTGAAACCAATACGTGTAAATTTTTCTATGCGCCTCGGTGGCCACCAAGTACATCGGGTCAATTAGTATGTGTGGCATAGCAAGATCGAGTTTTGGACTTTTCCATGCGTTCCTATCATTAGAATATAAATTTTTTATATTAATATTAAAATATAAAATGAAAGAATTCCAACTTTAAACTTAAACATTAAGGAAATATTAAAAAAAAAAATTGAACTTATTACCGCTGTTTGGAGTGACCACTCAAGTTGAAATTTTCTAAAAAAATTGCGTTTTTTTTTTTTAAGATAAATAAATTTTACTATTTATATCTTCAAATATTTCTTAAATTGATATGATTTTTTTAAAAAATATATAAAATGATGATAGAAACAAAATAAGATCTATATTGTTTTTTTTTTTTTTCAAATAAATTTCAAATTTTAACACTCCAAACAGTTTATTTTCAACTAAACGCACAACTCTAAATATTCACTCATTTACAATCAAAATATTTCTAAAACTTCAACTCTAAGTGCATGTTCCAAACGCCTTCTATTACTGTAATTATAATAAAGTGTTAAGTCTGAATGATAAATCTGTATCGAGTAGCCATATAAGTTATATTAATAAAACTTTTTCTTCAGATTTATGTATCTATTAATTGATATATGTATATATATATATATATATATAAATATAAGATTACGTATTTTTATGTATCATATATTATATTTTGAAATTTTTACTATAAATAAAAAATATTAACAAAAAAAATTATAACTTAAGCATATATTTGGTGTTAAGGTTTGGATTGTAAAATTTAGATTTGAATTGATTGTAAGTTTATCGAGACATTTGAATTACTGTAGTTAAAAAGTATAAAAACTTAAAATGTATTCAGGAAAAAATATCAATATGAAACTTGTTACGTCGTCTAGAAATTCTATGTAATTAAAAAAAAATTATCTCAATTGAACTTATTTATGTAAAGTTATGAATTTTTAAAATTTGAGTTATAAAATTATATAAATAATAAAATTGAGAGAAAAAAATTAAATTTTAATTTTAATATTTAGATTGTGGGATCAAACATAGATTAATAAGTGAATATTATAATGTATTACTTTTAATGTTACTTGTGGAAATAGACTTTATAAATAAAGTGTATACATATCTGGTCAACTGTACCTGCCAAATAATTTATTTTAAAGTAATATTTTTCCTCTCTTAAAATAAAACTTATCAAGCACGAGAAAATGCAATAAAATAAAATAAAATGACGGACATTTTCTCTCTCTCGGTCGCTCTTCCTCGTGGAAGAAACGAAACAAACAGGTGCAAGTAGTTCCAATGACTCCGTCCAAGTCATTGGTGCAATTAGTTCCTATGACTCCGTCCAACTCTCTCTCTCTCTCTCTCTCTTTCTCTCTGTTGTCGTTTCCTTTTACGTCACGGTTGGACACAAAGAACGCCAAGACCACTCTTCTTTAAGACAAAACACACGAATCACTCTCTCTCTCTCTCTCTCTCTCTCTCCTTTCAAACTAACTTTCTCTCTCTTCTCCTCCACTTGTAAAAACGTTGCAAAGTCCATACGCAGACACGTCAAACAAGCAACTCAGTCCTTCGGAGAAACCATAATAAAAAGAAAAGAAAAATACGATGAAGAGAAAACCTTCTTCTTCTATGGCTTCTTCTTCTTCTTATTATTATTATTACTCTGTGGTGGTTTGTGTGGTTCTGATTCTTGTGGTTGTGTTAAACGACGTGGTTGGAGTGGATGGGCACTTCGTGGTGGAGACGGAGAGCGTGAAAGTGCTCTCGCCGCTGAGCATGAGGGCCAAACACGACGGCGCCATCGGAAACTTTGGAGTTCCCAACTATGGAGGTTATATCGTGGGCTCTGTCGTTTATCCCGATAAAGGGTCGTTTGGCTGTGAGCCCTTTGACGGTGACAAGCCTTTCCACTCTCCCTTCCCTCGCCCCACCGTCCTTCTTCTTGATCGTGGAGGTCATTTCTTTCCTCCTCGCCTCTCCTTTTTTTTTTTTTTTTTGTTGACTTTTTAGAAATGGGTATGTTATTGGTTGTGGCAATTTCTTTCTTGAAATCGTTTTTTTTTTTTTTTTAATTATTGGAAGTTTGTTGATGGGTATGCGTTAATTTTGTCAATCTCTTTCATTAAATTTATAAATAAAAAAAAAAGTTGTATTTATTGATTATGTTAAGAATCAGGTTAATTGCTCTTTAATGCAAACAGAGAAATTGGTTGATTGCTCATTCACTCAGTTTCTTTCCTCTTCTGTTCTTTTTTTTTTTTTTTTTTTTTTTTTTTTTTTTGAGAATCTCCTTGCATAACTCATTGAGATAGGATTTTTTTTTTTTTGTGTAATTTTATTATGAAATGAAATCAAGTATTGGGCATGAGTTTGTTGTGGCAATCTCTTTTCTCTTTCTTTTCTTTTTTTTTTCTTTTTTTTTTTTAATTGATAGTTTGGTTGCTTCCTTTTCTTCTATCCTTTGATTACTTTCAGCAAAAGCATGAAGTTTCCATTTGTTTTGCTTGTCTCAAAAGATTTTTTTTTTTTTTTTTCTTTTCCTTTTATAGGTTTAAGTTGGTACCAACAGTTGCTCTGTTTTTCCCCTGTTCTAGTGGCTCATGCAAGCCTTGTTAGATTTTTTATTTTTGTCAAATCATAGACAAATCAGGAATGTCAAGTTATCAAAAGGCCTCTATCTCTCCTATCTTCAACATTTTTCCTTTATTAGTTTTGGCTTTTTCCTTGCAAATGTTGTTCAATTATTCATACAAACTAAAGCACCTGTTTTGTTCTCTGTCTTTTGTAATTTATCCTGGCCAACCTGTGCCATAGATTTTCACGTTTTTTTTTTTTTTTTTTTTCATTTTTTGGTTGTATTTGTTTGGATGCTAGGGGCCGAGGAACAGTTATTTCATAATAAAAGATTTGAAAATGGATTCTTATTTATTTTTTTATTTTTTATTTTTTTTGGTTTTTGTGTTTTTTGGTTGGCCTTCTAGGTTGCTACTTTGCTTTGAAGGTATGGAATGCTCAACAGGCAGGAGCTGCAGCAGTGTTGGTGGCTGATAACATCGAAGAGCCATTAATAACGATGGATTCACCTGAGGAGAGCAACGATGCAGACGGGTACATCGAAAAGATCAACATTCCCTCAGCCTTGATTGAGAAATCCTTCGGTGACAACCTGAAGGAGGGCTTGAAAAACCATCAAGACGTCGTGGTTAAACTAGACTGGAGAGAGTCGATGCCCCACCCTGATAACAGAGTTGAGTATGAGTTTTGGACAAATAGCAATGACGAGTGTGGAGCCCGTTGCAACGAGCAAATGGACTTTGTGAAGAACTTCAAGGGTCACGCACAGATTCTCGAGAGAGGAGGCTACACCCTCTTTACGCCCCATTACATAACTTGGTACTGCCCAGCGGCTTTCCTCCTCAGCACTCAATGCAAGTCCCAGTGCATAAACCACGGGAGATATTGCGCACCTGATCCCGAGAAGGATTTCAGCGAGGGGTACCAAGGGAAGGATGTGGTGTTTGAGAACTTGAGGCAGCTTTGTGTGCATAGAGTTGCCAAGGAGAGCAACCGGCCTTGGGTTTGGTGGGACTTTGTTACCGACTTTCACGTCAGGTGCTCTATGAAACAGAAAAGATACAGCAAAGATTGTGCTGAGGATGTCATAAAATCTCTAGGTAAACGTCCGTCACTGCTTTATTCACCAGCCCTACTTGTGTATGGTTTCAAATATCTCTATTCTCATCGATGCAGATATATCCATCGAGAAGATTAAGAATTGCATGGGCGATCCTGATGCTGATGTGGAGAATGATGTTCTAAAAACTGAGCAATTAGTGCAGGTCATACCTTTTGTGCCTAGATCACATTTTCATTGCCTCTTCTAAAAGATAGTCGTGTGATTTAAGGAACTTGTTTTGTTGTTTAACTATCAAAGAGATTGAGATGGCCATGGTTGCTCAAGTCAGTTTACATGACTCCTCTCAACTCATTCTTGTTTCTGCACACTTCTAATTTTCAGGTCGGCCGAGGATCTCGTGGTGATGTTACCATCTTGCCAACATTGGTGATTAACAATGTTCAGTATCGAGGTTTGTTCCAAGCAGCTCTATTCCCTAGTCTTCTCCCTTGATTAGTTGTTAATTTCCTTACTCTTATTACCTTGATGACCCAAGCCTTTTGGATTTGAAGTAATAACATGGTTATGCATTTTCATCCATATTTAGTTAAAGTAGCGTGCCCCCATAGTGTTTTGGGGAACAACTTGCAGATATGAAAACTTAGCGCATAATAAGATCATCTTGACTAATATAGCATATTTCCGAGCTTAAAATTACCAGCCACTATTACTTCCCTTACTTGCCATTGTTGATATCTAAATCTCGATAAGATTTGGCTGAGCTTATGATAACTTATTTCCTCATTGTATACCAAATGAAGATGATGAATTTCGTTAATGTTGCTTGGTTTTAAGGAAAATTGGAGAGGACATCTGTGCTTAAGGCAATATGTGCCGGATTTAAAGAGACAACTGAACCTTCAATTTGTCTGAGTACAGGTTAATCTTCTTCTTTCATTTCCATGTCTTAATCATCTTTCCTTTTTTTTTTTTTTTTTGCTCAATTAATCATCTTTCCTTTTCTTTTCTGTTACATACATTTTGGAACTGTACTAATATATTTTCCTTGCTCATTTTATTTGAACAGATCTCGAGACAAACGAATGCCTTGAAAGGAACGGTGGCTGTTGGCAGGATAAACATTCTAATATAACTGCTTGCAGGGTACGTTCACAAAAAGATTAGAACATATCTGATTATATCAGTGATGTCGCTGAATTTTCTGTGTATTATTTTCTTTGTTTCTTCAGGACACGTTTCGGGGAAGAGTTTGTGAGTGCCCTGCTGTAAATGGTGTTCAGTATAAAGGCGACGGTTATACATCTTGTAAAGGTAAACCCATTTCTCTATAAACACAAGTTTACACTGAACGAAAAGTTTCCACACGAGCTCCTATTCTGTGGTGTTACGCAGGACCCGTTGGGGAATGGCTCCAGGGGATAGGTTAAAATCTACCAGGGGTCATGTGAATTATGTCGCTTAATTCATCCTAGCAATGTTTTTCTCATTCCACACTGTCCTCGCTGTATGAGTTTTTGCTATGCCAGAACTCGATGCACTAATACAAGCTACTTGTATTCACAATCTTTACGTGCCACTCATTTGGTTTAATGGAGTATGCATGATTATTATGCCAGTGTAATGTATGAAGTGCTTTTCTCTTAACAGCTTTTGGTCCTGCAAGATGTACAATGGGCAATGGAGGGTGCTGGTCAGAAACCCGGAACGGATTATCATTCTCAGCTTGCTCAGTTCAGTCATATTTACATGTTTCTTGTACTTGTTCTGTGAATTTATTAGCTGACTATGCTTTTAATAGGTTCTGTTTATACTTTCATTTCATGAGATTATAGTTTAAAAAAATTCTTTTCAGGACTCTGACTTATCTGGTTGCCGATGCCCAAATGGCTTTCGTGGGGATGGTAATAAATGCGAAGGTGACTGAGCGTTCCAATAACAATACTCTTAAGAAAGAATAATATTTTCATGTGAAGTAAATGTTAAAGGTCTTTTAGTTCTTACAGAGTCTCTGTGTTTCCTTTTATTGTGCAATAGATATTGATGAATGCAAGGAACGTAGTGCTTGTCAGTGCGATGGTTGCAGCTGTAAGGACACTTGGGGTGGATACGAGTGCAAATGTTCGGGGGGGCTTCTCTATATGAAGGAGCAAGATACTTGTATCGGTAAGACAACTCAGACAGTTATAATCCATTATTCACTCTTCTATATGAAAAAGTTTACTTACCGCCAATGACACTCGAAACCCTGTCCTTAAAACTTTGATATTCTTATCCACTTATGATTTGTAGTTCTATCCCATCTCCTGTCCGCTTTTTTTTTTTTTTAAACTAATTTAGATTCATTGAGCTTTGTTATTAACAACAATAATCGAAAACTTAGTTAACTTGAAGCTTTTAATACAGGGAATTTTTTGGGGGGTTAACATAGAGATTATTAAGACTTGTTCATGAACTAGTTAATGTGATTTAAGCTGTTAGCCATGTATTAATTTAGAGTGTCTAATTTGACTACTACACAACTTTATTCTGAAAAATTAAAAATAAAAGAATTACGTGATTTTTGCGAGAGAGTTATTAATGAACTTAACTTTTTATCTGTTGACATGACATCAAATGTGATCTCATTCAACTTCCCTAGACCTTTTTTTTTTTTTTTTTTTTTGGATGAAAAACAACTTCCCTATATCCAACTATGAATCGGTGCTTGTTGAAAATTTTTTTTGAAACAAGGCAAGGTTTTTTTTTTTTTTTTTGATATTGTTGTACGCAGAGAGACGTGGATCGAGATTTGCATGGTTCATTACTATGGTGGTTCTTGCTGCGGTGGTCGGAGCAGGTCTCGCTGGTTACATATTTTACAAGTATAGGCTCAGGGTATGCCTAAAATGCTCGATTCACTTAATTGCACATGGCCCGTAAGTTCGTTTGTATTATCAATCGAATGCGATAAATTTACTTATCTCCATTTGCAGTCGTACATGGACTCGGAGATCATGGCTATCATGTCACAGTACATGCCTCTTGACAACCAACATAACAACCGAGTGCAGACCGCAGAAGCAGAACCGTTACGACAAGGTTCTGTATGATTTCATTAGGTAAAACCCCGTTCGCTTGTTTTCTGAAACGATTAACTGAGTGTTAGGACTTAATTATGTTTCAAGCAACATGATGAGCTTTCACAAATTACAATCCACCTCTTTTATTAGGAGATATGATTAAAAGAAAATCTAAAATCTCATTTGTTATGTTTTAAAAAGCTCTTTATTTTTTACGATAAATATCTTTTTTATTTATTTTTTCTTTATCTGCAGAAACGAAGGCTAAAAATTGATACGGAGCTGAAGAAGAAGAAGAACATCCATCGTGGAGCAGAAACAGGAAAATGAATATACACAGAGATACAAACAATCAATTGATGGCTTTCGTGAAAGCCAGGGATATTCCCCAGTTCTTCTTTTGAAGAACTACTTTAGGAAATTATCTATTTACAGGAACTCTCAGAAAGTATCTTTTTCTTTTCTTTTCTTTTCTTTTCCTTTTTTTTTTTTTTTTTTTTTTTTAATTTCCTGTTTGTAGATAATATTAAAAAAAAAATGACATGTAAATGCTGGTTTGAGGATTCAAAAGTTAAAAAACTTGGGTTGCTGTAGGGTTTCCAAGATATAGGACAATTAAAAAAGACTCAGGAATAAAGGGCTGTGAAAAAAATTAAAATATGAGTAGTATTCTGGCATGTGGATTTGAGATTTTTTTTTTTCTTTCTTTATTCTCAACTCAAAAATTACTTTTCGTTATTCACATCTTTAACTATTTATGATAATTTTTATGTCCGTAATAAGTTCATAACTTTGATATTTCGAATCCAAATGAGATTTTTTTAATTTTGAAAGTAATGAAACACTTTGATATTTCGAATCCAAATGAGATTTTTTTAAATTTAAATTACATAGAATTTCGAAAGTAATGAAATAATATTTAAATCTAAATTAAATAGAATTTCGAAAGTAATAAAACAATATCTATATATATATTTTTTAACACATTTTATGTTTTTTTTTAACTTTTTTATTGCAAGTAAATTTATTTTTTTTCAACCAAACATATATTTTTAAAACTCTATTTCAAATATCTTTAACATCTACAAATCGTCCTACAAACGGATCCTAACTTTTCTATGGTGTTGAGTTATTATATTTTTATTGGTAAAGATGTGATAATTTTTTAAATACATATTTAAAAAAATGATAACATTTCATAAAATTGGTGTCTTTAACATTTTTTATTAAATATTTATCTTCTTCTCTACAATAACAAATTCCACATTATTGTGTTTTTTTTCAACCAAAAAAAACAAATTCTATAATACCGTGTGTAAATATTTATTGTAAAATATAAAAAGGCTAAATTACTCGGTTGATTTCTAAACTATTAAGTAAATTATCATTAATAAATGGCTACAAAGGTTTTTTTTGTATCGGTAAACCCTAAATTTTTCGTAAAGTTACAATTTGAGTCTTAAATTTTTAATTTTGATAATTTACACCATAAACTTATAGATATGTAATAAATTACACTTCATTGACAATAATATTACTCCTCTCTCTTCTCCTGGTCGAGTTTCGTTTTCCTCTTTCTGCCGTCTGGGTTTGGCCCTGTGTCGAGCAGCTCGCCAACGGGTTCGAGTTCGCGCTGAGAAGATGAAGAAGAAAAAAAGAGTAAAGAGGCAAGGAGGAAGAGGCGAGAAATAGGTAGGAATGAGGCGAGAAAAGATGAAGGAAAAGGAGTGAGGGGTATTGAAGCAGCAGCAGAAAAAAAAAAAAAAAAAAAAGTGGATGAAGCAAAAGTTTGAACAGTGATTTGTGAGTAAGTGCACAGAAACTTAACTCTGATTTCTATATATTATTGTTATAGATATGTAAAAAGGCTCGATCGTACCAGAAGTTATAAATGCAAGGGTTGGATGTAAAAAAAAAAAAATTTAAGAATTAAATTATCAAATTAAAAAAGTGTGCGGTGTCTATCTTACACTAGAGTGAAAAAAAAAAAAAAAAAACTTGATTGGCACGTGAGCCATAGGTTGTGGTCTGTTGGGGAGACATCGAGCTGGAAACCCTAAACCCTGGCAAAGTGTAAACTCACATCGTTCTCATTGTTTTGGCTTTCTCTGGGATTCTTCATGTACGCAAAACGCAATCTAAATCCTTTGCGATTAAATCCTTAATTTATGCTTTGCTCTTCTTAATTATTGTCGATTTTTATTTGTTTGTTTGTTCGTTTGTTTGTTTCTGAAGAATCGAGATTGTTAGCAGCTTCTTCTCATAATTACCATCATCGGAGTCTGATTAGGGTTTTAGATTCAGAGAGAGAAAGAGAGAGATGAAAGGCGAGAAGAAGCCGGGGTTGTCGGCGGAGGCGGAAGCGGCGTTGAGAGAAGGAATAGGTCTGGTTCTGTGTCGGTGGTCGGCTCTCGAACTGGCCGTCCAAAACGAGTGGGGCGGTCGCAATTCTCGCCAGAAAGCCGACCTTATCAACTCCCAAATCTTCTCCTGGTTCACCTCTAACTCTTCCAAATCCGGTAAATTAAACACCATAAAACTTGCTGTTATTTGGAATCTTAATGATGATTTTAGCTCTTTGAAAAAGGCAGATTCATATTTGTTTGTTTGTTTGTTTTCTTGTTGTGTTGACAGAGGATCTTTACATAGATGATTTAGAAGGGATGCTGTTTGAAGGCTTGCTTTCTCTGAATACTGAGGTTGATGATGGCAGCATTGAAGAGGTAATTCCTAACTCTGATTGCTCTTTTCGACGTGATTAACAATCGCTCTTCCGATTTCCTCTCTCTCTGTAGACGAGATGGATTTTAGTTTAGTTTTCAACCATATTGGTTAAGTGAGTTAGGAATAACTTAGTACAAGGTTTCTTGGTGTCTCTTATTTAGACATTGACAAGCAAGGGAGATGAGAGAAATTAGGCAGCCAGCAAAATGGGAATTTAGAAATTGGAGTGGGAAAATAGGGAACTTGGATTTGCTGGGCATTACAGCTATAGCCCTACATCGCCATGATTCAGGGCCCTTTTGGAACACCAATTGGAGTTATAGTTGTTTTTATATAAATAAGTGAATGTTTGGAGATGTGTGTTTAATTGAAATGTATATTGAAAACAAGCTGTGATATTTAATTAGTGTAGAAACTTGAAATGTGTTGAGGGAAAAAATAGCTATATGAATCTTGTTTTGTTTCTCTTGTCGTTTTAAGCATTTAGACTCAAGAATCATCTCATTTTGACTTGAAATAAGAAAGTTATGAAGTTTTAAATTTTCAATTTTCTGAAAATAGAAAAGAGAGAAAAAGAGATGTGGATTTGAAATTGAGTTGTGAAAACAAGACTTCAAATTTTCAGCTCTTTTATTGGTGAAAACTTGTAGTAGGCCTTGCATTGTTTAGGGCCAGTTTTTGGTTTCAGGGTGGGTTTTGGTATAGCTTGTCTCTAACCGATATTTTGTTCTTTTTTTTTTTTTTAAATTTCTTTTTAAATTTTACATTAAATTGGTGTGTAAAGTTTTTTCTCACAATCTATGCAGGTAGCCGAAAAACTAATGATTATGCATGAGGAGTGTTTGGCTGGTAATTTTAAGTCCATTGAAGCTCTTCAGGAATCTAATCATCTGAGGGTCCCTGTTTCTCATGTCAGACAGGTAATTTTTAATTAAAATCCTGAGACTGCAAAGTATATGAGATTTAATAAGACATACTGACATATGAAAGAGATCATTTTTATTAGGGTATTGCTTCTTCACCTTTCTTTGATTTCCACAAGAAAATGTTACTTCTTGATCTGGACTTGATGATTATGCAATCGATCCTGATGAATCATACCCTGTTTAATGTTTTTGCCCCCCAGCTTGTGGTCGATATTTAAATTGAGATGCAATAAAAATCAATAAGCATATACACATATATCTTGCATTGTTGAAAAGCACTGGAATTTTGTGGATTTCAATCACCTTCTTTGAACAAAGGGTCTGTAGTATGGAGCTCAAAAGGTTGGGGATAACTTGATTTGATTGGTGAAATCCGCCTAATAATTGATGTCATGATCTCTAATGAACTCTTTGTATCGTAATTGAATTATATCCGTCTCAATATGCCACTTGTTGGATTTTTTGATGCAAGCAAAGGTTTCACGTTGGACACATTTTCTTGCAAACTTTATTCTCCAAACCATGGATGGTTGTTGTTGCCGTGTGCAGTTATTCAGAAAGTTGAAATGGCAGATAACTTACAGGTATCTTGTGTTTTGCTTGCCAACTGTTCTTAGGCACACGATGACGATGACGACGATGATGATGATGACGACGACGACGAGAACATGGATGAGAAACCTGATGGTTTTAGGAAAGATGGATCATCGAACATGACAGTTAGCTCGTCAAAGTCCGTGTCAAATTCGAACTCGGATGACATGCTAGTAGACAAGCCAGTGCCGGAGCCATCTGCTGAAGTGGACGATGGATGGGTGGCTGTTGGACCAAAAAAGGGTCGAGGGAAAAGGAACTAGGCTGAACCTCTATGTTTATCTGTTGTGTTTTTCCATCCTATTCTCTGTTTCTCTGTTTTGGTTTAATTCGAGTTTGTCACCGAGGTAGAGCAAAGTATATATTATCTCCAATGCGCATGTTAAAGAATTCCGTATCTATTTTTGTGAATCAAATTTTGATCATTTAGCACCCTTTAGTCCATATGTTAGTATCCTTGATTAAATACCTATGGTTAAATTTCAAGTTGTTGTCGTTTTTAATTATTATTATTATTATTATTTTGACAGTTTCGGAGCTGTTTCCAAAGGTTTCAGGTTATAATAAGCCCATAGTCGAACAGAAAATGGAAATCAAGAAGTTGAAAGGAACAGGTGAAAGTATTGTGTGCAGACTCTGGAGTGGAGGATATAGAACTGACATGGAAAGGAAGTGGTACAATAAAATCTGGAAATATTATAGGAGAGCCCTTTAGCCAAAGCCCTAGACAATTATTAAGTAGAGAAAATATTTATCAACCTTGAAATTTTAAATTCATGTCAAAATTATACAATTGGAATTTTCATAGGGTTTTAATATAAATTTTATTTTTTAATTTTATTTTTAATAGTCTTCAGTACATCCAATAATATTATTGCATAAATAATTGAAACAAAAAACAGGTTTTAACCTTAAAGAAAGTTTTAAAAATTTTAGAATAAATGACAAATTTATCAAGTAAATGACTTATTTATTTCTTGCAATTATTTACTTAGAAAACTTTCTATTCATCTAGTAAATTTGTTATTTATTTTAAATATTTTAAAACCTTATTATTTATTTCAATATTTTTCGTTAAAATACTGTTAACTATAGTATCACTTTTTTCCTCGGGAAATACATCAACATTTGTGATTGTGAGATGCAAATTGCTATATCAATGTTTTATTGCTATATATTAGTTGAAACATGTATTCCGCACATGTGAAATACTGTCTAATAATATAAAAATTAAACAGAAAATGAAGAAAAAAAATAAGAAAAAACACAGGACAACAAAACAAAAATAAAAGGAAATCAAAATCCTTATGGCTCTTTCATATAGATTAAGATTAAGATATATTAATGTGTTTATCGGTATTGACATTGCAATATTTGGTTATATTTTTCATCAAAGCATTGTGGTATGTCAATATTCCTTAGAAAAAGTTGTTTTTATCTCCTTGAACTGGTTTGGTTACCTTCGGAGAAAATGGTGACCACTAAAATGTATTAAAACCGTTGTTTGTGATTATTTAGTGTGTTTAAACCTACGCAAGTGTACGTAATCGCGCAAGTAATATAGAAAGTGAGTTGAGTATCATCTCCACAGGAATTGAATCACTAAAATGAATTGCAAAAGAAATCAAGCACAAATCAATTTGGAATAAAAATTAAACTAAGTAAAATGACAATAATCTGATGAAATAAATTGAGTATAATGAAAATGAACTAAAATGGACAGAAAGAACAAGATTCAATCAAGAGTTTGTAAATCAAAAAGAGAATTAATCTAGAATTGCCAATTTCCCCTCAATTGCAAGTTTGATCTGAATGCTGTAAGAAATGCTGCAGTAAAAACTGTCATGTTAACTGAAATTAAATTTTATCATAAAATTCTTCTGAATTAATCATGACTAAAAATTCTTTAAACCTTTTTTAACATATTCCTATGTGAATCTAGTTCTCAGAACACAAATTCATGCACTAATTTCAATGGGTTATACAAAGTAAATAGCATATTTCTATACCATTCACAAATCAATATCAACTTCAAAAAGCATATTGAACTTGCATCATCCAAGTTAGATCTAGCTCAAATTAATCTTTCCAGAGTTAATCAAAACCTAGTTTCCTATAAATTGATGACCAATCAACAATAGAAATTAAACAATCAAAGCACATGAATAAACAGGAAAGAAATTGCTCAACATTCCAACAAACATTCAAATCATCCTCCCAATTTCGTGTTCATCAACAATCCCAGCTAAAGAAATTTAGCTCATGTTTAGGATTACAAAAACAAGTTTAAGAAAATAATCCATTGTTCAACATAGAATGAAAATCAAGAAATAAACCAAGGAAAGAGTAAGCAAGGGAAAAACTCCAAGTAGCTAGATGTGTCCTTCTCGTCCTTTCCTTATTCTCCTGAGCTCACTCTCCAAAATAGGCATGAAAATGGAAGCAAATCTGCAGCTCTCACTCTCCCTGTACTCTTCCTTTTTCTTCTCTGTACTCTCCCCAATTTCCCTATTTTCTAGCTCTCCCTTCCAATATGGCTGCTTCTCTAATTGTGCTAACCCTTTAGGGCAAAAACCAAGGCTCACGTGACCTTCCAGCTAAGGTACAAAAATGGTCCCTACAAATATGAGCTGTAATCTTCTTTTTGTTCTTTCAAAATAATGCCAGCTGGTATAATTTGTAGCAAGGATCGCTGTGAGAATTGCTGCAGCATTTTCGGCTTAGTTTCTTCTACAATTCATATAAGAATTAAAATACACATCAGCCCTCATTTGATCCTATTTTTCTTCACATTTGTCATGATTTCAACCAAACACTAAATCCAAGAGAAAAAGTTCACACAAACATAAAACAAAAGAAAATATGCTAAAAATAACACAAATACTCTCTAAACCAACTATATTCAAGTCTAAAAATGCATAAGATAACTCTAATTTCTAGAGTTATCAACCGTACTCTTTACTTTAACTATTTTCGTCAAAAATACAAACTACAATTTCTGCGTACCATATTGTGTAGTTTAGGTGAGTTTTTTTGATTTCACGCGAAGTTCTTTCCCTTTTTCTTTGCATATATTTTCTCCACTTATTTAAAAAAGCACATTATTTTAAATAGTCTACAAACCCTCCTATTTATATGTTAACCGTATACTTTAATCTTTCCTTCTAATCCTACTTTATTATTTGAATACTCGCATTCTCTTCATTTCATTGACCTCCTCACTACACTTACACCAACTAATCTTCTATTGAAACCAACAATTAATCTTCAAAACTACATCCCTCTAAACCTATAAACCCCCAAAAAAGGGGAAAAAAATGAACACCAATTCCATTATCGTCCTAATTCTCTCCTCACATTTGATAATCAACTATAATCCTAAAATATTAGTTTCATGCCAAACCCTAAATAGTAGTAGTGAAATACCATTCTTCAGCAGCCAATTAGGGCCTTGGAATCTCTTGCAAGAAAGCATTGGCATCTCAGCCATGCACATGCAGCTCCTACGTAACAACAAGGTTGTCATCTACGACCGACTGACTTCAGCCCTTCCAACCTCTACCTCGACAGCGGCCGGTGCAGGTTTGACCCTTCCGATTGAATCACTCATTCCGTCCTCTACGATGTCGTCCTCAATGCTTTCCGGCCTCTCATGCTCCTCACCGACTCTTGGTGCTCCTATGGCTCCGCCCGTCCCAACGGAACCCTTCTCCAAACCGGTGGTTTCAACGACGATGACCATGTCATTCGGACTTTTAATCCTTGCTTGGATGAAGATAATTGTGATTGGATTGAGACTCCAAATTACTTGGCCCGATGAAGATGGTATGCTTCCAATCAAGTATTGCCGGATGGTCGAATAATTGTAGTCGGAGGGAGGCGACAGTTTAACTACGAATTCTACCTTAAGAACCCTGAAAACCCTTCTTTATTAGGGCTTCGTTTTTTAAGACAAACTTCGGATTTGGATGAGAATAATTTGTACCCATTTCTTCAATTGTTACCGGACGGAAACTTGTTCATCTTTGCCAACACGCAGTCCATATCATTCAATTACCATCGTAATCGCATTATTAAGGAGTTTACCATTTTTAAATTATTGAAAACTGTCAAATAGCATTTTTAATCAAAACAGCGAGTATTAAGTTTTTCATATGAAAACGAGTTTTGAAAATCTAACCTCCGGTATCATCATACAAACAAACAAAAAAAAGGTACAGACATCCAAACTAGTCCAGAGAGAGAGAGTTTAAGTTATCCATGCCTTGGAAATAATAAATGGCTGAAAGGAAAATACATATAGTCACCACTGAACCGCAGTGACCTTAGAATCACGCTTGTCTACACGACGCTACTCCTAGCACCTCCTGGGGGGTTAAAGCAATAAAACATGAGCTACGACCTCAGTAGGATATAATTAACTCATTTAAAATAATTAGACTCAAAAAGAGTTTGGTAGGGGTTATGATGAAATCAACGAGGCCAAAAATGTAAATAAATAAATAAATGCATAAATGAAATTCACTGAACATAGATATACTCACTGATCTATAGTCGAAATAAACACTACCACAATGGAAAACCACTGAAGTGGACCGATCAGTTAAAGGTAACATCTTGACACCTGACACAATCCTAAAGTTTACAAATATCATCCGCCGGTATCTAAGCGAACAGAGTTTGAAATTCTCATTTAACACACTTGAACGACACACGCCACAAGCCTTAAAGAACCTCACATGAGTCTTTCAAAATAATATATATATATATATATATACACGCTTTTGACCCAAAATATTTTATATATATATATATATATATATATATATATACTCTCCATTTAAAAGCATTTTCATAAAACCATTTTATTTTCAAAATGATTTTAAAGCACGGAATTCATAACACAAAAAAACAACCAATATTATAAAAACAAGGTTGGCGTATCCTACTTCTTTCGCAAAATAAATCTACGAATAACTTCACGCAAACTGAGACTCTTCACTCCTATCACCAAAACCTTAAAATTAAACAGTCACAACTAAATCTAATTATCTGTCATAGCACAAATCCATAATTAAACTAAATATCAAATCTAATTTGTTTGCTTCACTTGATTTTTAATTAATTTACCAAAACCTTGTAAAAAGTGTAAATTTCAAAATCTTGTTTTAAATTATTTGGCATGCAAGAAAACTTCTTGGTAAAACATCTGCAGTGTAGTACAATCATATTTTAAAATCATCAGAATTAAAATCAGAAAATCGGAGTGACGAAAACGGAGCCCGAACAGGGTCCCTACTATGTCCGATTGACTAGATAGAACCTGCCACATGACAGTTCTTTCCACGGCGGCTCCGGTTGACCGGACACCGCCATCCGATTGACCGGACGTTGCAGACCCAGAGAATTCCTGGGTTCGGACCTGCTCGAACCCCGAAGTGAAAACCATGATTTTCAAGCCAAAAAGTCACCAAATCACACAGAAAAGTTCGAGAATGAAACTTAAAGCTCTTAAACCATCATTTTGCTCGGAGCTAACTCAAAACACAGGTGAAAATAGAGATTTCAAACAAAATAAATCACAATATCTCTAATCCACATTAAAGCTATTTCTATATAACCAAAACCGGATTTTTGAAGTTTGGAAGCTCAAATTTTTTAGAAGTTCGAAGGGCCTCTTCCTCGGGTTTTTGGTCTGCAGGTTTGGTTCTTGAGTTCTTCTCCAATAAATAGAAACGAAATCAAAGAGGGAGAGTGAAAGAGAGTGAGGCCGAGAGAGATGAGAATGAGAGGGAGGAATTTCTTTTCTTTTTTTTTTTTTCCTTTTCTTGTTTGTGGTTTCATGAGAACGCAGAGATATGGAGAGAGGGGAAGATAGGAGAGCGATGGGGCGAGGAATGGAGAAGTATGGGCTTTCCTTCTTGGGAAAGTTTGCTGTGTCCGTGTGTGTATGCAAATATATGTATATATTCATATGTATGTGTGCGTGTGTGTGTGTGTGTGTGTATATATATATATATTATTCCTTTTTTTTTTTTTTTTTGTGAGGTTGGGCGGCCGAATAAGAAGTTGGGATGGGTGATTTAGAAATTCTAGGAATTCTCCGCAGCAGTGAGGCGGTGAGGAGGAAGGAGGGGCCATATTGCAAATTTAAAAAAGTTACGGGGGCAAAAATGTAAATATGCAAAAGTTGAGGGGTAAAAATATTATTTCTAAATATTTTTAAAACTTTAAATTGTGAAATTTCAACTACTGATTTAGTATTTTTAAACACATTTTAGCACACTAATTAATTTTTTTAGTTTAATTAAATACAATTAATTCTAACATGCATTACACCAATTGGGAAATCCAACTTCAAGTATTGTAATTATTTGTGATCCAATGCAAAAACTTCTAATCCAAATTAACATAACACGTTTAATGTATTAATTAGGTTTATATTGTTGTTTTTGTTTTTTTTAATCTTCAGTAACAGAAATAATACTTTCATGACAGTTTTACCATCATAGAATTCAGAATCGTGATGTGTTTAGGATATTCCATAACGGTTTTTAAACATCATGAAATGTGCATATAAAGTATCATACAATCACTCGATTAGCATTTTCAACTATGGTTTTAGAGAAAACCATCGTTAAATTTGTCACTTATTTTAATATTAATATTCTAAAAAACAATAGTCAAACATCTTATAAAGTATTTTTAAAAAAAATTTCCAGTCAAAATAATTTGCTAAAACAATTGTGTTAGTTTAGAATTTAAATTGATATAACATCCATGGATATTCTATCAATCCATTTAGAATTATGGTGATTTCATATAGCCACAAAAACTTAGAGTAACATTCATGAATATTCTATCAATCCATTTAGAATTATGGTGATTTCATATAGCCACAAAAACTTAGAGTAACATTCATGAATATTCTATCAATCCATCTAGAATAATTGATGCAAATCATAGCACAACTTCAAGGGATCCAATTCAAGTTCCAAATGGGCCGGTTATAAGAACTCGAGCAAAGAAGTTCAAAGATGTACTCAACGGGCTGATTCAAGAAGTTTGGACTAAGTAAATTCGTGGAGACCCATTGAACATGATCCACGTGTTCAACAAAGATGCATCAACATGATTCAAGTTCTAGAAGAATCCAGCCATGGCTAAGCTTAATTTTAGCAAGTTAAATTGGGATATTTAGTAATATTCTTTTGGTCTGATTATAAGGCTTGCATGTCAAGATATTTATTTTACTTTTATTTGTTTAGGCCTTTGACTTTTACTTTCCTTTTTTATTTTTTTAGGCGTGTGTAATTAGCCAACTAAGGGGGGTGATTGTTTCTTTTTTCGTTTAACCCTAATTAGTCCAAATTTTTAGCCTTCTTTAAGATAGCTATTTTTAAGAACTTTTCTTTGTAATGTTCAGTCATTAAAAGGGCGACTAGGTAATGAAAAATTCAAATGATTATTCAGAAAATTGTGAGAGTATTTTCTCTTTGATTCTTTGACGAACTATTCGAACTTATCGGAATTTTCCATGGCGTTCATCATCGACTTATCAAATGGATTTCCACCACCGTTTATGGCGTCTTCCTTATACCGAGGTTCTTGTTTCGCATTAAACAACAGGTTGAGGTTAAATATACCAAGGTTCTTGATTTTGTTGAAGCAATGGGTCGAGGTCTCCCATCCAAACCTGATCATATAACGTTTTTGGGTTCCTTTTTCATTGTCGGGTCTCGTTGTTCTTGGTGGGGTTCGCATCAATAATTGTGGTGCTAACAAAGGGACGAAACAGACCCACTTAACCGAAACTCTAATAACTAAAATTTAATAAGATCAAATCTATTAAGGGTGTGTTTGGAATTCAGGTTTCAACTCAAAATTTTCATCTCAGTTTTTGTCTTTTTATTAAAATTCAATAAAAATTATAACTAGTTTTTGAGAAATCAACTAACTCCAACTTAAAGAATTCATCTTTAATCGGTGAACCAAACGGAAGCTAAATGTCATTAATATTGAAAATAAATTAATCAGATAATGGCAAAGCATAATTTTAAAATTTTGTTAAACCAAAACAATTATTCTCATTTTTGACACCTAGCTCTAATTATTAATATGCATAGTGGAGGATGACATTACATGGCAATTAATTACATCAATGAATGCAGGTTGTTTTTTCTATAAAAAGATGCTCGTTTATATATATATATATATATATATATATATACACACACAAAATTTTATATTGCAGTTTTGGTCTCTGAATGTGACTCGGATCAAGATTAATTATAATTATTTATGATTTGATCAAAATAAATATTAATTATGGGAGTTTATACAGGGTAGATCTATTTGGTCCTCTAGCTAGCTTCACAAACCTCTGGAAGAGTAAAGGAAATTATCATGGACATTTCTATAGTCTTTCGGGAAAATACGAAAATCGCCCAATATCGAGTCGCGTACCTGGTAGCATGCTAATTGATAGTGTCTGGGATATTAGGAAGCATGTTTTCATGAATCATTGATATTTTATGGTGCATATTTATTTTTTTTAGATAATAATATGGATATCAGTTGCATGTAGTTATTAATTTTAATTGTTGAGAAAAATGCTGTGTAGTAATTATTTATTTTGTTTTGTAGAAAAATATTTATTTTAATTGTTAAACTAATTATATACAAATTTTTGACTTAAATTAATAATCTTGGATTTTTTTTTTTTTTTTTGAGTAATAAAAAGTACTTGAAACTTGACACTTCCCCCACAGGACTCCCTGGGCGTAGGAAGGGAATTTTTCCCTCCTATCACACTGAACCCTATACTTTAGTTAGATTCTTAGAGTTAATAAAGTCTAGATTCTTAGAGTTAATAAAGTCATAGTCGAGAGAAAACTAATGTCAATGGTTCCCACAAATTGGTTGATTCTAAGCATCCGTTTGGTAAGTTAGTTGAAGATGAAATTTTTAAGTTGAAATTAGTTAACTTTTCAAAAACTAGTTATAATTTTTATTGACTTTTCAGAAAAAGACAAAAACTGATATGAAAATTTTGAATTAGAACCTGAGTTCCAAACGGAGGCTAAGGCTATGTTAGATAAGAAGGAAAGAAAACAAGAGGGAAAGAAAAAATAAAAGTGAAAGAAAATAAGAGAGAGATTAAATATTTTAGTTTTTCTTTATGTTATTTGGTATCATACAAGAAGATAAAAGAAAAAAGTTATATAATTACTATTTTATTTATTTATGCATTTTCTTTTACTTCAAAAGTTATGACAAAAAAGTAATTTTAATAAGGAGGATTTATGTTTATCATCCACTTTTGGGAAGATAAAAATTGGTGGGCCTTATAACATTTTAATCCCTTCTATTTTCCTTTCCTTCCTCTTTTCCTTTTTACCAAACAACCAATAAAATCATTTTCCATTCACTTTTCTTTCATCCCACTTCTTTCCTTCCTCTTTTTCACCCTACCAAACATAACATAAGAGAAGAATGATGCGAAGATAAAAAATGGAGAAAGTCAACCGAACCAAGGATGTTTGTGATCGATAAAATATAATAGAGCCAGAAAATGCGATTGCTAAAAAAATATCTACAATTATATTGAATGTATGATTATTTTATAGGGTTATTTACCCTTCTTATACCTTTTATTTTCCTCTTGTTCGGAAAGTATATCTTGTGTTTTGAAGTATTACATTTTAATACCATTAGATTCTATTTAATATACAGATTTATATCCTTTCTTGAGAAAAAGTTAATTTAACGTAAAAATATTCAAAATACCCTTAAACAAATAAACTAAAATTAAATATTATTTTATATTTTTATGCTTTGCATTATACCGTGCATTTTGAAGTTTTGTATTCCTATATTAATAGAGTATATTGAATACAGAGCGACAATTGTTTTGATCTAAAAAATTCCGTAAATACCCTCAAAATTAAAAATTGAAAAAATAATTGAAGAAATCTAAATCAAGGATATTTTGGACGTTTTAAGGTTTAAATGAAGAGTTGACTGAAATCTAAATCATTAATTGATAATGATTAATTAATAATTGATCAATATTAATATCTATTTTTCACTAATTGACTTTGATGGTTAACGGTTATTTTGTTAAATGAAAAAGTTTGTCATTTAGAAACTGCATATTTACTTAATTTTTCCTTTTCTTTTAATTTTTTTGGAAAACTTAAAGGCTAATTTCGGGATGATTTAAAAGCTTAGGAATCCTTTTTGAATAATAAAAAATTTACGTATACGAGACAAACGTGATATTAAGCTAAAACTCATCGTCAGTACTTAATGGACTTTCTCAAATAAGTATGAAGAGGATAACGTTGTCAAAGCATGCTGTCTGTCTACTCTACTTCCTTCGAGTGATGTCGTAGAATAGATTCTCTCTCTCTCTCTCTCTGTGTCTTCAATGGCAATTGCCTCCTCTGTCTCTCACTGCCTCATCTCCAATACCCCTCAGGTTCTCTCTCTCTATATGTATATATGTATATATACATGTACACTCGTATTCTGCTTTGTTATATATAGTGAAGATTATTTGTTTGTTGACAGTTGAAGAAGGGTTTTACGGGCCATGGTTGGTCAGGACGACCCGCGTTCTCTTTCTCCGACGATTCGAAGTCAAAGAATGGAATTGGACCCATCAAGGCAACAGTTCAGACTCCTCCATTTCCACTTCTTCAGCCTCCCCAACCTCAAGAATCTCCCTCCGAGGTTTAAACTTCAAACCCCTTACAGAAACATTTGATTTTCTGGGTTTTGATTATCTTAAGTTATCAACAACAAGTAGACTTTTGTTGTTCTTGTTCGATTTCTGTTTACAAAAAGTTTGTATGCAAAGTGTTTGACAAATGGCCGAAGAGAGTTTTGTCCTAACAATAACTACATTCGGTTTATTTGTTTGTTTGTTTGTTTGTTTGTTTTTCTCTTTGAAATTATTCCTGCACTTGGAGCCAGCAGATCCTGATTTCTACAAGATAGGCTACATCCGAAGCATGAGAGCTTTCGGTGTTGAATTTAAGGAAGGCCCAGATAGATTTGGAGTCTATGCTTCCAAAGATGTCGAGCCACTTCGCCGAGCCAGGGTCAGTTTCAATATTAGATACACCTGCAAATCTATATATGTTGTTAATTTGGCAATTTCTATGTTTTGATGGTTTTTAACTGCACAGGTTATAATGGAAATCCCACTGGAATTGATGCTAACCATAAGCCAGAAGCTTCCATGGATGTTTTTTCCCGATATTATACCCGTTGGTCATCCCATCTTTGATATTATTGACTCAACCAATCCAGAGGTAATTGATTTTTCCCTTACTATTAGAAAATTAAAAGTCCATTACTTTAATTGTTTCGAATTGGCAAGATTTAATGGGGCGATTAGATGTCATAGATTTAATGGGATTATTTTATCAGTTTTGTTGTGCTCAGTTCTGTTTTTGTTTTACTTTCTTTAGAACTTCTTGTCCTCTTTCCTTTGTACTGATATCAGTATCAATAATGGAAGTTTCTAATGTACACAAAAAAAAGAATTTATAAAAAAAGATGATATGAATTTGCATTCACTGATTTGGAAAGTTCTTCGGCAGTGTGTCGCATTTAATTTATTGATGATAAACAGTGACAATATTCAAATGATTGTCAAGTGGATCTCAACTGATAGCTTGTCTTATTGAACTTTCGGAACGCCTCTTTGTGGCAGACAGATTGGGACCTAAGGTTGGCATGCCTTCTTTTGTTTGCTTTTGATCGGGAGGGTAACTTTTGGCAGTTGTATAGCGACTTCTTACCTGGTGCAGATGAGTGCACCAGTCTGCTTCCAGCTTCAGAGGTGCGTAAATGAGCTGTAACGAACCCATGATATTTAATTTTTCAATGATTTTTTACTCCCTCTTATAGCTCCATTTGTTTTAGAATAACACTAGGTATTAAAAGATGAAAAATCACTGGTTATGTCATTTGGTATTAAAGACTGTACGTCCATCTTTCAACATGATAATTTGTTTATAGAACGGACACGTCCCTTTCTTCTTGACTTTTTTTTTTGGTGGTTAAAGCTTTTCTTCTTTGACTAATACTACAGACAGCTAGAGAAAAAATACATTAAGTAACGAATTTGTGTCTCTACATTGTTAGTTTTGTAAATTTGACGTGTTTTAAACTTGTACTTAATGATTTCTTGCTGCGTGAGTAAAAGGATGCTGCAATATTCTTCTACACAAAATGTAAAGCCTATAATTGGAATTTGTTAGCTGAATCTCTTGCATTATTTGATGGTGTTTGTTGTTGCTATTGAACAAATTTCCAAAGAGATTTTATATAACCTGGCTGCTATGTGGCCGACCACTTAGAATTATCTTCTTTGACATGATCCGGAAAAAAAAGTTACAAAATTTACTTAAATCTTCATGTAAAAGGGAAAAATGCAAATATTTCTATTTTCCACTTTGGCTGGAAGGGTTTGTAAAGCTTAAAGAATATTTATCTTTTCCTGTCCTCTGTATTTTACAGGAGGAGCTTTTGGAGCTGCAGGATGTCAATCTCGCTTCAACTATTAGAGGACAGCAACGTCGAGCATTAGAATTTTGGGAAAAGAATTGGGTAACCATAATTCTTGTGTGTTTTACACTGATATTAACATACCTGCTTTTTCTTCTGTCTACTAATCGTACAACATCTACGCATGTATTTATCTGTGTTAAATGTCAACCAGCACAACAGTGTACCCCTTAAAATTAAGCGGCTTGCTCGAGATCCTGAAAGATTCATTTGGGCAGTTAGTATTGCACAATCACGTTGCATAAACATGCAAACGAGGATTGGTGCACTGGTTCAAGATGCAAATATGCTAACTCCTTATGCTGGTAAGCTCTTGTCCACTCAAATTCTCCCAAATGTTGCTATAATTGAATGCATTTAATGGAACTTTTCTCTTTGTGATCTGCTCCCTCATTCAATACTTCAAAAGTCATTGTGAATGCATACATTTGAGATGTCATGCAACTTTCCATTTGGTGTATTTTACTTGAATGCACATATTGACATGGAAATTGTGTGTTTTGGTGTACACACTTTAATGTTTTAGTAGCACCTCACAAGAAAATGTTCATCAAAATAAGAGCCATCTAGAACTCTTCTTCCATTTTCTTTCCTATTCATAAGTTCATCCTAAAGCTGCTTTGAATTGTAAGCAACCTAGGTTCACTTGCAACCTAAATTGTAAGCCCTCAAGGATGGTTGATAGAAGAGATGTGCCTTTCTACTTCATTTCGTCTTTGTCTTGTCAAATCCTAACCAGCTACCTTTTGGTTTTGCAGTATAATATATTCATCAAACAAGTGAAAATAAATTTACTTGCACCCAGATAGGAAGTGGGTATTCAGGCGTTAATGACATCGGAAGAGAAAAATGCATTTAGAACCACAGCTGGACTCATTTATAAATGTTCCCCTATTCTCTGGAGTTCTACCCCGTTTTCTCTTTCTTTTTTTTTTATTTTTTATTTTTTTATTTATTTTTTGTTAAAAGAAAAAACTAATAATTTTAAACATCAGAAGTTTAAAAAATTCCCATTTCTTGTAATACTTTATGTAGATGTAAATTTTGTTTGCAAAAGTTGTTTAAATGTCTTCTATCTGATCATGATGGAGTCGGATGGAGTGCTGGCCCTCATATGCTCGTCCTTTATCTTCTTGTTTAATGATTAAATAAATATTTTACAATAGTAGTTTCTTTTCCGCAGACATGCTAAACCATTCCTTCCAGCCAAACTGTTTTTTCCATTGGCGTTTTAAGGATCGCATGCTTGAGGTGATGATAAATGCAGGACAGAGAATTAAAAAAGGAGATGAGGTATCTTTTACATCCTATTACATTCAAGGCACTGCAAATATTGAGAGGGAGGGAGGGAGGGAGGGAGATGGATTGCTGTTCTCATCATTCAAAAACTACAGTTGGATTGCTGTTCTCATCATTCAAAAACTACAGTCAAACTTTACGTTTTTGCGGCATTGCATACCATGCTTTAGAACTATTCCCGTCTTACCATAATTAAATATATTAATTTTTTTCCTGAAGAAGCTGAACCAAAAAGTTTCAATTCTGTTTGTATACTGACATCAGAAGCCTTGTTGCAGCTAACAGAAACTGATGTAATATAACATATATGTTGTTTGTCCTGAATATGTGTCAGAGACTCATGATTCGTATCTTTGAATCCAGAATTGAAGTTTGAGAATATCGTGGGAAGCATTGAGCTTACATATAATGTAGCAAAAGAAAATAACAACATAATATAGATCAGACTTCGTGGCTTGGCAACATGAGTTACTATACTGATTTATTAATGGCTAGTTTTGAACAGAACCACTGTTCCAAGCAAGCACGGTCCTGTACTGTTTTTGCTAAGGGATAGGGTTTTGGAATTTCACATTCTAATCCATTAGTACTGTTTTTTTCTTTTTCCCCAAAAAAAATTTGGTATTGATTATACTTTCAATTCAATTATTACTACTAGCTTACTTGGTGCTGGCAAGAAATTTTGTAAAATGGTACTTCTCTAGAACTCCTAGGGTTCTATTGGTGTTTGTACCAAAGAACATGCCAACTCGGATGCTATGTCAGTTTATGAAAATAATTTGTACACTCGTAGTCCAAATAGAGGTTCCATTCTAGATTCAATCGAAATTTCGTTTAAATTTTCTTCAAGATGAAGATGAGATGCTAATTTGTTTATTGTTCTCAGATGACCGTAAATTACATGAGCGGGCTACAGAATAACATGCTCATGCAAAGATATGCATTCTCTTCACCTGTGGTAAATTTTCTTTGCTTGCTGTACTAGTTGCTTAATTTCCTTTGTGGTTTCTATTCATTTTAAATTAGCTAAAACTTTAAGTTACGCCACACTCCACACTTGCACAAAACAAGATAGATTTGATGTAATGATCATTTGTTTTTGCAACGTGAGTAATTCAACACTTTTTTCCCTTACATAAGGAATCATAGATAATTTTTTTCCCTTCCATAAGGAATCATAGATATTATTAAATAAGTTAAAAGAAGACTCAAGGCAGGAAGGGGACAAGGTTCCCTGTCTAGTCTACACAGGACTTCATGGTTTTGGAAGTTATTGGTTAGATGAAATCTGATAGTGTTGACCCGCTCGCCCAAACCTCTAGAGTAAAGTATGTAACAGCGTAATGTTGTATTGAACTAGTAAAATTGACCTCTGAGAATTGCAGAATCCATGGGATGCGATCCAATTCTCCGGGAATGCACGTATTCATTTGGATTCCTTTTTGTCGGTATTCAACATATCTGGTCTTCCTGAAGAGTTATCACAACAGTACAGTCCATTTTCATTTTCTTTTTCTTTTTTGAACACTAGATCATTGGGCAATTTGAGTATTGCTGAAAAAATCTGTATAAACTTTTGTAGCAGGTAGGCTATCTAATGATGGAGACACATTTGTTGATGGGGCGGTTATTGCAGCCTCGAGAACAGTGCCCACTTGGTCCGATGGTGATGTGCCTCCAATCCCAAGTGTGGAGAGGAGAGCGGTGAAGGAATTACAGGAAGAATGCAAGCAGATGCTTTCCGAGTTCCCTACCACCTCTAAGCAAGACCAAAAAACTCTAGGTAACGGTCCTCACAAACTGAAAAGAAACTTTGTAGATCATAATTTGTCATCTTCATGATGTGTCTTTTTTTCGGTCACACCTTGCTTCAAATGAACTTTTTTTTTTTTCCCCGAAAATGGGCTCCAGCGAAGTAGGAACCTTTTTCCTTCGAGTTAATGGATTCTTGGCTTCACATTATTCGTAAATCATAGTGGATAATCACTTACTTCTACCTCGAAAGCTGGATGTCCCAACTATAAGTTGAAGTTTCCAAATGTGACAAGTTGTGTCATTTCTGATCATATTAACATTGGGAGACTATGGTTACAGTTTTGGTTTCTCTAATCACTGACAGATTCTAATCCGGAAGCTAGTAGAACGCTTGAAGCCGCAATCAAGTACGTAAGCTATACTCGGCATTATTGATTTTAGAGCTTTTCGGGTTTTAAAAAAGTTTAAAAGTGTTCTAAAATTTCTTCGTTTGTGAGCTTTGCAGGTATAGATTGCATAGGAAGTTGTTAATTGAGAAAGTAATGCAGGCATTGGATATTTATCAGGAGAGAATATTGTTCTAATACAGTTCTCATTTACGTAGACCAAAAAAAAAAAAAAAAAAGTGATTTCCAACAAAGTTTTGAACTCGTAAATCCAAAACCAAAAAAAAAAAAAAATGAAGTGATTAAAGTAGCAAAATTCAAGCATCAAGTTTTTTTCGTACTTATTTTGGTTAAAATTATACAATAAAAAAAAGTATGGTAAATAGCTCGTTTGGTCCCTATCTTTTATACAAAGTTGCGATTTGGTACCCAACTTTATTTTTATGACTAAAAGGTCCCTAACTTTTGAACAGGGTGCAATTTAGTCCTTTTTACTAACAAGGGTTAAAAATTGGATGGAGAAAATCACGTGTATGGCACATATAAGTTGAATCATATAAATTTCTTTTTTAATTACCGTCAGACTAAATTATGTGAGATTGATGTAAATTTTTTTTAATTATCCTTAATTTGTAAATGAGTGATTAACATGACATTTTCTGTTAAATTTTAACATCTATTAACAAAAATGGCTATTTTACACTTCATAGAGTTCAGGGATTTTTTATCCATACACACACACACAAAAGGATTGAAAACCATATTGCAACTTTGTGAAAAAGTTAGGGACCAAATAAGCTATTTATGCCCAAAAAATATTTTTTTGTAAGAAGGGAAGTTTTAGCTCGTCAACGTGAAGAGCGGGGTAAAATTACATAATTTATGATTTTATTTTCATTTTTTAAGGGTTATATTGAAACCAAAAGATCAAATAAGAAGGGTACCGAATAGATTTTCACCAATTGAAGTGAAGTTTTACTTAACCAAAAAATAAAAGAAAGAAAAATTAGAAATCAAACTCTCATCTATTTAAGAATTCAGGGATGTTATAACAAAAAAGAAAAGAAAATCAGGATCAAAATTTCACCTATTTAAAAGAGGGAATTTTTTTTTTTTTTTTTTTAAGTTGTGTGTACTCTACCGTTAGGCTTGGAATTGCTCATGAAAAAAATGTTTGGACTAAGGGAAAAAATTTTGCCGACAAATTCACTTGTATTTGGCATTCTATATATTTATGTCCTATGAGATCCAAGTTGTGTCCTACATACACAAGAATGAGGAGCATCTATCCGTTAGTTTTTTTTTTTTTCATAAGTTACCAATAATCCCCACAGGAACAAGCTCCATTCTTGAAAGGGTGAAACCTCCTCACATCTCTCAAGACGATCTCCTTGTCCACTATTTTCGAGATAACCTTTGCCGCTGCGTGGCAGTCGTTACAAACCCGAAGATTCTTGGCAACTCTAATGGTAGTCCCTGGAGGGGTATTGAGGATCCCAAAAGCTATTGCCAGCTTCTCACTGTGCCCACAAAGCAAAGTTTCCTTTGCCTCCGCATCAACATCGTGAAGCACACAAGAAGTATCCGGCACATACCCTGCCTTCTTCATCCTCACCGAGAGGTTCTCGAGAAACTCGTGGAGCTTCTCACTTTGCGGGTGTGACCCATCCCCAGCTAAAAAACTTATGAACCTCCTCGCCAAATTCGATCCAACTACAACCAGGTTCTTTTCCCACTCCCATTTCCTTCATCCTTCTCCGAACATCCATCGCCTCACCCCAAAGTTTAGCAGATGAGTAGATATTAGAGAGTAAAACGTAGTGACTAGCAACATTTGGCTCGACCTGTAATAGATTCTCGGCTGCAATCTCCCCGATCTCCACATTCTGATGAACTCGACAAGCACCGAGAAGGCTACTCCAGGCACTCATTTTGTTAAAATCCGAAGGCATAGTGTTGATCAGTTGATATGCTTCTTCCACTTGCCCGGCACGACCAAGCAAATCCACAACACACCCATAATGATCCGCTATAGGTTCAACCCCATAATCCTTTTTCATCCTATAGAATAAATCAAGACATTCAGTTATCAACTTGGAGTGACTACATGCAGCAAATACCGCTATAAATATCACTTCACTAGGCCTTGCTTCCTTATTCCTCTTTCCTTCTTTCACCATATTCTCAAATAGCTCCAATGCTTCCTTCCCTCTCCTGTGCATTCCGTAAGCCATTATGAGTACATTCCAGGTGATCACGTTTCTCTTCGGCATTTGCTCAAACACGGCTCTAGATATATCCAAGCAGCCACATTTCGCATACATGTCGACTAGCGCACTTCCCACTGCAACATCCGATGCCAACAAATGCCTAATGGCATAGGCATGGATTTCTTTCCCATTAGCCAGAGCTGACAATGCAGCACAACCAGGAAGGATTGTCATGAGGGTTACCGAATTCAGCTTAAGGATGTTTCTTCCCTTTTCATGCTTGAGTTCAGCGTCAGTATCGTCAATAATTTTCTCTTTGTTCATCTCATGTAGCAAATTAACTAAGTGCTTCATTGTGGTGACCACAAATAACATATCCGGTGATTATCGTGTTCCAAGATACTATATCTCTTGCCTTCATACTCTTGAAAATAGATCTCGAGATCTCTATCTTTCCCATCCTGGAGTACGTATCCATAAGTGCATTTTACACGTACCTTTCCTTCTCCAAACCCATCTTCACTACGTAACTGTGGATGCTTTCTTTATTGGAGAACGCGTTGCTGCGCGCACAGGCGGGCATGATGCTTGCCATGGTGGTGCCGTTAGGAGAGAGCCCGGAAACTGCAAGCATTTCAAGGAAGAGGCTTAAGGCCTCCTCATCGTGCTCCTTTTTCGTATAACCAGCAATCATAGCATTCCAAAGCGCGATTTTTCGCTGCAAGATTGAATTGAAAACTCGGCGACCAGTCTCTACCTCTCTCCAATTGGAATACAAGTCAACTAAAGCGCTGCCCACGAAAGAATTCTTCATCAAATCGTCATTTCTGATGACATAAGCGTGAATTTCCTTCCCCAATTCCAACAACTCCAAGTGGGAGCAGTCCGGAAGAACACTCGCAATTGTGACTCCATCTATCCTAACTCCTTATGGATATGTACTCCATAAATCAATATTATTTATTGATTACATTTCAATTAAACTAAATAATTTAAATACTCATATATATATATATATATATATATATGTGTGTGTGTGTGTGTGTGTTATCCTCAATTAGTGGGATTCCTCAGTTACTAAGCTTACATTTGGACATCAAGTTTGAATCCAAAAATACTAATTCAGTTTTTGTATTTTTCCGAAAAGTCCACATAAAATTTAACTAGTCTTTGAAAAATCAACTAACTCCAACCTAAAAATTTCATTTTAAACCAGTGCACCAAACGCACCCTAAGTTATTAGGAAACCCATAACGATAATAAGTGTCACTTTAAATAAGGATCACATTCCCATATACAAGATAAAAATTAAGTCACTTTTCTGATACATGATATTTTACTCTCTTCCTCTTTCACGTTTTCTCAATAAGGGATTCTTGGGCTAGAGAAATTTTTGTGGTTCAAGTTTTTGGTTTTTGTAATAACCACACACCTTGAGCAATTAAGAACGTGATGATCATGGCTTGAAATGTGAAGCTCATGCTCATGGCAATGAAGTATCGTAAGTATATCTTTGACGAATCCTATCGAATTTAAAAACGGTAAATTACGCTTTCGCATGTGTGTCAGATAATTTTTCCTTCAATATGAACAAAAACTCCTAAAATAATATGCAACCATAAATTTTATAAGATACTTTTTTAAAAGTACTAAAAAGAGAAGAATCTTATAAAGAAGCTTGTTTGGAAGAAAGGAAACGTGAAAAGAGTAGAAATGTAAGAGGATTAACAAAAGAATTTTCAGAACTATGATTATTTGATAACAAGAAAACTATAAGGTAATGAAATGGTTCAAAAACTTATGGTATGTTTGAAAATATCATTGGTTTTACATTATATTCCAATACAATATAAACAACCTTAATTTTAATATCTAGTTATGTGTAGAGGTTAAAAAAAGTACTCAAATAAAAAAATAATAATAGAAAGGTCATCCTCTTCCTCTTTAGTAACATTTTCTTACATAGATTAAATGTCATCCTCTTCTCTTTTTAATATTTTCTTACATAGATTATTTTTCCTCCTTCCTACATGCCCTAAAGGTACAGCCAAAAGAATATAGGCCTTGAAAAAGAAAGGCAAAATACTATCACAAAAGTAGCATCTATATTTGGGACCAAAAGGCGTATCTATTTAGCATACGTTTTAGGCATCTGTTTGAGTTGAAAATTTTAAATTTTAATTGAATTATGATTTGGCTGATTAGAGTTAAAAATATAAAAAATTGAAATTTCTTTTCAAAAAAAATATTAATATGGATCTTGTTTCGTTTTTCTTGAAATTGTCTGCAATTAAAAAAATAATAATCTCATTTAAACTTATATATATAAATTTATAGATTTTTAAAATTTAAATTTTTAAGTTATAATTAGAACCATAGATAATGAAAGTGAGTTGATTAAAAAAAATAATAATAATAATAAAAACTGAGTTGAGTTTTTTCAATTCCAAATAATAAATCAAACATAGGCTTACATTCTTCTCTTTTTCAAAGTAATATTTTAGTACTCTCCCACTTTTTTCTTTTATTTTCTTTTCTTTTTTTCAAATTTTCAATTATGTTACCTCTAAAAAAATGAAAAAAAAAAATTCTAGAAAAATAAAATTTTACTGCCCCCTAAAATTAATGAAAGCCTTACCAACATTACTTCACCAATCCATTGACTGTTTTGGGGATTAAATTTTACAGCCTCATGACAAAATTTTTTTTTCTTTTACTGATTTTAATTTTTTTTAAAAATTCAAATGCCATTTAAGATGCCTTTTATAATATTTGTGACTTTCATGGGAGTTTAAAGTAAAGGGGTTTACTTCAATAACAAGAATGAAATTAGATATCCAATTACTAGGAGCCACTGCGTATTTGTAACTTTGACCGGTCTATAAAATTGGATTATTATGCAAATTGTGTTCACGTCACTAGTGACGAATTACATAATAATCCAATTTGGTAATGCCATGTGTCTAAATACTTCCAAATTATCCGACATTTTCTTTATCGTAATTTTGGGTTGTGAAAAATAATTCCCCACATTAATTTTGCAATACCAAACGTTAGTGTGTTTGACTGACACTTTTGACTAGCAAGTGGCATTTTCTGAAAAAGCCAAGCTAACACCAAAAACAAAAATAATAAAAAGAAGTCACAAACACGATCATTTCTCTGACAAATATCAATAGCAATTATAATAAAAAAAAATATCAATTCTTTAGTATTAAAAAATAAAAATAAAAAATCTTTCAGCTCATAGACAAGTATAGATTAAAATTTTTTCAGATTTTTGTCAATAGTGGATATTGAGAGATGTAAATGTAGGTTAAAAAGAAGAATGACACCCATAAATATGCATTAAAAATTGACTTGTCATCGATAATTTTTTTGAAAAAAAAAAATTTTAAATAACAAATGTAAAATAATAAAAACAATAAAAGCAACATCAGAAAAGGATGAAGAATTGTGCGTGCTTTTGTCACTCTTCTTTGGTTTGTCCCAAAAAGGATAAATACAGCCCTCACCGAAAGAGAATAAATACAAAATTTTGAGATAAGGGATTTCACCTTGAAAAAGCTACAAGACAGATTCTTCAACCATTATATTTTTGGACCATTAAGGATATATATTTCACTCTTTTACTCTTTGGATATTCTAAAATTTGATATTCACTAATTCCAATGTGAAAGTTCTAGTTCAGTTAATGTATGATGCGGTATTGGATATTGGGTATGTCGATTTACATGATTGTATCATTCAAGTTTACTTGAATCAAACCAATTCCGTTTTATTGGTGAACTCTTTGATTTCTTCTCTAAACAATAAAAATTGAGGAGATATAACAACAAAAATTATTTTTAATTAAAAAGGATAAATATTATCACCAACAATATTGCACTAGTACTAGTAATTTTCTAAAAAGGGTTATTTTTCTCTTTATAACTCGTTTGTGTTTATTCATAAAGTACATCATGTCTACTAAAATTTTGCATTTTTTATAAGGCACATATTGTGTTTAACATATAAATATATACTCTTTCTCAATTAACACTTAATTTTAAATTAAAAGTATTTGAAAGAAAAAACTAAAACTAATTGTAATTAACTTTTTACACCATATATTTTGTTTTTATTTAGAAATATATCGTGTGTTTGAAATTTTACTTTTTATATCGTTAGATTAGGTAAAGTGTTATCCTCACATGTAAGTCATGAGAGATATGCGAGCCCAACATTATTATCAGCCCACCCTGTTCCACTCTACTATCCCCAGACATCTATTTAACTCTCGTTAGGCAAAATAAGAAAGTATGCTTAGCGGCATGGGTGGGTTGAGGCGAGGTGGAAAGGGGCAGTGGTGATGGGAGTAGGAAGGGGTTGAGTCACGACCGGAGGATGGAGGTGAGAAATCTGAATCTTTTGTTGAGAAAATTAGATATTTTGTCATTTTTATTTTCTTTTTCTTTTCAAGGGCATTTTAAGGTCAAAATGCAATGTTCACAGAGAAAATATGTAGATTTATGTATTCCTATTAAATTTCTGGTATAAAAATGCATGACTTTAAAATGTCAAAATAAAATATACAAAAAAAAAAAAAGTGAATTATCTAAATTTTAGTTTTTCTTTTTAAGAGGTTAAAATTAAATACTAATAGAGACAAAAAATAAAAAAATAAAAATAAATAGGGGTGTTCACGAATCGGATTATAGATCTCAATCCGCAGTTCAATCCATGACATTCGAATTGGAAAAATCTCAATCCATCACCAATCCATGAAACTCCCAATCTAATCCAATCCGTAAATATCGGATTACACGAATCGGATTGAAAGATTCAATCCGTTTACTCTAAGAACTAAAATAAAAGTTTTAGATATAAAATAGTTCAATAAAATAGTAACATAATTAACTTTCAGTCTTCATACATATGCTAAATTGTAGCATAAGAATACAAATTATGGCATAATAATACGGTACGACAAACAAACATCAACTAAACTCAAAATAAAATGTTTATACTTATCAACTCAAAATAAAAGGCAGTTTTAAGCCAAATAATATAACTATTGAACTAAAAATATTTTGGAACAAATAATAGAACTATTAACTAAAATTTAGACACATATTCAAGTCAGTGAAGTCACACTTTAACATATACATATATAATATGTTTAGAGAAAAAAATATAGATATATTTATAAATATATATACATCTATATATAGTGTTTGGATTTACAGCTTACACGGATTAAGAGATCCTCGATCTGTAAACCAATCCGTAACTTGTGGATTAGGAAAATCTCAATTCGTAATTAATCTGTTAGTCTCTTAACCCAATTCAATCCGATAAATTGGTCTGGATTTACAGATTCAATGAATATCCCTAAAATATATATATATATATATATTCAATACAAGATGTTCACAACGAATTAAAAAATAATAATCCTCTAAAAAAAAATTGCTCAAGTAATGACTGCAATTGTGATAGGAGTAGGATAAACAGTAATTGCAAAAATGATTTTACGATACTACCCTCAAAAGCAATCTAGTCCTACGTTTTCATTTTCCTTTTCCTTCCTAATTCCCATTAATCAAATCAAACTCCGATAAATGGAGTAGTTTAAGCCAAAGTTCTGACCACTGACCAGAATATCAAAGAGAGTGAGCAGAGTCCGAATGGAGAAGGTGGTACCAGAAGCGAAAGTGTCGTCAATACTGATTTACCCAATAAAATCGTGTCGTGGGATTTCACTTCCTCAAGCTCCTCTTACTCCTACTGGTATTTCTTCTCTCTCTCTCTCTCTCTCTCTTTCTCTCTCTCTATATATATATATATATATGTATATATATACACATACATGTATATCACCATTTCTGTTTTTATTGATAAAATTTTTGAATTTTAATGGTGAAGGATTTCGATGGGATAGGCAATGGTTACTGGTGAACAGCAAAGGGAGGGCTTATACCCAAAGAGTTGAACCAAAGCTTGCTCTTGTTGAGGTTGAGTTGCCCAAAGATGCTTTTCTCCACCCTATTTGGGAACCAGCTACAAACTCCTTTCTCGGTAACAACTCCCTCCAACATTTCATTTTTCCTTTTTTTTTTTTTTTGTGGGGTTTTTATGTTTTTTGTTTTTAATATTTTCCAACATACTCAGAGATGAGCAAAATCTTAGCTCAAGACTTTCTTGTCTGTTTTTCTCTAAAATTTTGACAAGGTTTTTTTTTTTTTTTTTTTTTTTTTACTTGATAAAGTTTTGTTGAATTTTTTCTTTTGACTACTTGATCAAAATAAACAGAGGAATGTCGGAAATAACTCATTTTCTATTAGTTGTGGTGTTGGTGCCTCAAATATTTTTCAAATGAGTGCCTCTTAAAATCAGGATCATAATGGTTTGAATTAGTTGTTGAAAGTGCTAAAGATAAGCTATATGGTTTGGTCCTCGACACAGTGATAAAAGCACCTGGAATGGATGTGCTGAAGGTTTCTTTGAGTACACCGCGAGAAGTGGCGAACGGTGTCTCTGTCTGGGAATGGTCTGGCGCTGCACTTGATGAGGGGGATGAAGCATCAAAATGGTTTTCCAATTATCTTGGAAAACCCTCTCGCCTCGTTCGCTTTAATGCTGGTAAGGTCCATTGTGGTATCTTTCTGAATGAAGGACATTAAGGCCTTTTTTGGTTCGGAGGGAGAGAAAATTTGGAGTGAGAAGTAGATATCCTAGGTGAGAGAAATGGAATAGAGAGAAGCCCTTTTCCTCATTGTGTTTGGTATGGCTTTCCTGTGGACGATTTTGAATTCCTCTCCTGATTCGCTCCATCTTACCATACAACAATAAACTTTAAAACCGATCTACCAATCCTCCGACCCTTATCTCTCCTTCCACTTTTCCCTCCTACCAAACAAGGCCTTAATAGAAAAATGGGAACTGTTTTTTTGGATTACGACATTGACATGCATAATATACGCAAAAGTAAGCAAGGTAACACGATTATTTTGTGGTATTGCTTTGAAATTCAGCTTCAGAAACAAGGCCAGTGGATCCTCAGTATGCTGCTGGGCACAAAGTCATGTTTTCTGACCAGTTTCCATTTATGCTACTATCTCAGGTTTGTGGATATGACAAGCTTAGAACCGGAGTTTTGATAACATATTCATACACCTAAATATGTGTGTATGCATATTTCATTATTTTGCAGGGGTCAATGGATGCATTGAATAAGCTTCTGAAGGAACCCATACCAATTAACCGGTTTAGACCCAAGTAACTGCCCATCGCTTTTATTCTATTTACGATTTTGAATCGCATTTATATCTACCACTTTCTTATTGTCGAGAGTTGAAAAATTCTCTCAGGAAAATGAAACTAGTTTCTGTGGTAGACTCTTATTGTTCTGTTTTTTCTTGTAAATTGACGGATCGTGTCAGGGAACCAAAAGTATTTTCTGTTCCCTTGCTTTTATCTCATGCCATGAATCGTGATGATTGATTCACTTAAAAAAAAAATGTTGATGAAGATTTATATACATGTTACAGCATTGTGGTTAGTGGTTGCGAACCATTCTCAGAGGACGTATGGACGGAGATCAAAATAAACGAATTCACATTTGAAGGTGTCAAGCTGTGCTCCCGCTGTAAGGTGATGAGCCTCAATCGTGAGGATTAGAGCATTACAATTCACATAACTCGTATCGGAATCTTATATCTTTATATGTAAATATTTTCTTTCAATTTTTCAGAGGACAAGTTAAAAAAGAGCTTTATGAGCACATACATGTTCACCGACCGCTGAGGTTTTCACATGCTTGAGCTTGACAACTAGCCACTTATGGTGGTTCTTTTTTTTTTTTTTTTTTTGGAATTTGTTTTTCAGGTTCCTACCATCAACCAAGAGACTGGAATTGCAGGACCAGAGCCAAACACGACCCTCATGGCAATCCGGTCTGATAAAGTTTTACGTCCTACTCGGAAGCAGCAGGGTAAGGTAAGACGGAAAATGCCATGAAAAAGAAATACTGTTCCTTTTATGTTCATGCAATCTGCAAACAATTAATGTGCGAACTCCTATCGTTTTCCAGATTTACTTTGGGCAGAACATGGTTTGGAAGGACCGAGTTGCCGACGGGAAGGGAAAGATGATGAAAGTAGGAGATCCTGTTTACGTCCTTAAGAAGGTCTCCACTGCTGCTGAAGCAGCTGCTTGAATTTTATAGTATATATATATATATATATATATATATATATACATAATCGTGTCTGTATGGGTGTAAATAAAGAGAGAGCTAATCATGTACTCAGAACAATAAAACAAAGATGTTATGGAGTAAAAATGGGCATTTTATAGTCGTATGAATAAGAAGAGAAAAGGCTGTTTCTCTATTTGTTCATCAGATTGACTCTCAAAATACAAATTTTATGGTTAATTTATGTTCTATGAAGCTGTCATACATATCAAAACTAAACAAGTACCTCTCTCCAACGAGATCAACCTAATTAAACAAGCTTTTGTCCAGATTGGGATTTACTTCATTACTAATATTAATTTACTATATGGCTCACTTCCAAGTGAAGAAAATTCTTAAAAATTTAGTTATAGATTAAAGGGAGAATAGGCAAAATAGCATAATACATTACATGATTTTAATACATTACATGATTTTAATATTATAGTAGAATTCAAAATAATGTTATTAAATAACATAATTAAGACAAATAATAAAATCAAAAACTCCAAAGTACCCTGCACTCTCTCTCTCCGCTCTCTTCTCTCTTCCCTCTCTCTCCCCTCTATACGCCTCTCTCTCCCTGTCAGTTGGAAATCCAAACAATGATGGCGCCGACACCGATGCTGGGATCAGGACGGCGACATAAACCGGAATCTCACCGGCATCGCGATCTTCAACCTCGAGGTCGTGTCGGATCTCGTCAAAGAAATCGCAATTCCGGAGGAGGTCGCGACGGATCTCGCCGTGGAGATCGGAATTCGGAGGAGGTCGCGATGGAAGCTCACAAATCGGAGGATCTCGCAATGGCTAGCCGTGAAAGATAGATCCTCGTGACCAAAGGAATCGCGAGCGCGATGTGGGAATGGCATGAAATCTGACGAGATCTCGTCGTCGTCGGCCTGAAATCTCTAGCGATCCCGTTGTTCCATCTTCTCCATCTCCATGACCGAATCCTCCGGCAGCTCCATGGCCGACACCAATGGCTGGAATTAAGGGGTGGCTGGCTTGTTTGGAGACTAGGGTTAGATTTGGGTTGAATTTGGGAAGGAATTGAGACTTTTTTTTTAATATTCAAAACCGTGGAGAATAAAATGAAAATAGGAAAAAATACAACAACAATCTTTAATTAGGATAAGGATGTGGTAAAATCCTTTTTATATACCCTATCGGTAGAACTCATTTTTAAACTTTTAAGATATAATCAAACGATTAAGATGTTACTTGTGCATGATAAGTTTAATACACCTTACCTCATACTAATATAGACTAAAAAAATTAAAAAATAATATATAAAAAATAAATTTAAAAAAAATTAAAATACAAGGTGACCCAATCCCCACCTCCCCACACCCCCCCCCCCCCCCCCCCGCCGATGCCGACAATCCCCCCCTTCCTGACACCGACGAAGCCCCACCACTCCCCACGCCAGATCTACCCCCCCACAACACCAGCGACCCAGTCCCCCCCCACCCCACCTGACGATGAGCCCCTCCCTCCCTCCTTTTCAATCACGATGTCGAAAACCTCCCCCCTTCCACTGGTGAAGGAGGATTTTTTTAAAATTTTTTTAAATTTTGTAAGTTCTTAGTCAAATACTAATGTAAGGTAAAATATATGATAATTACCGTACAAAGCAACATCTCAGTCGTTTGATTATATCTAAACGGTCTAAAAATGAGTTATACCGATAGAGTACATAAAAAGGGCACTACCACACATTCTCCCCTTTAATTATTAGTATTAATTTATAGATATTTAATATTAATCTATTAGCTTCCAAATAAATACATAAAAAGGAAAATATTGATATTTATCAGTAAATGATTGTATTTACCCTATTTATTAGTTAATCTCATATTTATTTGACAAATGTAATATTTACTAGTTAAATAGAAAACAATAAATAATGATATTTAGTTGTAAATAATGGTATTTTCATTGATATTTATCAGTAAATAATTGTATTTACCTTATTTATTTATCAGTTAATCTCATATTTACTTAATAAATTCTAATTAGAAAAAAAAAATATTCAAAAATGATATTTATTTATAAATTATGATATTTACATTGATATTTATCGATAAGTAATTATATTTACCTTATTTAATTATTAATTAATCTCATATTTACTTGATAAATGTGATTTTTACTAGTTAGATAGAAAACATTAAATAATTATTTACTAAAAAATCCTAAAACTATTTTGCTTATACTTTTATTTATTTCTATGATAATATATAATTTATAATGCAAATCCAATAATTGTCTGATATTTATTTTAATAAATCTAATATATTAGTAAATATTAGTATTTATTAGTATATTCGATATTTACTTTAGTAAATACCCAGATTTTTTTTAAATATAAATACCCAGATTTACTTGAAATACTTGGATTTACTATATTTACACAATAATTATTAAAATTTTCGTAATTAATATGTACTAATATTTACTAATAAATATATGTATTTACAATAAATTCAATAATTATTTTTTTTGTAATTTTTTTTTATTGAAAATTTTAAATTTCATCATGCAAATCCATTATTTATCTGATGTTAGCATTTATTAATAAATATTAATATTTATTAGTAAATCCGACATTTACTTCTTTTTTAACTTTTTATGATAAATCTATACTTTTTTTTTTTTAATTTATTTCGATTCCTATTAGTACATTTAATATTTTTTTGCAACAAATATCACAATTCTTTAATATTTACAAAAAACTCCATGAAATTAGTCAATATAACAAAACAACCCCAAATTAGCCCCAAATCAACCTAACCCTAACCCCAGGTTAGCTCGCCACCCACCGCAAAACTCTCTTCACCGCCGTCGATGACCACTCGAAGGAGGCCAAACATAGCGACTACTTGGTCGCCGTAGCAGCCCCCGTTCCGTTGGAGATGGAAGAAGAAAACCAATGCCATCGCAGCCCCCTAAACTATCGTCATTGCCGAAGAAGATAATAGTTCCAGTGCTGAAAATTGAAGGTGACCGTGAGCCGGCCTGCAAAAAGTAAACCATAAACCCAGAATCAAAGCCAGGCGACACCTACGGTGCTGGAAATTGAGAGAGATCTAACGAGTTCGAGAGTTTGCCAGAGCTCAGTGGCCGAAGCTTGGTTGCGATCACGAATCTCATACATCGCCGTTGTCGTCGCCGAGATCCTCCACCATCGTGGCAAGATCCACCGGCGCAGCAGCATCGCCGTCACGTCGCCTAGTTCCTCTGCTCCGTCGAGTCTGTGTTGAGCGAAAAGGGGAGGAATCGAGCCTATTAGTTTGTAGAGAGAGAGAATGGAGAGAGAGAAATACAGGGAAAGAGAGTGAGGAGAGAGAAAAGGGTAAAATTTAAAATAAATAAATATATTTTAATTGAATAAAAAAATTATATTATAATTTTCATCATTTGAAAGATATGTTATAATTTTCATAAGTACCTTTCAAATATGTTATATGATATAAGTACTATAGATTAAATTTAACGGATTTTTCTAATTGATATCTTCATTTTCGTCCGTGAATTTTGATTATATCCCACTTAACCCCTTTTATAGAATATTTGTTAAAAACAGACGAAAAAAAAAAAAAAAAGAATTAGTAAAACAAAACTCGATATTGGTTGTTTGTTAAGAAGTTTTATTTGACATTATATATGGCAAAAATTCCAAGGCTATTATAGATGAAGCAATATTTCATAGATGTACTCTTATTGAAGCATTTCTAAATAAAAACCTTATAAATAATGTTTCATAGACTTTATCAGATTTCTTTTTTCAGATTTTTTCTGATAAAAGGTTTTAATAAGATACCAGACTTATTTGGGTAGATCTTATGAAATGTTTGTATAGTTTTTCCTTTCTATATATTTTTGGAGTGATTTTATTTATTTTGTTTAATTTTATTATATTTTCTTTTTATATTAATTTCATATATGATGGAGAGATAATAATAAAAATGTTAAAGGGTTGTTATTAGTGTTAAAAGAGTAGTCCACAAAATCAGGAATTTTTAGGGGGAAAAAAAATATCACCTCCTTTATTCCTAATCACCACTATTTATTATTAAAAAAAAAATCCTTCTAAAGGACGGTGTCTGTGTTTTCGCCGCCGGCTCCTCCACCTTTTCCTCGGTCGTCTTCTTCGTTTCCTTTCTTTTCTTGTTCCTACCGAAAAAATCCCCCGCCTTTGTGAAAGGCGGTCAGATTTCCCATTCAGAGGGTGGGACGCCGGCGACCTCGCCAGGGCACTCGCACAGTAGCTCAAAGCCAACGCTGAAATGCTGAAATGCTCTCAACATTCTCTTACTCAAACCCCCCCAAGGCTTTCTTCTACAATCCCATGTAAGTTTCTTCACTCCCAGTTATTCTCACTCACTAGAAAATTTTACCACAATGTTGTTGATGACGACGAAAACCCTTTATCCCCACACCTCTTTAGCCCCTCTTCTTCTCCTTCTCCCAGTTCGGGTTCTTACAAACTTGGTGATTCCACTTTTATTCCCTCATCCACAACTACGCCAACTCCGCCGACTTTCGCTCCTTTCAGAAGATTTTGGATCGGGTTAAATCCGAAAGACGGGTCTTGATTGAAAAGTGTTTCATTGTCATTTTTAGAGCTTATGGAAAAGCCCATTTGCCCATTAAAGCTGTTGAGTTGTTTCAAAGAATGGCTGATGATTTTCACTGTAGGCCAACTGTTAAGTCCTTCAATTCTGTTCTTAATGTCCTGATACAAGAATGCCAGTTTTCTTATGCTTTAGACTTCTATTATTCTAATGGTTGTATCGAAAATAATATGAACATTTCTCCCAATATGCTCACTTTCAATCTGGTTATTAAGGCAATGTGTAAGTTGGGACTGGTTGATAGAGCCATCCAGGTGTTCAGAGAAATCCCACTTAGGTATTGTGCCCCCGATGTGTTCACCTATTCGACCTTAATGGATGGCTTGTGCAAGGAAAATAGGATTGATGAGGCTGTTTCCTTGCTGGATGAGATGCAAATCGAAGGGTGTTTCCCTAGTCCGGTCACGTTTAATGTGTTGATCAGCACATTGTGCAAGAAGGGGGACATGCGACGTGCGGCAAAGCTCGTCAATAACATGTTTCTTAAGGGTTGTCTTCCGAATGAAGTGGCATACAATGCCCTTCTCCATGGACTGTGTCTGAAGGGTAAGTTGGACAAGGCAGTTAGTCTGTTAGATCGAATGGTGATGAATAAATGCATGCCAAATGATGTCACGTATGGGACGATTATCAACGGACTTGTTAAGCATGGAAGAGCTGTTGACGGTGCAAATCTTTTGGTTTCATTGGAGGAAAGAGGGTACCGTGCGAATGAGTATATTTATTCTTCTCTTATAAGTGGACTGTTTAAGGAGGGTAAATGTGAAGAGGCAATGGGATTGTGGAAGGACATGGTCCGAAAAGGACACAAACCCAATGTAGTTGTATACAGTGCGCTCGTAGATGGTCTTTGTCGAGAAGGGAAACCAGATAAAACTAAAGAATTTGTGTCGGAGATGGTGAAAAATGGGCTCAACCCGAATTCTTGCACTTATAGCTCCTTAATGAGGGGTTTCTTCAAGGCCGGTGAAAGCCATAAAGCCATTCTTCTGTGGAAAGAGATGGCCGTGAATAACTTGGAGAATGAATATTGTTATAGTGTACTAATTCACGGTTTGTGCGAGGATGGGAAACTCAGAGAGGCCTTGATGATGTGGAAACAGATGTTGGGCAAAGGATATAAACCTGATGCCGTGGCATACAGTTCAATGATTCATGGCCTTTGCACTGCTGGCTTGGTCGAGCAGGGCATCTATCTTTTCAATGAAATGCTTTTTCAGGAGCCCGAATCTCAACCCGATGTGGTCTCTTACAATATACTCCTGAATGCTTTCTGCAAGAAAGGTAGTAGCATCTCCCGTGCTGTCGATCTCTTAAATTGCATGTTGGATCAAGGTTGTGATCCTGACTTAGTTACATGTGACATTTTATTGAGAGCTCTGAGAGAAAAGCTAGATCCACCTCAAGATGTGAGGGAGTTCCTAGATGAGCTTGTGGTTCGGTTGTTGTAGTGGGAGAGGATCGCAGGTGCTTCCACAATCATAGAAGTAATGTTGCGAAAGTTTCTGTCTCCAAAAACCTCCACTTGGACAAGAGTCATCCAAAAGCTTTGCAAGCCTAGAAAGGTCAAACGAACGATTGAAATGTGTCAGAGCAGAGTCTATTGCTGACATTTGTAAGTAAGACATTCTTTTTCCTTCCCAATTATAAGACACTTTTTTTCAGTTTTATGCAATATGTTTTTAGTTCTTTATCAGGCCATGTAAATCTCTACTCTTGTTTCATTTCACTAATCAGTAAAAGGATTTTTCTTGTTAAAAGGAGAAAAAGGAAGAAAAACTTTTTTTTAGTTATTATTAAAGTAGTTTTAATTGCTTTAGTTCTTTATTGGCACAATAACGGGAAACACTGAATAACTGCTGATTTCTGTAGTGAGCCTAGTATTGCTTAATTCCTATAAATAAAAGTAAAAACTTTCTATGAAACTGAAAATTTTGCATTTTGCTGACTGGGTTGGTGCTGCACTTATGAAAAAGGTCATGTCCATTCTTTCAACCATGAATCATAAGCTTTGGTAAGCGAAACGGCTTTTACATGGACAAAGAAATTTAGTTCCTGTGGAAGTTAATACTTCTTTGCAGGGACTTCTTTCTATGAATGATTCACTTAAAATAAAAAAAATAAAAAATAAAAAAACACACTTGATGAAGTATGTACATATATGTCACAGCATTATGGTTAATGGATGCGAATAACTTTCAGAGGACACATTGATGGAGATCAGAATAAACGAATTTACATGTGAAGGTGTCAAGTTGTGCTCCTGCTGTAAGGTGAAGAGCTGCGATCATGTTATGTTTATTAAGATAAAAGAATCGGTGCATTATAATTCACATAACTTGCATCGAATTCATTGTTTTTTGTGAATTTTTTCTTCACATATGTTTGATAAATGATTTAGCATTAGCCACTTGGTAAATCAAGAATTGTGATCATAATTATTGGTTAGAGAATGCAGGAATTGAACTTGGAGATGAAGCATCAATATGACATCAACGTTCATATATAAATATAAATATAAATATATATATAGATATATATATATATATTAATCTGAATTATTGCTTCTGCATTTGGATGTTTTCATGTACACTGAATAGTTCTTTTCTTTTGTATTTCTTTTTCCTAGGACGAGGGGAAAAAAGAGCTTTGCGAGCATACCTGAATTCACCAAGAGCTGAGATTTTCACATGTTTGAGCTGGAATAGCTGGTAAAATGCCTTTGTTAGTCTGTTTTTCGGGTTCCTGCAATCATCAAAACAGACCGGCATTGCAGGATCTGAGCCAAATCATGGCAATCCAGTCAGATTAAGTTTCGTGTCCTACTCAAAAGCAGCAGGGAAAGGTGAGACTGAAAACTCCCTGACAAAAAACAAAAACAAACAAACAACCAAACAAACAGACAAACAAACTATGCCCTCTTCTTCGTGTTCATGCAATTTTCAGACTTATTTGCATCATCTTCCTATTTATGTCCTCAAGAAGGTCTCCAGTGCTGCTAAAGACCTTGTATCATGATAATTATACAATCAAAGCTTGTTTAGTTATTATCCCTTGTATCATGATAATTTATAAGGATACCCAAAAGAGAGAGAGAGAGAGAGAGAGAGAGAGAAGAAAAGAAAGCTAGTTATTTACTATGTCCAGAGTTTTGGTTGGTATTGTGTTGTGGCATGAATCTAACCTACTGTATTCGCAAGAAGAAATCCAAAAATTATAGTGGAACCAACTTTAGCCTCCCTATAATAGTGAGAGGAAAACTAAATCACTGTATGTTGATGAAAATGACTTTTTTATGCTTGTTTTTAAAGTGAAATAATATAAGCAAATTAATAAAATAGTAATCGTACAACTTTCTTATTTTCTCTCATTTCTTTCCTCCAAACAGCCAAAAATAAAACTAAAATCCTTTCCATCATTTTAAATTCTAACTTTTGTAAGTTTTCTCTGGATCATATTTTCTTCCCTTCCTACCAAATGGAGGCTAAGTGTAAAATGTTTTAGTTTTTGAATGTTTTTACAGTAGGCTTTGTAAAGAGCTATCCACCACAGTTTCTCCATTTTTTTTGCAAATTGGTGTCTTAAAGTTTTAACTCTTGATCTATGCAGATAGCCAAAAAACTAATGTTTTGGATGAAGAGTGTTTGGATGGTAATTTTAAGTCCATTGAAGCTCTTCGGGAGTCTAGTCACCGGAGGGTTCCTGTGTCTCATGTCATACAGGTAATTTGTTGTTAAACCCCTCAGTCTGCAAGGTACATGAGGTTTACTCCGACAAACTGCAGAGATCATTTGTGTTTGGAATCAACCTAATATCTAATGGCATAATCTCATATGAGTTTACAATGTTTTGTGTTTGCTAATTGCCACTTGTTCTCAGGTAAATGACAACGATGACGACGACAGCAACGACGATGATGATCATGACAAGAACATGGATGATAGACCTGATAGCATTGGGAAGGATGGCTTGTCGAAAATGAAGGTTGGCTCGTTGAAGTGTGTGTCAAATTCATATTCAAATTCAGAAGACATGCAAGTGGATTTTTGTATTTTTTTGAAAAGTCAACAGAAATTAGAACTAATTTTTAAAAAGTCAACTAACTTCAACCTAAAAATTCCATTTCAAACCCGTACACCAAACGCAAGCTAAAGCGGAGGATGTATGGGTTGTTATTGGACCGAGAAGGGGTGGGGGGGCAAAAAGTAACTAGGCAAAACTCTCTCTCTGTTTTTTTGCACTTCTTTTTTTGGTTTCACCCAGGATATGCATGAAGAGTCATTTACATTAATAATGGTGTAGAGTTGTGTTTCTTTGTGAAGGTTTTAGTCTTAATTGATTCAGTAATTATTTTTAATTTTTATTTGTCTTTCCACTTAAATTTTGAAAATGAAGATGAGGTGGTAATTAGCTCTAGTTTCAAAAGTTTAGAATGAATACAATTAGGGCATTTGTTGGGTGTAGTATATTTCATATGTACTTTTAAAGTTTATAACATGCTTTTTAAAATATCATAAATTATAATATATTTTTAAGGGTAAATCTTTGGATCCTTGAATTTACGGATAAATACTTGGATTTTATAATAAATAATATATCTACGATTTTTTTTTAACAATAGATTTATGTGCAGTCTCATGTTTGAGAGACGAGAGAGGATGAAGAATGAGGGCTTTTTTTTTTAATTTATTTATAATATGTGATTATAAATGTGATTATAGTATTTATTATTATATTTGAAATTTTTATGTTATAATTTATTTTTATTCTTTTTAAAAACGCTCTTTGACTCTGTCTCATAAAAAATAATTATTCAGCCATAAACATGTGAAGAAAAATACGAATTTTGTCCATTAGCATTTTCAACGATAGTAACTCCTTCCGAGGACCTTGTGTTTTTATTATTTACCTATTTTTACTTGTATCCGTTATCAGTTATCTATGACTATAATATAAACTAAAACTGACTTCCATTTTTTTGGTTATTTAGATTTTTATTACATTTTTTTGGGTCATTTATATTTTTATATCTTGTATTTTATTTTTATTTTAGAAAGTGTTTGTTATATTTTGAAATTTTACATTTTTGTACAATCAGATTATATTTAAAATACAAATATATACATTTTCTTGATCAGCATCTAATTTTCACCTTAAAATATCAAAAATATCCTTAAACATAAAAACAATAATTTGGATTATTTATGTTTTTATATCATATATTTTGTTTTTATTCATAAAGTATATAATGCATTTAAATTAATATACTTTATATCATAACATTATATTTAATAAATAAATCAATATTTTTTCTCGATCAACACTTTATTTTTGACCTAAAAATGATCGAAAAAAAAAAAGAAAAATAATAGAAAGACAATCTTTAATTTTCACAACAAAAAGTTTTGACTTCTCAACCCCACCATCATAACCGCCCAATATTTTCTCACCCTGCCTCCATGCACTCCTTTCGATTATTAGAGGTGAATTTTACTCCAAGCTGCAGCTAACTCTTTAACAATAATCCAGTGTAAATTTCAAACTCGTATTTTTAGATACCACCTAGCATACAATTATATATATTTATATTTTTTTTTCCCTAAATCTAAGTAATTAGTAAGAGAAACATTTAGCCAACGATAATTAGGTCAAGTGGCATGGGGCAAAGTGGGGTTGGACATTTTTTTGTAAAATTTAAACAGAAAAAATATTCTTAAGGGAAAGAAAACAAATGAAAAGCGTGGAATAGAAGATTCTTTTATATTTATTTATATATTTTTTTTTTTCATTTTTCAAAAGGTATGGTAAGATGCTGATAATATAGATAAGGTTATGATCATTATACTCCCACTAAAAAAAAAAAAAAAAGAAAAAAAAAAGGCCACCATGTATGACAACATGCATCCTTAGGTCCTACAACATGTACATTCCATATAAATCTAATACCACGTAAAAATATTATTAATTAAAAACACGTCTGTTGCCTTCTTTTTCACCCCCATATGGAAACAAATCTGACCTTTTTAACAAAGTAAGATTTCCAGCAAAAAACAATTAAGAAAAAAAAAAAAATATATATATATATATATATATAAATATAAACAAAGAAAGAAATCATTTCAAAGTCCACGTGGCAACCATGCAGAACCAAAAGGCAACCCTGGTAGTAAAGCCCACAGCAAAACCCAAAAAAACCAGATTGTGTTTTGTCTTGGTTCTGTCTGGGTCAATAAGTGGTTTTCAACTCTAAACCATTATATGTTAAAAAGGACAGCGGTCCTCAGCAGTGGTTTTGCGCTTCCTGTATGCGGTTTTAACGCGTAACAAATCTTTAATTACTAAATTATAAAACACCAAAACAGGTTGTAATTAATTACGTTATATCCATTTCATTGGATTCTGACTTTGTCCCTTGTCTCTGTGTCTGTCGAACTCTATAAATACCTCCTCTCCTCCAACTCTATTCTTCACAGTCACTGTTACTAAAACTCACATATTTCAAACACCAATACAATAATCATCAAAGGAAGTAATTAAGCAGTTTATAACTATAAGTCAGAATGTCTGCCACCAGCTGGTCAGGTCATCAAGTGCAGAGGTCTGCCCAAATTCTCTACTATTGTTTCTTTTTTTTTTTTTTTTTTTTTTTTTTTTTTTTTTTGCTTTTCTCAAATTTTGCTGACTTATAAATTTAAAAAAAAAAAGGTCTTTTATGGTTAAACAGATTAACTATATTTGATGGATCATCAATTACCGATTGATTGATATTAATACGTATTTTTAATTATCACTCACCAATTGATCGGATTGATAAATTCATATTTTAATGATAATATGGTGTTTAGATATTTTTTTAATTTTTATTTTTATTTCAGATTTTAAATGAATGAAAACATAACGGAATTGGTGAAATTGACGCTTGTGTTATGAGTTTGTGTGATTTTATTAATGTTGTTGGGAATTGTGTTTCGTGTGTAGCTGCGGTGGCTTGGGAAGCAGGGAAGCCACTGGTGATTGAGGAAGTGGAATTGGCCCCACCTCAGGCTCATGAAGTCCGCTTGAAGATCCTTTTCACTGCCCTTTGTCACACTGATGTCTATTTCTGGGAAGCCAAGGTTACCAAATATCCTTCCATTTTTTTTTTTTTTTAATTTAGATTTCTTATTCGTTGGAAGAGGAGTTCAATTAATCCGAAAATGGATTCTATTTTGCAGGGACAAACCCCGCTGTTTTCCCGCATTTTCGGCTATGAAGCTGGAGGGTAAGCGAATTTTCCATTTCATTTACTATTGAAGATGTTTCTTTCTTTAATTCCTGATAACAAAATTGACAATTACTATAATTTGTGTTGTAGAATCGTGGAGAGCGTTGGTGAGGGTGTGACCGAACTTCGGCTGGGAGACCATGTGCTCCCCGTGTTCACAGGCGAGTGCGGGGAGTGCCGCCATTGCAATCGGAGGAGAGCAACATGTGTGATCTCCTTAGGATCAATACTGACAGAGGTGCCATGATTAGTGATGGCAACACAAGGTTCTCTAAGAATGGGCAACCCATTTACCATTTTGTTGGGACCTCTACCTTCAGTGAGTACACTGTTGTTCATGCCGGATGTGTTGCCAAGATCAACCCGGCAGCCCCACTTGACAAAGTCTGCGTCCTTAGCTGCGGAATATGCACCGGTATGTCAGGTCGATTACTCATCAATGATATACAAGCCAATTCATGAATCAAAGTTGTCCTTAATATTTGTAGTACTAATATATCGGCTTACACTTGAAGGCCTTGGAGCCACTCTGAATGTTGCAAAACCGAAAAAGGGTTCATCTGTCACTATCTTTGGATTGGGTGCTGTTGGCCTTGCTGTAAGTGATTCCTCTTTTTTTTTTTTTTTTTTTTTTTTTGGTTCCTAGCTACTGTGTTGAAGAATTTGCACTGGCATATCTACCTTTACATTTTTAGGCTGCTGAAGGTGCGAGAATTGCTGGAGCTACTAGGATCATCGGTGTTGATCTGAACACGAGTCGATTCGAACAAGGTTAGTTGGATTTGTGTATGTCCATGTTAAGTACATTAATTCAGGGACCTTGGAGCTTGTGTTGATAGCTTTTGCTACTCATTCTTACTTGACAGCCAAGAAGTTCGGTGTGAATGAGTTCGTAAATCCAAAAGATCATGACGAACCTGTTCAAGAGGTTGGCTCTTATCACTTTCTCAAGATAATTGACCTGGAATATTTCTTGTTTGAAATATTACCCTGTTTACTGCAAGTAAGTGAATGTTGAACTTCAACAGGTTATCGCAGGGATGACCAGGGGAGGAGTGGATCGGAGTGTTGAATGTACAGGAAGCATCCAAGCTATGATCTCTGCATTTGAATGTGTTCATGATGTAATTACTGGTCCAACCTCTTTTGCTTCTTCAAACTATAACGAACTAATAATCTTTACTTTCAGAAACTGAATCCGGCTGTTTCTTTTTACAGGGTTGGGGTGTGGCTGTGCTAGTCGGTGTTCCAAGTAAAGATGATGCGTTCAAAACCCATCCGATGAATTTTTTGAATGAGAGGACACTCAAGGGTACCTTCTATGGCAACTACAAACCCCAGACCGATCTCCCTTCTGTCGTGGAAAAGTACATGAACAAGGCAAGTTGAACTTGAATTCTACCTAACTTTTTGTTATATGTAAAAAAATCTTTGCCTTTCATGAAAAAAGGCATGATTGTTATCGATTTTTAGCCATATTTTGATGACATACAAAGTAGGATTTCGTGGCAGAAACTGGTGTCCACTATTTTATTACTGTAGCAGAATAGATCTTGTACCTAGTGAAGGAAGGCTGAATCCAATCTCATTTTGTTTTGATCTTTTTGCAGGAATTGGAACTAGAGAAATTCATCACTCACTCAGTCCCTTTCTCGGAGATCAACAAGGCCTTTGACTACATGCTGAATGGGCAGTCTATCCGGTGCATCATCCGCATGGAAGACTAAGCTGTTGCCGAGATATGGATTACTATGTGCATGTTGTATTTGATTAGTATCTGTCCATGTTACAGTGAGAGAATAAATTGAACATGTCTGTTGTAATTATGATGATTTTTCTATCAACAAATTTGATTGGTTTGATTAATTCAGAGAATGTTTAATAAAGTGAATCCCTAGAGCTCGAAACACACCTCTTTGATTCAACGTAGAGAGTATAGATGTTGCTTTGGCCGTGGCACAGGAATGCCGAGTCAGTACGTTACTAGTCTGAGCCATGCATGAATGAACAATAACTCTCTTGTATTTTTCCATGGTACTAGCACCATCTAAAGGAAGGACCTTGTTTTGGATTCAAACGAGACAATCGTCTTTCATTACAAAGGTAAAAAACTGCAGCTTCAGAGGGGGGGGGGGGTGTGGAATTTAAGTTTGAGGGATGATTGCTTGCATTGGAAGTTACTAACAACAGGATTATTGCTCTATCATGCTTTTCTCTTGTTAAATCTTATTTGTGTTTGAGCATTGGCGGCAAACAACACCTTAAATATCACGTCTATGATTTCCAAGCCTTTCTCATTTTCCTAGCTAGATATCTCATTCCATTAACAGCTCCAACAGCCAGTAGACTAGAGACGGCCTGTCTTGCACTTGAAACCATAACTTTCCGTTTCAGAATCTTCTGCATGCATTTCACAGCTTCTTCTCTCGAGCTAATTGCAAGTTCGTGCACATTTCCACCTAATATTATAAGACAGGAAGAAGCCCTTTCATGAAATTGTAGATTCTAATTGCAACTCAATACAAGGAAAGTTAGCACACAAAGAAAGGGAGCGAACCAACCAATACAAGAATTGTTATTTCTAGTTGCAACTCGATACAGCTTTTTTTTTTTTTTTTTTTTTTTTTTGGGGTCAGAATGCAACAACAAGAATCACAGTCAACTAGTGTTTCACAAACCATTTCTTCTGTGGAACTCATTCCATTTATAGCGTAGGAAGTTGAAGTTCATAAACCATATTCATAGACAGGGATGTTTCCTACCTCCTAGCTTCATCGCAATTTGGCTTCTTATGGTTTGAGGAAGAGAAGATACAAGAGCATAAGCTGCTGATAAGCTACAGTCCTGTGTAATAAAGAATAACAAGGTCTCATAATCTTTTTCGACCGAGATATCTGAATGTTATTGCAGTAGATATTACAAGAAAAATGTTGCTAAAGGCTGAGAAAAAATAATGTAGTTTTGCAAATTATATACAATGAGTCTGATGGTGTATACAAGCAAATGGAGAATAAGGTCTAACAAAAAAAAAAAAAAAAAACAAAGCTTTTTACCAACAAAGTGATTGGCAAAAGGTGAATTTAGCTTTCCAAATTACAGAATAAGCCATCCAAGGAACGTTGTGTTATCGTCACATCAGATAAAGAGAATTCACAGTTTGTATCTTATCTGATGTACCAAGAAATTTGAAGATCAAAACTGACCTGTGATAGTATGTTTCCTTGGTGATTTGAAGATGATGAAGATCGCAACAACTCTTTAGCCTCGTACTCCTCAAGAAATGGTTTATACATGGAGTGGAATGAATCAAACTGTCCCCTTACAATCTTCTTCACCTGAGAGTTATTTTGTTCAACTAAAAAATCTTAGCAACGACATAAGAACTTATAATGCCCTTGTAACCACATTCAGTAAACAATCACTTGTAAGGAAATTGGAAATCTTTCAAGGAAAGTATGCAATGAAGTAGTCATGAAATTGGAATCCAAAAAACCATCTTTTGATTGCAAGAAAAATTGATTGTTTAGCAGAAATATCATATTTAATAATTTTTCCAATTAGCTTTTAAAAAAAATTAAAAAAATTAAAATAAAAATAAGTAAAAAAAAAACCACACACACACACATTTGAAGAATTAAAAAAAAAAAAAAAAATTTACCTTTCTGCAACAGATCCCCAACTTGTAAGGTTTAAGCAAACTATGAATAAAAATGAGAGTTACCTTGTCTCTATCCTCAGCAAAAAGCATGCGTAAGTCACCCGTATACGAAAGGCTGCATATTTTAGCATAAAGATCTTCCTGCACTAAGGTAGAACAAGATTCATTATACAAAAGAAAAAGAAAATTCCTGTAGTTCTAAAATAATGGAGCATAGACAATGAAGATAACCTCAGAGAACTTCATTGGCAGAAGAAGTAGAGAAGCAGAAACTGCAGCCCTCAGATTAACTGAGTTGACATCCTCAAGGTTCAAAGTGTCCACCAATATGTGAACCTGACAACACGAGAATCAAAACATGCATGGAGTTAACTTGGACATAATGATGTCAGATGAACATAGCAAGAATGTACAAAGGATTTTTAAAACTCAAGCCGTCAAATCTTCTACTTACAAGGATTTGGGAACATATCGTTCAACATGATTGACAAAGCCTTTTTTTTTTTTTTGAACGTGCTTCAAGTAAATGTTGAAACAAATTAGATTGACATGAATGGAACTAAAATTAAGAAAATTAAAGTCCATTTCATTTATTTATTTGTTATGTTTATTTTTTCTTCCTTCTAGACTCCATAAAACGCAATTTTCTATCCAAAGTCTTAGAAGTTGAATTAATCAAATTAAGTTTTTCTCGTTCTATCTCACAAGATCCATTCACTCGAAACTGATTCGCTTCCTTTTCTACTTTTCATAAGCGGGCCCGGGCGTTTTCCAGCTTATGTAGCAGCTACTAAAACAAAGGCAGGAAGAGGGAAGACAAAGTCAATAAAGACTCACCGGCTTCTGTAATCGACCGCTCAAGTAGAACCTTTCCCAGTCGAGTATGTCATTTATTAAGTCATGCAAGCGAACAACTCCATACTTGAACATCTGCCAAGAGTTTTTCTTGGGATTATAAAAAGAGATGAAATTATGAAACAATGTAAAAACAAAATATCAGTGCCTTGATATCAACTTTATCTAAGGGAACAAAACTCACAGCCTTGCAAGTTCCCAGTGCCAAGGGAAGTTTTGAGAGGGTCATGTGTCCCCATTGAGATTTTAGAATTTAACTTTTGTACCTAATGTTCTGCCCCCCATTAAATAAGAAAAGTTACAAATGTGCCCCGCCCAAAGTCATTTGTTCCCCTATTGAAAGCAACACTAAATCTAGAGACATTAAAGCTGAAGCATGAGTACCTTGTCACGGGAGAAGGGTACACAACAAGCACCGGAAAAAAAATATATATATATATGGAAAACAATTTTATTTGTTCCCCTACTAAAAGCAACACTGAATCTTGAGTCATTAGAGCTGAAGGGTGAGTACCTTGTCACTCCAATTCACATAAGGGTTGAAGTGCACTCCCACACCAATTCGATCAGCAACTCCAGTAATCTAACACGCAAAGGAGAAATATCAGTCCGAGTCACTTAAAATATGCATAACGGTGAGGAAGAGAGAGAGAGAGAGAGAGCAGTACGAGCTGTGGCCCAAAACGGCGCATCAATGATGAAGCATAGTGATCTCGGTTCAATTGTTGATTCTTGGTTGTCCCCGTTGAAAAAAAGGAGGATAAAATCAGTAAGAAATTCTTTGCTAAGGAAGTACATAAGGAGTTATGAATTCCAACTTGAAGCTAATTACCTGAGCATGCCATTCCAGGGGCTTCGAAACACCAAGAATAAAGTCTATCGCTTTAGACTGCCACGCCCAAATCCACAGATTCACAGAAAAAGTTACTACATTTACAAACAACAAAAAACTACACTAGAAAACCTTTTTTTTTTTTTTTAACAAACCTTGTCATGGTTGTTGGGATGAAGAGCTGAGCCGTAGAGAAAGCAGAAGTCAACTGGTGGCAAAACTTGAAGAAGACCTTTAACGTCAGCTTTAATACCATGTGATCCCATGACGATAATTCCAGTAACTAAATAGAAAAAAATATATAAACAACTGTAAGATGTGTTTTCTTTATATTATATTGTTCATTAATCTGTTAATGAAGTTTAAACTCGATAGAAAGATATTTTGTCGAACTTTTGATGTGCAAAACAAACATGAACATGTATGTGTAGTATACGCGTATATATTTGGAAGAAGACAATTCATCAAACAGTTGGAGTGCAAGTCAAACGTTTCTGATTGTAAAAACAATGGAATAAGTGAATTCAACCAATTACTTGAACAAAGTAATAAACAAAATGCAAAATGTGGAACTTTGCATGAGTTAAATAGTAGATATGAAAATCATATAGAAAGGCAAAGACTTTAGCATCTATTTCAAAGAAAGAGTTGGTTTTTACCAAGTTACCTGAGAAGTTAACAAGGTGCAAGATCTTTGTGGATTGTTTATTTTTCAGCTTGTGACTTGGTTTTGATTACTCCAGTCCACTCCAACAAATATATAATTTTTTTAACAAAATAATAACAATAAGGATCTAGGTGAAAGTGACTCTGAAATCTGAATGACCTACTCTTCCCCTTACCCAAACTCTCAATGACATTAAGGTTTTTTTTTTTTTTTATATACTTTTATTTTATTAAGAAAAGCGGATGAATTTTATCCTCTTGTAGTGTGTGTGTGTTTTTTTTTTTTTTTTTTTTTTGAATTTTGAATTTTGAATTTTGGGTAAATAACCTTTTGTAAGAAGTATTTTAATAGATGAATAAAGTTTGGGATTTATAGTCAAATAATCTTCTTTAAGAAGTTTTTTAATAAATGATTGAAATTTTTAAAAATAATTTAAAATATTATTTTTTTTTTCTAAAATATTTAATTAATTTTTTTAAATGGTCAATCAGTGATTAATTTAGTCAATTACTAATTAATCATAATAAAAATCACTAAATTTTATACTCAATCACTGATTAATCATAAGTCAATCACCAATTTTCATAGTCAATCACTGATTGACCAAATCTGAAAAATGAAAAATAGACATTTTCCTAAATAGAAAAAGTTAAGCCATCTATTAGATTAGGTGATTAAAAAATGTCACTCAGCTTCATTTTCCCCCAACTTTTGAAAAATTAAGAAAATTTCAGTTTTTAATAAAATATCAATTAGTCAATCATTGATTGATCATGATTAATTAATAATTAACTGATGTTAATATATATTTTTTACCGATTAACTATGATCAATCACTGATTAACTATAATCAACTATTGATTAATGATCATTTTTCTAAATAAAAAAACTCGATCAGTTACTTAAATGAATATTTAAAAACTGCTTATTTATCTCATTTTTCTTCTTCTTCTTCTTTTTTTTTTTTTTTACCTTTTTTCGAAATTTAGACAAAAGATTAAACTATGAAGTGGATGTTGTACTCTAGTATATACATTTTGTTAATCTATTATTCCTTCGACCTTAAAATATATATATATATATTTATATATATTTTCCTTCGAAGATGCCTTAAAATTTGATTACCCAAACTGTGGAAAGGTCTGCTCTCTCCTCACTAGTAATACAAAAGGATGAAAATGTTCACTGGATCGTCAACATTATATTTATAATAACTAATGAATACGTAATATCATGCTGAATTTACAATCAATGTTTAATTATTGTTATTTACCATCGGATTATGCGATACAACTCTTATATTTAATTAAAAAATATTATTTTTGTTATAAAACTAGTTCAGATTATATAACATTGATTATTTTTACATCTTGTAAAATATCAGTGAAAATTTATGTTTTCTAATATCTATTTTTTCACCAGATATCCGTCGACATAAATATTTTCGTCGACATTATTTATAAATCAAAACCTCTGACAACTCCATCTATGTTGACATTTTCATCCTTGGTAATATTTGACAATTCCCAAATGACATCTTGTGTGTGTGTGTGTGTGTGTGTGTGTTTCATGGAAGAAAACAATTGGATAACAATTACAGAAGAACAATTCCAATATTCTGTTATAGAATAACAGTTAGATACTACCCAAAAAAAAAAAAAAAACAATGATATGACAGCTTTTGCATTAAATCAAAAATCAAACAGGCTTTCATTTTCTCATTGATCAAACTTCTGTAAAATGTTGGATCTCCTCTTTGCATACTGAAGGGAAAAACTAGAAAAACTTGATGTATAACAACAATATCATTTCGGATTCTTTGCTTAATTTAATTAGCAGGTTGACTTGTCAGAAGTAAGCCATTCTTTGACAGCCACCAAGTCAGGAAGCACAGTAGCGCCTGACTTCCTCCACTCCTCTGCGTCCGCCGTCTTGAACCGATCCAACAACAACGCATGCATCCCCACACTCTTGGCCGGCAAGTAATCTTTGCGCATGCTGTCCCCAATATGTAAGACCTTTTCTGGTGCGACATTTCCAGCCCTCTCAAGTGCAATCTCGTATATCCTCGGATTCGGTTTCTCTACGCCTTCGAGACCAGAAAACACGCCAAAGTTCCATTCCGATCCCTGCATATGCCTTGCACAGGTACTAAGCATCATGGAAGAAACCATATAGACAAAAGGGGTTCAGGAAAATAATGAAATTCACTTTTTAAATCGCGAAATAATTCCATCGCAAAGAGTCTCAAAACAGACATCATGTATCTCAATGCTCAGAAGAATACAGATTTGTCTTGCTTCTTATTAGTATCTCCATTTCTTTTAATTTTTTAAACTGTTAAGAAGGTCGTACCATAACCACATCCATATCTCATGCTATTCTACTTGCGAATGAAGAAAAAAAAAAAAACCATCAAAACCGGAATTATGGAGATCAATTTGTTACCTGATTCAGACCCAATGACGGGAGAATTACGTCTTGATACCGATATTCTGCATTGCTAATAATCCCTACCTGAAGACCCTCCTCACGCACCCATCTTAAAAATGGTTGGGAGTCCGGAAAGATGGTATAAGGAGCAGAGGAACCAAACGAAGCGTATATGCGTCTGAACACTTTTTCAAATGTCTCCTCATCATAGTCATAACCAGCCTATCACCAAAACAAGGACCACTGATACTTTTGCGAGTCATTTACTTACAGTCCTTTCCCGTATTTGACTTTTAAGATAAGACAATATGTAAATACCAAATATGAGAATCACCATGATGTGAATGAAAAGACTAGTTTCTTACCCTGATAAAAGAGTCTCTTACACACATTTTCCACCACACGATGTTGGGCATTTTCGCAGCATAGCCGAAACAAGGATACTTTTGGGCCATGTCCTTGTATGCTAGTTTGAAGCCCTCATGCACCCGTTTGTAGTCAGGGCAAGGCAACCCGACTGCTTTTGCTGCCATGCAATAGTAGTCACCGAGCTCCCCCTTGTAAGCCATCAGTGTTCCGGTAACATCCACTGTAATACATCGCAATGTTGACAAGATCGACATTGTAGATGCACGATGGTTCTTAATGGACTGGGAAGATTAGTTTGTTATCTGCATTTTCACAATGGAAGTTTAGCTTATTTCATTAATTTTTTTTCTGTTACTTTTAAGTCATAAAACAAATAAATGAAGTAAGTCTCTAGCAAACTATAAATTAGAGTTGTTTAAATTAAGTACTTCAGTGATACCTAACGGAAAAAATAGTTACCAGAGTTGTTAACAAGTTACTGCTATTGACAAAACTTTCAAAAACTTCATAAGTTACTCTCTTTCCCTCTTGTTTCGGAAAATATACTTCTTCTTTATAAATACCAAGTCCTAAGATTCTAGTTTCAAAAAGGAAACCTTATCTGCTCCGATCAAGAAAAACCAAAATGTCAACAATACCCTTATAGCTTCTAATGGTGGTGCAGATTTCTTCTTCTTATATATATTTTTTTAAACCACATTGGTCATATTCTAAGTTCCTAACACAAGACCTTCGCTACAAACATGTGATAATAACAAAAACCTCCCTTGTGTTCAATAGAAAATGTAAATAATCATTTTTTTTTAACGTATGACTTATAAGGATCTTGGAATAATGCATCACAGTGTTAGGAAATATATTAGCGTAAGAATTTCAAATACTTTATGTATGTGTATATGTATATATATATATATATGTATATGTAAACAAGTTTTATTGATACTGAAAAGAATACAAAAGAAGAGAAGACAAGGAATCCTCTAGAGAAACAAGAACAAAAACTAAACAAGTTAACATCAATTCGTTAAAAACAAAAAAACAAAAAAAGAACAAACAAAACATAGTGAAAATCAGTAACCCAAAACATGTTTCCAAAAAATTAATATAAAAACTTTCTCATGTTCTTTACATTCCAGATCATCAGAGATATTCATATAACATGTTTTTCATCAATCCACTATTCCGCTTCAGGTCCTGCTTTTCCAACAACCATCTAAAAAAAAAAACCCACCAAAATCAGATTCAAATCTAGTAAAAAAAATAAAATAAAATAGGCAGATCATCTAAAGAAAAAAAGTCAATGAAGATAAATTCAGGAAGTGAAAATTGCAGGTTAGAAGTTTGGCTACCACTTAATAATGCCAAAAATGCAGTTGAGTTTAGAAATAATCAAAACATACTAGCTTATTAAGGCTAAAATGACAAAAAAAAAAAAAAAAAAAAAAAAAAAAAAGCCTAAGAAAACGAGAGAAAAAAAAAAGTTTGGGAATTATTAAGCAAAATATAAGTGATTTAGAAGAATACCCACTAACCCAGATGGTGAAAAGGATTGAATTTCGAATTTCCTTGGGAGATATTGCCAGGTCTTGGGAAGAATATTTGTTTTATTTTGAAGCTTCAACTTCATACCTCTCGATTTCGTAGGCTCTCAACTTCCACATACAAGCGAGAGAGACAGAGACACTCCTTTCAGAAAGAAAAGAATAGATAAAAGTAATAATAAAATAAAATAAAAAATAAGCACTTCTCCATAAATTACAAAAATCAAAACCACGGCAAGTTATTTATATTTTAGTCCCTATTGTTTTGAGTTCTCCAGAGAGACCTGGGAAGATTTGAAAGCTTTAAAAACTGAAATTAGTAAAGTTACTTTTTTTATTTAAATACTGAAACAATAAAAACCGGTTATTCTCGACCGTTTTAAATAAATTTTATTAATAAAAATTGTTGAAAGTTTGTTTAATAAATAAAAAAGATGATTGAGTTATTTTACTAATTTACTCTACCTGATTTGTTCTGTTCTTAAATTTATTTTTTATTTCTTCATTTTTCCTACATGAGATAACAGCAATGAGGAAGAAAATAAACAAGAAGTCTAACAGTTTTCTTTTTAAAATAGGAATGAGATTATTCAAATTTTACATCTTGTGATTAAAGTAGGTGTGTGATAATCACCGGTTAATATACACTTAGGCCTTGTTTGGTATTATGGTTTGAACCATAATTTTCAAACTAAATTTTGTCTTTTTCTCAAAAAATTTTTATCTTTTTCTCAAAAAGTTTTTTGTCTTTTCTAAAAAGTCAACAAAATTTACTATTTAAACTTAAAAAACATAACTCAAACACAAACACCAAACGGACCCTTAACATCTACAATAAAAGTCTAACATGAAGTAACGTAAGTCTTGCATCATAAAAAATCATTGTGGCCCCCACAATAAATTTTCTTTTAAAACAGTTGCTGCAAAATTAATAAATTTGTGGCATTGTACTCCTTTTAAAATTAATTTTAAAGATTTAAGCAACTGCGAGAATATGAAGGGATTATATTCCTTAAAAAAAAAATTGAAGGGATCATATTGCTACCTTGAAAATTAAAAATTAAATAAACAAATAAAACAAGTCTTTTTTTTCCAATTTAATAGACATGTTTGATGTAATGGCTAAGTTTAACAGAAGTTTATTTAATTCTACAGCATATAATTCATTTTATTTAGGACCATCAATTAGTGGTCTAACAACTAGACTTAAGTACGTGACTTTCTTATTAAAAAAAAGTGGAAAAAATATAGAATATCTTATCTTAATTGGACTAGTTTAAAGGTTGTTGATGAATTGCGTTGAAGACTAGAAGCATGAAAAAGAAAAACTACTAGGTATATATATATAGAAAATGTCTCTCGTCTGGTGACTGTTTCATCCGGTGGTACAATTCATACAAGAGACCGACACAACTCGAGGGAAAGAGCGATATAACCCACGGGAGAGAGAGAGAAATAGAGAGAAAAAGAGGAAGCTTTCCAGTCCGGCACTCCGATAATGCCGGATAGGAAAGCTCTCCATATATATAGTTATATATATTTATATATATTCATCATTTGACAAATAGTATCAAATGATAAAGAGTAATACATTTTTCCAATCAAATGGTCCTCTCTTCATACTAAAAACTATTGATGTTTTGGATAGAGAGAGATATAACCAATGAAATGCAAGAACCACGCAGTTGATAATGTTTGTAATAACAACCAGATGGTTTGGTAACCAAAATTTTAATTGCTAAGAAAACCAAAATTTCGCCCCAAGGTAAATACTATTATAGTACTTTTATGAAGTTTTGCTACTAGTTTGGGCTCATAATTTAGAAATTTCAAAAATATGAGGGTAGCAATGTAAAATAAGAAAAGGAAAAGTAAAAAGAGAAAAGAAACTGTGGATGGTTTAGCCGGCAGTATTAAAAATGTTTATAACATGCCTCGAGAAACCAGAAAACAGCCTGAGGTTTTGTTTTTGGATTGTTTTGGAGTGAAAACCCACAAAGGCCCCCTATTTCCAAAACCATTGGCTCACCTCCCCTCTTACACCCGGACCCAAATCCTTTGTCCAAAATGCCTGTCCACAATGTCTGTCCAGCCACTAAAATTTGGACACGTCACTCTATAGAAAACGGACGTTTGGTTGCACACCAAAAGCCAAAAGTTTTTTTTTTTTTTTTTTTAAAGAATATCTTCACCAAGTAAAAATGAAATAAAATGAATAATTGATCTATAACCCTTGAACTTTTTAAAAGGCGACGATTTGGTTTATATTTAATTTTTTTGATCAATAAAACCCTGAACTCTTAAAATGTTGGCTATTATGGTTATTTTCGTCTATATCCGTTAAATTTTTAACAAAATGAGTCAAGTAAACCATCACATGAGCTCAATTAATCTTAAAAAGATTAAAATACCCTTATTCATATCAATAATATTTAAAGAGAGAGAGAGAGAGAGAGTTGAACTCAAATTCAGCCGCCCCCCCTCTTGCCTTCCCTTCCGTCCTCTCCCACCCCCATAGATCCGACGCCTGCCTTCACCGTCACCGAATTCCCCCCCCCCCCCCCCACACTGACATCTATGCCGTCGTTGAGCTCGGCCCCTCTCTCACACCGAGCTCTCAACCCCCCTCCCCCAACAAATCTAAACTCAAAACCCAATGCCAAACACGATCCCCCCTCCCCCGTCGTTGCTGCCGGCCCATGGAGTTCCAATCTGGGTCGCCCCCCTCCAAGAGTTCCAATCTGGGTTAAGTCCCCCCAAAAAAAAACCCCACATTTCCAATTTGGGCTCACCACACACCCCCCTCCCCCCCCGGCCGCAACACCTGTTGGTGTCATCGATCTAGGTTTTGAGAGAGAAAGAGAGGGAAGAGGAATTTTAGTTTTTTATGATTTTTTTTAATTTTATTAAATTAATTATTGTTAGATTATTAAAAAATACCCTCGTAAATTAGATTACATACATTGTTCATGACTCATTCTGTTAGAAATTTAACGGATTTAGACGGAAATCACCATAATGGCCAACATTTTAAGAGTTTAGGATCTTCTCGGTCCAAAAAAAAATAAAACAGAGACTAAACCGTCACCTTTTAAAGAGTTCAAGGATTATTTAGGTCAATTATCTTGCCGGTGCTATAGAAGCTAATTGTCGCAACATCGTCTACGATTGGAGGGTGACAGTAAGAGTTTCATAGTTCCTCTCAACAACAAATATTTTGATAAAGTTTTTAAATTTCATTTAGGAGCAACCGGATCGTTTGATAAGTTTTTTCACATCTGGTTTTTAGCGGTTATTGGAGAAGACAGTTGTCGCCCGCCGTCAATGGCTGCGAGAGAGAGGATTCTTCATTGCTCTTATGAACTACCAAACCTTTGGTAAATCTTTCAAATCCGGTCTTGGACCAATAGAATCCATCCGTTAACATTTTTAGAATTTTTTTTTCGCCCGTATGGTGAAGCTGATTTTGCAACCATTGTCGGTGGCTGCAAGATGGACGAAGTGTCAACACCATTGCTAATTTGCCATGAACAATTCAGATCTGTACAAATGATGAGAAAATGAATTTACAACCAAAAAAAAAAAAAAAAAAAAAAAAGAGAGAGAGAGAGAGAGAAGGAGTTGTCCCACAGTGATGTAAGGGAGAGAAACCTCATTGACGGAAGGCATACAAAAAAGTAACGGCGTAGAGCTATCTATTAATGAGCACTGACGTGTCTAAATTTTAGTGGATGGACAGGCATTTGGACAAGCATTTTGGACAGAGGATTTCGTTTCGGAATGACCAATGCGTCCACGAACAAGCTACAATATGCCACGTGTTTAATTTTTGTAATGGATGGGACCAATTTTTTTCTTTTTTCTTTTCCTTTTTTATAACGTGGGCAAAAATGTCTTCTGACCCGAGCATGATATATGGGTCGTTTTGGGTGATGATATTAGTTGGGGGGTTGAGTTTTTCATTTAGAAAAGAGTTAGAAGTTTAAAAAATGTGTGTTTTGTTGAAAATAAATTATTTAGAATTAAAAAGTATAATTTGAAATATGTTTAAAAATAATAATAATTTGGATCTTATTTTATTTTAATAAAAAAATATTCTTATTTTTATTTGAAATAAGAAAATTATATATTTTTAATTTTTAAATTTTTTTAAAAATAAAAAATATAAATTTGAAAATATAAATAATAAAATTTGTTACTTTTAGAGGGCAAAAAAGAAAGAGAGAAAATTTTTTAAAAATTCCATCTAGAGTTATTATCCCAAATGGACCTATAATCATGATCTACGTGACATTATACATAAAGTGGGTCTCAAAACTTTTTTATGCTTTTTTTTTTTAAGTTGCTAGGTGTTTCACACATAAGGAATGAAAAATCAACATATTTTAAATTTTTTGTATCTTGAAAGCATCGATATGAAAAAAAGACAAGAAGTAATGTCTTTTTTTTTCCCCCCTTCAGAACATCAATAATTTCAATAGAAATATTAGTAAATATCAAGTTTTATACAAAATTACTTATTTTTGTGAAAAATGTGGTGTTAAATGAAAATTTTTCTACGAAAATATCTTAGAGAAATTTTGTCATAAATTTTTGATAAAGCAAATGACATGTAAATAATTGTTGTTATCTTTAATCACTCCTCATCTTCTTAATTATTCAAGGCATAATTGTAAAATGAACTAAATTATACTAAATTGTATATATTTTTCTTTCTCTTCTACCAATCAACATCAAAGAAATTTCCTTAAGTGTTTTTTTCCCCCTAATCTTAGTATACCACTCTTACTTTTCTTCTATTTTTTATCCCTCCTATCAAATATAACATAAAACTTGTCTAGACATAACAGTTATCGTAACTACTTATCATCTTGGTTATTTTTTTTTTTAACTTAATTAACATCATAATGAACATTCCACTTAAAAACAATTAAAAAACTGCTCGCTAGCTGAAAAATTAAGTTTATCTTTCTCATTAATTATCATATAATTGTTTCATAATAAATAATTGAAATAAATGGTACATTTTTAAATTACTTGATGAAAATAACAGTAAATAATAAATTTACTACATAAATAATCTATTTAGCTTCCATTTGGAACACTGATTTGAAATGTAACTTTTAAATTGAAGTTGGTTGAGTTTTCAAAAATAAGTTATAATTTTTGTTCACTTTTCATAAAAAGACAAAATTTGAAATGAAAAACTTAGGTTTGAGCCTGAGAGGTAAACGGAAGCTTAATCTACTATTTATTAAAAATAAATTTTCTACATATCTAATTAATTATTTATTTATTTAATAAATCTGTTGTTTATTATTATTTATTTTAAATATTTTAATTTTTCCTATAAAAAAATAATAGGTTGATATCATACTGTTTTTTTTTTTTGAAAGGTAAATCTTAACTATTTTATTAAAAAAGAAATCTTACCGTTCCATATTTACTTTTTTTTTTTTTTTTTTTTTTGCTCTGAGTTTCCATTTAGTTTATTTAATTTCACAAAAAGTTATTTTTACTACAAGTTCTTTTTTATTTTTATGGGGAATATTTACTACAATTTCTCATGAAAAAATTAAGGAAATAGTCATGAATTTAGCACCTCTTTATAATTTTTCCCTTTATAAAAGTAAAGTTAATAATTTTATCATTTCATAACATTTAATTAAATAATTAAATTAAAAATAGTATATAGACAAAAATACCTTTATTTATTTATTTTCTTCTCTTTTTTATTTATTGGAATAATTTTCATATATCTCCAACTCCGTTCGTCGGCCGGTCTCCGGTCTCCGGTCTCCGGTTGCCGGCACGTCACTAGTCACTGATCTTCGGTCATCGATCGTTAGCCGCCGGCAAGTCATTGGTTGCCGCCCGGTCATCGATAGAATGCAAAATGAATTCTGATAAAATGCAAAACGAATTCCGATTGGCAAAATGAATTCTATCATAATCCAAAACGGTATTGAATTGTATCAGAATTCAAGAAGGCAAAACGAATTCTGATAAATGTAAAACAGATTATGATAGAATACAAAACGGATTCTATCAGAATGCAAAATGGATTTTATCATAATGCAACATGGATTCTACCAGAATCCAAGAAGGCAAAATGAATTTTGATAAATGTAAAACAGATTATGAGAGAATGTAAAACTTATGTACATAAAATAGTATTTTGAAGTTTCTGTTTTGAAAATCCATATAAATTTCTTTTATTTTTCACTTTGCTTGCTTGAATGCACACACTCACTCACACATATACATATGCATATATGTATATAATTACATATAAAGTCGGAGAGATTTAAAGAGAAAGAGGACCCTAGTTTTTTAAGCATTTCATTGGGATCATTGGTCACAATCCAATCAAGACACTAACCAGATGCAGACCATCTCTTTGATACAGAACCAAGTGTAACAATAAGCACAATGAATTTAATAATTTTAGTGTTGTGAAGTTTGGAAAAGTACTTGAACATTTCGATAGAATCCATTGGAAGGATGTGTTATTTTCTTATGAATGATTTGCTAGTTTTCGGTGGTTTGTTTGCTGAGAAATTTTTTTTTTTTTGTTGGTTTGGTTTGTTTTTTGGTCATTTGTTTGTCTGTTTTCTTGCTTCCGTTTGTTTGCCGGGAAAATATTTGGTATTGTAGGGTGAAAATAAAAACGTTATTGATTTTGTGTTTCAACCGGATATGCGTAAAAAAAAAAACTATGAAAATTCGCTTTGAATTCGATCAGAATCCATTTTGGATCTATCTCCGTTTTGCATTTTATCAGAATGCGTTTTGCCTTCTCAGATTCTGGTAGAATCCATTTTGCATTCTTATAGAATTCATTTTGCATTCTGATAGAATCCGTTTTGTATTCTATCAGAATTCGGTTGTTTTGCATTTTATCAGAATTCGTTTTACCTGTTTTGTATTCTATCTGAATCCATTTTACCTTCTCGGATTCTATGAAAATCCGTTTTGCATTTTATCATAATGCATTTTGTCTTGTCGGATTCTGGTAGAATCCATTTTGCATTCTAATAGAATCCGTTTTGCATTTTATCAGAATCCGACCGTTTTACATTCTATCGGAATCATTTTTGCCTCTCAGATTCTGATAGAATCCATTTTGGATTATAACAGAATCTCTCTGACTATCGGAGCCAGATACATCCTGCCATTTTTGTTGAAATCCAAAAAATATATATTCTATCAGAATCCATTTTAAATTCTAATAGAATCTCTCCGGCGACCAACATCAACGCCGATGACCGGAGTCGGATACATCCAGTCATCTTTATTAAAATATGAAAAAATAAATTTCCGACCACCGGAGACCGACCAGCAACCGACCGGTGAACAGAGTCAGAGATATTAAAAAAAATATTCCTATAAATAAAAAATAAAATAAAATAACGAGATATAAGTATTTTTATCTACTTATTATTATTTTTATTTAATTATTTAATTAAATATTATAAAATGATAAAATTATCAATTTTTTTTTACGAATGTACGAATGACAAAATTATAAATAAGTGTCAAATTTAAGACCTTCTTGCAAATTCCCCATTTCTTATTAATCTATTTAATTATTATTATTATTATTATTATTTCTTTTTGGGTGAGGCAGCAAAATTACGATGAGTGTGACCAGAGGACGAACGAAGGTCAAAATTAGTTTAAAACTAATAGAAGAATAATCTCCTTTTTTTTTTTTTTTTTTTTTATTTGGCAAAATCTCCTCTTCTCTAACTTTACCCCAGTTTCTTGTCTTACGTTTCTATTTTCTAACGCCATTCATTTAATCAGGTAAGAGAGAGAGATATATATATATATATATATATATATTTCCTCTAATCTTCGACTGCAAGATTATTCCATGTGATTTGAGAATCTGAGATTTTGGGATTCGAATGCGAATAGTTTGAATTTATGTTTCGCATTTGGGATTACACATTTAGGTTTTAGGGTTTCAGATTGATTTGTTTTTCCTAATTTTATTTGATCACTTTTCTTCTTAACAAAAACAGAGAAAATTCAATTCGTTGTTTTTGCAAATTCTAATAGTTAAATTCCATTATTTGTCTCTGTTCTGTTTTGATAGCTCAAACGGTTTCAGTTTCTAGTTAATAAATCAGTAATTACATTAAGGGTATCTGTTAAATTGAGAGTAATTTTATCAGGGCAAGAGAGAGAAAATGGATGGAAATATGCCCAACATAAAGAACTGGGTAGTGGTGTATCCGGTTTATATAAATTTAAAGAAAACTATAGCTGAAGGTCGGAGAATTAACGTCAGCAAGGCGTGCGAGAATCCTACTTGTGCCGAAATCGGGGATTGTTGCACCCATTTCAAACTCCCTTTTGCAATTGAGGTCTCTTGTCGAAACCGATACTAAAAAATCCTTGAATATTTTGATTTTCGTTGGTTTCGATATGGATGTTCTCACAATGCGCCAATGCGGGTTGATTCTTGCAGATAGATAAAGCTTATCCACGCGATTTCAGGCAAAGAGGGAGAGTGCGGGTGTTGCTGAAGAAAGATGATGGCACTCTCTATAATCCAGCCATATCTTCCAGTAAGCATTATTTCTCTTAAAAAGTTTGAAATTTGTGATAAAATCGAGGCACTTGTTTTGCAGGAGAGCGATTTTGACCCAATTCATTTTGCAAACAGATTTCGATAGTGTATGTATGTGTAGGGTTCTAAGATTTCGATACTATGTGTAGGGTTCTAGAGTCTAATCCCTGTATGTAGGTATGTATGTATGCACGAACGTATGTCAGTACCTATCATCGTTACAAGTTACAACTAGAAAGACTAAGAGATATGCGAATGAAAACAATTTTTGATATCGAAACCGCAATTTTTTGTTAATTTAGGTTTGCTTTTCTAGTTTACATATGTAGCACGGAGTTTCTTCCTAAAAGGCATGATTGACTTTGTATCCGTGATTGTAGCCCCGGTAGAATAATTGGTATTGATTTATACAAAGCATGTTTGGTCGAGTTTCAAACAGTAATACTCTCAACTTTGTATCAAGGGGCTTTCCTGCTATTGGTTAATGGGTATTAAGTAATAATATCATGGAAATTCCTCTCCTAGTTTCCTTACACTGTACGCGTCATTTTCCTCTCATTCATGCCCCATATCCTTAAAATAGATGGTTTGGACTTGTTTTTAGGCTTGCGTAAGGATATCAAGTATCTTTATCAACAAAGCGAGAATAGGTGGTTTAGAATATCAAGTTCCTCTCCAACTTTCCTTCCTCTGTAACTCATTTTCCTCTCGTTCATGCTCCGTGTCCTTAGAATAGGTGGTTTAGACTTGTTTTAGGATTGCGTACAGATATCAAGTATCTTTATCAATGAAGCGAGAATAGGTGGTTTAGAATATTAAGTTCCTCTCCAACTTTCCTTACCCTGTAAGAGTCATTTTCCTCTCGTTCATGCTCCGTGTCCTTAGAATAGGTGGTTTAGACTTGTTTTAGGATTGCGTATGGATATCAAGTATCTTCATCAATGAAACAAGAAACCACTATTACACACTACTCAACAGCGTAAGATCTGGGCAATTTCAATAGTTTAGCAAGTCAACGAATAAAAAGATCTGCCTCTGCTTTCGACTTTGCTTGTTTAATGCATTTACCATATCTCATCAACTGTATTGCAGGGAAACAGTTAATGCTGCGAATTGCAGAGTTAGTGCCTAGACATCCTGGCAGGACGAAGAAGCAAGAGCCTGCATCTGCGTCAAATGCTGGAACTTCTAAATCTGGAAAGGGTGGGAAAAAGAAGAGATAGCTCCAATTTCACATAGTTGCAGAGGATTTTTCTTCTTGTCTGGAACTCAACAGGCATGGATGGGCAACCTCAAATAATTAAGTTCCCGATCCTTCACTGGTTGATACATTTGTTACTTGGTACATTTTTCTTGGTTAATGCCCAACTGTACGTTTGAAACACAGGCCAAATATTTACAGTCGTTACTTTTCGAGGAAGGTTTTGTTGGTGGGGGCTACAACATTACCCTTTGTAGTAGCAAGTTAAACAAAGACAAATTGATTGGTGTCACTTCTGCAATTTGTTTTCTCTTCTCGGGTGATATCTACATACAATACAGTGCATCTATGGTTTTGTGGACGAATCTCTCAAAAAATGCATCTGAATGAGGAGAAAGATCCGGGGAATCTTGCAGGAAGTCATGAATCAAATAGATCGATTATTTGTGGACCATAATGGATTGAAGGGAACCCCGCAACTCCGTCCCTGCATCTGAGGTCATAAAACACCTTGTGACCTGGATCAGAAATCTTCGAAGACGTAACAGAAATAAGGATGGGTTAAATCGACTTGGATTTAGGCAACCTTTTCTAGTGTAATTTCTGTTACCAAAGGCTTGCACGAACCCTGTAATTTGTTCAAGTGAAAAATACTGAATTAATAACAGGTCATCTGAACAATTTGAAGTTTACGAGAGGTTCATATCCTAGAAGTACTAATTCTGTTTGGTGTACAGGATAGGAAAGTATTGGATAGATAGTACTAGGGGATTGGATTGGATTGGATTCTGAGTGTATAGTAAAGAATAGGATTTGATTTTAGTTCTCACTATCCTGTTTTTGATTTTATATTGTTAGGAAAGTATTGAATTAAGGATTTGTTTGGCAAAGCTTCCTAAAACAGCATCTATAAGTGTTTGGATGATCTGTCAAAAGAGCTTCCAGTCTCAAGAAGTGTTTTTGATCGAAGTCAAAAAATGTGATTTCTGATAAAAGTTCTTCTGAGAAAACTTTAAAACTTATACCAAAATTTAAATTAGATATTTTAAACTTCATTTAATATTTTTAGTACTTATTAGAAAACTTTAGAGATTATTTTGACCTAAAAAGTTTTTTGGTTTCAAATACTTACTAAGAACTCACAGTTTTTATTTCTCTTCTTCTACTGGCTAGAAGAAAAAGTAAAAGTTCTATCAAACGAGCTTTAATACACTTAAATTAAACAACCACAAAAAATTGACATTCTAATTAAATGTCAACACTTAAAAACAGAAGGGGGGGGGGGGGGGAGAAAAGAAGTCAAATTCTACATTTGATTTTAAATTTTGTGTATCCAATTTTTGGATTTAATTTATTTTAAAATTTTAAATACTTGTCGGTCTCTTTTTCACAGTGTTGCATTATTTTATCTGAACTTGCAAAAGGACAACAGATAAAAACTTTTGAAAGTTCCGGCCAAAGAAACAAATAAAATATGGTCATGTCCAGTCATCCCGTTTCATGGGAACCAAACAGGCCATATTAAATCCTTGATACACTGCCCCATTAGCTTAATTCAAAAATCTAAAGTAGATATTCACTCCCTCTGTCACACAAACATTGGCATGCTAGGACTGAATCTGATATAGAGATCGGCATCCTGTAGAAAAATAAATAAATTAACTAAATACCACTTATATTTGTCCTAAATCACATATGATATAACTAAAGCTTTCCCGTTCGTTGACGAACATAATACCACTAAATTCGGTCAATATAGGCACTGGTTGGACACTTATGTTTAATTACCAAACACTGTTATAGGGATTTATGTTCATTTTGAATCATAGGTATGAAATGTGAATTTGAATAACAAAATCAAATTTTTGTGAACAAACATACAACTTTTTTTTTTTTTTTTTTTTTTAAAATAATGCCTGAAAACAAACGGTGATCCAAACGGCCACTTAAATTTATGTATTTTATTTTTAGTACATTGACGAAAATAACACCGTTTTAGATTTAAAGGACTTTAAAACCATCAAAGGAAAAATGCATTATCGTCAATTAGGACCAAACATAAATTTAACTTGGTCCCAACAATGGATGGTCCAAACTTTGCATCTGCTCAGACAATGTATTCCGCTTTCAAAAAAAAAAATTTTTTAATGATAATATTCTGAATGATTTTCCATCAAGAACTTAAATAGAAAAGAATGCCAGCAACAACACAATGGACCGGAATTAATACAACAACAAAGGCAAACAAGAAAAATTCCCAGCACGAACTTGGCTGCAAAACTTTGTTACTATTTATAGGTTAAAAAACTGCACTGGCCAGCAACGTTTTCGACCATCAGCGCCAATGCCAGTAGTTTCCATGGAAATGTCGATGCTACGATGTTGAGAAGCACGGACAATGCTAATGCGCAGATTGATTCTGGCAGCAGGACAACCATCAGTACCAATTGCTGCTGATCTGTCAATATCCGAATTTCCTGCCCCAGTGGCGATTGGTTCCCGGAATGTCAAGATTGTTTGAGACCAATGTGTCTTTGGGGTGTAAGGAGAAGTGGACAAAATGGCTGGCATTTCTTTGCAAAACCTGCTTGTAAAACTTGTCTCGAACCACAAAACTACCCCGTAACACCAGGTTGTCTTGGATTCCAAACCTGACATGTTGCTTTCTGCATTGCTCGGGCTAGGTTCCAGCTGAACGCTCGCAGTAAAATCTACTTCGTCTGGTTTCATCGTCACCAAGTCAAACTCCTGCAAGGAGAACCGCAAAAGAAAAAGAAAAGAACATCAAGATGTCAACAAAATCGTGCTAAGATTTGTGAAGCGAATTTGATCTGGAACTCTAAATTTAGGTCATGATAAATATAGCCTTTTTGGTCTATTAAAAATGTAAAATAATTGCTTCTCATTAAGCAGATACACTTGCTAAGTACAAACACTAATTAAGAAAGGTTTCTAGCAGACTACCCATATTTTAATCACAAACCTAACGGTTATAAACAATTTGTGTATATGTTATATATTTAGAACAGCACGTGTATTTTGAACTGTAATTAGGGAGCAAGCACCGACCTTCAAAACAGCAGCGTTTGTTAGTAAATCATGACCTTCTACGGTATCAACTATAGGAATACGAGCAGCGTCTCCAACAAGTTCCTTGCCAACACATGACATGTTGAAGCCATATACACTTTCCCAAAAGGGAAGACTCGTGCCACCTTTTCCAAATCCAGCAACAATCTAAACAAAAAAATCAGAAAAATAAGCTCTTAACCTCGGGACAAATTTGAATGCACAAGGAATGAAAAAAAGGTGTAGAAACTCACAATAGTTGCCATGTCAGGAAGCATCGCACCTCCAGGTCTCAGCCACTGATCCCGTGCAAAAAGCACAGAACTAAGCATTGACTCGTATAGTAGGCAATATCCCATCCATTCACTCACTAATACGTCAATGCTATGAGGTTCAATTTGTATTTTTTTGTCAACCTCCTCAACCATACACTGAACAACTTCTACCACTCCAGTACATTTGCTAGTACCATCGCTTGAACTTTTACTCCTTAAAAGACCATTATCTCTCGCAATCTGCAATTAGGAAATTATTATATTTTTATAAAGTTCCTTTTTCATTATTGAAATCAGTACGAAGGAACAAGGACAAGATGTCCTCAAGAAAGCAAAACAAAAACAGAAAAACAGAACTGAAAACAAAACAAAACATAACTGAGAATATTAAAGATAAAAACCATCCAGAAACCCCCAAAACTCATAAGAACTAATAACACCATACACCTGCAACTAGACAGATAACTCTTTTAGATCGAGAAGTTTAATGGTAATGAAGCATTTTACCCGAGTAGCTACTGCGGCCATCTTCTCACTTGCTTCAACCGCAATTACCCTCGATGCACTGGCTTGGGCCGCAAAAAGACTAGAAGCAAAAAAAGGATAGAAAAAACTGAATATAGTATGTTGGATAGCAATGGAATAATGATGACTCACAAATAGAAGATTCCATATCAGAATGAAAAATTAAAGAGAAACTATGATAGCCCATGCAAAAAGATTATCAATAGCTTCTACTTGAAAAACCCAGCAATCAGAACTTGTATTCAAATGCTACCAATTAGAAGATTCCATATTGGCCAACGACAGAGGTATCACTCTTTTAAGTTCAAAAGGTTCTATTTCCTAACTTCTCTTGATCTTCTTCTTCTTCTCCTTCTTCTTCTTCTTCTTCTTCCACGCTCTCTTTATAATAGCTAAGAATGTCTTTCCTAACTTCCATAAGAAAAAATCCTTCTTTGCGAATGTTTAGGAACCTAGTGTTAGTAACTGAATATGAGTGTTAGAAGATGAATATTGTTGTTAGTAGCTAAGTATTAGTGTGAGTAGCTGATTAGGATAGTTAGTATAAAAGGTGGTAAGGGCTATTGTAATGAGGGAGAATGAGTATTCTATGATTGGGAGTGTTGGCTGAGGCCATTGGGAGGCTTGGGGGTCCTCGAATTCCCTCCGTTATCATTCTATTTTGCATTGTTGTATTTCCATTTTAATTCAATAATATGTCCATATTTCCGGGTTCCTATCAGAGAACCTTTTTGATTGACCATTACAGAGTTACCAAATTTATGATGTAACCTAAAGGAAAGTTCAAATGCAAGAAACATAAAACTCATGATCAAGTTGGCTTAGTCCCTCTGTAACACAGCATAACTTAGAAGACATTCCTTTCTCTAGCTAGTAAAATGGAAAGGGAGAAAAAAAAAAAAAGCCAGGAAGGAAAGGCAGCCAACTCACCTGAGTATGCCAGTTCCACAACCCACATCCATCACCATTGCACCATTTAAGAGAGACGGATTGTTCAAAATAGCTTGCCTGTAAGCATCCATTCTCACCTGCATAACCACAAAGACTCTTAGTATTGCTAGAGAGAGTGACACAACTTGGACTTTTCACCTCAAACATAAAATACCTTATCACTAAGCATCTCTCTATGGATGCCAAATGAACCGTATGACCCAAAGTAATCCTCATTGGCATTCTTCATGTCTTTTGCAGCACGGTTCGGAAAATAAGCTCTTAACTTTTTATCATCTGACCAGTTGATGCCATTCTCCCTAGAAGATGTTCCCACATCCAAATGGTTATCCGAAGGAGAAGCAACATCTTCTCTATCCCCGTGAATCTCAGGATCAATGTGAATCTCTCCACAATTCTTCACGATAGTCATAAGCTCATCATCGTCATCATCTTTCTCCGCAATATCTTCATCTTCGTTGAAACTGTACAAGAGTGAATCATCTTGTAAAAAGGGTTTTAGATATGCTTCGCTATCCCATAGAGGTTTGATGTCTTTAAGACTGCATGGTTCGTGCAAATGACCCCGAAGATCTTGTTTGGACTGACAGGTGAGCCCACAACTCCAACATCTGTTTTCTTCGACCTGGTAATAACACAAACGATATTCAATAGATGATGGGCAATTTAGAATTGCTTTTGGACCAAACACAAATTAATCCTGGTAAGAGTGTGATTGATAGGAGATGTAGCAGAAGCGCAACAAAACACAAATTTGTTGATATAAAATAATCAAATAAAGATATTTTCTAAAAATTCAAATTGAACTGAGATAATTTGAATAAAGACAGCCTTTTAAAATTAAAATAATCTTTGTACTTATTCTATTTTTGAACTGCATCAACAAGGGCTTAGCTTGAAATTTTAGACGTCTTTTTTAATAAGTAGTATGAAAAGATTTAGTTATCTTCGAGGGTTCTATGGCGCCGTGAGTTTAATCATGGCACCATATTGGTTTGCAAAAACATCATTTCATTTTGATGATTTCAACTTTCAAAGTTCGCAAGTACATCATATTACCAACATTGAAACCTAAAAGTTGGCTAGTACATCGTTGCATTATGCAATTTATGTTGAAATTGGCAAATATATTTGAGATACCATTGACAATAGGAAACTATCCATTTCCATTATAATCAATTTTGTTCCAAAGAAATGGGTACTGATCCCGTTCGGAGAAAACATATTTAAAATAAGCAAGAAAATTAGAGAGAAACCTGAGAGCGAACGTAGTTGATGAGCTTAAAGGAGGAGTAGAAATCTAAACGCAGGGAGCGTCTGATGGTTGAAAAATCAAAATGGTGATCCGAAATACAGTGATCAAAAAGAGAATGGGTCTGATTGAAAGTGAAATCGCAGAACAAGCACGTCATCATGAAATCACCATTTCCTTCTTCTTCTTCGTCATCTTCTTCTGCATTCCAATCATCCCAGTTTTGCACTTCGTCGTCGTAACCATCTTCTTCTTCGTTGGTTTCTTCGTCTTCTGGTTGGAGTGTCACTCCGTACTTCTCAGTGCCACTTTCTCTATCCGCCATTGTTAATTTTTGCATTCTCTCTCCTCGTCTCTTCTTTCTCTAAGTGAGCGAAAACAGGTTAAATCCTAAACACACAATGGATTATGTTTGAGAACAGTTTGAAGAATTAGAGACGCTAAAAAAATAACTAAATAAATAAATAAAATCAAAAGACAGCATAAAAAACCATGAAAAATGCGTTTTAACCATACCCCTTCCACGGCCTCTCTGTAGTTTGTCTCTTCCATGTGGGACTTTTTCAACTCCCTCCCTCTCTAGTTTGTCTTTACCTTCGCGAAGAGCTAATTAATGAATCTGCAGTTTAATACTATTACCTTCCCTAGTTTAATCACGATTTCAATATTTTTCTTTTTGCTAAAATTGCTACCGACTAAAAGCTAATACTTTCCCACACTATAAAGCCGTTAGAATTGCTCTATCGCGTTTTACTGATTTTCTATGAATTAGCCAATGAATCATCAAACATAAGATCCCAATAGTAATTATTGATTGTGAATATTCCGTTTACACTTTTGAAAAAATATTTTCTGACCTCACTTAAAAGATAAAAATTCCCTTCTTCTGAGAAAGTTTTGCCTAATTACTCAATCAGAACTGTGTTATGGGTGAAAAAAAGAAGAGGAAACAAGAAGAATACTTTCTGCAGAGATCAAACAAACCTGATGAGAAGAGCAGATCCTAAGGTCGAGCAACGAAACGGCGCTGAGAATGAGAGAGACACTAGTTACCAACACAGCGGCGCTGATACAGTTTTAGCTCTCACCAGCGTGAATGCACACGTCCTCTACTCACGTGCTTTTATATAGTTTGATATATATATATATATATATATATATATATATTTTTTTTTTTTTTTTTTTTTTCCGGGTCGAACTTCATAGTTGGATGACTAATTTTTGGGAAAGTTTATCATAGGCAGCAGCTTTCCCATATATGGGGAAAATCCCTAAATCATAAGATTTTATTAAACGGTTTAGATAACGTGAGTACACGAATTTGTTATGCACCTAACTACATTTTATTAGAAGATAATCATTATATTCTTAATATATATATATATTATTATTATTTTTACAACCTCATTTTAAACTCTGTCTATTTATAATAGTATTATATATATCTATTTTTAAAAAAATAAATATATGTAATACATATTTTGTCCTTTAACTGTAATTAATATCATTCTATTTTTATACAAATTTTTTTTTATTTTTTGACTTTAATGATAAATTATTTTTATTCATAAATGTGAATTACTTTTAATAAACTAAAATTAGTTTATAAATATCAAAATAATTATAATAAATTTTAAATATTTACGATAAAGAAGATAGTTCAGATCAAATAATAAACGCAATACAAATTATTTACAATAAAAATTGATGAAATTAAAATATTCACACTTCTCATATAAAAAACCAATGAATTCTTTATGAAAAAAATCTATTGATTTAAGAAATCCACTACAAATTAAATGGTTGTTATTTACGCTTCAACAAAACGAATTGAAGAATAACACAATTAATGGTATCAAATTCTTTAGAAAAAAATACTATTATTTATATAAGTTAGTAGAAATTAAATCAAACATATTTTTATGATAAAAACTAATTCATTATATAAAAGATTTTTTAAAGATGTTTCTTTTTCTTTATTTGGTTTATTCTTATTAATATGAAAACTGGTTTTGACAAAACATTTCCTTTTTGATTCACTATAAATATTGCACATTCTTTACAATAAATCAAAATATTTTTTTTCAAAATTTTCTTTTATATCAATTCGTTTAGCAATTTCATTAAATCAACTTTAACTCTCTTTGGGTCTTAGATTCCTTTTTGTTTTGTTTTTTTTTTTTTTTATTTCCTCTTTTGTGATTTCTTTGTTTGTTAATTTTCCATTCTTTATGAAGGGTAATATTGTCTTAGAATTACTCTTTTAGACATTCATATAAATAAAAAGAAAAATCGACATATTTCAAATCAATATCTCCAATTTGGACATCTATATAAATAACCCAAAGTATTTTAGTACATTAATATTTTTTTTGGGCTTTATAGCTAAACAACCTTTTTTTAAGAAGTTTTTTAATAAATGACCGAAATTTTAAAAAATTAGTTAAAAGATCTTTTTTTTTTTTCCTAAAATGGTTAACCAATTTTTTTAAATAATCTATCAGTGATTAACCACATAATAGTCAATCAATGATTGACTTACGGTCAATCATTGATTAACCATAACGTAAATTATCAAATTTCATAGTCAATCACTAATTGACTAATACTAATTTTCATAGTCAATCACTGATAGACCATTAGTCAATCACTAATTGACCAAATCTGAAAAAATAACAAGCGGTCGTTTTCCTAAATAAAAAAAAAACAACAACAACAACAAAGTTGAGCCATATATTAGATTAGATGATTAAAATAGATCACACAACCTAATTTTCCTATATTTTTAAAGAAAAATTAAACTAAAAACAAATAAAAACAACAACAACGAAAATAAAACAAATTGATTAATTAAAAAACAAGAAAAATAAAACTAGAAAAGGTTTGAAATCAAAAAACACAAAAAACAAAAAACAAAAAACAAAAAACAAAAACAAAAACAAAACACTAATGAACCCAGTAAAAAAAATGAACCCAACATATAACAATTCAAAGTTTTCAGGGAAGAATTGTGGTAAATAGCAACTTTACAAAATAATTAAAGAAAATATAAGGTTTTTAAAATATTTACAGTAAATAACAGATTTATTAAGTAAATGAAAAATTTACTAAATATAAATAAATCATTTACTTCACAAATCTACTATTTATTACAAATATTTTAAAAACTTACTATTTATTTTAACTATTTCTAAAAACTGCTATATACGTCTTTCACCCTTTTCAAGGACGCACAAAAAATGTGTACCATTACATAGAAGAATAAGCAAAATGGCATCTGATTTTTGTCCCCTAAATAAATGGTTAGCAATTGAATAGGGTTTTTAGATATTTTCACTAAAAAGATCACGTTATACATCAAGTGTGGTTTTCCATGAAGGATTTAACTATTTTAAACGGAAAAAACTAAGATTGTCAATCTTTTGAGAGTTTGAGATGAGAGTTAGGCCAAAATAAAAAAATAAAAAAATAAGTAAAGATCAAATCATCAACTTTTAAAAAATGTAGGAATTATTTTGATCAATTACTCAAAAAAAAACAAAAAACAAAAAACAAAAAACAAAAAGCAAAAAAAACCTCTACGTCATCTACAAATACAGCATATCATGTGAAGTGCAAGAAATAGAAATTTGACATTAGAAAATAAGCGTTTGTTACTATTTATAAGTACATCTTTTTTTTTTTTTCTTTTTTCATTTAGGTTTTATTTAGTATTCAAGTTTAATTCTAATTAAAATGTACTTTTTTATCTTATTTTTTTTCTTTTTCTAAAAAATCAACAAAATTTATAACTAATTTTTAAAAAATCAACCAACTCTAACTTAAAAATTTCATATTCAACCGGTGAACCAAACGCAAAATCATCATGATCTCGTCATTGTAACAAGGGTCAAAACTTGAAAAGTTTTAAATTTTCTTCCGTTCTGAGAAATGAAAACCAATCACAAATTTTTCTAACCAGAATTGAATCGTGTAGTAGAAATAACAAAATCAAGTTTTTGTAGCACAATAAAATGAATAAATTGACAAAAAGTGAGATTTGAAATAAACTATAGATGTAAAATTACTACTAGATTAAGTTGAATTTAAATACATAAGATTAGACTACTTTTATTGAAGTAATATTTTAAGAGATTCACATGAATACCACTCACAAACAGATAGCTACGTCACATTTTTTCTTGATTTAACAGTCTCTGGAGGTCAAAGAAAAAGAAAGAAAGAAAACAGATAAGATTGACAAAGAATATATACAATTTCCCCCTTAGTGAACAGGTTCTTTTTCATGTACAGGACAATGGTGATGTAATCTAAATTTTCCTTGTTGGCAAGAAATATTGGGCAATGCTGGAACCTCGTCTAACAATGTTTGGTCGCTTGTTAGGCCGGAGCGAGGCACGAACTTCTTCTTGAATTTCTGGTGGCAACTCTTTGATGACCGAAGGGTCAATTTCGTCAACATTGTAACTCCACGCTATTCTCTCTCTTCTTTCTTCAACACACCTGCCGTTCTCACTCACACTCGCTTCCAAACGGGTCGAAATGTTCAATTAGAAAACAGTCAAGTGTTCATTGTAAACCTTATATCAAATTGGGATGATTGAGTTACCAGGATATGATAATAATGCTTCAACATCTCTTAAATTCTCGCAGTGTTCTTCCTTGTTTGAAGAGCAAGAGGAAGCGGGGTCCGTCTTTTTGAAGAATTTCAAGATCGAATTTGTTCCCTGCCACAAAAAAGTTAATAAGAAGCAGTCGACTGTACTTTCATGGGCATATCATTGATCAGCCTAAAACGTGTGAGGTAACATCTCTACGTCATCATTAGAGGATTACTGAAGAAGTCTGGGTAAAGCATCCATGAACCTTATCATTCACCGTCTTTCTTTTTGGCTCGAGTCTCTTCAAGCTGGACACGACACATTGGTCCTGAGGGAAAACTCTTTGTTGCTCGCTTTGGTTTATCAGGCCCGAGCAGCATTCAGTTCCTGGATCAATACCTGAAGTCTGAACTTTGTCATGATGGCGAGAAGAAAAACACTAGCAGCAAAATGAAGATACTACCTGAGGTCGAGAAGGAAGCTTCTTGGAAATCATCTTGTCCTTGGGTTGGCGACAAGCAACTCGAATTCTGCACAACACAATGAAATGAGCTTCGAAACATATGCAGGTTGAATATTACTAGGTTATTGATAAAATTCATCAAAAACAGAGAAATTAAAGTAACAAATGAATCTTTATGAAGGGAATTATCGAATTACAGCTAAATCACAGCCCTAACTATAGAGGTATTCGAGAAACCTCCTGCTCTCCCACTCTCGGTTTCCCAAGCCCAAAGAATTCACCAAACCATCCCCTCACTCTCATCAGTTGCTGACCTATTTTTCTAGTTTATACTACTGATATACGTCTAACACTCTATCCAACTCATAACAGAACTTCTAACTACTTGTAAATTTGCTAACTAACCAAACTAACCGAATCCTGATAATTATCCAAACATTGAAAACATTCTCTCTCTCTTTTTTTTTCTTAAATTTATTTGGGATGGGGGCATTCGAACTCTACAGTTGAGTTGAGTCAGGTGTAGAATTACCGTTAGGCATAGCCTATTGCAAAAATTAAAAGTTCAGAGGGCAAATTGAAATCATTCAATAAGTTTAGGGGGCACCAATTCAAAAAATGCCTTAAAAAATATGTTCAACATGGGAGAAGATATTTTAGACAATCATAACCTGGTCTTCCCCCAAATCCTGTTTGTGCTCTTGTTGATCTAAGCAAGGCATCTGGCACATGGTATTTGAATCTTCACCATGGAACTTCATTTGTTGCTCATACAAATTCATTTCTGAACAGCTTTCACTAGCTACAAAAGGATGCCACATTTTGAAGAGTAAAAAAGAAATATTAAAATTCCTACAAAACTTGAGGTACCCAAGAGGGGTTCGGATATCGGGCATGGAAGTATTTTGAAGAGAAAGAATGAATCTGGTAAAACCTGAAGGCACTTGGATATCTTCATCTTGTGATTGCTTTGACAATGAGGAGGATGGATTTTGGCCGTGGAAGTATTTCATGATTGAAGAAGTTCCCTATCATATGTAAAGTAGCATTGTAAGACTATAGATGAAGAGCAATAAATTGATAGTCGAGGACAAATGACATTTTACAAAAAACCCCTTTATTTTTGAATATCCTAGAAATCTTTGGAACCCAATTAATGGTCTTGAGCTTGAAACTGTAGCCCTTTACAATCTTTAGGAAGCACGAAACTTATGACTGGTAGACAAAGTAGGCGATCCAAGAAATTGAACCTCAGACCATTCGGAACCAAACTGGAGGCTGAACACTTAACTAACCTTTATGGTTCATCAAGCTAAGTTAATTAGTTAGTTACGATAATAATTCATCTTAATCTACTCACTACTTAATAAGTTGAGTCAAACAAAACTTTGTGGCCTTCGAAGGATTATGGTCAACTAGTCAAGTTCCAATCGGAAAAAGATAGACCCAAGAAGATCAAGAAAAGTAAGGAAAGTCCAAAAGAGTATGGTGGCACAAAACTATGCTATGAATTGAGAAAAGTAGTTAGACTTACAGCTGGTTTTTCGACAATTTTACTTGCAGAAACAGAAAGGCCTGTTACTCTCCAACCATTGTTTCGACTTCCCTGTGGTTTAGTGTTGTGTAAACCACAAAATTCACGTAATCCAGCTTGAAATAAGTTAAGAGCATCCTCTTGCATCTTGGCAGTTCCATACCTTAGGGGACAAGACTTGGAAGGGAAATTCTTCTGTGAATCTGTGACACCAGACTGATTCCAAAGGGTAGCTCAGAATCAGAAATAAGGACGGCAATGTTAACAATGATAACAATTTCAAAATTGAAGACCAGGCAAAAAAATCGGGACAAGAAAAGGTTAGGCACACCAATCATTAGATATAAAGTAGGTACCTTATATGCGCTTGCATGCAGTGTTAACGTCCGTGCAACCCGTTTGTTCTGATCCAAGTCAGAGCGAAGGCGTTCGCTCAGCTCCTCACACAGTTCATTAAGCCAATGTTGAACCTGCAGGATTGTATTATCAGCAGAATTCTCTATCAGTAAAATTTTTTTGCAGGAGCAAGAGAATTTTCGAAGATACCAATACACTGAAATGAGTAAGAAAGAGAGTGCTTCAGACATTCAAAAGCTCTACTACTTTACTAAATTATTTTTTTATGCTCTGCTACTTTAAAGTAATCACAAATATTGTTTTTATTTTGTTTTCCCAGTATAATTTTCTTTTTGTTGCTTAGTTTTCGTGCTTTTGAGGATTCCTAATCCTCTTTTCCCTTGTATTCGATCCATTTCTCAATTTAAGGAGTTTTTCTTATTAAAAAAAAAAAAAAAAGGAAAGAAACAAAAATGTTGATAAGTAGAACCAGAGTCCTCTTGAAGAAACAAAAACACATATGAATGGACAGAATCTCTGTAATGACTATCAAGACTCGAACTGTCTAACAAAAAGACGGGCTACTAGGTGGGCCAGCTTCCCTCATTCAGCATCTAAAATTTATAATAGCTGCAAAACTAGAGATAGCTTTAAGGATATAAATCAATAAAAATCTAGTTTTAGGAAAAGTTTACTAACGGAAGCAATTGTCTTTAGAGCTTTAGGTCCAGGAAATGTCTTCCCTGAACCATGACTCTTGGGAAGAAGGCGTCCCTGAACTTCTTCTCCGCTTATTCCTCTTGCAATGTTCCATAACCAAGTACTGCATTAAGATAAGATGACCAGACTTTTTAAATAACAAGGAAACTCTTAGGCTAAAAAAAAAAATTCCAAAAATGAAAAACCTGAGTTTGAGTTGAGGTTTACTTCCCAACTTTGCAAACTGTATAGGATAAATCTAGAAGCTCAAAATATCTAGAGAATCATTTACCCAGTGTTGAAGCCATAACGTTCTTGCAGCTTTTCCTCTGGAAACTGCAATAAATCTGCAACGGTGCTCACACCCAGGTCGCTTTGTAAAGAGCTACCCAGCTTACCTCCAAGCTGTTTCCTGCAGACAACAATTTGTTCAACATATGAGTCAACGAAACTTCTATTCTGACTAGAATCACGAATCCAATTGGTCATTGGTAGCCTAGTGTAATATTCATCTCAAACCAGATCCAAGAAAAGAAACTTTTTTTTTTTTTTAATGACAATTTACATCTTCTTTATAGGCAAGGAATCGAGCAATCCTTTCACAGATGAGAAGGAAACGACAGTTTGTTGTGCGGGCTTGTTCATACCACTTGCTAGTTTGGCCAACATCTGCTAACAAAAACATGCGTAAGAAAGAAGATAGGAAAAGTTCAATCAAAGAAAAAAGATTTAAAAAAGAAATAAAAAATCTTTGTACCTTATTGTGAGCAATGCCAGCAGAACATGTAAATTCTGTCTCCTTCAGAACTTGCATCCTAAGTTCTGCAACAATGAGGGTCCCACAAGCTAACAGTTTATCACGACGATCAGCATCCTTCCTGCAAAGCCACTCTCTTACATTTTCCTTGGCATCAATTCCTCTCTGAAGTCAAAACCAATTTCAATATAAGGGAATAATACTGCTTGGAGAAGATGAGTAAGTATCTAACAACCATGCCCAATCAGCATATAAAGCTTTTACAAATCGAATTTCCTTGTCCCATATCCATTTGGTCCGCACCAAATATATAATTAGTAAGAAATTCCACTATGTACCAAAATATACAATCCCTGCACAACTTTAAGAACACCCTAAAAAGGAATATGAAAAAAAAAAAAAAAAGAAGGCGTCATGTCAACGAGATTTAAGTTTTGTGATTCAAGATGTTGAAAACTAATGAGCGACTCATGGCACGTTGAAGACAGCAAAAAGACGAAACAAAAATTGCACGAGAAACTAGTGCTCTATGTTCATTCAGACAGTGTATCCTAAATTCAATTCAACAATGGCAACAAAAAACTAAAACTTAGTCTTATGGGTTTAGTTTTATATTATCATCAATCAATAATTTTAAAAGACACCAAGCCTTTTCTAAAGCTCTAAAAAAGGAGGGGGGGAACACTATCTCAACCTCATTATCGAGCCCCAAGATATGTGACTTGAGAGTTTCTTCATTGACTACTTCCAAATTTTCCGGAGGAGCTTCTGCCAACATTTTTTCTGCTGCATCGGTAAGATCAAGGTAGACTTCATCAATTGAAGCTCTCTCGCACCGACCTTTCCTCGCAAGAATAGAAACCACCTGGACATCTACCGTGAGTCAAATGCTCCACAAAAATTACAACTACACATACTCAAAGCCAATAATGTCAAATCTTATACACCTCTGAACCCGCAGTGCGGTATGTGTTTAGGTCAGCTTTACCACGTGCAACGGGGACTTGAACCAGTTGAATTTCTGGGCACACTTGTTTTGCTTCCTCTCCTCGCATTGAACTGTAACCCATTAACCATTTCCTTTATCAGAGTCTAAGAAACCTCAATTACTAATAGAAACAAGCTTAAGTTTGCAGGGGGAAAAAAAAACCATTATTTGTACCGCTTGACACCGTATTTACGGGCCTCATAGCTAACAGCAATCAAGCCCCCGCCTTTCCATTCGTTATACTGCACGACTGCTGTAGGTAAACCCCTTAGATTAGGCTGTTTCCGCTGCTCCACTGCGACCCAATAATATAATAAGGATTTGCATAAACAATAATAAGGAAAACATAAAGGAACTCTTCACCTCAATGTAAGAATTCAACACTTACATTGAGCCACTCTATGTTTCCACTTTCATAAGTGATTTCATACCATTTTTGTCAAGGGGGAAAAAAGTGTTTTCTGCAAAACTGCTTGCCAATTTCTGTTTTAAAAAACTAAGAGGTCGTTTGGAACAACAATTCCATACGGAATTTTATCATTCAATTCCAAAACTCCTATAAATCTACATTTCACTTTTTCTCTTTTAAATTTTCATGAAATTCAAACATCAAACGTCCATAACTTTCTCATTTCAAGTCAAAATGAAATGATATATCTTTTTAAATTGCACCAAATGACAAGAGGAACGAAAAAGATCTATCTTGTATTTTTTTTTTTTTGGTGCACATTTCAAATTCTTACACTATTTTCTATATTACAATTCATTTCCAATTCACCCTTCAACCAAACACACATTTCAATTCAAACCTACAAAACTTCAACTCCGTTCCAAACGGAGCCCTAAATGGTGAGTCTTGGTTCTACTTCTGGGATTCTTATTCTTGCTTCTGAAATCCCTAAAAAAATTCAAACTCAGCCACTAAAATAAACCAAAAGAAAAAGACCATAAATCAACTTAGGAAAGTTTCAAAACCAACAAAATAAAAGAAGAATTCCGAGGTTTTGGAACAAAAAAAGAAAATGGGTGTGGGTGGAATTTGTCAAAAGAACATTTAAAACGACAACAATCTCATGTCGGCATCTCCAGAATCAGAGTACTTTGAGTGTCGTTTTGTGAAATTTCTAAGATGAAATATCTGGGCAGCAAGAGAAAAGAAAGAAGAAAAACCTTGAACATAGAAGCAATCCATGTCGACGTGAGCGATGACTCTACTGGCATCGGAGGATTCAGGTTTCGCCACTGGCATTTTTCTTTTTCTCTTTCTTTTTCTTTTTCTTTTTCCCTCCAAAATCCAAATCCAACAACACAAAAATCTTCCCTTTCCTTGTATCAGTTTTTCTATTATTATATATTCTGCTTCTCGGTCTTGCCTGCTTGCTCTCTTTTTATTTTTAGTTTTGCTCGTACGTTTCAAGCTTTTGGTCTCATTTTAAACACGTCAGCGCCTTTTATTTTTACTAATTTAAAAGAAGAAATAAACAAATAAAATAAAAACATATGATCGTGGCCGTAGGACGAATGCACAAGTACATTTGTTTTTTAATATAAAAGTCTGTGATAAAATTTTATTTATATATCATATTAATAGAACTGATTTTATAGACTGTTGGATATATTTTAACGATTGAGATGTTGTTTGTTTATGAAATTTATGATGCATCTTATCTTATAAAATTATAATCTAATAAATTAAAAAAAATTCAAAGTAAAAAAAAAGAATTAAAAAAAAAAACCCCAACCTTCGACTGGAAAACCACCCTTACCCGATGACCGACACCCCCCCCCCCCAACACCCACACACCCACACAGACCTGACATCCGAAACAAACCAAAACCCACACATGCGAACCACATTCGGCGACGGCAAATCACCCCCCTCCACCACCTGCGCCAACCCAACATGCGATGCCGGGCCCCTGATCCGATGATGGCGAATCGCCCACCCCGGGACCCCTACGGTGACCTTCCACCGGCCCCCCTCCCTTGATTGCAAGATCTGCGATGAGCCCGCCCACCCAGAAACCGACGATGAGCCCAGCGCCATATCCGTCCCCCACTCACACCAGATCTGCGCAACCCCCGGCCATTAGACCAGCCAGAAACCAGCAACGAGCTGCCCCCCCCCCCCCCCCCCCCCCCCCCTCTCCAACCCCCACAACCCCACGTTCGTGCTAGTAAACAAGGTTGTTTTTTTTTAATTTCTTTTTTTATATTTTTTTTAATTTTTGATCTATACTGTATGAGATAATATGTATTATAATTATTATATGTAATTAACATCTCAACCTTTTGATTTTATCTTAACAGTTTAAAAATAAATTTTACAGATATAATATATAAAATGGACTCTACTGCAGAATTACTATTTTTTAATATGAGTTACTAGATTATTTTTTAAAATTTTTTTAACTAGTGTTGTGTGGCCTTACTTTCTATACAGGACTAGGATGATATTTTCTCTTCGGATAGATATACTTCTGATTTCGAATACAATTCTTATAGCGTGAGTATGCAATCTGATTTTTCAAATCGATACTTAACATGACTTTCATAAACTTTTTAAGTTTATTAATATTCTCTTTGACTAAAATATCATAAATATTTTTTCTCTACTTGAGTATATACGTATCATCCTTCCTTGAATTAAAAGTTTATTTGGAAGATTAATTTCATTAAGAGTTATGTGAGTAAATGGTTTTTTTTTTTTTTTTTTTTTTCAAGAAGAAGTTAATAAATTAACTGAAATTTGATAAAATTAAAAATATGGTCATCTTTAAAAAAATATCAATTAGTAACTCATTGAGTGATTGATCAATATTAATATGTATTTTTTATTAATTGATTTTGATCAATTACTGATTGACTATATTAAATCATTTATCGATTATAATCAATTACTTACTAACGATTATTTTTTAAAATAAAAAAAATTAAGTCATTAATTAAATAAATGTTTAAAAACTATCTATTTAACCAATTTTTTAATATACATATTTATAAAAATACTCTGCTGTATGGCAGCCGGATGTATGGTGGTACAACCCCGAGGGAGGGAGAGAGATGGGCAAGTACAACCTGAGAGGGGGGGGGGGGGGGGGGGGGGGGGGGGGGGAGTGTGGCAAAAAAGCCAATCCGGAGGTGCTCGAGGATTTCGCCAATTCATTGTGAAGATACAATGGAAACATCCCCACCGAAACAGCGGAGCTGGCATCCTTGGTGTCACCAGTACCGACGACATCGTGGTGTTACCTCCTCCAACTTGTCAACCTTGAAGCTGTAGGTATGGACCAAGACACTGTCCGAGGACATTGCGCTAGAGAAGCACCAGGTGTTGGTGAGGATGATGAGAGCCGGATGTTGCGTTTCGAGGGGGTCGAACTCTCTCTCCCCAGCAATTCTCTCTCTCTCTCTCTCTCGGGGTTGTATCCCAGCCCATGTACGTAAGATCTCTCTCTCTCTCTCTCTCTCTCTCTCTCTCCCCTCCTCATCACTGCCCTCCATTTTGCATCCAATGGTTCGGGATGAGCCGCTATTCATGTCCGGCAAAAAATGATTGACAAGAGAACTTTCGCATAGTTATATATATGTAATGTACGTTAATGAATGACTTCATCCTGTTGTCCATGCCTCCACCGTTTTCGCTTCGGTTTCCAACCAATCCATTGAGGCATTTAGGCAGCAGAATGTTTCACCAAGTACAAACATGTTCTCACAAAACAATTTCACAATAAACATGTAATAAGTCAAGGTACCATCAATTATGTTTTATTCCAAATCTTTTCTAAGGATCCGGTTGGTGAATGAGTTGAGTTTGAGATAAGATGAAATTTTTAAGTTTGAGTTGAGTTGACTTTTTAAAAAGTAGTTATAAATTTTGTTAACTTTTCAGAAAAAGACAAAAATTAAGATAAAAAAATACAGTTTAATTTAAATGAAGTTGATTCGCCAAACAAGACCTAACTTAAGGCCCTTATATCAAGGCCGGCTCAAGCATTTTTTGGGGCCTAAAGCAAAATATATATATATATATAATAATAATAATAATAATAATAACATAAAAAATTTATTTTTAAAATCTCATTTTAAAATATGTATATTTTTTATAATATTACGTAAATGTCCATTTCTAAAAAAACAACTGTTTGTAGTATCTAGTTTGTCTTTTTACTATATTTAACATCATTTTCCTTTATTATAATTCTTTTTTCCCCTTATTTGTTCATCATTATTGTATCTTTATCTTAATAACTAGTTCTCTATTATAGTGATGACTTATTAGTATAATTAATGTTTTTTTATAAACATATTTTTTTAAGTACGATTTAGATTTCTCATAAACCTTTTTTTTTTTTTAGTATCATTTAGGTGTTTAACGATAATTGAACATTATTATGATAATTTATTTATTTATTTATTATTTGTATTGTTTTAATAGTTAGTTTCTAAAATTTAAATGTTTGATGAAATTGTTTATTTCTTTATGATAATTACTAAATCATTATGATGTTTTTTTAAATGTGTTATGCTTTTTTTTTTTTTTTTATGGTATTATTATATCTCTATGATGTCTTTTTTGTTATGATAATTACTAAATTATTATGATATTTTTTTAAGATTTTAAAGTGTTTCATATTTTTTTTTTAAATATCTATTTATTTTTTTTATATGTTTATTGTGAATTTTATTTTAGTGATCAATTATTTATTATAATGAATGTTTTTCATGTATCATACAATTAGCCCACATTTGGTGATACAGTTGAGTTTAAACTCAACTGTATTTTACGGCTGGTTTTTTGTCTTCTTCTGAAAAAATCAATAAAAATTATAACTAGTTTTTAAAAAGTCAGTCAATCTTAACTTAAAAATTTCATCTCATCTCAAACTCAACCCGAACACCAAACGAATCCTTAATATCAGTTATGGTTCTTTTTTATTTTTTATTTTTTATTTTTTTATAATAAAGTAAGTAAAATGGTCTTTTTTTCCTTTTTATAGAAGATTTGTTTAGTTTTACATTTTTTTTTAGAGATTTTTTCTTTCCTTTTTTAATCAATTCTTTATTTGTTTAATTTCAATTCTTGATGAAATGATAATATGCTCTTTATAAGTTTCAATTTAGACATTTATATAAATAAAAAAAAAGGATTTTTTTTTTAAATTATAGTCTTCAATTTAGACACTTATATAAATAATTCAAAAAATTGAAGAGGCCTTTTCTATGATAGAGATATCTTATTTGTATCGTAAATTTTCACACATTAAAATTTGTCAAAACCACATCAAAATGAAAATATATACAAAATAATTAACATCCCTATGGATTGGATATTTTTTTCACTTCCTACCATATAATTCTCATTTCTAATAATAAGAATTAACTAAGTCTAAAACATTAAAAGAGAGAATTAAAGTTTACATGAAATTTAATTAGAGTTTTTTGTTTTTGTTTCTTAAGACGTAACCTATTCAATTAAAATTTTCAGTACATAGTTTACCGTAAATAAATTTTAATTAATATTTTGTAACTAATTTTGGGGTCTTGAAAGTATGAGATTTGAGAATTCTATACGTAAACATATAGAGATATTTATTTGTTTCAAAGTTTATATTTTATTTATTATATGAATCTGTGTGGCATGATTTTCAAACATATTTCTTTGGAGGTTGGACAAAAAAAGGTAACTAGGCCTAAATTTTAAGTTTAATACATATATATACACACACACATATACATTATGTGAAAAATTGGGGCCTTACATGGCTCAGGGGCCTTAGGCAAGTACCTAAGTAACCTTGCCCTTGAGCCGGCCCTGCCTTGTATACGTACAAGATGAGCGCAATCAATGAAGAATTGGGGGAGCAACCTTCTAAACAACACCCAAGATCAATACATTTTTGTAACCTCCGTTGATCTTTTTCCAGATGTGTTGAATCATTCTTGAGAGGTATAAAGAACGCCAATTAATATATTGTTCATAGCAACATGAGTTTTGGTCTTTTGGTTATCCAAAAAATTTAAAAACTCCATTGCACCACAATCTGATTGTTTTTTCCAACGCAGAAATGGGCTTGGCTATGGCAAAACTATGGTTGCGTGATGGCTCGAGTGGGTGGATGCATATTTGCTTCCCAGTTTTGATTTTGATTTCTTTATATATGCACTATTTTGTGTGTTACAGTTTTCGTAACGATTTTTTATTTTTTATTTGCTGATTACTTCTTAATTATTTTTATTTTTGCTATTTACAGTTCATAATGATTTGAAATTCTTATTTTGTTACCAAGAAGTGAAGGAACAAGAAAAACAGTGCCAAAAATTGGTTTTTATTTTTTTCCCCTCCAATTCTTTAGGGCTATTTTAGTAAATTTGACAAAAATTGATGCCTCATGTGAGGCACATGCATTTTGCAGTTCAGATTTTAATAGACGTTTGAGTTTTACCCTATTTGACACCTTTTTTAGTTAGGGAGTATTCAATCAAAAAAAATAATTTTGGAGGGCCAAATGGCACTCATTGAAAGTTTAGGGATAATTCAAGCAATTTATCCTAAATAAAAAATAAAAAAGAATTTATGAATACCACTTGAATTTTTGTTTTTAAATTTTAATTTTAAGATTACATGACGTGTTATAAAGATCAAAATAAGAATGAAATACAGATGAACAACTCCTATTAAAAATTCATGTGCTTCTGTTTTTATTGCTTCAAATTTTATACTAGACCCCATGTAAGATCCAAAGAAACATAATAGGGTGTTTGGTGAATGAGTTGAGTTGAAATTTTTAAATTTAAATAGTAATTTTTGTTGATTTTTTCATAAAAGATAAAAAAAATTTTCAAAAAAAGATTAAAAAAAATACAATTTAACTTGAGTTAAAACTCAAATACCAAACAAACCATAAGTCTTTTGACAAAAAATGGATCCCCTAAACACATTATGTGGCACCTGTATAATTATCCGTAAGCATTGGAAGTGGGTTGGTGTTGTGGGGCCCAACCCACCAACCCAAACTCCAATTTTCTCTAATGAAGCGAACGATTTACATAAATATTTTGCTTAGCTTAGCTTAGCTTAGCTGATGGACGGGGGTGAGAGATTGTATTGACCATGATGTATTGAGTGGGTGAGATAATGATTTGTTTACTTTATTTTTATTTTTGTTTTTATTTTTTATTTTTTACTTACTTTCGCGGTTGGTGGACCTAACCAATGGGCCCTTCCACATAATATGCAAGCTCCAACCTAGTCCCCGTTTGAAGACAATAATTCCTCGTGGAGTTTTCGCCACTCAACTTTAATGGAGTATTGACATTACAATTTATATCATAAAATTATAATTTAATTTTTATCTTTTTTAATCAGCTTTATTATTTATATAATTTTATAATTCAAATTTCTATAACTGTATATGAACAAGTTTAAAGTAAATGATTTTTTTTTATAAATTACATAAAATTTTGAGACAAACGAAACAATTTTCATATTAATATTATTTTCCAAATACATTTTAAGTTTTTACACTTTTTAACTCTAGCAATTCAAACACTTCAATAAACACAAAATCATTTCAAACTCAAATTTTACAATTCAAATCTTAGCACCAAACGCATGCTAAAACTCTTATATCTATATCTTAAATTTTTTATCATTTTTTTTTTTACAAAATTAACTTTAAAAATTCATAACTTTCTTAGCATGCATTTAGTGGGCGAATTTGAATTGAGTTTTTTTGTGTTAGATTTGAGTTGAATTGTTGTATGTTTAGTACGCGAGTTTGAATTGATGGAGCTAAAAAGTGTAAAAACTTGAAATTTGTTCAAGAAAAAAAATATCAACATATAGCTTGTTTCGTTCGTCTCGAAATTCTTTGTAATTTTTTTTTAAATCATTCCATTTGAACTTGTATATGCAAAGTTATGGACTTTTAAAATTTGAGTTACAAAAATTGTAATAGTAAACTATGAATAATTGAAACTGAGAAAGAAAAAAAAAAAAACAATTGCAGTTGGTGCACCAAAGGCATGCTTATTCTAAATCAAAATTAGATGGTTTTTTTTTTTAAAAGAAACAATAAATAAAACGAGATCTTTATTATATATTTTTTCTCATAAATTTTATACTATTTTTTATATTATACTTCATTTTCAATCCACACATCTCCAACTACACATATTAAAATCAATATCCAAAACTCCATCTTTAATTCTCACCTCCAAGGAAAAAGAAAAAAGAAAAAAAGAAGAAGAAATCGAACAAACGTCCTTCAAAAATCCAAACCCCTTCACACCTTATCCTACGTTGTTTGACAGCAGTTATTGGCGTTTTCTACATCAAATATGAAATGGGAAATTCTGAGCAAAAAAAAATAAATAAATAAATAGGAAAGATGTAGCGGCAGATAGTTGTAGTAGTAGTAGGTAGATCCGATTTTTTGTTTTTGGCTAAAGAGGTAGATCTGCTTTGTGTTTTTTTGTCAGAGCAATTTTCATATTAAAATGAACTCCACCAACCATAATATTCCCGTCTCATCCTTTTTTCTTTATCTCCCAAAACTCAAATAAATCCCCATTCTATCAAACTGCTGACGTCATATAGAAAAGGAAGCTCTCCAGCATACGAATTAATTAATTAAAAGGTTGTTTGGTGAAACGGTTTGAGTTAAGATTTTTAAGTTGAATTAAAAATAAGTTAAGTTAAGAGTTAGAGTTGAGTGTTTGGTAAAATATTTGAGTTGAAAAGTTTAACTTGAGTTGAGTGTTTAGATGTAAAAAAGTTTGAGATTTGGGGGAGTTTGGTGTGTAAGTTTGAGTTGAAATTTTTAAGTTTCAATAGTAAATTTTTTTGAATTTTCAGAAAAGACAAAAAACTTTTTAGGAAAAAGACAAAAAAAAGTTTGAAAATCTTAGTTTGGACTTATGGGCCAAACACCCCCAAAAAGTTTAACTTGAGTTGAGTGTTTAGTAAAAAAGTTTATGTTGAAAAGTTTAACTTGAGTTAGGACCCTGTTTGGATGTAAAAAATTTGAGTTAAAAAGTTTAACTCAAAAAGATAAATTAACATGTCATTGTAGGTTGTGAATGGAAAAATGTGTAAAAAATAAAATAAACTAAAATAAAAACACATATCAACAACATACATCAAAGTTTTTACAATATTTTTTACATAACAATAAAATATAACAACAAGAATTACGTAGTTGTTATAATATTTTTTACATAGCTATAAAATTTTCGACCATTGATTTGTTTTAAACGGCTTAGATGCTCTGTGCACATAAATTTTATTGTGCATTCAAATATATTAGATTACATAAACAGTATAATTTACAATCATTCTATAAACCTAAAATTAAACGAAAAACCCATAAATAATCTTTTTTAAAATAATAGAAAGGAAAAAAAAAAGAAAAAAAGAGATCAAAAGGTGGTTAAGTTTGCACTGTGCAAGTTCCTCCCAACACGAAACCGGTACCGGGACTCACCGCCGGCGGCGGCGGCGGGACGGAGAGTCGATTCCCAGTCGCCTTCGTCGTCAACATTGTCGTCTCTGCCTCTCATCATCTGCAGCATCCTCTTGGCCTTCTCTCTGGCCCTCTCGCACCCTCTCTCCTCGATCTCCCTCAGCACCTCCACCGCCCTCGCATCCCTCGCCAGCCTTCTGAACCTTATGCTCCCATGGCTCAACGCGTACAGCGTCGCCACGCAGTTCTCCCGAGTCGCCTCCGAGTCCAACTCCTCCCGCCTCAGTATCCCGATTTCAGGACGTCGATTAGGTACAGGACGAATCCCGACCGTACAATCGTCACCTTGTTCGGCTTCTCCAGCGAGAGGTTGACTAGCGAGGCTATGGCGTTCATCTATACGATGGCGTACCTCGAGCTTATCAATGGCTTTAGGGCTAACAAAACCGTAGCTGTGCAGAGAGAAACCCTAATTTCCTCCTTCGTTCTCGTCATCTTCCTCAACGAAATTACGCCCTCCTCTTGGTCGGTGACGTCGACGCTCTTCAGTTTCCGGACCAATTGCTCCTCCTCCTCCAACGCCGGAGCCGAATTGGGGATCGAGGAGGCTAGGGTTTCACTCTCTGTAATCTCGGAGGAAGACGAAGACGAGTAACAGAGAGGCCGAGTCGCGAAAGGGAGAGGAGTCCCAGGATTCTCCGCCGTGATGACGATGGACTCCTCCGATGAGCTCGAGTAGAAATGGTTGACTCGGGGACCGAGGTGGAAGAATGTCACCAGCGGATTCTCCCACTGTGAACCCAGGCACTGTGAAGCAGTAGATAGGCGAGGGTGGGGGGGAGCTGCAAGGAACACAGTAAACAAAGTTTGGTTTATTGTGCAACGGTTCAACTCATAATTGGGAATGAAATGTAATCCCAAACAACATCAGTTGGAACTCAACTCAAAAAATTGAGTCCCAACTGATTCAGCAAACACCCCCTAATTATTTTTTAATTGAAATTATACGTTTGGTGCTAAGATTTGAATTGTAGAATTTGAGTTTGAATTAAATCAAACGCTTGGCAAAACTTTAAATTGCTGAAGTTAAAAAATATAAAAATTTAAAATGTGTTTAGAAAAAAATATCAAGATAAAGCTTGTTTCGTTTGTCTCGAAATTATCCAATTAAAAAAAAATTGACCTCATTTGAATTTGTATATGTATAATTATGGATTTTTAAAGTTTGAGTTAAAAAATTGTGAATAGTAAAACTGAGGGAAAAAAACAAAAATTGAGTTGTAATTTTAGAATTCAAACCTTAACACGCAGATGAATTGATTTTTTGAAAATTAATTAATGAGTAATTGGCTCAAATAGTCCATAAACTTTTTCAGAGGTGACACTTTGATCCTTGTATTTTTTTTTTTACTGTGCTGACCCTAAACTCTATAAAAATGTGACAGTTTAGTCCTTTCTATCCAATTCCGTTAAATTTTTAACGAAATGAGTCATGTGCATTACATGTGATCTAATTTAAGAGGGTATTTTAATAATTTAATAATAATTAATTTAAAAAATTAAAAAATTAAAATTCATCTCTCTCTCTCTCTCTCAATCATAAAAAAATAAAAAAAAATAAAATTAATCTCTCTCTCTCTTTCTAAAATTCATTTGGGTGACGAGGGGGCGGGGCGGAGGAGAGATCTAGGCGACGGGGAGAAGATGGGGCAATCTGGTCCCGGGAGGGGGGGGGGGGGGGGGGGGGCTATCTAGGCCTAGGTTCAATGCGCCGGGGGGTGGGGGAACCCAGATTAAGATTTTGGGGTGGGGTAGGGGTTAGGCTAAAACCCAAATCGCGTGGGGGGTTGAACCCAAATCACGGCGACGGTGGGGGGGGGGGGGGGGGGAGCGGACCTAGATCACCGAGGGATTGGGGGGCTCGAAACCCAAATCCCGACAGTGGCGGAAGGGCCAAACTTAGATCGCACGGGGGGTTAGGGGGGCTCGAAAACCAGATCCTGGCGATGGCGGGGGGCCGAACCTGGATCGTCGGTTCTCTGCTAAGGGAGTGAGAGAGAGAGAGAGAGAAGGAGAGAGAGAGAGAGAGAGAGGGGAGGGAGGGGAGGGGAGAGAGAGTGGGGGTGGGAGAGCTTTGAGTTCAACTCTCTCTCTTTTTATTTTTATTTTATTTTTTTAATGTTATTATATAAATAAGGATATTTTTTGTCACTGTAAGGGTATTTTTCTTCAAAAAATATAAAATGTGCTTATTATATTTGTGAGTTTTTTAATGAAATCAGATGAAAATGATTAAACCGTCACATTTTTAGAGAATTTAAAAAAAAAAAAAAAAAAAAAAAAAACAACCAGAGATAAAAGTGTCATAATTTATAGAGTTCAGGACGCCGGTTAATTTTACAAACTCGTATCTTAAAAACAAAAGCGGACAATTCCGCACGTTATAAGCCCTCTCCCTCCAACTGAACTCTTCGTCAGCCATTACCTGCTAACTGGTCTTGTAAGGTAAGCTTTTCTTTTCCGTTTGTTTCCCGAGAAACGAAACGAAACTAAACTATTTCCAACAGATTAACGTTCGTTTTCCATTATCTATTTATAATCTATCTCTGGAGGAAAGAAGATGAAGGTGATAGAGAAGATCAGAGAGAAAGTTCAAGATCAAAATCAGAATGAGGAGGTGGTGTTCTCGTTCGAATTCTTTCCGCCGAAGACGGAGGACGGAGTTGAGAATCTGTTTGAGAGAATGGAGAGAATGGTGGCCCACGGCCCTGCCTTCTGCGATATCACTTGGGGCGCCGGTGGATCGACGGCGGATCTGACTCTGGAGATCTCTAACCGAATGCAGAACATGGTGTGTGTCGAGACCATGATGCACCTGACCTGCACCAACATGCCCGTCGAGAAGATCGACCACGCTCTCTCCACCATCAAGTCCAATGGCCTCCAGAACGTCCTCGCCCTCCGCGGCGACCCTCCTCATGGCCAGGACAAGTTCGTCCAGATCCAGGGTGGCTTTGCCTGTGCTCTTGACCTCGTAAGCATTTCCTTTTTCCAATTCTATGCATTTTCATTTCCAGATCTGATTCTTTTCTCTAATCCCTAACTCAATTCGATTATTCTGCTGCAGGTCAAGCACATCCGGTCTACTTATGGCGACTACTTCGGCATTACCGTCGCCGGTTATCCAGGTTCTCATAGCCAAAAAAAAGAAAAAAAAGTCAATTAATCTAGGTTTTGTTGTGAGTGATGAGTGAGTGAGTGAGTGAATAATCTCATGAATTGTGAATTGTGAATGCAGAGGCACATCCCGATGCGATTGGGAGTGACGGCGTCGCTACGCCCGAAGCCTATCAAAGCGATCTTGCCTATTTGAGGAGCAAGGTCCTTCCTTTTCATGTCATTTTGGTTTTTCTAGAAAAAAAAAAAAAAAATGTTTCTAACTTCTTGCTTTGGCTGACGAACAAACAGGTCGATGCTGGAGCTGATCTGATAGTTACGCAATTGTTCTACGACACCGACATTTTCCTAAAATTCGTTAATGACTGTCGCCAAATTGGGATTACCTGTCCCATTGTTCCTGGAATCATGCCTATTAACAACTACAAAGGATTCTTACGAATGACTGGTTTTTGCAAGACAAAGGTATATTATGTGCTCTACTTTGTCAAATCTTTTAATTCTACTTTGGTTGATACTTGCTTACAACAAGTTCTGGCTTTTCTACCAATCCTGCAAGCTTGTCAAACATAGAAATTTCTCTCAGCGGGTTACGGTTGTCGTGTATTTGTTTTTCAATTTGGTCTTTGGGAAATAAAATTAGTTGGTTTTCAAATCAATTCGATAGGTGCAATATGTGGCCTTTGGATTTATTTTTGCCCTGTTGTCTATGTCAATGATGAATGATGAATGATGTTTTCATTTGTTTTTGTACTATAGATACCGGCTGAGATCACTGCTGCCTTAGAGCCTATCAAGGACAATGATGAAGCTGTCAGATCGTATGGAATTCACCTTGGAACTGAAATGTGCAAGAAGATTTTAGCCCATGGGATAAGGACGTTGCACCTTTACACATTGAACATGGAGAAATCGGCATTGGCCATACTGACAGTTTGTTTCTCATACCTAATTGCCCATTCCAGTTGTTGTTTGCCATCATTGTTATGGTTCTAAATGACGTGTGTATGATATGATTAGGATGTCTAAAACTTTCTTTCATTCTGGTTCTAAAACCCTTTTAATCTTGGTAACTTTTTGACAGAAACTTGGCCTGATTGAAGAGCGCAAAATATCTAGGTCCTTACCTTGGAGGCGTCCTGCTAATGTTTTCCGAGTCAAAGAAGATGTCCGTCCCATATTTTGGTATGTGATTCATAGAACTCCCTATATTGTTGGCTAGGTTTTGATGAGAAGAGTGCATAATATGAGTGTATTGTCTTTCTATCCAATAATTAGGGCAAACCGTCCAAAAAGCTATATATCGAGGACTATAGGTTGGGACCAGTATCCACACGGACGATGGGGTGATTCCCGCAATCCTTCATATGGAGCACTGGCTGATTATCAGGTGTGTTGGTGTCACTTTCTGTATCTTTATGTGTCTGAGTTTATAATGTCATTTTGTACATATGAGCAGTTTTCGTCTTTGTTTTGTCTTTGCTTTGCTCTGTTCTTTTTTGCCAGTGGACTCCTTGTCCTCCTTTTTTGTAACTTTTTGCTATTTATGGAAGTTACTGGTTTTTTTCATCAATAATAACAATAATAAAAATAATTAAAAAAAAAAGTGAAAGAGAGCTTTTATGTTTTCCTCGAAGTATCATCCGAGTGGCTTCTATCTTTTCTCATAGAATGATACCGATTGGCTTCTATCTTTTGTCATAGTGATACAGATGTACTTGGTAGAGCACGAAACATTCTGGTATGATGAATACGAGCGCCTATAAATTTGTTTAGAAATAAAGGAAATTAATAATGGGAGAAATCATGGCCAAACAATAGCCGGGTAATGGAATTATCATCCTTGACCAAGATATATGTATATATATATATATATATATATAAATATATATATGTATGTAGTCGGAAATCTATATGGTTGCCATATGTAAAAATTAGTGCTTTCTAATTCATTTTAAGGCAGTTCATTAGTGAGTCAGTGAGAGACTTTTACTGGCTGCAACAAATGCAGCAAACTTTTCTCATAATTACCCTTAAACTAATATTATGAAATGCCATGTTGAATTAGGCATGCCATTAAAGTGTTTCCTACAGATTTTCTACATAAATCAAGTTAACACACTGGATTATTGGGGATTGACTGAAAAGGACTAGTTAAGGAATTTTATTTGGGCATTGGTATTCTATAGGGTACAAGAATTGCCAAACTTGTCAGGCAAATATATCAGTAACATAAAAATTAATCTAGAATTACATAAACATTTGATTACTTGTCTAGGAACTCTTATTTGCCTGGTATAGCTATTCCCAATATGTTGTTCAAGCACCTAAAAGATTGTTTCGTAGTCGACTTTACTATTACTTTGATCATCACTTGAAGCTGCATAGTATACTCCCGGTATTTCACTGAGATGATTATGTGAACATAGATGGAAAGCTACTAAATAGAATCGAATTGATGTTTGCTTTCAGCTACTTGACTTGCTGGTACAAAAATTACTTACCCGAATCCAATACACTTCGTCTCACTTTAGAAATTCTACAACTTTGAAACAGATGAAGAAAATTCACTGTCTACATTTTCTTATATTCCATTTTTTGCTTTTTGGTGAAAAAAAGCACAATCCCCACAATCCCATGCATCCCTGACACCTTGATATCTCTGCCTTAAGAGCTTCTCATTCTGATTCTCTAGACCAGACCCGGGACTAAGATTACAGAATGTGGCTGCCATTTTTGTCAAACTGCTATATTATGACAAGCAGATGTGGAAACCCTTTTAACTCGGTTGTAAACTCAAGTCCTCAATTCTCAAAATCATTAACAGAATAAAATTCTCCAGAGCACTCCACACCCTGTTTTTTATTTAGCAAAGATAAGTTATCTTTTGGATCTTAGGGCCCCCACCAAAATTTATTAAGTTGCTTAGTCTGTGGTGACGCAGAGTGTATTTTTACTTGGTAGAGAATGTAGAGATGTTGCAGGGTGCGATTGTCGTATCAACCTATGAGCCAGTTGGTTGCTCTTTTCTTTATTTCCTTAAAAAAAAAAAAAAAAAAATCTCTATCTACCTAAGATGCTTCTTAATGTGGGGGATGAAATCAATGTTTAAAAGTAATGTGCAGTAGGCTTTCTTAATGCGGTTAATGGAATGTTTCAATTTTTGTGGTAGGTGCAGGTGATTGAATAGATTTCTCATATTAAGTGGCATCTGTATACATTCTTAGTTACTACGTTTGTTAGTTGAAGGATTTGTCTCTTTTTCTTGTATGTGAGATGTGTGTGGGTGAACAAACATGTTTATCCTGTCATTTATCATTTCGTGGCATGCTAATTTCTAATTCCTTTTTTTTTTTTTTCCCCACAGTTCATGCGACCACGGTCACGTGACAAGAAACTTATTGAAGAATGGGCTACCCCATTGGAAAACATAGAAGATATTGATGAGGTACATTACATGTATGATTTCATGTGAAAAATGAACAATTCCCATTATTGCTTATAGTTGATATGAATCTCTTTTAACATATATTATATTGCACGTGGCTTACTATCCAGAAATTTAAGAAGTTATGCCTTGGAAAATTGAAGAGCAGTCCATGGTCAGAACTGGATGGACTACAGCCTGAGACGAGGATCATCAACGAAAAACTGGGGAAAATCAACACAAAGGGATTCCTCACCATTAATAGCCAACCAGCAGTAAATGGGGAAAAATCTGATTCGCCATCTGTTGGTAAGCAATTAGTGTGAAGTGAAGAGGAGGTGTTTCAAATATTTCTTTTTCTTTCAATTCATGAAGAATACTAGTAATTCGGGTAATTTGTTGTCACTTCTTGATCGGTTTTTGGCATATGGATGGCTAATATGAATCGACCTTATGCAGGATGGGGTGGTGCAGGAGGATATGTCTATCAAAAGGCATATCTAGAGTTTTTCTGCTCCAAGGAGAAATTGGAGGCGCTGGTGGAGAAATGCAAAGCTTTCCCATCCGTGACCTACATGGCTGTTAACAAACAAGGAAGCTGGATATCAAACGTTGAAAAAACGGCTGTGAATGCAGTGACATGGGGAGTTTTCCCGGCAAAGGAGATTATTCAGCCCACTGTTGTGGATCCTTCAAGTTTCGAGGTTTGGAAGGACGAGGCTTTTGAAATTTGGTCGAGAGGATGGGCTCGATTGTACCCAGAGGGTGACCCTTCTAGAAAACTACTCGAAGAGGTTGGTGACTTTATTTTTGTTCGCAACATTTTAGACACTTAGACAACATTTCATGCGTTTTTGTCTGTGGTCGCTTTTTGCAGGTCCAAACTAGCTATTTCTTGGTGAGCTTGGTGGACAATGACTACGTCCATGATGACATTTTTGCAGTTTTTGCCGAGTTCTAAGATGAATGTCATGGGACCAAAAATAAAATCCCCTCCGTCGTAACCTATTATTCGAGTTGATGCTTTCTTTTCTTTTCTTGGATTATGATTATGATTATGATTATTATTATTATTATTTCTCTTACCTTGGGGATGTATAACAATATATGTAACTTGGCTTGGGTTTCCATAACTTGTAACCTCAAAAGGTCACTATTACAGTGGATAACAGGACCAAAACAAAAGCTGCAACTGTTGTCCTCTTATTTAATGTCATTTGCATTAATTATTCATAAATGCTTTCGTTTTGTTGTGTGTTAATTCACCTTCCGACGAAAGCGGCTAGAAAGCGATAAGGTCTAAGGCTTTGAGCGTCGATTTACAATATCTAGCTAATTGATATGGTGAGCTTCCTCGAAATCCTTGTTGAAGTTTATGAAGGCAAAAGAATAAAATAAGCGAGGAGTTGAAGTGGTGGACGAAATACAATATGATCATGAAATCTATGATGAGTTTTATGAATCGAGTTAAATATGTGTAACTATTTAGGAAAGAGTGCTTATATTTGTTCCAACAATTTTGATAAATACCACACCTCATAAATGTTTTCTAATATAAACAAAATAAATCTATCCTTTTATAGATACTTTTTATATTATATCATATTTAATCCTCTCATACACCTACTTTCATTTTAATTTTAATTTTAATTTGTTTTCATTAAAAATAAACTAACAAATCTAAATAAGAAATAAATTTAAAAATAACTTTTTCATTCTCAAAATGGAAATATAAAGTATCCTTGAAAAAAAAAAAGAGGAAACAATAAAAGTTCTAATGAATCAAAAAATTAAAAATACATACTTTAATAGTTTTTGACTCTTCAAAAGACCTGTCTTTTCATTTTTTATTTTTTGTTTTACTTGTATCCTCCGTTGAAAATTTTCATATAGTCATAACGATTTCTTAAGAAAGAAAATTAATAAAGAATAATTTAGAGTTTATTTCTATTTATATACACGGGAGTATGAGCATTTTTAATGGATTTTAAGGTAAATTTATTATAGGATAAAAGTATAACAAGAATTTTTACTGATTTTGTGAGTGTATTTATCAATATTATGTGCATAAATAAAATCTACCTTTGAGAAATACATTTATAACAAGTTCTGTTTTTTTTTTTTTTTTTTTTTTTCGCGTTTCGAGTCTAATAAAGGATACGCACTGAAAAGCTTGGATTGAAATCTTAGCAGCAAAAGGCCTTGTATCATAATTTCGTATTCTTTGCCTATTTTAGCCTTATTATATTTTTGAAATCTTGTGTACATTCTGTAGGAATGTATCACAGTTGGAAAAAGTAATATTCTCAGACAAAATTTGATTAAACTACGATTTGTAATTGGAGCTGGCATTGGACTCGTTTAAAATCTATGGCTATTGACTTCTGTTTGTCAATAGTTATGATATTCTATATGCCAAGGATAAATATATCGGTGTTGTCGAAAATATTTTCCACATCGGTGGAAGTATCAGAAAATACTATGGAAGTTACAAAAATATGCTTTAAAATTTATTTTTAATATTTTAGGCTACCACAAATATTAAAAAAAATACATAAATAAATATTTCTATATAAGAAACATATTATCTTACATATCTTATATCGAAAGGAAGTTCTTTGAGATTCGAACATGGTTGAGATACTATCTTAATTCAAGTAATATTAGTGTCAGAATATGTTATTTGAACATAGTTGAATATAGTTATAAACATGTTATATATAGGTTTACTGATATTTTCTCAATGTATTTTCATAAATAGGAAATTATACAAAAAAAAAAAAAAATAAACATGCTAGTTGTTAGTCAAAAACATAATAGATAATAGAAATCCAAAATTTCTTAAATTTCTGAAATTTTAAAACCGAAATTTTCACTGAAATTGCTGATATTTCCTGATCTTTTTATAAAAATTACATTACGATTACTGATATTGATATTTTTTACTGATATGCCCAACAAGGAAGGAGCCAGATAATTTGTTTTGTTTTGTTTTTTTTTTTTTTTGGACCTGAGCCAGATAATTTTTAGGAAACCAATAAAAAAATTTTTTTTTTTGAGAAAAGGAAACCAATAAAAATTAGTAGCATAATATTTTGGGAAAGATAACAAATAACATAGATTTGATAAATCTAATTACAGAGTACCAATTCCAATCGGGGGGGGGGCGGGTGCTGTGGAAAAAACAATACCACTATTTTGATTTGCTATCCCGTCACTATCGTGAGTCTGAGCAACGGTGTAAATATCACATAACATATAAGAAACGAGAAAAAAAAGTTTACTGTTGCGTCCAAAACAAACGTTTTGGACGAAACTTGTTTTTTTTTTTTTTTGGTCCTTTGTTTTTTATTTTTTTCTTTTAGGGAGTTCTGGGTAAGCTTACTTTGCCCCATATATGAGATAAATATTAGGAGCCCTTACATTACTTTTGGATGGTCCAGATGAAAAAGATGCACAAAATTAATGTAGGATAGTCACACAAGATTATGTCTTAAAAAATAAAAATAAAAATAAAAAAAAAAGCAAACAAAAAATCATCCCTTCCTTCGTCCAAAGGCAAAGCCAACCGGCGACCAAACCCACCGGCCAGACGATCGGAGAGGGAACCTGGGAGGCCGCCTCCGTCGACGAGCCATGGCGGAGAGCCACGTGGATAGTCTCCGGGCGACGCGACCGCTCTACCTCCATGGGTTGCAACTGGTGATTTTCCAATAGCGGCGATGGCTTGGGGAGGCCGAGGAGCAAACCACTAGGGAAAATGGTTAATTTCATTAATAGCACCTATAGGAATTTTATTATTAAAAATAATATCACTTTTTTTTCCCTTCATTACTAGCACTTAATATGGGGCCCAGCAGCATTTAATGTATATCAAATTACGGGTTTACCCTCATCTCCTATCAGCTCAAATATCCCTCTCCCTCGCATGGCCCAAAATTTTTTTTCAAACCAACATCTACAGTGTTTTAGAGAGAGAGAACTGAAATCTAGAGAGAGAAAAAGTTGTCACCCACCGGAATCTTATTTTTTTTTTTCACTTTTCCGCCTAGCCCCCCACCTATTTTGAAACTCAAATCTTTATATAATAGAGAGAAACTTCCATCTAGAGAGAGAAACTTCCATTTAGAGAGAGAAACTCTCACCGTCGGAAAAAAACTTTAACACTTCCATTTAACAAAAAAAAAATTTAACAAAATCTAACATTTTTAGTCATTTTTGAGTAAAGGATGCTCGAGATGGTTTAGGACGGTTTCCGAGCGGTTGCAAAGCTTTCTCTCTCTAGAATCGGAGTTTCTCTCTCTAAAACACTGTAGAGGCTGGTTGGGAATTTTTGTTAGGGTATTCGAGAGAGTGTGACTTTTGGGCGGGTGGGAGATGAAGGTAAATATGTAATTTTTTTAAAAAAATGACTCTTGGTATTACTATGGGGACGGTCATTATGAAAATGACCAGATGGTCAATACGGTTATGACCTCTGTGCCTACAGTCAATATGATTTCGTATTGGTCAAACACGGTCACAACGAAAATGACCATCTGGTCATTATAAAAATGATCACTTTTTATATAAGTATCGGTCATAACAGTTATGACCGGGTGATCATAACCGTTATGACCACCTTTATGTAAGTGTGTCGGTCATAATAGTTATGACCGGGTCATAATAGTTATGACCGTGTGGTCATAACCGTTATGACCACTTTTTATATAAGTATCGGTCGTAACAGTTATGACCGGGTGGTCATAACCGTTATGACCACCTGCATTTAAACCGTTATGACCGTGTAGTCATAACCGTTATGACCACTTTTTATATAAGTATCGGTCATAACAGTTATGACCGGGTGGTCATAACCGTTATGACCACCTGTATTTAAGTGTATCGGTCATAACCGTTATGACCGTGTGGTCATAACCGTTATGACCACTTTTTATATAAGTATTGGTCATAACAATTATGACCGTGTGGTCATAACCGTTATGACCATTAGCATATAAGTTCGGTCATAACAGTTATGACTAACCGTTATGACCACTTTTTATATAAGTATCAGTCATAACAGTTATGATCACCCTGTTATGACCACCCGGTCATAACAGTTATGACCTATGTCTAAAAATTTTTTTTTAAAAAATCTAATATTTTTGGTCATTTTTCAGTAAAGGTCATTCATATTATGCCCACCCAGTCATATCAGGATGGTCATAACTGTTATGATCTGTACTAAAAAATGGCCAAAAATGTTAGATTTTTAAAAAAAATTTTTTAAACATAGGTCATAACTATTATGACCGGGTGGTCATAACAGAAACAACATTTACTCAAAAATGATCAAAAATATTAGATTTTGTTTTTTTTTTTTGTTAAATGAAAGTGTTAAATTTTTTTTTTTCCGACGGTGAGAGTTTCTCTCTCTAAATGGAAGTTTCTCTCCTTAGATGGAAGTTTCTCTCTCTTATATGAAGATTTGGGTTTCAAAATGGGTGGGGGGCTAGGCAGAAAAGTGAAAAAAAATAAGATTTCGGTAGGTGGCAACTTTTTCTCTCTCTAGATTTCAATTTTCTCTCTAAAACACTGTAGATATTGGTTTGAAAAAAAATTTTTGGCCATGCAAAGGAGAGGGATATTTGAGCTGATAGGAGATGAGGGTAAACCCGTAATTTGATATACATTAAATGCTGCTGGACCCATATTAAGTGCTAGTAATGAAGAAAAAAAAATGATACTATTTTTAATAATAAAATTCCTACAGGTGCTATAAATGAAATTAACCCCTAGGGAAAATCTCCTAGTGATGCACGGCGACGGTGGTTGTGGCTTCGACGGCGTCGATGCGAGGTCGCGATTCTGGCAGTGGGCGACACGGGGTGGGCAGCCGATTTCAGATCCGTCGGAGCCTCCCACTTCCGAAACCGACCAACTTCGATCGGCCAGATCCGCGCCGGCTAACGGGGCTGGGTTCGCTGGTTTTCTAGATCAGTCGGCCATAGGATGCTGGCCATCGCGATTTCATCACGATTTTCCCCAGCAACCCACCGGCGCGACGGCTGTCCCCAAGGGCAACGACATCTCACAGCGGCACGAGCTCTTCTCCACCCAAACACCGCCGACCATAGCTAACACCTCCGTTGACTCGTTAGATGCGGCGGCCTTCGACATACGCGACAGTGCTGTCGGCGAACTTCCGATGGAAGGAGTGGTTGAGCAGGCCATGCTCTGTAATATTTTTTTTCAAGAAAGTTTTTTTTTTCCCTTGATTTTTCAAGAGTGATTGTGTGTTTCAATCTTATAATAATATTGGTGTAAACTTTAATCTCAACCGTTTAATGATAATCTAGTGATCAAAAACTTTGACCCATTGATAGGGTAAAGCATTGGGTCTCATTGTAGATTTGATATATATATATATATATATATATATATTTGTCTAAGATTTAAATATATAGGACTTCTATGATGGGGAAGCTTACTTTTTCCCATCCATAAGGTAAATATTTTGACCATTCGATGAAAAGTCAATGGCCCACCATTCTACTAAAACAAAAACAAACACAATCACATAAGATTACATTTTTTTAATTTTAATAATATTTGAAAATTTCTAAATATTTTGAATGGAGCTTGGAGCTGATGGAATCGCGAGGGAGGGGAGGCTGAGGACGGAGTAGCGACGGAGCTTGGAGCCACGACAGACCTGAAAAATCGTGATGGCCTGTGTCAGATTTGGAAAAGCACCGAACCCCATCCCCTTTAGCCGGATCTATGTGACCCATGACGGAGCCGCCGCCGACCACATGACGGCCTCCATCGCTCCGTCGTGACTATGAGTAAAAATCCACTTTCCGTGGATGGGTCTCATGGCCGGAATTTTCCGCTTTCGATGATCTCCGTCGACAAGTTCGGGAGGCAAGGTGGTGGAGAGGGCTGCCAGTGGAGGGGGCTGCAAAAGTTCTTTTATTTTATTTTTTTTGAAATGTTTTGTACAGTAGTAATTCAGTGTGATATCTTTTATAATTGTTTGATGTATCTTTTCAATACCAGCCATCCAAAAGTAATATGATAGTTAAGAATCTTTACACTATCAATGGGGTAAACCTATTTTACCCCATTGTCCAATTAGCCTTAAAATATATATATATATATATATATATATTTTCATTTTAGTCTGTGTTTCTCATATTGGGTCTATTTTTTATTTAGTCATTTTTATCTTTTTGATCATTTTTTATGTCTTTTAATTTTTTTTTTGGTCCATATTTTTTTTTCATTTTAGTCATTTTTTTATATTAGGCTTTTTTCATTTAAGTCTTTTTTTATATCTTTTTTTGTCATATTAGTCGTTTAATTTGTTTTCCCTTTTTTTTTTTTCCTAATTCTTAAATATGTTTCATTAAATTACTTATTCTTTTAGTTTTTTTTATTCCCACAAATTTTCTTGTCATATTAGTCCTTTAATTGGTTTTCCCTTTTTTTTTTTTCCCTAATTCTTAAATATGTTTCATTAAATTACTTATTCTTTTAGTTTTTTTTATTCCCATAAATTTTCTTGAATATATCCAATTACTATGCATGTCACATCCTAAAGTACCAAAAGTTGGCTCTTTTTTCCCCACCCTTTTTTGTTTTTGTTTTTGGTCCCCCTCCCTTCCCCCCTCCATAAAACTTTTCTTTCATTTTGGTCCCCTGTTTCGATTCTTCATTAAAAGTTTCTATATTTTTAAATGTCTATTGGTAATGCTCTTTTCTCTTGATTTGTCATTGTTAAATAAATATCCTCTAAATTGTCCTGACTTAAATAATCCTATACAATTTTACAATTAAATGTAATCTTTATAAATACTTTTTTCTTCTAATTTCTTTATTAAAATTATTCTCAAATGTGTCCCTTTAAAACATCTATTTTCCTTTTCAAAATAATCTCAAGTAATTTTTAATCTAAATTTATCCTTAATAAAAAAAAAACAATCAGAATAAAGTCAAGAAATTCTACAAGGTATCAAAAAATCTCAAACTGTTCTTAAAAAAAAAAAAAAAAAAAAAACCACTCAAACTGTGCATTTTGATGCATGTATGTGTAGATATTAGAATTTTGGATAAATGTCATTTTTACTCCCTTAATTTTGGTGCTCTTATAACTTTACCTCATAAACTTTGAAAGCTGGTAGAAATACTCCACAAATTATGAAATGTTATCATCTTTACTCCTTCAGTTAGTTAAATAGATGAAATTACTGACATGACAAAAACTAAAACATAATATAATAAGGAGAAACTTTTTTTACCCCTAAACTTTAATACTCTTGTAACTTTGTTTCCCAAACTTTGAAAATTGATGCTTATACCCCTCAAACTTTAAACCGTTAGCAAAAACACACATTCTTTCATATTTTGACCATATAAAATTAGGAAAAACTATTTTTGCCCCTCTAAGCTTTAGTACATTTGAAACTTAACTCCCAAACATTAAAAAACGAATGCTTACACCTCTCTAACTTTAAAGTATTAGTAAAAACCCCTCGTTATCTATCATATTTTGTCTACTTAAGACTAATGTGATACTAATTTAAATAATAAAAAATTAATTTGAACTGAAATTTATATTAATACATTAACCTTAAAAATCCATTAAAAGCCAATATAATAAAGTCAATAGAATTTCTTGCCAAGAAAAAAAAAGAAAAAGAAAAATAAAGCAATAGATATACGATTACTAATACTTGTTACAATAAATTTTTTAAATAAAAATAAAGTTCACCTAAACAAAAGCATTGGCATGATAGAAAACAAAACAAGAACCTTTTTTTTTTTTTTTGTCATTTGAAAAGTTCTTCATTAAACAAGCTAACTACACCGGAAAGTATAAAAGACAAATAAAAAAAAAAAACACAAAATCAATATACTGAAGCCTAAAATTGACTAACGCGTACATAAGATTTGTTTTTAAAATTAAAATCATTATAATGATGATGATGATGAGAGAACTTGTATATTTAGTCACTTGAAATCTGATCAATTTTTAAGATTATTTAATTATAAATACTTCAATTTAAATTAATCTTTAATTACACTAGTATCGTATTCGTTTTAAGTAGACAGAATATAAGTGATTTTACTAACAGTTTAAAAGTAGAGAGGTGTAAATACTAGTTGTTCAATATTTGGGGGTTAAGTTTCAAATGTATTAAAGTTTAGGGGATAAAAATAAATTTTTTCTAAGTCATATATGACTAAAATATGAAAAAATAAACATGTGTTTTTGCCAACAATTTAAAAAGTTTGAGGGGAACAAGCGTAAGTTTTTAAGTTCGGGAGACAAAATTATAAGAGTATAAAAATAAAATAAAATTTACCTTATTAAATTACACTTTAGTTATTGTCATGGCAGTAATTTCATCCATTTAATTGACAGAAGGTGTAAAATGATAACATTTCATAATTAGAGAACATTTCTTTCAATTTTCACAGTTCAAGGGGCGAAGTTGTAAGAGCTCCAAAATTTAGGGAGCAACAATGAAATTTGCTGTAGATTTTATTTATATTTATATTTTTTATTTTATTTTTTGTCTTGTTGTGGTCAAAGATTCTGCAGCCGGCAGGGGAGGTCCTAATAAAAAAGCTCCAGCAGAAATCCGGAGCCCCAAATCAAATCGCAAAGGTCGAGAGATTGAAGAAACGGAAATGTTGACGAAGACGCTAATCTCAGGATTCGGACTCGCATTCAGATCAAGGATGAGCTCTTCAATGATATTTAATAAAACCCAATTCAATAATTGTCGCTTTGCTGGGCGTATCGTTTCTCCAATTATCAACAAACAATTGGGTGTTTGGAATCCCAAGAGCTTCACCACCAGAGCCAATTATACTGATAACAATAATATTACTAATAATCCTGGACCTATTGACTCTCCTCTTATGCAATCCATGCAACTCAAGGTCAGTTTTCCTTAGACCCTTTTCTTCATTAGTAAACTAATAATTATAATTAGAAGAAAATCATGGTTTTGATTCATCAGATTAAGGAGCATCTTAATGCGGAGTCAGTCACTGTCACGGATGCTTATGGAGACGGTCGTCATGTCAGGCATGTGCATTTTCTTCTATGCCCTTTTCATGTTTGATGAAATGTCTCAATGGCTAGATTTCCATACTCAAAAACTTTTTGGTTGAGTTTTATATTGAAATATTTTTACATATATAGAGTTGCATAATGAAATGTAGACGAGGGTTAAATTTGAAAGATTGTTGTCTGTGACGGGTCAGGAGTATAACATAATGCCCTTATGCTGTTTGATGAAATGCCTCAATTGATTTGCCCCATTCAACAAAGGTATGAGGGTGATTAGTTTTAGTAATCTATCGAAATTATTTTCGCTGTGTGTGACAAAGTAGCGGATAACGTATCGCATCAGAGCATAATAGGTTGTAATACTATGGAAGACATGGGACTTTTATGATGCTGCCTTTGGCTTCTTATGATTATAACTATATGCCGGGTTTGTGGTATGGCAGCATCGACGTGGTGTCGTCCGAGTTTGAGGGGAAATCAGCTGTGAATAGGCAGAGGATGGTGTACAAAGCCATATGGGAGGAGCTTCAGAGCACTGTCCACGCTGTTGATCACATGACCACCAGAACCCCTTCTGAAGCAGCGTCCAATCACAACAAATAAACAACCCCTTCCTCTCTCTCTCTCTCTCTCTTTCTCTCTCTCTCTCTCTCTACGTTTTGCATTTACTTTATTTTGGCTCTTTCATTATTCCAAGTGTTGCTGGTGCTGTAATTTCAGAGTTCATTGAAAGATACACTTTTGGTCTTTTCTTTTATTTACAAAAGCACAAACAACAGAGTTGTTTATCAACCAGAGGTCATTCAATAGCCTCTATATCAAGATAGAAAATCTGAAAAACAGCATCATAATACAAATAATATTTGGATGACATCGGAAGTGCATTCTTATTGAGACACTCAGAGTTTAACAACATTAAAAAAAGAAAAAAGAAAAAAAGAATCTGCTATTTTCTTCCACAATGTGAAATCCTGCAATTTTTTACCATTAGTTTCAAAAAAAAAAAAAATGTTAGTTGCTGCAATTTCCATTAGCTTGATTGGTCTCCAAAAGTAAGTAACGGTTTGAGCCTTTTTACTCTCTCTCTCTCTCTCTCTCTCTTTTGGTTATTTATGTAAATGTCTTAATAGGAATGCATATTTTTTAAGGACAGCACTGTGATTGAGGGTCTCTACCGGTAAAGCTCTTTTTTAAGCTATTGAAATTTAATCGAACGGTTGAAATATTGTTGATGTACCATACTTATCATACACCTTATCTCATATTACCCTTCTCACCCCCAAGTCTTTTCCGTCGTCGGCGACCCACCCCGACGACCATCTCGACGTCGGCGACCCAACCCCAGCCCCCCCACCATCGGCCCCAGCCCCGGCCCCCGGCAACCCCCCCCCCAGCCCTCCCCCGCCGGCCCCCCGGCCCTAGTCCCCCCCCACCCCAGGTCTCCCCTCCCCCGGCACCTCCACCCCAGGCCCCCCTCCCCCGACCTCCCCCTACCCACCCCCCTCGGCACCCCTCAACACCCCCCCGATGGGGACCCCCCACCCTCTGTCTCTCTTCCCCTCTCTCTCTATCTCTTCCCGGCCCGCGCCCCCCCCCCCCCCCACAGCCCCGACACGAGAAAAGAAAGAGAGAGGGGGATGGGGAGTCCCCGTCAGGGGTGGGGTGGGGTGGGGGGGGGGGGGCGGGGGCCAGAATAGAGGGGAAGATAGAGAGAGAAGAGAGAGAGGGGGTGGGGGGGTCCCGTCGCGGGGGGGGGGGGGGGGGGCCTGGGGTGGAGTGCCGGGGGAGGGGGGACCTGGGGTGTGGGTGTCGCCGGGAGGGCTGGGGGTGTCGTCGGGAGGGCTGCGGGGGAGGGCTGGGGAGTGGGGGGCCGGAGTTGGGTGGGGGGCTGTGGGGGCTGGGGCCGGTGGTGGGGGGGGCCGGGGGTGGGTCGCTGGCTTCGTGGCAGTCGTCGGGGTCGGTCGCCGGTCGCAAAAAGGTTGCCGGCGACGGAGAAGACTAGGGGGTGAGAAGGATAATATGAGGTATAATGTCTACAAATCATCATACACTCCCTCAAATCTACACCATTCAATTTAATCTGTATGGCTTAAAAAAGAACTTTACCAGAAGTACCGGTAGAGACCCTCAACCACAGTGCTCCCCATTTTTTAAAAATGTGTTTTATTTTTCTTTATTTAGAAGAATGTCTATCGATATCAATAAATACAACATTATCCTTTTATAAAAAATTGAAAATAAACAAATAAAGAATTATTGAAAAAGAATCAACTAATCCTGCTAGTTATAATTGAAATATATGACTTATTTATTGAATTTATTATAAAGAAGTAATGAAGTCTGTATACAAAATAAAAAACAAATGTTAAATATGTGAAATAATAAACCGAAACAAAAAATGAACACACAGTGACAAATTAGGATAATTATGATAACACAATTAAACGGAGAAGACAATTTGCAATTTTTGCTTACAAAATTTTTTTATTTGACTTATCTTTTTTTTTTTTTTTTTTTTTAAATAAATAAAATAAAGATGGCTTATTTATTATCACAATGATGTTGCTACAATATGAGAAATGAACACACATTGACAAATTAATAGGATAATTATTTTTTGCATACAAATTTTTATGTTTTTGACATTTTAAATTTAGTGGAGTCAGTGGTGTCAATATAGGAGGCGGCAAATATAGTCCTACTTAATATTACAATTATTTATTTAGCCTTTAAAAGGATGAATGCACTTTCTACAATATGTTTGTCCTTTCTCCCATATTGTCATATGATGGTCTAGTCACTCATTTCATTACGATTAATTACTATATTTGTTCACGTTCATTGTAAAATTGTTACCATCATTACTACATGATATTTATGAATATACTATATTTTTTCCCTTATTATGTTATCATGAACATATTGTGGGAATGGTGTTATTGTATTTTTGACCTATTAATTACAAATTAGAGACATGTTTACATTCCTTTGATATTGCATATAATTGATAGCAATCAGAGTATAATGTTTTGATGTTTTGCGTTTTTCTTTTGTTTCCTTATTGGGAATCTATATTTACTTCCTCAGAAAATTATTTTGATATTTTATGGATGATTATTATACACTTCAATTTCATTTTAAAACCCTACAACAACCATATTCTCAGTCAATCATTTTTTTTTCCTTCACACTTTCACTTTTTATTTTTGTTTTTGTTTTTTCGTTTTTTTCTTACGTCTTCTCACTTTTCCTTTCTCTTCCTTTTGAAAGGCTAATAGCAAACCAAGTGGTTGATTTGAATATTCCATTAGGTAAACCCCTCATCTCATATCATATTAATTTGTATCAAAATAATTTTGTTTTGTTATTTTTACTATGTCGTGATTATATATCTAAAAAGGTTTATTGTCTGTTTTGGACGAATTTTTTTATAAATACATAAAAATTGATTTTTGATTTATACTTTATGGAGTGAATGCATCTATGTGTTGGTATTATTGTTTAAAAGTTTCGGAATTTTTGGTGCTTGTTTAGAGTTATAATTGATTCTTCACTATCCATAGTCTAATCCTGTCAAAATCACTGTCATGATCTTTCAAGTTTTTGTTAATCAATATTTATGACTCTTTTCTTCCTTACACTTATATGAGACACTTGTTTACATGTTTTCTATGATCTATAATCTTTATAGAAATAAAAATTGTTTCCTTGAATTGATATGAACTTTAAAATCAAGTTGGGTCACTGTGATTTCACGTTGGACCAGATTTTATAAATAGTAAATAATCCAACAAATTTTTTACAGGTTGATATATATAAATTTTTGGTTCTTAATGTAATATGATTTTTGAGATAAAAATCTGTCTTCCTACATTGTTCGAATTTTTGAAAAACCTAGGCAGATTTACTGAGTTTAAATATTCTAAAACCAATCCTAAGAGTGTTATTTAATTCTATAAAAATTTATGGTGATAGATATATGTGTTATTCTTGACTAGAAAAATTTAGTGTTGATTGGATACTCCTATAATACAGTAAAAAAAAAAAATACCGGTATCACTTGCTGTCTGTTTGAATTATTTTCTTAGTTTTCTCCTTTAAAAGATTTGTTATGTGAAAATCTAAGTTTATAGATATAAAATTGTTTGATTCATATTTTCTACTTTTTCTCTATGGTGTCTACGTATTTAATTTCATATTTGTACTTATGGTTTCGTTCAAAGTACATCACGGTCAAAAAGTACATATTCAGTATATTTTTTCATGCGTAAGAGTATTTTTATAAACATGCACTCATAATAAACGAACTACTGCAATTTAAAGGCACATAAGTTGTGGGCACTTGGAGGACATTATCACTTACTATATTAAAAATTAATTTTGCTATGAATTCAGGTAAGTAAACCTACTTGATTTTTACTTGCTATTTTCAAATGGTTTTATGAGATTATATGATAATGTGAAATGTCTAAAGTTATATTCCAAGTTTATGAAAGAAATGCTTTAAAAAGAAATGTGTGAGTATTTATACTGGAAGGATGAATGCGCAAGGGATGCGGAGGACCGGCAGACCCATCATGAAAGAATGAAATAATTGATAAAGGATGATAAATACCTGAGGTTGAAAGACCAAGATAGAAAAGCCAAAAAAATTGAAATCGATATACGATTAATGTTTGAGGTTGAAAAACTAAGACGGAAAACCCATATTAATGTTTCTATTATTAAATAGGTTCTGAAAACCATGGCCTATTGGTTACCAAAAGCCATATGCATGACATTGAGGGCTCTCAAATGTTTATAACGAAAAGTTTTAATTAAAATATGTGATACTAAGAAATGATTGAGCATTTATTGAGTTAACTATAATTATCTTATGCATACAGTATGCCTCACTTACTGAGCCTTAACTTAACCTTTTCAAATGATGAGTGAAAGGAGACCATACAACAATGGATAGATGATTTGGTGGTATGTCATTGTAGTTATTGAATAAAGAATTTTCAATTTTAAAGTTTAAACTTGGATTCTTAATAACTTTTATTTTCTTAAATTTGGTTTGAATATTGAGATTTAAATAATTCCTATTTAAGGATTAATATATGAAATAAGTTTATTTATTTTATTATTAAGATTTTTTTTAAAATTTTGCTTGATTAAATTACTATAAAAAATTATTGATGACATTTATTAACCTAATTAAATATTAGGTTAGTGGATATTACAGTAAGATCATTCAAGTTAAAAAAAGATATTAAAATCATACAAATTTAAAAATTTAGAAACTGAACGGGTAATTTATCATTTTTTTTTTAAATTAAACCTTCATGGAATCTTCTTGAAATGTCCTGCTGCAGCAGGTTAACGCGCACACACATGTACATCATGTCTTGGAAGTCTAAAAAACTGACAAGTCCCCTTCTCTCTGGTTTCATCCCAATTTTCACTATTTCCTTGTGTTTATTCTTCTCCTTCGGAAGAGACCGGATAAGAACTAAGAAAGAGTACACATGGCTTAAAAGAAAAAAAGGACCGACGAGATGAAAAAGATGACATCACGAGAAATAAACATTCATTTAGATGAACCATTGCATTTGAATGTTTGCTATTTAGTTTAAATATTTTCATTTAAATGCATAATTTAAATTGTATATTCAAATATATAAAATGTATGTTTGAATATAATTTTTCTCAAAGATAATATTTGAATAATATAAAGGTAGAAACATGAGTTTGATATGTATTTTTAAAAAACGAAAACTTTGTATTCATATTTAAGTTGAATTATTGTTAAACAGTGAAACATTCAAATTTCTAGATTCTACATATTATATTTTAATGCACTAATGAATACTTCATCCAAACAAATGCTAAATATGTAACAATTTTATAACATATAAAGTTTTCACATAAAATTTAACTAAACAAAAGGGCGAAAAAAAAAGTGTACAAAAATACAAGGGCATGACAAAAAGAAAAAAAAGAAGGAAAAGACAATTAGTTGCGGGGAGGAGTTTTCAAAACTAACCGGCCAAAACCAGAAGTACTTTGTACGTGCGGATAGGATTCTCCAACATATTGTATTGGCATTATAGTCCTTACCTTTTGCTATGGGAAACAGATGATATAAAAAGAGATACAAATATAACTAGAAATATGACTCAAAAGGAATCCATCAAACAGAACTTCCATAAAAGGCTAAGCGTACATTTAGTTTGTTGATTAGAGATAAAAATTTTAAATTGAAATTGATTGATTTTTTAAAAATTAATTATATATTTTATTAATTTTTCAGAAAAAAAAAAAAAAAATTGAGATAAAAAAAATACAATTTAATTAAAATTAAGTTAAAATGCTAAATGAAACCTAAAGCTTGAGGTCTTTTTCTTTGTTGGAAAAAGCTCGAGGTCTTTACCCATATCGTTAGAAACAGAAAAAGATGAAAACAAGTCAAACTTAAATGGAACTCAGCTAACTGGTTATAAACATTTCCGGATTACTAATATTTTCCATGCAAGACACTCCTATTGTATTCCATATATTCAGAAATAAGGGAAATTAAAGAATATTCTTAAAAGGGCGCCCTAAGTGGTGTTAACACCATCCGCTGATAAAATGAGTCTCGCCACATGATATTTATGCATAATAAAATCTATAATTTATTAAAAATAAATTACTTGTTTGGTCCCTAATCATTTTATAAAATTACAATTTAATCTCCAATTTGTTTGTTTGTTTGTTTTTTTTTTTTTTTTTGTGATTAAAATGTTCACAAACTCTTTAAAATAGTGCAATTGGTATTTTTTATTAAAAAAGTTAAAAGTTAGCTGAAATAGATTTCAGATGTGACACGTATAAGTTAAATTGTATCATTTTAAAATTTAACCTTTCTTTTAACAGTAAAAATGATCAAATTGTATCATTTTAAAGAATTTATGATCTTTTAGTTACAAAAAAAGTTGGCAACCAAATCACCATTTCATATAAAGATTATGCATCAAATGAGTAACTTTTATTAATTTTGATAATACTTTTTAAGTATTTCTCGAAACTAAGAGGGAAAGAAGTCCATAAAATTTAGAGCAAGTAAGTCAAACTGTGAAAACCACACATGACGAAAATCTTTAGAGCAACGAGATAGAAAAAGAGTTCCCAACTTGCAAAATGAAAAAAATAAGTGAAAAAACAAAAATAAAAACAAAAATATCAGAGAAGAAAAGGACGACATGTTTGAAAAGAGGGAGACATTTGGGGATTGCTTGAAGAGAAATACAATTTCCAAATTAGTTCCCTTTATTACCAAATATGGAGATTTCTTCCAGGCGTGCTTTAGATTTCCAAATCTGCAAAACGCAACTTTTTTCCACGTATGAAAATGTGGACACTACTCTGAGGGACAAATGATAATACTAAATAGATTGACAAAAACAAGACATTTTGATGGTTTTTTTTTTTTTCCTGACACAGATTTTGCTTCCCCTGAGCAAAAACCAAACACATTGCCAAACTGGTTTACTGATCAAAGAGAATATTACGAAATCACACAAAATATCAGACACAGAGAGAGAGAGAGAGGGAGAGAGGGAGAGGAAAAAAAAACCATAAACTCGGAAATAAAAAAAAAAAAGGAGAGAGAGAGAGAGATGTTAGAGAAATTCAAGGAAAGGAAGGACTCACAACCTGAAAAATGAAGCTTTCCGAAGTTCACGCCCAAGTGCAGAGAAAACAGTGAGATGGGATTAGACATGAACATATAATCTGACAAACTGTTTGTGTCATTCAATACGTACTGCATTTAGCGTTATCATGTGTGTCAAGTCTGATCAGCCACTAGGCTTATTAGGTCAAATAAACAATTATATTACTTTTGTTTAAACTAGTAACTATATATATATATATATATGCTACTCATCGGAAAAAAGAAAAAGAAAATTAATATTAACTATATTCGTTTTCTGCGTATTATACTACAAATATCTGATAGTGGATACACATGCAATTGTTGCATATTTGAAATGCATATATTTAATTAATAGTCATTGAAAGAAATTAGGACTCACTTTCAGTGTTAACAATGTAGTAAAACTAATATGAATTAGTTGTTACGTGAATGTTTAGAATCCATTTGAATGCTAACATTTTAAATGAAGATATTTAAATAAAAATATTTGAGTTTTCTTTCAAAATGATGTTTGGATGTTTGTAATCCGAACATAAACATTTTAACATAATATTTAAATATGTATTTGAATAGATATTAAACACAGTTCTTATAAATCTTATCAAATCTCAATGTTTAAATAAATTTTGATATGGTATATAGAAGGAGTTTTGTTTCTCTTTTTGCTTTGAACACAAGAAAAAATAATCATCTTAATCGGATAATAAAAGAAAAAATTGACATTTAGAGGCATGGAAAGAAGAGAGAGTTTATTATGCAAAAATATTCAAATGACTCAAATTTAAGGGGCGTACGGAGTTTAATTCTCATTTAGGGTTCGTTTGGTTCGTTAGTTTGAGTTGAGATTTTTAAGTTGAAATAGTAAATTTTGTTGACTTTTCAGAAAAGACAAAAAACTTTTTGAGAAAAAGACAAAGACTTTTAAAGAAAAAAATAAAAAAACTTTTTGAGATGGTAAGTTTAAACTTACCATCCAAACACACTCTTAGAACTAATAAATGGCCAATAGAAACCTTTCCACCGTTTGAATATTTAATTAATTTGATTAGTTGTCACCAACTTAGATTGACAAATTCCAATATAATAGTCCAAATGTTGCAAAATGATTCTCCGAAATGCTACCTTATATGCTATTTATTATATTTTTACTAGTATTTTCTAATCCAGACTACTATTTTCTAATCCAACCACATATCATCAACGTAAAGAAGAAGAAGAAGAAGAAGAAGAAGAAGAAGGAAAAAAAAAAAAAAAAAAACCCTAGGGCTATTTATCTTTTGTGATGTTCAACGACATTTTAAAAATTGAAGGCCTGCAACCAGCTAGGGTTTATCTAAATCGAATGATGATATTGTACATCGTCGTACGGCGAATAATAACATAATTGCCTTAATTGTCCTTTTGTTAGTTGCAACACGACCACACTAGCTACCTAACTAATTCTTTTACTTCAAGATTATGCTGGTTATATGCAAACAAGTATGGACCTGTTTGGTATATGAGTTTGAGTTAAGATTTATAAATTTAAATAGTGATTTTAGTTGATTTTTTCAGAAAAAATAAAAAACTTAAAAAAAAAAAGATAAAAATTAAATTGATGGTGATGAATTTAAACTCATCACCCAAACGGACCCATAGATATGTATATAATGTACAAGTGGTCTCCCTTTTATATATATAATAAATAATGAAGGAGGGTTAACCTACAACAAAATATTGATACACCAATACTTCTCTCTTTATCTCTCTCCATATGCTCAATAATAAAGGTTATCAAGATTATAATCTTCAACAAATATTTTTTTTATTAGATTAAAAAAAAAAAAAAAGAAAAGAAAAACAGTTTATATGTTTGACAATAATTAAGCTACTTATAAGGACGCACATTTGTATACATATGTACTTTACCATCAATAGATATCTATATATATATATATATATGTGTAGACTAATTAATTTTCTCCGTCCATGTCCAGCATTTTTCTCATTTTAAGTATAGAAAATTCTAGTAGTTAACACGATTCCTTCTCCAGCATGTGGAAGATGCAATAGTTTGATAAGTTGGTGTTTTTCTCTTGGAAGGGCATGTGCGTGTGAATAAAAGTGAATGCAAGGACAGTCGTGAAATACTAAAAATCCTCTCTCTCTCTGTCTCTATATATTGTTTTTTTGGTAGACCTCTCTCTCTCTCTCTCTCTCTATATATATATATATATATCTCCCTCTCTTCCTGTCTCTGAGATCTATCTCTGAAGTGGCACTTGTCCTTGCTACCTCGGCCTTGACAAATCACCACTGAATTGATAGACGCATCCATCAAAATCAGTTCTAGTACTACCACTGCATGCCCTCTCTCTCCATTTCCTATAATTAAAAAAAACTGAAAAGAAACAAAACAAACAACTAAGGTCCATTTGGATAACTTCTCTAAGGGCTTGTTTGATATCTAAACTCATCTCAAATTAAACTGTATTTTTTTTATTATGTTTTTTATCTTTTTTGAAAAAGTTTTTTATTTTTTCTGAAAAAGTCAACAAAAATTGCTATTCAAACTTAAAAATCTCAACTCAACTCAAAGTCAACTTATACACCAAACACCCCCTAAATGTATTTCTAATGTTTTTTTTTTAAATCTTTTTCTTTAATTAAAAACTACTTTTCATTGGATATTTTTTCTGATCATATTTTAAGTTTTTACATTTTTAATTCAAAATAATTCATTTTCACTAAGTTCACGTTTGACTCATAAGTTCAACTCAAATTAAATTGTATTTTTTCATCTCAATTTTTGTCTTTTTCTGAAAAGTCAACATAATTTATAACTAATATTTAAAAAGTCAATCAACTCAAACCGTTTTACCAAACGCACTATAAGGGTTCGTTTGGTGCACAAGTTTGAGTTAAGATTTTTAAGTTTAGTTTGAGTTAAGTTAAGTTTAGTTTAAAAGTTGAGTGTTTGGTAAAAAGTTTGAGTTGAAAAGTTTAAGTTGAGTTGAGTGTTTGGTGAATAAGTTTAAGATAAAAAAGTTGAAGTTGAGTTGTGTTTGGTAAAAAAGTTTAAGTTGGAAAAAATGATTTAAAAAACAAGGGCCTTGTTTGGATGTTAAGAAAATGCGCAGAATAGTATTTTTTAATTTTTTCTAACATTCTATCGTATGTTTTAGTACAGTATAGATTGAGAAAATGACAATAAAGCCAAATTAATAACCGCAATCAACTTGAGTCAACACAAGGTGTCGTAAAATTCCTTATATTGTAATATTATACACCCAGAAAATGTACATTGTTTGTAATGTAAATTACATAAAAAAAAATGTAACAATTACATTTCGACTTTGGCGCAATTAGAGAATCGGTGATTGCGTTTACGTGGTTCTATACCATGGACATGATTGGTATCGTTCCCACATATCATCCGTAATCATTTCTCTCATCTGATTCATCGCACCCGCACTCGAGCCGAAAACTTGAGTTCCTGTGCTGGGCCCAGTACCATCTACCCCGTCGTCTAACTCGTAATCGGCGTTAACGTCGTCGTTCCCACGTACAGGCACGCTATCAGCTACATACTCTTCCATCAATGGGTCCCCAATCTGTACCATTCTTATGAAATTATGAAGAACCGCACACGCCACGGGAATCATGACTTGTTTCTCCATCGAATAGCTGTTCATTCCCTTAAGTATTTTAAACCGTGCCTTCTAGACACCAAATGTTCGCTCAATGCAATTCCGCAGCGAAGAATGCGTGTAGTTAAATACTTCCTTGCGGTTACCCAGCCCGGCACGACGCCTCCGATATTCCGGTAAATGATGCGTCTCGCGTCGATATGGGCTCAGGAAACAATCCTTATTGGCGTATCCCGAATCAGCTAAGTAAAATTTGCCTGCAAGTTAAACACCACAAATCAAAGATAAGTTCAATGTTTTGTACCTAATTTCATCTATGTAAATACTACTGAAATACTACTGTAATTACGAATACCTGGTGGGAGGATTGGGAAACCATGGAATGCTATTGCCTCGTCCAACATTCTAGCATCATGGCATGATCCCTCATACCCGGCCAACATGTACGTGAACTTCATGTCAAAGGAACAGGCCGCTAAGATATTCTGCGAGTGAAACCCTTTACGATTAATCTAACCGTCAGCATTTTCGCGCCTTGGGACACATGGGACGTGTGTCCCATCAATAGCACCAATACATCCCTGCAAAAAACCATTAACAATATTCAATATTGTGTTCCATCCGGTACGATAGATAATTGCCCAACCGTACGATATTGTGCTTAGCTGACATCGATAACGTACATCAAACCATGGGCGGTATTTTCCCGCATGCTCAAGAATCAACTGTTGCACCGCCGTGTAGTCAGGTGGTCGGATGAACTCGTTCCTTCAACGCACATATAACCTTCAACACTCTAAAGAACCAACGTGAAGTTGTTTCTACCAAATGCTGGAATAAGTACGAAACGTGCCGGTTCGTTGCGCCTTTTGCACAAATGACCAAAAAAATGAATAACTATTCGTTCACATTCATGTTATATGTTGGGATCAATAACTCCCGACTACCTAACAGGTTACTTAGTACTCTGAATGTTTCTGCTTTCATACTAATCAATCCTTGACATATGTCATCATGACCACTTAATATCTCCTCCACACGCAGGCTGCCAGTTAGGCTTGAATTATGCATTGGTTGTGGAACTCGTTGTCTGTTACGCCTACTATTTGTCACGGTTACAACCGCCCATGCAAGCATATCGTCATCGTTGCGTTGTTGGTTTGCTGCGGCTTGGGCGTCTTCCTCTTGATCGGGTGCGGAACCGAACACGTTCATTTTTCCTTTTGTTGTCGTTGATAAATGCACTAGTGTACCTGTTGCAGATCAATTTTCCGTAAATAAACACTTAATTAGTCAGCATACCCGTCATGTACTTACTATCTATTCTGATTGTGTCCAACTATTCCTAAATTTGTTTTATTAGTTACAAACCCGTAATTTGCGTCATGCAATTAACAACACGATATTTTATCTAATCATGAAACATTAAATCGCTTAGCAAACAGAGTGGAATACCCATGTTTATACATATAAATCGTAAATAATGCACAAACTCACAGAAAAATTAACATCAAGTCTCAATGTTTTGTCTAACTAAAATTAAGCTGAAGAAAATGAGAATAAATAACATAAAAATCAACTCGGGGGTGGCATCTGGGAGGTCACAATTGAGGCAATAATGCCTCTCCTATCGTCGTCGTCAAGCTGGCAGAATGGACGCTGAAGCCGCGGATGAGCATCGAAGTAGTGCCATATTATCGTTCTCTGATATTGTGGAATACCCATTTCCTTCATGATATTCATGCAGTCCAAAATGTGATCCGTGTTACTTGTTTGGTCGCTACTGGTGGCCGATTGCGAGCGACCACGGAAATGATTAACGATTTCCTGCATGGCCGAGAAAGTCATCTCATCCGTCGCATCCCGTTGTTTCTGCTTACCAGCACTCCCTCGTGACAGTGACGGACCAGCTTCATCGGGCGCACCTCTCGTGTTAGCCTGCCTCCGCGCACCAATGGTCGGACTCATTTCCTCGTCGAACACCGGCTGTGTTCCGGACTGGTCCATGGAGAAGTCAAAGTCATGATGTGGTGTAACTCCACCTCCCATCGTAATAGATCCGAAACCCGAGGCACCTGCTGCATGGTTTTTTTCAAAAACGTTGTAATACAATTCCTTGTAGCGAAGGCCCTCGTAGCGGAGATGGGTACACTCCTTGTAAACCTGAAAACATCAAACGATTAACATTTGCCTGTACTAGTCACGTTGGTAAGCTACACAAATATTATTGATAGTGATATTATAAAGTTGGATTACTTTGACGAAACTATGCCACGTGTCATCTGAGCATACAACTGTATCCGTGGCTGGATCATATCCTAGGCTGGTGCGTGCTTGTAAAACCTTCCAACCCCTATAAATTTTTTTCATCCTCTCTTTTTTCTGATATAAAGTGAGGCCATGAGCTGGAACACCCCCAAATTGTGCGTTAAATTCATGGGCCCATAGGTCCAAGATGCTGCTGCTCGGCTGCTTCCCACCCGTTGACGCCAAATACTCATCAAGTTTTTCAAGGAATAATTTTTCCTTGGCGTGATCCCATACGTACGACTCACCGGATGCTTTCCGAGGCATTTCCTTAAGGCAGGAAAAGGCAAAATATGAAGTCAAACTAAAAAGGCCAAATGTATTGGAAACAAAAGTTGGCTCAGAATGTCCTGATAGTCATATTGCATCTGAGGTATGTCAATGACACGAAAGCATGGCAGCTACCATGGCTTGGAAGACCGGTAACTACCTAAATGATATCGGGTTAACGACGCACCAGTCAGATGCAATTACCATTTGCCCCGATGGGCATATATCATCATAGCCAAATCCTTGGATGGATCATCTCGGCAGCCTCTAAATGACCAAAACAAGTATTGAGAATAATCAAAACCCCAAAATAACCAGGGCAGACCTCGTTTGGGTCAAAAAGGCGCCAAGATCAACCCAAAAATGAGCCTAAAGTGACCAAAATGAAAAAATCAGTAATCAAGGCATAGTGAATCATCTAGGCAGCCAACATATGACCAAACCAAGGTAGGAGAATGACCATAACCTGAAAAAAACCAGATCCAACCTGGTTTGGGTCAAAAAAAGTGGCAAAAACAAGGCAAACCGAAGCCAAAAGTGACCAAAATGCAAAAATCAGTGAGCAAGGCTAAGTGAATCACCTAGGCAGCACATAAATGACCAAATGAAGGTTGGAGAATGACCAAACCCTTTAAAACCAGATATGCACATAGTTGGGTCAAAAAAGTGGCAAAAACAAGGCAAACCGAAGCCAAAAGTGACCAAAATGCAAAAATCAGTGAGCAAGGCTAAGTGAATCACCTAGGCAGCACATAAATGACCATATGAAGGTTGGAGAATGACCAAACCCCTTAAAAACCAGATATGCACATAGTTGGGTCAAAAAAATGGCAAAAACAAGGCAAACCGAAGCCAAAAGTGACCAAAATGCAAAAATCAGTGAGCAAGGCTAAGTGAATCACCTAGGCAGCACATAAATGACCAAATGAAGGTTGGAGAATGACCAAACCCCTTAAAAACCAGATATGCACATAGTTGGGTAAAAAAAGTGGCAAAAACAAGGCAAACCGAAGTCAAAAGTGACCAAAATGCAAAAATCAGTGAGCAAGGCTAAGTGAATCACCTAGGCAGCACATAAATGACCAAATGAAGGTTGGAGAATGACCAAACCCCTTAAAAACCAGATATGCACATAGTTGGGTCAAAAAAGTGGCAAAAACAAGGCAAACCGAAGCCAAAAGTGACCAAAATTCAAAAATCAGTGAGCAAGCCTTAGTGAATCACCTAGGCAGCACATAAATGACCACATGAAGGTTGGAGAATGACCAAACCCAGGACTGTCACCACATCTCAGCTGGTTTGGGTCACAAAAGTGACAAAATCAACCCTAACGAAAAATTCCGGTAACTGACCCAAACAGTGGGTAATGGAACGAAACCAAGCACAAAGTCACCATAATACATGTACGAGCAGATGAAGCCACCTTTTAACACGTAATTTCATAACAAGGTCAAAATGAACATCTAACACCAACCAGAAAATCATATGAACTCAAAATCAAAATAGGTGGGAATGAAAATTTTTTGGCCCTCATTAGAGACAATCATTAACTGATTTCATATAGGATTGAGAAACAATTTGAGAAAAAATTAAATTAGAGGGCGAAATTATACAAGGGTTACCGAGTTGGAGCCCGACGACGAGTCTACGGTAGCACAAATTGGATTAGGGCAAGGATTAACGGCTCGGGAGACTGATTTCCGAGCATGGAAATACTGGGAAAGCCTCCGAGGGGTTCGACGTCGCTTCCAACTCCTCACACGGCGCCTCATCTGCTGGTCGAGATGTGGGCGTGTTATGTGCGGTAAAAGCGAGCCGAATCGAGGGAGGAGGAGCACTTACCGTATTTCCTGCAACCTTGCAGGTGGTTGATGGGATGGAAGGAGAGGCAACAGCGCCACTGACAGCAGCACATGAGCGCCGGTATGGAGGAGGAAGAGATTCACGACCAGGGCAGAAGACGCAGGTGACAAGAGGGCAGGGGAGCTGTGGGGTGAACAGTAAACCCATTTGCATTCACTGTATAACGGGTGAGTTTGAGGTTCAAGCTGAACCAACTTACCAAACACCTTGCGTTGGAGTGGAACTCGAAAATCTGAGTTCGAACCGGAGGTCCAAACAAGAGCTAAGTATATATTATCAAAACTCAACTCATTTATAATTTTTAAAACACCATCTTCAAATGTTCCACCAAATATACCCTTAGGGGGTGTTTGGTGTATAAGTTGAGTTTGAGTTGAGTTGAGATTTTTAAGTTTGAATAGTAATTTTTGTTGACTTTTTAAAAAAAAACAAAAAACTTTTTCAGAAAAGACAAAAAACATGATGAAAAAAGTACAGTTTAGTTCAAAATGAACTTGTGAACCAAACATAGCCGAAGAGGAAGATCAACTCATCCTGTAATTGAAACACATTTGCTTTTGGATGTCCATCATATTTGACATTGTATTCAAATAAAATAAATGTATTTTAATATATATTTGGATGTCACATTTTAATATTTGTGTGCATGTATTTTATTCAAATGTGTATTTAGATATATATCAATATTGAAACACATTTGAATGCATGTAAAAGTTAAAAGTGGGTTCGAAAAAAGGTGTATATTCAGATAACTAATAGTGTTTATATTAAGGTTTGTTAAGAAAGTTATGTATTGAGTCTTGTATTGCATTGCAGTAATATTTTAATTAAATGGGTGATTCAAACCCCCATAAATATCCAAAAGCCTCCACCAAAATGAAGCAATCGCAAACAACGTCCCCAAACTCTCATATATACCTATGTATCTTCATGAGTTTCAATACTACCTATTTTCTTCATTAAATAATATATATCGTCCTTCCTTATGTAAGTGTATATATATATATATATGGAAATTTCCTTCTCTTAACTCCACATGACAGTGAAACAATGAAGTTTCCATCCAAAATCAAACCTCTCAAATAGCTCCTCAGTAGCCTTCATCCACAAAACCCGAGCTGATAATTTCCATTTTTAAAGATTTCATCATCAAATATATTTATATCCTCCATTTCTTTGCCTATTCCACTCACCACCAAACTAAACTCTCAAAAACACTGATCGCATGCAAATGCTTGTATATATAGTAGGCTAGACCTTTTCCTCCATTTCTGTGCATCCACTCATATATATATATATATATATATGGAAGCTTCTGACCCTTCGAACACCTTTCCCTATCCCTACCTCTTCACTACAACAGCCACAAGTAGCAGCAGCAGTGGTACTACTCCTTCCTCCAACAGCACCTTAACTAGCTCCTCCTGCTGGATGGACGGCCGGATTTGGAGCAAGCTCCCGCAGCGGCTTCTCGACCGCGTGATCGCCTTCCTCTCGCCGCCGGCCTTCTTTAGGGCTCGCTGCGTCTGCAAGAGGTGGTACGGCCTCCTCTTCTCCACTTCCTTTCTCGAACTCTACCTCCAAATTTCACCACACCAACGCCACTGGTTCCTCTTCTTCAAACACAAATCCCTCAAAAACTACATCCTCAACAAAAACAACAACAGCAACAACGCCGACATTAACACCGACATGTCGAGCTCATGCGAAGCATTCCTCTTTGATCCTTATGATCTTTCATGGTGCAAACTCTCTCTCGCCAATCTTATTCCCTCTGGCTTCTATCCAGCTTCATCTTCTGGCGGTTTAGTCTGCTACGTCTCCTACGAAGCTGGCCCTAAGAGCCTCATTCTCTGCAACCCAATTCTCGGTTCCTTAATCCAATTGCCTCCGACAATAAGATCACGTCTCTTCCCTTCCGTAGGCTTAGCAGTTACCCCCACCTCCATAGACGTTACTATCGCCGGTGACGATCTGATCTCCCCATACGCGGTGAAAAACTTGACTTCCGAAAGCTTTCACATGGACGGAGGTGGGTTTTACTCCATCTGGGGAATCTCCTCGGCTCTTCCGAGACTCTGCAGCTTCGAATCCGGTCGAATGGTTCACGTGCAGGGAAAATTCTACTCCATGAACTACAGTCCTTTCAGCATCTTGGCACACGACATTTCGTCGAACAGTTGGTGGAAGATCCAAGCACCGATGAGGAGGTTCCTGAGGTCGCCGAGCCTGGTGGAGAGCAAAGGGAAGTTACTGCTGGTGGCTGCGGTGGAGAAGAGTCAGCTGAACGTACCGAAGAGCTTGAGGATCTGGGGGTTGCAGTCCTGTGGAACCACGTGGTTTGAGATGGAGAGAATGCCTCAGGAGCTCTACTTTCAGTTCGGGGAAATCGAGAATGGAAATGGGTTTTACTGCGTCGGCCATGGGGAATTTGTGGTGATAATGGTCATGGGGACTGAGAAAGCTCTTCTGTTTGACATGGGAACCAAGATATGGCAGTGGATTCCGCCGTGTCCGTACGTTAATGGCGGCGGCGACACTGAGCTTCATTGTTTTGCTTATGAGCCGAGACTGGCCACGCCGGTCACCGGGCTTCTACATCAGCTGACGCTTCCGTTTCAGTCCTACAGCGGCTAGTTTGTTAATTAATTAGTGTATTATAATATATATTTTGCATGTGCTATGTATGTGCTTTCATCTATATGTGTGGAAAACTAGTAGTAGTAGTAGTAGTGCAGAAAGAAGTGGTTTTTTGGCAGCTAAATGCTGTAGTCTATTATCGGTGGTGTATTAGCAAAGTCGTGCCACTTTTTTTTTTTTTTCCTTTTTTCTTTTGTTTGTTTTTTTTTCAGGGTCATTAAGAAAGTTAAATGTAATTTTTCTGCCTTGTTTTATGTTATTATGTTACTAGATGGCTTCGTGTTATTATTAATATTGTTAACTGATGTTAATTGTCTGGTATATTTAGTTACCATAGTTGTTTTTGCCATGTTTATATATGCATGTTTTATGAATGGTTGTGCCATGCGCACATTGTGAAAGTTTTATGTTGTTTGCATGTCTACATACTACACTTGCTAGCAAGCGAAAAAACAATAAATTAAAAAAATAAAGAAAATCATTAAGTAATTTATTTAGGATTTTTTTTCTTTTAATTAGAATATATACTTTTATCTACTATGTAATTAAGGGTATGTTTGAAACCAAGCTCAAACTTGGTTTTCAATACTCAAGTTTTGTCTTTTTCCTCAAAAGTATTTGTCTTTTTTCCAAAAAATTTGTTGTCTTTTCTGAAAAGTTAACAAAATTTACTATTTAAACTTCAAAAACTCAACTCAAATTCACGAACCAAACGAACCATAAGTTTTGAACAGACCGTTTACATTGATAGTAACATTATTAAATAAAATATCGGAGTTATGGAATATCTTACATACCAATTATGAACAAAATATTATGTATATTATTAACACTGCCTTTAAATTTGCCCAACGAAACCTTAAAAAACCAACTAGGGCAAAAGCATGAAAGCAAATGAGGAGACCGAAGCGTACTTAACGGTGAAAATTTTGATTCACAAACAACATCATTTGAAAAGTCTCTATCTGGTGATCCTACAGTATCACAATCATGATCTTCTCGCTCGCGGTATATGAGTGTATTAGAACATCCATGGAGTTCTATAGCACAAAAGTCCTCGGGAGAATAACGTGAAAAGTAGAGAGAGATGGAGAAAAAATGCTATGCATTTTCTGATCTATACGCTGAGATAGGAGTCTTATTTGTAAGCCGAATAATGCTAGAGAACATCAGTGATGTTTAATATCACTCACTAATAAAGGGTGAGTCTCATAATATGGGGCTTACTTACTTTTTTATTAGTGTGATGTTAAACAATACTTATATTCTCTAGCATTTTTCTTATAAGCCTTTATTAGATATCCCATTAACTAAGTAACCCACTCGACTAGTTGTCCCACTAATAAGGTATTAGGAAAGTTAGTAATAACATTAAGGAAGATTAAAGTTTTGTATGTAATTATCTTTATTAGGAATTTTAGATATTTATTTGTATTTATTGTAATTTAGAATAAGTCTTAATTTTAATAGATTTGTAAGTATTAAGAAACTTACCCAATTGTATATATTGTAACTTATATTTATATAAGAGCCCATTTATAGTGTAACTTACTAATAAATTATTTGTTTTTAGTCCGTGGATCTAAGCACATCTATGTTGAACATCCTTATGTTTTTCTTTTTTCTTCTTCTTCTCTTTTTCCTTTTATTAGTTGCTTATTTAATTTTCTATATAGTATAAGAGACTTAGATCCTAAACTTCAATACCTAAAACACTCCCCTTCCCACTTTTTTTTTCCTTCTCGTAATTCCTAAACTACCAAACCCAGACACAATCTCCCCCAACACCAACCTCATGTAATCCCCTTTCCGAAGTACATCTCATTCCTCAACTTCTTTGCTTCACATTTCTATCACCCAACAAAGAAAAAAAAGAAAAAAAAAGAAAAAATTCACGTCTATCCCCAACACTGAAAAAAAAAAAGTTCTTCCTAAAAAAAAAAAAACTAGCATCTCTTTTGTTTTATTTGTTTTATTTAATATTTTATCATTGTAAATATACTCAAATGAGTCACTGATCATTGGATCCCAATGCTATTGTGTTCCTGCGCTTGACGATTATCGTTCCAGCGCCCATGTGCCATTTCTCTCTTGACGATTGATGTCCCAGTGCCCATGCGCTCTTTCTCTATGTACCTAAGTGCCTATTGTCTTATCCCTCCTCTTGTAACATTGTCGTCCCTGCACCCAAGTGCCCATTGTCTTCTCCCTCCTCTTCTGACGATTACCGTACACTTACGCCCAAGCGTCCTCTCTCCTGCTCTCAATGCTTGTCGTTCCTTCTTTGCACTCTTGCGCCCTGACATCTTTTATTTTTATTTTTCTAGAAGTAAAATAAAAAACACAAAATAGAGAAAATTACAAAAAAAAAAGGGAAAAAAATTATTTATTCAAGTTTCTTTGATTATAGTTCAAAATTGTATCTCCTATCGGAGCTCTTCTTGCAGGAGTATAATAGGAAAATTAGTATTAACATTAAGGAAATGTACAGTTTTATATGTAATTATCTTTATTATGAACTTTAAATTTATTTATATATTGTAATTTAGAATAAATCTTGATTTTAGTAGATTTATAAGTATTAGAAAAATTACCCGATTGTATATATTGTAACTTGTATTTATATAAAAGCCTATTTATAGTGCTTTTTACTAATGAATTATTTATTTGTAGTCTGTGAACTTAGGTACATCCACGTTAAACATCCTTGTGTTCTTTTTTTTTTTTTTCCTTCTTTTTCTTCTCTTTTTACTTTTATTATTTTCTTATTTAATTTTCTATATAAGGGACATCTAATAATCATTTCATTTATTTATTTATTTAATTAATGACAAATTTCATTTTCCCCCATGAATTTTAGGCCTTATCTCAAAATACTCCATGAACTTCTATTTGTAACATCTATTCCCCTTAATTTTTTGAACGTTTGCAAATTTTCCACCTCTGTTAAAGTTAGTAACGGAAAAGTTCACATGTCATGCACATGTACACAATTTCAAGGGCATTTAAGTAAAAGCAAACAAAAATTAATTATTTTCTAAAAATTGATGGATTAAAATGACTCAAAATTATTTTTTTTAAAAAAGATTCTAAGAGAACAGAAAACGTTTAAAAACATAATTAAAAAGAAAATTAACCATCTATCTCTCTCGAAACTCTTTTTTCTCTCTCTGTTTTATGGTTGGGGATTGTCTTTTTTTTTTTCCTCTCTCTCTCTCTCTCTCTCTCTCTCTCTGTATTGTTGCCGTTGCTGGGGTTGCTTTTCACTCCAAAATTTTTCAAATTGAACCAGTTGGCAAATGACATCTTCAATCAAAGATACTATCATTTCAAAGAAACAACCTTCAGCAATGTATTTTCCTTAGGAAAAAAAATATATATATATATAGCTACAGAGATGGTTTAAAAATTAAAGAGAAAATATCAAAGAAACTCCAGTAGCAATTATAATCGATTCATTCCCTTAATTTGATTTGCTTCGCTGGGGGGGGGGGGGGGGGGGGGGCGCAGATCTCGTTGGAGGTGGGGGATTGCTTTCGTTGCTGCAATGAAGGAAAGAAAGGGGAAGAAGGAAAGCTGCAAAAAGAAAAAGGTTTATTTTCAATTTTTTCTTTCTTTCTAGTTTTAGAGATTTTTCAACTTACTAAGGAGATATGTCAGGGTAAAAAGGTCTTTTTCATCAAACATAGTTGATGTGGCACACCTCAGTAAAAGACAGGTAGTAATTCCGATACTAACTTTAACAGGGGGAAATTTTATAAATGTTGAAAAGTTCAAGGAGAACGGATGTTACATTAAAAGGAAAAAAAATGAAATTTATCCACAGACAAATAAGAAAAATCACTAAGACCACTAATAGGAGCCAGTACACCAACATCCCACTCGCATATAGTGGGTGCCAAAATGCGCATCTCTCGCGTCATCTCGCTTGCTGTTTCATACATACATATATATATATATATATATATGTGTGTGTGTGTGTGTACTTAATTAGCTAAAGTGTCATGTGGACCATCAAGCCACCTGCAAAGAAAAAGTCTAGGAGCAGTATACTAGATCATAGTAAAACCAGTATAGAATATCCCTTAGTGTCTCGTATGTCCCAGACTGATTTAGTGATATCATTTCTAGCATTCTCAATCCCTCTTGAGTAATTTCTTAAATCATGCATGCTAATAATCCTCGTCAAGACCCATGCTCACGGTTATAAAGCAGCATCCAGAAGCAACATGATAACTTGTGTTGTCAACAATGAGCATAAATTAAACCACGGATCTGATCTAAACAGTCTTCCCCATCGCCCTCATATCGCTCAGTTTTGGTCTAATTACTTTCTCAACGTTGCCCCTTCCCTTTATTATATATCACAACATACATGACCTTAGGTGATATGCTCCCTGCCACCTTATAAGGATATAGCCAAAGGTCACATATAGGGCAAAATAATACGATCCATAAGGACCCACATGGTGAAGTAGCAGGGATAATTTCTTCCACTTTTTTTTTTTATTTTTTTATTTTTTTATCTTGGGCAGCCAAGTACATGTAGTCTGAAATGCATACTACGGTGGATTTATCTTGTTTAAGAACGTATGCCGCTTCTCAAATATCAATATCAAACACCGTACAGATCTTACTTCAGTCACCGTTCGGCTCATACCCGAATCCTCTATATGCTAGCTACCATCCAGCGTCATTATTAAGATATATGTATCCAGCTATTCTACAGGTTACATATAAATTGTGGGATCTAATCTTATCTACTCTGTTAGTATAGTTTGAACAATTAAACCATGTACATTAATATTAACATATGTCTAGTTAAATAAAATACTGAAGTTATGGAATATCTTTAACACAAATGAATAAAAATAGAATGTATATTATTTGTATTGTCTTTAATTTTGCCCTAGGAGAAACCTTAAAACAAACTTGGGCGAAAGGATACATGAGAAAAAACGAGGAGATGAAAATTCAAAAAAAAAAAAAAAAAATTTTTTTTGGCTGTGTTTTTGCTATATGTAGACAAAAATATGTATCTTTTTGTAGTTTTATGCAATGTGGGATTGGGAAGTTGCATTATTTTGCTTTCAGCGCCGGCCACCGGGGAATTCGCGATCAGCTTATAGTATAGTACACTTCCGATTTCAGTGTCACAGTAATAATGGCTAGTATTCATATGCGCTGTGTTTATGTATGTGTCTCAGTAGTAAATTAACTCAAATGATGCTGGGTACTATAACTAGCACTTCTATTGTAGCCTAATGGTATATTAGTTACACATTTTTTTTTAAATATAAATTTCCGAGTTATTTTGATCAATGGCCGATGAGTATTTTCAATTGCCTTACTTCAATCCCGATATTTACTTTTAGACGTGTGCCTCGTTTATGAAAGATACTCCGTTTGGTGAATGAGTTGAGTTTGATATAAGATGAAATTTTTAAGTTTAAGTTGAGTTGACTTTTTAAAAAATAGTTATAAACTTTGTTGACTTTTCAGAAAAAGACAAAAATTGAGATGAAAAATTTGAGTTGAGTTTGAGTTAAGTTGATTCACCAAATATAGGCACAAATTTGATATATCTGTTTATAAGTTATCTATTTTCCAAATTGCTTTTGTCCATTAGGTATTCTTTATAACATCCAATTTACATCCCAATAAGATATTCATAGTCGATTTAAATACAAATTTCATTTTACCTTAATGATTATTTTTTTCTTAAATTTTATTAATTTTAAGAGAAAAGTGATAAGTTCAGAAAGAGTGCGTAAATTAAATTGTCGTTATAATTGTATTGTTATTAAGTTTAGTGCCACACAAAGGTCATTTTCATAGATGATTGATTTTAATTAATTAGTTATCAACTCTAAACCTAATACACACTAAAATTAGACACTAAACTTGGGGGGGTTTGATTTTAAATACATGAAATTAAAGATTGCAAAACTAGAAATTAAATAAAGATGTAACAATAATGATAAAAACCAATTAAGGAATCATTCTCTACCACTAGACATGAAATTATAATTTTTATAGAATTATCTCCAACTTTCTATTAAAACTAACAAGCTCTTTATTTCATCTCTGTATATTAAATAACCTAGAATAAGGTCGCTAGATTTAATCAAATGGAAGCATTAAGATGAAAAAGATAGGTTGATCTTAGAAACAAACACATAAGCTCGGTTCATTCATCTTAGGTTATGTTTCACATCTAATCAAACAAAAGCCTCTTGCAATTATTGATCACAATTCGCTACTTATAATTAGAAAAACAAGACAATTACGGATCAATAATTCTAATATAGCAATAGACATCCCTAAACATACTTGGTTGTACACTAAAATAAAAACAAGTAAGCAATCATGAACATTAGAATTGGAAGAATATCAACAATTTTAATTGAAAAGGTGAAGAATAATAAGTATTCAACAATAGAGGAAGAAAGGCTATGATGTGTAGAATCCTTCTTCTTTTCTTCCTCTTCTTCTCCCACAAATGGCTGCTAATAAAGTGGCCAAAGGCATCTCAAATCAACCCTAAAAGCACCTATTTATTGGCTTTCCAATAGGGTCACAATTGAAATTTCGCAACTTTTGAAATTGGGAAAGTTCACACTAGAGCCGTGGCTGCCAAACCCCAGAGCCACGGCTTCAGCTCCTGAGTCGGTGCCTCTCGCGAACTAGAGCCGTGGCTTCCATTGGCCAAAGCCACGGATTCCACCTCCCTGGTTTTCTGGGGATTTTTGTCATTGTCATAGCCGCGGCTTCCACTGGCGAAAGCTGTGGCTTCCAATACTTTAGTATGCGTTTGCTATCTAAATATTGCATTTCATCTCTTTTTCATTCTCTAGCATAGAAAACACCTACAAAACACAAAAACACTAATGAATACTAAAGAATCTCAAGAAACCAACAAATAAATATATGATTATTGATAAAAAAAAAAAAAGAGTAGAATTAGACACTAATAAAAAATCCTATCTATTAATAGAATAACATTTGATTAACCATCTAATCAATTGATTCAACAATAAATAAATATATATAACTAATTGATTAAAATCTCTTATTCTTAAATTTGTTTTTTGAAATCTGAAATAACGATTTTAAGAAGATAATATTTAGGATTTTTATAAACGACCCTCGTACTATACACCATGTATCATGTTGGCCAATGACTTTTGATTTTACACATCACACCCCCTAAGAATTTTCTATTGATCTGCCAACGGTCACTCTGTCAATATTTTGAAAAAGATTAGGTAAAAATTGAATACGTTCTACTCACGTGAGCTTTCTTTATAGGTAAAGTCGTAATTAAATATTGTTTTGGAAGGAAATTATACCTCAATCAGATGTATTTTAGAAGCAAACTATATTTTAATCAAAGATATATAATGCAAACTATATTTTAATCAAATATATAAAGCATCATAGTTCATAAAGCTATTTTGGAAGTACAGTTCCCTCCCAAAAATATTTACTTACGATTTTAGCCTTAATTAAAGCTCATGTAATTTGAATGTGTTCAATAAGTTTTGATGGAATATCTAGATAGAGGTTGTCTTTGTAATAATAAAAAAGTTCGATATAATGTGACGTGTAAATTTAAAAGTCAGGGACCAACTTGAGACTAGAAACATAATTCAGGAGTTATGTATGAAATAACTATAACATTAACTCTTTAGGCTATGTATCCATGTATATGAATAATCTTCTCATAGTTAATGAGTCATATCTCCAACATACATGTATGAGAATATTTATTTATGGGAATTCCTACGTAGGAGTTGTAATTTGTGTTAAATAGTCGTGTTCATGTTAACCTGTTTGTTTATCATGTCATAATATATCAATCCAAGTAATTTGTCAAAAACGTTTCGACTCAAATATGACTTATTTATTAGCCGTGTTAATTATGTCAACATGTATAACCCATTTAAATAAATAATTGATACAATAAGATTTATTTAACATCTTGACCGGTCAACTTATTATTTATTAAAAAAAAAAAAGTGAGGTGCTAGACTTTCAAATTTTTAAAAAGCATTGTATTTCGATTTAATCAATTATATAAACTTTTAGACTATGTTGAAAGTATAATTAGGTTGTAAATGATTTGCGTAGTTACTTACCAGTAAACCCACACACTACTCATTTGTTAATCATGTTAATCCTCCAACTCTTTATAGGCCCAAACCATTTTTAATCCTAACTTTATGTCGTATTCATGTTTGTGTTATTGTGCACGATTTAAATTGTCAATCCTATCCATATTTGGTATATGAAAAGACACAAATCATAAATATGAAATCATATATCCACCTCAAGATTGAGTCTGTTACAGTAAAGATTATCAAAATAAATTGATTTATTTAAAAGAAATTATTAATTAAAGGTCCGTTTGGTGAATGAGTTAAGTTTGAGTTGAGATGAAATTTTTAAGTTTGAGTTGAGTTGACTTTTTAAAAAGTAGCTATAAACTTTATTGACTTTTTAGAAAAAGATAAAAATTGAGATACAAAAGTACAGTTTAGTTGGAGTTAAACTTTGTTACCAAACAAAGCCTAATTATTCTTTAAATTCTAGTCTAATAGATCTATCACAAGATATATATATATATATATAAATATATATATATATATATATTAATGTTTTTACTTGTAGACCCCATAGCCACTAAAAACCATCTTCCTGTTGGGACTTGAACTCGTTACAATCTTATCAATAATAAAGTGTCCATCTTTGTTTCGTAATTTATAGAATATAATATTAGACTTTTATCTTGTAGTTATATCTTTCCACGCATATAAATCCATATAGCATAAATTCTAAAATTAACGGTATCATCAAATGAATGATCGTATGATTGTCGTTGCAGTCAATCATTGGCTAAATCTGTCAATACCTCCAATTACACGAACTTTCTATTTTATTAAAATATTGACTATTATGTTAATATACAGTTACAATAACTTAATGATACACAATAATACTTACAGTTACCTCACTGCTAATAGAAAATGATTGAAATCCTTAGAAAAGTTACACGAACGTTTATAATTGATTTCAAAACATTTCTTCAGAAATAAATAAAAAGATTAAAGGGGTTTTTGGCACTCCAACTCAACTCAAGTTAAACTGTACTTTTTTTTGTCTTTTTCTGAAATTTTTTTTTGTCTTTTCAAAAAAAGTCAACAAAAATTACTATTCAAACTTAAAAATCTCAACTCAAACCACTACACCAAACACCCTATAACTTTCTATTTTATTAAAATATTGACATATTATGTTAATATACAGTTACAATAACTTAATGATACACAATAATACTTGTCCTTTGATTGGATTATAAATTACATTAGTGTATGTTTGCCTTATAGAATTTAAATTGTGTATTAAAATAAAATGTGTGTTTGGATAGATTTGTTAAAAGTAACATTTGAATAGTTTAAAGGTAAAAAATGAGTGTGGTATATAAAAATGAAAATTAAAATTTATGTTGCTTATTGTATTTGAGTATATGTATTCCCATAACTCATCCAAACGGGCCATTAGTTCTCTCATAAAATTCACCTGCATCCACACTTGAATTCAACTAATTATTATTTATAAATCACAAAAGAACATATAATATGAATCTTTTCTTTCTATATTAAAAGTCTCAAACGCTCACCTCTCCTATGCCTTCCACGCGTCCAACGCGTTTCGCTCCTTTTTTTTTCCTTTCGCTCTTTCACCGTTTGGCTTGGCTTTTTATTTATTTATTTTGTCCTTCTTCTTCTTCTTTGCCTTATTTACTCTTTTTTCTTTAATATAAATAGCTTTTTTTTTTTATATTTTTTTTGCTCTTTTCATTTTTTTTATTTTAATTATCTTATAGCTTTTTTCTTTTTCTTTTTTATTCTTTTCTATTTAAATATTTGTTTCTTATTCATATGTACCGTAGTTAATTTTTCTATAAAATAATTTAATTTTATTATTGTTATTTTTATCTTATCCTTCTTTCTTTTAATTTGTGCTTATTAAAATAATTTTCTCAAATAAATCCTCACTTTTTTATTTTTTATTTTTTATTGTTTATTTATTTTTTCTTTGAACTTAGAGTGTGAGAATTCGAACTCTGAACTTTTAGGTAGAGTTAGATATGGTTTCCTCTAAATCTAATTATTTTATTTATTTTTTTAATTTAGTGATAGAAGAATCAAACTCAAAGTCTTGTATATTATTAAAAGTGACAATCACGCTTTTAAATACTATTTTGATCGGCTGTTACTTTTTACTTTCTTTTTTCCTTTCTTACCTTTTTACTTTTTTGTGTTTTTTTTAAGTACTACTTTTTTTTTTTTTTTTTTTTGGTTTCTTTACTTTCTTTACTTTTTGTTTCTTTTTTCCTTCAGCCGTTGAGCATTCTAGAGAGGCAAGGGAATTATATGCAAGAAATGTTGTGCATTTTCGTAATCCCAGGTATCTCAAGCTTTTCCGATTATTAAAATAATGGTCGTGGGAGATCTTGTTCAATGTTCAAGTGTTGGGAGCTTTTCTTACCAAAAAAAAAAAAAAGTGTTGGTCGAGCTTCTTTATTCCCTGTTGGCTAAGAAAGATAATATGTGTTGATGTCAAAAATCCTTGACACAACACCAGATGGGATCACTTGACGTGGTCAACCTCGCGCCATCGTGCTCTATTTGGTCGCCTGCAAAAAAGAAGCACCTCGGAGTAAGGGGGACACTAGTTGGGTGTTTGCTAAGAGCACTCCGATGCTTAAATCAGTAAGGGGTACTAATGAGCAAGCAGAGAAGTAGAGTTTTGGTAAGAAAATTAGTCCATACCTGAGTGAGTGGGGCACTCTTCTATTTATGGACGTTTCCAATGGATTCGGGTGTTCGGGTAACCCTTGGGTTGTATTCCGAGTGGTTCTGGAGGGTAGACATTTTTTGGGTATACGGATACTTGACATCCATTAGACAGATACAACGTGCCCTACCATTCGGGTGATGGGGGGACACGAATACATATGTTAGTACTGGCACAGGCAGCATGTACTGTGTCAGTTTGATCAGGTGGTGGAGGCTGGTGCCAAAGTAGGAACAAAGATAGGTACAGTGACAGGTACTGGTTGTCAGGTGTCAGGTGGTGCGGAGTAGTGGGTGTGGCATGCCCTGTCACAGTAAGGTTGTCAGCTAGTACGGGACGGCGTGGTAGGGGTAGCATGGGCCGGCCATCCCGAAGGGGGCTTGGTCGTGACTGGGGAAGTGTTACTCGAGCCAGTACCTTGGATCCCGACGGTGGTCTGCTCGAGGTTCCCAAAGGAGAACTAATTCGGGGATCAACAGCCCAACGGAGGTGATGGTAGGTCAATCAGGTAACCTGAGAAGGGTTTGTAACTAAGTAGACTTATCTGATTTGGTCGAATCTCTTCAAGTCGTCGGATCTTCTCCACTGGGCGGGTAAATGAGTCTATGTGTTCTCGCGCACCTCGTTCCCTGATGAGAAGGTCGTCTCTAATGTCGAAAACATTACACCATGAACAATATGAAAAAAGGTTGAGGAAATCAATTAACAAACTATTGCTTAGTGTGTAGATAAAAAAGCTCAAAAAGAAAAAAAAGAAAGAAAAAAAAAACAAGAGAAAGAAACACTAAAGAAAGGTCTTGTAAGTAATAAGAGTACAAGTACTGATGTTGAGGCTTGGTTGATCTGGTTGATTATGGGTTTGCATCAGCCTATTTATAAAGGGGCTAGAAAGAGTGATTCTCTTCAGCTTCGCTGAGGCAACGTGGCCGAGTGGCAGAGTCGGAACGACTTCCGGGGCCTAATCCTCAGTCACTGTCGGAGTGAGTCGGACGAGTGCAGAGTCGTGGACTGTGCCGGGACTCGGTGCTCCAACGGCATGTCAGCAATTCTCGAAGGGTCTCTGGACTCGGATTTTCGCTTGCAGGCGCGATAGCTTCACCCGCAGTGGGCCGCAAGTCGAGTTACTTGGTTTAATTAAAAATATTGGAGTAACAAGGAAAGTTGGATGGCCCACAATACAAGTTTTTCATTAAATTTTTTTTTGATAGCTGTTAAACTCCCTTGGAACTAGTATCTGTGTAGTCTGCACGTGGAATCGTAAAAAGGACGATTCATGCCAAATAGCACTCCTTTAAAAGTTCAGATTAGAGTCAAAGTTCTTAATATTTTTCAAAACTTTTCTGCTGATACATTGTTCGCGATTTTCTAATGTATTTAAAACTACGCAAGTGTACGTAATCGCACAAGTAATATAGAATGTGAGTTGAGTATCGTCTCCACAGGGATTGAATTGCTAAAATTATATGCAAAAGAAATAAGCACAAATCAAGATGAGTTTGGAAATTGAAATGAGAAAAATTCAGTAAACTAATAAAATCAAATGGGTACAATGAGAATGCGCTAAAACAGACAAGAAGAACAATATCCAATCAAGAGTTTGTAAATCAAGAATGAGAATTAAGCTAGGATTGCCAAATCCCCCTCCATTGCAAGTCTAACCCGAATGCTGTAGGAATGCTGCAGCAAAACCTATCCTGTTAACCGAAATTCAAGTTTATCACAAAATTCTTCCGAATTAATTATGATTAACAATTCTTTAAACCTTTTTCAACATATTCCTATGTGAATCTAGTTCTCAGAACACAAATTCATGCTCCAATTTCAATGGGTTATACAAGGTAAACAACATATTCCTATATCATTCACAAATCAATAAACCTAGACAAGCCTATTGAACTTGCATCATCCATGTTATTTCCAACTTAAATTAACCCTTCCGGTATTAATCTAAATCTGATTTCCTATCTTTGATGGCCAGTCAAGAAAATAGAAATAAACATAACACACACATGAACGAACAGGAAAAGATTTACTCAGCATTTCACAAAAACATTCACATCATCCTCCCAATTTCGGGTTCATTCACAATCCTAGCTAAAGAAACTTAGCTCATATTTCGGTTTACAAAAACGAGCTTAAATTCATCATCCATAGTTCAACAGCATACGAAAGTTCAGAAAATAAATCAAGACAGAGAAAAAGAAGAAAAACTCCAAAAGGCTAGAGATGGTCCTTCTCGTCCTTCGGCCTTCTTCTCCTGAGCTTGTTCTCCAAAATCAGCGCAAAAATGGAAGCTAAACTTCAGCTCAGATCTCTCTCTTTCTTGCCCAAAAATGGTGTATGTTCTCTCTGCCCTCTTTTCTCTCTCTGGCGGCTACCTCAATATTTCGCTCCTTAACTTTCCCTTTTCATCCCTTACACCAATAATGCCCTAGATGCACGTGCCTTCCTTTAGCTCAAAATGGAGGTCTTCTTACAGCTGGCGAGTGCAAGCACACTGGGCAAATGAAACATTGCCAGCTGTAAAGCCAAATTTTGGGCCCACAAGCTTTTAATTCATTTCTTCACTGCTACACTTTGCTGCAGCTTTGCTATAGCATTTCTGCAGCAAAACTGAAGAAATCCTCTTGCTGCCTAATTTCTGGTCCAGTGGGCTCCAGCTGTAAAGTAACACAAAATCAAGCTTAAAAATGTGCTAAAAACCAAAATTACTCACAACTATTCACTCTTTCTTCCACTAAGACAATTTAATTAATATTAAATAAAATACAAACACTAAGGCATATTATCTTCAAAATAATAACAATTAATAAGCTTAAAAGTATGCTAAATAACTCTATTTCATAGAGTTATCACACCCCCAAACTTATGTCATTGCTCGTCCTCGAGTAATGCCCAAATAAACACACAAAACACAACACACAAAAATAAAACTCAAATCACAAAATAGAAAATTGCTCAGGCTGCTAAACAAGTTGAGTCTCCATTCTCAAAAGAGCTTCTTAATTTCCAACTCATTTCAAAATTCAGCTTTCATCTAATATCAGTTCTATCCTTTATAAGCTTGCTCTCAAGTGAGGTTCCTCTATAGATGTGTGTGTGCGAGACTATATCTAAGCATCTTTAGATCACCTAAGTCCCTCTGATCACGATCGTCAAGCTTAGTTTATGATCTAATAGGCTGGATGCATGATTCCCTCTCCACTAGTATTAGCTGGGCAAAAACTAGGGCTGGACATATTCCACTGCTTGTTGAGTTGGGTGCATGAGTATTAGAATTTTTTTTTTTTTTTTTTTTTTTTTTTTTTTTTTTGAACATTCATCATGTCACTGCTACCTTTTTACGCGAATGCCAACATTGGTGATGAAGACACCCGGTTACTCAGCAATGTCACACTTCAGAATTGCTGTAGCAGACTCATATTCTGAACCACTGTTTGACGCAAAAGTACACATGGGGCTCATGTTACTCCTGGTTACTAGGCAGCCCAAAATAGCGGAGTCCTTTTTTTTTTTTTTTTTTTTCACTCATGACACCCTTGAACATTGTTACTTTTAATACATATCACTATCCCCAGAATGTTTTGCTTCCTAACGCATCGCCTCAAGGGGTTGACAACCAGTTCTCAAATCCTAAACTCTCCCGATGACTTAGAGTTCCCTAGGTTATCCTCAGACAAACAAAGCTATAGCCTATTGTGGAAAAGAGTAATCTCACTCAAAGAGCAAACAAATAGCAGACATCACCACTACTCAATTCAAGCTCAATCAATCCATAAGCTGAAAATTTCAAAACCCTAGTAATCTTCATCGAATTTCCTCAAACCAACAACTCAGCAGCAAAACTAGAGCAAATTCTAACAAAAATTTTTTTTTTTTTTTTTTTGACAGGAAAACTAAGCAGACCATAAACAAATAACACAAAAAGAAAAACACAAAACACCACCATAACACAACCATACTAACTAACACTAAACAAACCTCCCAATACCCCCAAACTTAAACTAAGCAGTGTCCTCACTGCTTGAACAAAACAACATGAAACAGAACAAAAATAACAAGACAAAGTAAAACAGAACAAAACATAGCAAACAATTCACAACTAATAAAAAGAAAAAGTTTAGAAGCTCCCTGATGTAATAGGCGGATGGTGCTGCCCTTCAATCTTCCGTATCATCTGCCTCCTCCTCATCAACCTCGTCTGCCTCCTCTTCAGCAGCAACTGGCTGTAGCGCGCCATCTGGAAACTCAGGGAACGGAAAGATAGGCTTGGTGAAATTTTTCTGCAGAGATTTCTTCAGAGCCACGTCTCTTAGCTTGGCATATTCCCAATACTGCTGCTGCTGAGAATGCATTTGTTGTAGCATCTCCATCGTTTGATATTGCTGAACCTCGGCTAGGCTCATTCGCTTCTCGAGCAATTTCAGGGAATTGGTTAGATCATCCTGAGTGGGAGCTCGGCTACTCGATGCTTCAGCGGTACTGTTTGTAGGCACTTGAGGGGCTTGGGCTGCTTCGTTCTCCTGATTTCCCTGCGGCTGAGATGAATCTTTGGCCATTTTGATATTCAGCAATCTGGCTATGGTAACTTTTGAAATGGCTTTCGTAGACATTAACAGCCGCTCCTCGGTGTCAAACATTGGCACGCCGTTGCGAGCGCAAAGGCTAGTGATGAGTGACGGGAACCAAAGACTGCCACATTTCTTTGCAGCGCAGGTTCCGAGGTTTTGAAAGATGATCGTGCCAACATCAATGGGCCGTCCCGAAATGATCGAATCAAGCAATAGCACACGAGCCTTGGAAACAGAATATACGTGAGTGGAGGGCATCAGACGAGTCTTCAAAAAATGATACCAAACCTTGCACTGTGGCGTAAGATTGGCCCGTGGAACTGTCAACTTTCCTTGCGCAGAGACCGTCCAAGTAGTGCCTGGTACACATACTTTCTCCAATGCCTGGTCCAACCAATCAGCCGAAGCCCTTGCAGCAAATTCCTGATGCAGATCTTCAGCATCATCAAGCTCGTAAATCTGGTTAATGCTGTATTCATCAATCGGAACCTGCACACCACGAACATAAACACTACGCTGCCCTGCTCCCGCAAGATGGGCATAAAACTCACGCACAACGGGCACCACCGCGTCTCCCGGATGTGTGCAAAACTGTTTCCAGTTATGCTTGGTGATGACTGAATGCACATACTCTTCATGCCCCATGGTCGGGGTGTCCTGCAGCAAAAAACCTTTTTCAGCACAGAATGTCCGGTCTGAGGTATATTGTTGATATCGATTTTGATCTGCCTCCGTTTGGAAGGTGCGGTAGCTAGTCGTGGTGCCTTTTGGCTTCCGGCCCGTCTGCTTGTGCGCTAACTTCTTGGTGCGAGGCATTGCAGAAGGTTGCTGGGCTTTGGCAGATGCAAACGGTGACAATGGGCTGGCCTGGTTCAAGTGATCAGTGTGGATGGTTGGTGGCAAAAGGAGTCGGTCAACAATGCAAAATAAAAAGAAACTTTCAGGAAAACAAAATAAAAAATAATAAACACAAATAAAATAAAATAAAATAAAAATCGAAAGAACTCACGCCCCTTTGATATCCGGTGATTTGCAGTGATCTTGATGCCCAAAATTGGGAGTTTGGGTTGGGGTTGGTGGCTGGCGATTTCTCTAGGGGCGGAATGGAAACGCTGGTGCGGCTGGCTGGCGCAGTGGAGTCGGGTCGTTTGGTCGGCTGGTGTTGCCGCTGAGTGGAAGCTGGGCTGGGCGGACTGGTTGATCGGTGGAGGCGCGAATGGGAATGGTGGCAGGTGGACTGGTGCGGTCGGTGGAGGCGCTGCTCGGCGTGGAGGCTGAAATGGTGCTGCTCGGAGGCTCGCCTGGCTCGGGGCTGCGGTGGATTGCGCGATGGTGTGGTCGGCAATGACTGAACTGGTGTGGTCGCAGTGGCGGGAATGGTGTGGACGCAGTGGCTGGAATGGGGAGGGCGGCTAGCAACGAAGGGGCTGGTCGGCAGTTGTTGAGGAGTTGGTCGGCGCAGAAGAAGAGAATGGGGGAATGTGTGGGTCCTTTAGGGCTGCAAACATTGTATATATATATATAAATTTATTTATTTATTTATTTATTTATTATTTTTTTTTTTTAAATTTTTTTTTTTTTTTTTTGCTGCAGCTTTGCTGTGGCATTCCCGCAGCATTCTTATACAGATTGCTCCCCCAGTTCTGCCTGATTTTGCTGTGGCATTCCCGCAGCATTCTTATACAGATTGCTCCCCCAGTTCTGCCTGATTTTGCTGCAGCTTTGCTGTGGCGTTCCCGCAGCATTCTTATACAGATTGCTCCCCCAGTTCTGCCTGATTTTGCTGCAGCTTTGCTGTGGCATTCCCGCAGCAAAATTACCAGAAACTGCTACAAATCCTACACCACCGAAAGAAACAAGAAAATGAAAATGCAAGCACAAAGTGGAACACGAAATAAACTGAAAATCAACAAACAAAACAAAACAAAGAAAATTTTGGGTTGCCTCCCAAGAGCGCTTGTTTTTAAGTCTTCAGCCTGACTACTTCCCTGTTTTAAGCTTCTTTGAGAGTGATGGAGGTCTTAGAACGATCCACAGGGCCTCCCCAATAATGCTTGACTCTCTGTCCATTCACTAAAAACTTCCTTCCAGACTTGTCATCTTGCAATTCCACTGCTCCATGCGGAAATACCGTAACAATTGTGAAAGGACCTGACCAACGGGACTTTAACTTTCCTGGAAAGAGCTTCAATCTTGAATTGAACAAAAGAACTTGCTGCCCTGGCTCGAAGATTCTGCTCAAGATCCTCTTGTCATGCCACCGTTTGACCTTCTCCTTATATAGCTTGGAATTCTCATATGCTTGCAACCGAAACTCATCTAACTCATTGAGTTGCATCAATCTCTTTTCTCCAGCTGCAGTCATATCCATATTCAATTGCTGGAGTGCCCAATGAGCTTTGTGCTCCAACTCCAAAGGTAGATGACATGCTTTCCCAAACACCAATTGGTAAGGGGACATTCCAATTGGGGTCTTGAAGGCAGTACGATAGGCCCATAGAGCATCATCCAACCTTTTAGACCAGTCCTTTCTAGTAGGGCTAACAGTTTTCTCCAAAATGGACTTGATTTGCTTGTTAGATGCTTCGGCTTGCCCATTAGTCTGTGGGTGATAGCTTGTAGCAACTCTGTGGCGAACATTATACTTTGCTAGCAGTGTCTCAAAGTACTTGTTGCAAAAATGCGTCCCTTCATCGCTGATTACTGCCCTTGGGGTGCCAAATCTCGTGAAAATTTGCTTCTTCATGAACTGCATCACCACCTTTGAGTCATTTGTAGGAAAGGCAGTGGCCTCCACCCACTTTGAGACGTAGTCTACCGCCACAAGAATGTAAAGATTTCCAAAAGATGGAACAAAGGGGCCCATGAAGTCAATCCCCCACACATCAAATAACTCCACCTCGATGATGTTGGTCAGAGGCATTTCATGTCTTCTTGAGATACTACCAACTCTTTGGCACCTATCACACCTTGATACGAAATCACGAGCATCCCGAAACAAGCTTGGCCAATAAAAGCCTGATTGTAGCACTTTTGCTGCAGTTCTATCACCTTGAAAATGCCCTCCATAGGGTGAATTATGACATTGAAGCAACACCTCTTCTCTTTCTTCCTCAGGGATACACCGCCTTAGAATTTGATCTGTACATTTCCTGAACAAGTATGGCTCATCCCAATAGTAGAACTTTACCTCATGCAGGAACTTCCTTCGTTGATGGGCATTCAAATCAGGAGGCATCAACCCACTAACTAGGTAGTTTACCAAATCCGCATACCATGGCACCATAGTGTTAGCTCTAGTGACAACCAAGAGCTGCTCATCCGGAAACACTTCGTTGATAACTTCTGAATCTGTGCTCTTTTCAGCTTTCTCCAACCGAGACAAATGATCAGCCACTTGATTCTCCGTTCCTTTCCTATCCTTGATCTCGAGGTCGAATTCTTGAAGCAGAAGCACCCATCTAATCAACCTTGGCTTTGCATCCTTTTTATCTACCAAGTATTTGATGGCCGAATGGTCCGTGAAAACCGTTACCTTTGCTCCTATCAAATAAGCTCGAAATTTGTCGAAAGCGTAGACAACAGCCAACAACTCTTTTTCTGTCACCGTGTAATTCAGTTGGGCCCCTGATAGAGTCTTACTAGCATAGTAGATCGAATGGAAAACCCTGTCCTTGCGCTGCCCTAAAACAGCTCCCACAGCCCAATCGCTCGCATCACACATCACTTCAAATGGTAGAGACCAATCTGGGGCTGCTATGATTGGTGCGGAAATGAGCTTCTCCTTCAGACCTGAGAACGCTAGCAAACATGCCTCGTCAAAGATGAATTGGCTGTCTTTCTCCAATAAGCTGCAGAGAGGTTTGGAGATTTTGGAAAAATCTCGAATGAATCTTCGATAGAAACCCGCGTGTCCAAGAAAACTCCGAATCCCTTTAACAGTTGATGGCGGTGGCAGTTTCTCAATTACAGCAATCTTTGCTTTGTCAACCTCGAGGCCATTTCTAGAAACTCGGTGTCCCAACACTATGCCCTCCTTGACCATGAAGTGACACTTTTCCCAATTTAGAACTAAGTTCGTTTCTTCACATCGCTTCAAGACCCTTGCCAGATTGGTGAGGCAATCTTCAAAGCTTTCTCCGAAAACAGAAAAATCGTCCATGAACACCTCCACATACTGCTCTACCATATCAGTGAAGATAGCCATCATACACCGCTGAAATGTTGCGGGTGCATTGCACAAGCCAAATGGCATCCTTCTGAAGGCGAATGTACCAAATGGACAAGTGAAGGTCGTCTTGTGTTGGTCCTCCGGAGCTATGGCAATTTGATTATAACCTGAATATCCGTCCAAGAAGCAATAAAATTCTTGCCCTGCCAATCTATCTAGCATCTGATCAATGAATGGGAGCGGGAAATGATCCTTCCGTGTGGCCTTGTTAAGCTTTCTATAGTCCATGCAAATTCGCCAACCCGTTACTGTTCTTGTGGGAATCAATTCATTATTTTCATTCTCCACAACAGTAATTCCCCCTCTCTTAGGAACACACTGAACCGGACTGACCCACGAACTATCGGAGATTGGATAAATTATCCCAGCATCCAACCACTTAATTATCTCCTTCTTGACAACCTCCTTCATGATCGGATTCATCCGTCGCTGCCCTTCTATAGATCCCTTTTTGTCATCTTCCAGAAGAATCTTGTGCATACAGAATGAGGGACTTATACCCTTTATATCTGCTATTGTCCACCCGATGGCACCTTGGTACTTTCTCAAAATCTGAAGCAAGCACTCCTCTTGGTCTTTAGTTAAATCAGCAGCAATTAACACGGGAAGTGTTGAGGATTCTCCCAAATACGCATATCGCAGATGAGACGGTAAAGGCTTCAATTCTAACACTGGTGGCTCTTCTCTTGACGATTTGGGTGGCTTGTGCTCACGGTCCGATAGATCCAATGATTCAAATTTCCGCACATATTTTGGCGCAATGGCACTACCATCTAACCCAACACGTTGCTCCACAATTTCTTCTTCGTTCTCCGCCAAATCCACTGCCAATGACGAACACATCAAATCTCGCTGGTTACTTGCCTCAAACTCTTCAGCTACTATGGAATCTAGAGCAGATATAGCTGAACACTCCTCCACCTCATCTGGAAACTTCATAGCCTTGAGCACGTTAAATGTCACCTGCTCATCTTGCACCCTCATAGTTAATTCCCCCTTTTGCACATCAATCAAGGTGCGGCCTGTAGCAAGAAATGGCCTTCCCAAGATGATCGGCACTTCTTTGTCTGCCTCATAATCCAGAATGATAAAATCCGCTGGAAAAATGAACTTGTCCACCTTCACTAGAACATCTTCAATCTTCCCTTCAGGATGTGTGATGGACCTATCGGCGAGTTGCAACGATACAGTGGTAGGCCTTGCTTCACCAATTCCTAATTTCCTGAAAATGGACATTGGCATCAAATTAATACTAGCTCCCAAATCGAATAAGGCCTTACCAAAGTAATGGTTTCCAATTGAACAAGGTATTGTAAAACTTCCAGGATCCTTCAGCTTGGGAGGAAGTTTATTTTGCAAAATGGCGCTGCATTCTTCTGTCAGAGCTACAGTTTCAAATTCTCCAAATCTACGCTTCTTCGTGACTAACTCTTTCATAAATTTGGCATAGTTTGGCATCTGCTCCAGGGCTTCCACAAGAGGTATGTTGATGTGAAGTTGCTTCAAGACGTCCAGAAATTTACGAAACTGACCATCCTTTTGCTGCTTTTGAAACCGCTGAGGAAATGGTGGAGGCAGTTTGTTGTTGCTGAGTTCTGCAGTTCCCACTGTACCAGAATGCTGCGGCAATGCTGTAGCATTTTTCGGAGCAGATTCCAGTTGCTGATTTGGACCTTGTTTTTCTTCTTGTTGAGGCTGCTCATCTTGCTCTTGGATTGAAGTGGGCTCGTGCTGAACAGCTTTTGGCTTTTCCATTCGCTCGATCTCCCTTCCATTCCTTAGTAAGATTGCCTTGCAGTGTTCTTTCCCGTCCCTTCTTGGATCTTCAGTATTACTTGGAAGAGAACCTTGCGGCCTAACATTTAAGGCGTTTGCAATCTGCCCAATCTGATTCTCCAAGGTCCTCAACGTTGCATCATGACTTTGAACTCTAGCGTCATTCTTGGCTATATACTCCTTGATCAAATTCTCCAATGAGCTAGATGACTCCATAGCTTGAGTTCTTGGTTGTTGAGATGGAAAACCCGGAGGGTGAGAAGGTCGATGATACACGTTTGCTCCACTAGAACTGGCCCCTTGATTGCTCCATGAAAAGTTTGGGTGTTGTCTCAACCCTTGATTGTAAGGCGTTGAATAATGATTGTTTCTGTTGAAATTACCCACATAACAAGCAGAGGCTGGATTAGAGGGACAATCATCATACAAGTGTCCCTCTCCACAATAAACACAAGTGACACCAACAGATTGCACCGAATTGACACCCGCCGACATGTTCATAGTCTTGATCATATTTGTCAAACTCGACACTTGAGCAGATAGTGCCGTAATAGCATCTACTTCATGAAGTCCTGCAGCTTTTCGAGCATTGAGTCTCTCGGTGGGCCACTGATAGTTGTTGGTTGCCATCCTCTCCAAAATCTCATACGCCTCATTATATGATTTGGCCAAAAGGGCACCATTGGCAGCCGCATCCACAATGGTCCGTGTTTGCCCATTTAACCCATTGTAAAATGTTTCCATCTGAATCCAATGGGGAATCCCATGATGAGGGCATTTACGCAACAACTCCTTGAACCTCTCCCATGCTTCATACAAAGATTCTCCCTCCGATTGTTGGAATGAAGTGATGTCGTTTCTGAGCTTCGCGTTCTTGGTTGGAGGAAAGTACTTCATGAGGAACTTTTCAGCCAAGACATTCCATGTTGCTATTGAATCCGGTGGCAGCGAATTAAGCCAGGCTCTCGCTCTATCCCTCAAGGAGTAAGGAAATAACTTCAGCCTCAATGCTTCTTCGGACACTCCTGGTAGCTTGAAAGAATCACTCACTTCCATAAATAACCGGAGATGCAAATGGGGATCCTCTGTTGCCATTCCACTGAATTGGCCCACGGTTTGCAACATTTGGAACATGACCGGTTTAAGCTCAAACTGTGGCGCCTGTATTTCTGGCCTAACAATGCCCGGATTGAGCCCATGTAGAATAGGCACAGCATAGTCTCGAATGGCCCTGTCTCTGTCATCCACCAAAACTGGCTGAGGCATTATATTGTTGACGTTCAAGGGCTGCCCATCATTAGCCATATTGACAGCGACTCTTTCTGCTATTTCACCCATACCCGCTAGACCTTGCTGCTCCCTTCTCCTTGCTAGAAAGGTTCTTTCAATTTCTGGATCCAAGGGCAGCAACTGTTGGTTTCGTTGGTTATGCATACAAAGAAAGAAAACTCCTGAAAATACAAAAACTCAACCAATAAGAAAATGCAAAAACAAGAACTAAAACAAAATAACTTTTACAAATATTTTTAACGATTTCAATCCCCGGCAACGGCGCCAAAAACTTGTTCGCGATTTTCTAATGTATTTAAAACTACGCAAGTGTACGTAATCGCACAAGTAATATAGAATGTGAGTTGAGTATCGTCTCCACAGGGATTGAATTGCTAAAATTATATGCAAAAGAAATAAGCACAAATCAAGATGAGTTTGGAAATTGAAATGAGAAAAATTCAGTAAACTAATAAAATCAAATGGGTACAATGAGAATGCGCTAAAACAGACAAGAAGAACAATATCCAATCAAGAGTTTGTAAATCAAGAATGAGAATTAAGCTAGGATTGTCAAATCCCCCTCCATTGCAAGTCTAACCCGAATGCTGTAGGAATGCTGCAGCAAAACCTATCTTGTTAACCGAAATTCAAGTTTATCACAAAATTCTTCCGAATTAATTATGATTAACAATTCTTTAAACCTTTTTCAACATATTCCTATGTGAATCTAGTTCTCAGAACACAAATTCATGCTCCAATTTCAATGGGTTATACAAGGTAAACAACATATTCCTATATCATTCACAAATCAATAAACCTAGACAAGCCTATTGAACTTGCATCATCCATGTTATTTCCAACTTAAATTAACCATTCCGGTATTAATCTAAATCTGATTTCCTATCTTTGATGGCCAGTCAAGAAAATAGAAATAAACATAACACACACATGAACGAACAGGAAAAGATTTACTCAGCATTTCACAAAAACATTCACATCATCCTCCCAATTTCGGGTTCATTCACAATCCTAGCTAAAGAAACTTAGCTCATATTTCGGTTTACAAAAACGAGCTTAAATTCATCATCCATAGTTCAACAGCATACGAAAGTTCAGAAAATAAATCAAGACAGAGAAAAAGAAGAAAAACTCCAAAAGGCTAGAGATGGTCCTTCTCGTCCTTCGGCCTTCTTCTCCTGAGCTTGTTCTCCAAAATCAGCGCAAAAATGGAAGCTAAACTTCAGCTCAGATCTCTCTCTTTCTTGCCCAAAAATGGTGTATGTTCTCTCTGCCCTCTTTTCTCTCTCTGGCGGCTGCCTCAATATTTCGCTCCTTAACTTTCCCTTTTCATCCCTTACACCAATAATGCCCTAGATGCACGTGCCTTCCTTTAGCTCAAAATGGAGGTCTTCTTACAGCTGGCGAGTGCAAGCACACTGGGCAAATGAAACATTGCCAGCTGTAAAGCCAAATTTTGGGCCCACAAGCTTTTAATTCATTTCTTCACTGCTACACTTTGCTGCAGCTTTGCTATAGCATTTCTGCAGCAAAACTGAAGAAATCCTCTTGCTGCCTAATTTCTGGTCCAGTGGGCTCCAGCTGTAAAGTAACACAAAATCAAGCTTAAAAATGTGCTAAAAACCAAAATTACTCACAACTATTCACTCTTTCTTCCACTAAGACAATTTAATTAATATTAAATAAAATACAAACACTAAGGCATATTATCTTCAAAATAATAACAATTAATAAGCTTAAAAGTATGCTAAATAACTCTATTTCATAGAGTTATCATACATCAACGGTTTTTCTATCAAAATTTTATAAAAAAAATTAAACATAAATTAAATATGTTTTGATTGCATGAATTTTATTTATGGATAAGATCAAAATTAAATATTTTTAAAGAAAATTGTACCTCAGTTACAAATATTTTAGAAACAAAATGTACTTTAATTGTAGATATATAACATCATAAAACTATATTTGAGATACGGTTTTTCTTTTAAAAATATTTAGGGCCCGTTTGATTGGTAAGTTTGATTTAAATTAAACTGTATTTTTTTTATCATGTTTTTTATCTTTTTCGTTAAAATTTTTTTGTCTTTTCTGAAAAAGTCAACAAAAATTACTATTCAAACTTAAAAATCTCAACTCAACTCAAACTCAACTTATACATCAAACACCCCCTTAATTAAGATTTTAGCTTTAAATAAAGTTCACGTAAACATGTTTAATTTTTGTTCAATTTTTTTTAATGAAATATCGATACAGTGACAGCTCTCATAATTGTAGAAATTTTAAGTTAATGTGGCGCGTGACATTAAAAATTAGAGGCTAACTTAAAACCATGAGTATAATTTAAGGTTCGTTTGTAAAAATAATCCAAAATAAAATGAATATAAATAAAGAAGGGGGGAAAAAATTTCCAGAAGCCTAAAACCTCAGCAACCCAAAACCACAAGGCATCAGCCTCCATAGACGCAGCATCGAGAAGCAACATTTTCATTTCATTTTAATTTTAATATCTCAAAAAACTCGGAAGCAGAGAGAAGAACCTGATGCTTGTCTTGTTTCATAGATGATGCTGAGAATGAAAGCTTTGAGAGCTCTCCAAACCCTCACGGCCTTTTCTTCAAAACCCTCCAAAAAAACTCCCTTAAACCCTTCCTTTCCCCGCAGATTCTACGCCGCCCAACCTCAGGAGGACGACTCATCTCCCTTAAACCCCGCCTTCTCCGACGCCGACAATGCCTCCGACTCTGTTTTCGACAGCTCCCATTTCGCCCTGCCCAGCTCCGGCTCAGATGCCAAGCCTCCGCAGCCCACTTGGGACAAGAAATACAGGGCAAAGGCCGACGAGGTGATCTTTGGGAAGCAAACCCAGAAAGGGAAGCTGGGAATTAATTTTGAGGAGCAAGCAGAGATAGAGGAGAAGAAGAGGAGAGCCCTTGCCAAGGCTCTTCTCGAGGCGGCGTTGGCGGCGGAGGACGAAGACAACGACGACGATTTGGTTGTGAAAGAGGAGGACCAGAAGTCTTTGTCTGTTGGGATTGTTGGTGCCCCTAATGCAGGGAAATCCGCCCTCACTAATTACATGGTTTGTTGTGCTTTTTAACTTCATGTTTCAGTTTCTTCAATTTAAATTTACATTGATAGAAACTATGTGATTTATTGTTAATTTTCTTTGAGTGAAATTGATGTCTGTAAACAAGCTGTGGACCGAGTTTGATATGTATAGGAAATGTCTCAACTCCAACAGCCGGACTAGTTGCGACACTAATCAGAACTATTAATGCAAATGTTATATTTGAATAAACCAGTTGTTACAATAACATGCAAAAAAACTTACAAGTGCCCTTTTATAAAGGTGCTGGAAATGAGACAATCCCTATATACGTTTTTAATAGTTTCGTATTGGTTGTGTTTGTTGGCTATATTGAATAATGTTGCAGGGATGGCTTTGGAGGTGAACTGTCTAGAGAAGTTAATTAACCTCTTTAAAGGTTTATAAGCTTTCTTGGTAGTAGATTATTAAGCTCTTCATAAGTAATTACATTTCAAGGTAGGTTGGAGTTGGGAAATGGGGGACTTTGTTTGGTCCCTGGATTCTAAAATCGAACATTTTGGGTTTCTTGAATTGGTTACAAAATGCAATCATATGGAAGAATGTATTATCTCGATCTCCTCATTGAAAACATAAGATTGAGGTATCTTTGATGGGATTTACTCTTCGAGAGTGTAAAGGAATGTAGGATTTTAGGTTTCTTTCTCTTCGCCAAGTCTTTGCTTGTGCTAGAGTATACTTTTGAATATCATTTTGTCTTCAATGAATGATTAGTCACGTATGCTAGTGAATGTATATTCAGTTTTTGGGTTGCTTGTCCCTTCATTTGTAGTGCTCTAAGGATTGTTGAAGCTGAAGAGTTCCATAATGATGAGCGGTTTTATTAGGAATCAATGATTTTTCTCATTGAAAACCACGCCCTTTATGTCGAATTTTCTAGTCTGGTCAAACAATAAAGCGACAGGGACCAAGTTTCTATGAATGTTTACTTGGTTGTTAAACTTTCTACATTTCTTATTTTTTACAAGAAACATGTGTCGTTTAAAAAGAAAGGAAAAAAAAAAAATTTCAAACAATACAAAGGGAAAACGAGAACATGAAGCATTATGGTTTATTGTATTTATTACAGGTTGGAACAAAAGTTGCTGCTGTTTCACGGAAGACAAATACCACTACACATGAGGTTTTAGGAGTTATGACAAAAGGAAATACCCAAGTTGTACGTATCTCTTTTTCATCAACAATTCACTTCTTTATTTAAATTTATACAAGTTACAAAGTAATTGCATGTCAATTTTTCACTCCGCTTGTGCTGTGGAAGACTCTACTTTGACATTAAATAAATCTGAAAACATTGTAGCATTTATTTCTGTATGAGCCTTGAAGGAAAAGGTTCCTCATGTGTAGAAGATCATGATGATGAATGATTTGTTTGAGAAACACCATTTTTTTGGGGCAATAATTTGATCTTGTATTTTTGTTTCTGGTTTTGTCAACGTTGAAATTTTGGTTGTTTTTTAGTAATGAAACGTGTTCATCATTTCCAAAATCAATGATGTCACAATTGTGAAGTACAATTCTTTCGATGTTGAAGTATACTAGAAATAGAGGCTCTGATAATCAATATCGCATCTATATTCCATTAGTTGAAAAGAAAAGATGTGTCTCCGTAGTCATACAAAATATGCATATGTGTGTTACTCATCACTACATGTCTTGTAAGTTTAGCTTCCCAATATCTCTATCTGAATCGCTAGATTTTAGGACTTTAGGTGTTTTATCATGGCTGATTTATGCTTTTATGATGAGTTTCTCTTGTTAAACAGGCTCTTGATATTGGGGGATCTTACTTGAGGATAGAATCCGTACTATAACAATGTTACCTAAAAGTATGACTGTCTCGCAAAAATTTTAAGAATCAGTCCAAAAGGGGCATCAATTCAAAGTCTTTCACAGACAGTAGTTAAAATAAATAATAAATAAGAAATAAAACGATTATAAGTAAAAGATGAGAAAAACTTCCAATATCAGATAATGTTAAAAGCTCTGATCTTTTGGTTCAAAATTATGGTCTTTAAACTGTTTCTAATACAAAATTTTCGAACTTCAACTATGCCTGCACAGTGTTTCTTTGACACCCCTGGGCTTACATTGACTAGCAGTGGACAACCACACAAGGATATTAAAGTCCGCGTGGAAAGTGCTTGGAGCTCAATTCACTTATATGATGTGGTTATTGTAATCTTCGATGTTCACAGGCATCTAATACGGTTGGTGGTCTGTCGCATATCATTCTTTTTGTCATGCAGTTTACATGTTCTTAACTTTTTATTCGGCTACTTTGTCCACCGATCTCCCAACTCTGAAATGTCTGTTAAAAGATGTATGCATAATAAAGTGGTTGGGTTTATTATGCTCACTTTTACCTAATAAAGAAATATTATTACTTTCACTTTAAATTTTCGGGTTGATCAAGTAAAAGCTATTGCTTCTTGAACTTACTAGAGTTATGCCACTATACGTATGGAGTTACCATTATTTATTATTCATTTGTTCAATCATACGGATGCATCTCTTCTTTATCAAAAAATGCTACCATATTAATTGTACAGGTAATTTTGGATTCTTATCAGCTGTCTCCGTGCCACACATTTGTGTCAAACTATAGACTAGATTCCACATATTCAAATGAAAACAAAAATGAGACTTTTCTTGTCCAATGAGTTTTCTAGTCAGTGCAAACTTCTTCTCATTCACAGTTATTTTACTTCTGTTTAAAATGAGATACCTTCCGCTTATTGAGATGCTGGTGAAAAACTTCTGCTATAGATTTCATTTTCTTACTACTTGGTATCTCTGATCAATCATCCTTCCGACTTCCACTCACGTAGGCCTGACGTAAGAGTCATAGGACTGATCAAACGTATGGGAGCAAAAGCACATGCAACCCAAAAGAGAGTGTTATGTATGAACAAGGTTGATTTAGTCGAGAATAAGAAAGACTTGTTAAAGGTTGCTGAGCAGTTCAAAGATCTTCCTGGTTTTGAAAGGTAGGATTTTTCTTGTAGGGTAGGAAAGCGAGGACTTTCCTCTCTGTTAAAAGAAGGCTGGTGCTTAAGAGAGTTACTGATGATTAACCATTTTGTCTTTTAGGCATTTCATGATATCAGGGCTAAAGGGCTCTGGAGTTAAGGATCTTACTCAATATTTGATGGAACAGGTATAAGTATGTATGGATATATAGCGTATTTTGTATAAATTAAAAAAAAAAAAGTTAAAAAGTTAAAATTTAAAAGCTAAATTTGCATTTGGAGTTCGTTTTCAATATAGTTCTGTTGTTTTAGTTGAGCATTGAAAGCTTAACTACTTTGCATGAGCATGCTTCTTTTTCTTCATTCGTTATGTTTTTTATTTATATTTTGGTGTCTCATTTAAGTTCACACCTGATTCTCTGTTCTGTTGTTTTTTCATGTTTAGGCAGTAAAACGACCTTGGGATGAAGATCCATTCACTATGAGTGAGGAAGTTAGGAAGAACATATCGTTAGAAGTTGTTCGGGAGAGGTTGTTAGACCATGTTCATCAGGTGAGCTCAGAATTCTTCGTTCTGTAGCTATGGCTGTCATTTCTATTGTCCCAAAAATATTCTGACTGTGATTTTGAAAATCTTAATCTTCAAATAGTGACAATGAACTCATTTCAGGAAGTTCCTTATGGTATCGAACATCGTTTGGTAGACTGGAAGGAGTTGCGAGATGGTTCTCTTAGGATTGAACAACATTTCATCACTCGCAAGTTAAGCCAGCGCAAGATTCTTGTGGGAAAGAAGGGTTCCAAAATTGGGTAACCTACTGACGTTGTTTTAGCTTCAAGATTTTCTCATCTTTTTTATTTTTCTTCATGTACTACTTATATTTAAATTCAAAGTAAACCCGACATGCAGTACATATATCGCTTTTGTTACAATCTAATGATAGATCTTATTGTAGTCCCCTAACACGAGGTTTTTTGACCAAGTATATGAATGACCAAATAGTCTGGCGGTATATGACATCTATCAAATATTTTCTGTTTTCGTCTGGTAATTTATTTGAATGTAAAATGTATGCCAGACACCGGAAGTTACTTTTAAGGATTTCAGGGTTCGTCTTTTCTTATAATTCATGGTCGGAATAGTGTTCTTTAAATGATGTAGGGATAAGGAGCCCTGACCCACCTGCCTCACCTCCTAGGAAAAGGACTTAACATGTTTTGAAATAGGTTAACAGAAGCCAAAGATGAAAATCACAAAGGATTCTACAGCACAAGGATATCGTCCTCGTATTAAGAATGCAATTGTTAAGCATTAACTGGTTCGGTTTATGTCAACGTGTTTTCTGTGTGGTACTAACTGTCTTTGTCCATTAGGAGAGGCAGGACACGCTAGATGAGGTTCCTAGTTTTATACCATAGAAACCTTCTACCTTTTGTTTAGAGACAATCCTGATCCTGCAGTCCTCGAGTGCCAAACATATGAACTGTGTTTTCTCTTTTTTGGACTCTGTTTTTCTCGCGCAGGAGGATTGGCATCGAGGCTAATGAGGAGCTAAGGTCCATCTTCAAAAGGGAAGTGCATCTAATTCTCCGGGTTAGACTTAAATAACGAGTTTCGAGAATATGGATTCAATGCCAAGAAAGCGTCTTCTCATATCACATCATCTGGAAGTGTATATATAAAATGAGGAAATCCAAGTCTACCTGTACCATAATGTATCGCGATGATCAACTTTGAAAAGACAATTGCAATTCAGCTCTTAGATTAGAGGCAGTAAATCAGCCTTTTTTTGGATTATGTCTTGTCAAGAGAGAGAGAAAAAAAAAAAAGGAAAAATAATAATGTTGGAAGATCACCCTCTTGACAGGTTAGCATGATTGTTGGTCTTTAGCGGTTACAATATTAGTCATCTTTTAGTCCAGTTTTGTCATACGTGATTTTTATTTTTTAATTTATATACCAATGTATTAATGATGATCAAATATTTTCTTTTTCCAGATAATTTTTATTTATTTTTTAATTTATTTTTTTGTGACATGAGCTAAAAAAATATGTTCTTCAATCACATTCTTTCCTTTGCCTGAAAGTTGCAAATATACTGCAATTACATATATATTTTTTTTTGGATCTCTCTAAGTTTTTACAGAAAAATACAACTGTGAAAGATCTAAAATTTTCTATTTGAAGGCTCAGACTAATACTGCAATTGCATTTGAGTCTATTGTATATCCTTCCAAGAGGCTCAAAAAGTAGATATTCTTCGTAAATTTAAACTTGTTCACAGGCTGACATAAATTCCATTTATTTATCTTGCAATGCAACATTATCAGTAGCATGATAATACATACTTTTTTCAGGGAAATAAAAAAGGATAATATATACTAACATATAATTATTAGGAATGACAATGGAGTGGGACGGGGTGGCCAGTTTAATTGATATATTATAGGCGTGTCAACCCTTCTTAGCTATGCAGTTGAGCGAGTTTTTACTTGCCTTGTCGGTGAGTTCATTTATTTATTTTTCAGAATCACTTGCCTCCTATCCCGAATAGTAAGAGTTGGTGAAAATGTCAGTTTAAGAGCCTAGAACATTTGAGCAGTATTGAAATGATCACTATTTTAAGATTTATCACGACAAGTACTAAAATAATTTATTATTACACTGGAATGCAATGTGTTTGGTTACACACCCAGTGGCGGAGCCAATTATTATTTTTTTTGGGGCGTAAGTTAAACAAAATTTTAAATTAAAAAATTATTCGATTTTATATTCTTCTTTTCTTCCTATGTAAAATTTATGATCTAAAATAATCAATTTTAAAAAGTCCAAAATATGAATTTAAATAATAGTTTAATTGATTTTTTGTTTATTTGAGATTTTAAATGTGAAATAATATGTATTATAAATCAATACGTATGATGATATGGGAAACTTGATTTATTAAATGTGAATTTAAATCAATACGAATTTAAATAATAGTGTAATTGACTTTTATATTAGCTCCCCCCTCTCCGGGCCTAATCTAGCTTCGCCACTGTACATAACTATTGGAGTACAGGCATTGGCATGATTCACTAGTACACAACAAACAATTCAGCTCAACTATTAATGCTAAATCCTTTAAAAAAAAAAAAAAAAAAAAAAAAGCAAAAAGAAAATAAGATAGGAGCTTTTGACGGGGGATGGAGCGTACGGTAAAGTTTGTCATTCCAGTTTTCTAAATTAATTGGGTAGCAAATGATTTTTTTTTTCAAGGATTGATAACAATTTTATTTAAAATTAATTAATATGAGAGATTTAGTAGAATAATTGTTATCATTATAACTAAATAATTAAGATAAACTATAGTCGAATAGTGATTATCTGCAACGAGTGATTGTCAGTTATTATCAAGATGGTTAATAGCAGCGTAAAAAGCTAGTTCATGAAGAAGGGAGGTGAGAAGATTGATTCTAGTGACTTAATAACCAACATGCCTATTGTACTATTGTGTACACATGGTTTCATAGATTTGAAATGGACAAATGATTTAATAACCAACATGCATATTGTACCATCGCGTACTCATGGTTTTATAGATTTGAAATGGACAAATGTATCAAATATTATTTTTATATTGAACAGATTTATCAGGTAAATATAGATATGATGATATGAAAAACTTGGCTTATTAAATAATTTCTAATTTTATATAATTGACATGGACAAATGCATCAACTTTTTATTATATGATGACGTCAATACCTAATTTATTGAATAATTTTCCAAATAATGAGAATTGACGGTGACCTCAAACATGCTATCGAGCATCATTAGAGGAGTATGGAAATCATATGTTAAATGTAAATGAAGAAATTACTTGGAAATTTGGACTAATAGATAAAGTTAAATTTAGTCACATCTATCAGTTCACGGAGAAATAAGATGGTTTTTATTTCCAAGGCTAGCAACCATGTTTGCTATTATCTTTGCTGATTTCTGGAAATTTACGTTCAACAAATAGAGCCATACGCAATACAATAACGTGATGTCACGTCCATATTTTTCGGACGTGACAGCAGATGAACGGAGCACATGTATGCACGCCTAATTGGCTGGACATCCTCTATTTGGGGAGTGCAAGTTGTACTTCATTGCTGAATGAAGGGGACTAGGCCACGCTTCGCACAAATTGGTCAGAAATTGAAGAGGTTCCCCTGGGGCTGGGGAGCGCAAGGCAGGGCGAAACAAGTTGACAATATGCACCGCACTAGTGTGCCTGTTGGTTAGACGCCTGGCCTCCTGTAGTTGGGGAGGCGCGCAGAACCAAGCTTAGCCTCTCGTTCAGTCCGTTATAATAAAGCTAACTAATTTGTCACTCCCAAGTATGGCTAATTTGACACATCGCACAATAAAATTTATATTTAGCTTGCAAGTGATGAGAGTATGAATGAGATGACGGTGGCGCTCTAAATTCATGACAAAAAAACCGGGCTGCACTAAAGCACTATTGTTAAAGGAAGAATATGAACTACAAAGGTTTAAATGGGATTTAACCTAATGAATTGCAGCAAAACTGATGATGCCAGGATAACCAAAGCAAAAACAATATTGTAAAACGACTCTAAGAATTGTATTACAAATAAGCATTCCCCCCCATCATAAATAAATAAGTTTGCCGCCTTGCTTTCTAATTTATACTCTTCCAAAGAATACAATACAAACTATATGACCGGCCTGATGGTATGGCACTCCAGAGAAATCCTTGTCTTGCGGTTCGAATGTACTTTTGCCAATATATTTGTCAACGAAAACGTCATGACGATCATGCTCAATTGCGGCCCTTTGATATTAAAATGCCATCCGACCTGCAAGCCTGCTTTCTGATATCCTTCTGTCAATGGCTGCGTCAATTGAGCTCATCTGAAACATAAAACCACATTAGAAGATGATAAGCGCGGGTTTCGAGCACCGAGAACTTGATCATGCAAGGTAAATTATATATTTGCTTGGTCCTATACGAAGATATGCCAAACTTGTGGAAGAAGCTGACCTGGGCCAAGTCTGCATTCACTGTTCGATCATAAAATAAATAGTAACCATGCTACAACGAGCAAATATCCGTTGGGTTTGATTGTGTGCCACTCAAACCCCCCACAGTTCAAAGTTAAGAGTAGCGAGAATGAATAACAATAGGTACATCCAAACTTTTACAGAAGCAAAGTAAGCATATAGTCTGTTTTTAAACCGAGTACGAACTTAGGTTGGAGAATGCCGAGTAGGTCGCAGCAATTCCATCAAATATGTAGTTACTAACAGAAAAGGTAACATAAATACCTACTTGAATCTTTTCGTGTCCACAAGAAGGGTTGCATTGCGTGCAAACGGAAGGATGGCAGTTTTAAATAGAACAGCAAGCCCATCAACCATTTGGGTTGGTAGCAGAGAGATTTTGATTTGTGTTGGTAGCAGAAAGATTTTGATTATTTAAATAGTATTAATGCTAAGTGTTTTTTTTTTTTTTGGTTTTTTAAATTTTTTCGTCAAATTTCTCTTTTAAAACAAAGGAGACTAGAAATTCATACAGAAATACCTTTATAAACAGGAAACAACGCGTAAACAACTGAATCTGAAACATAAAACATTAAAGCCTACCACTCTCGTTAGAGAAACTCCAGTAGTTAAAGAGGTAGTAAAACTTACCTGGCTAGTTTCATCATGCACCTGATACTTCACTAGGGACATTCTTCTTTCTTCCTGCAAATATATCGAGAAAAAACATGGTAATAATTTTGAATGATGACTTCGAACAAAAATTTGTGCAAGGTACGAATAAATAGATCGTAAATTAACAAAATAGAAAGACTCACCATTGACATAGCTTCATCATCCCAAACCAAATAGACCTCATTTGTAGCTGGCTGGGTAGCATGAGCTTTATTTGCAATGACAGGGGGCGGTCCAATTGAAGGACCACCAGTATTTGGACCAGAGGCATACGAGTGTGAATTCAATAATTGCCCGCCTAAATCAATACAACACATTGAATGGAACAATTAAAATCAAATTTCATAGCGCAGATTGAATAAAAAAGATTGCAATAATCAGCTGTATTTAACTGGCAAACAGCAACCATAGTCCGATGGGTGGTGGTGTTATTGCAAGGTGGAGGACTTGAGCATTAATACAAATATATGTTGTTTAGGTAAAGTTGAAACTTGGCAAGATTGTATGCATGCTAAAGAATGGAGTAATCGAACACAAAGCATAGCGGTATTTGTATAATATCTATCATTATCTATATGCGTCTTTACTATGTATAGAGACTAGTATGTACAAGTTCAGATGGAGTCATTAATATTATTACTAAAATGCACGCAAAACTTTACTAAAAGAAAGTGAGGGAGACAAGATGACAAGCACTCTATCTATGGACAACAGAAGTATGACAGGTAAATTATAAAGCTGAGTTCTACTAAGGTGCTCATTTTCTAGGTTCGATATTACATTTACTTTTATGTCGATCAGTGTTTTTTGTTCACTATTATGAGCGTGTGCGCGTCTGTGTTGGTGGGGGTGGGTGGGGGGTTTGGACAGTGCAAGGTGGAGGACTTGAGCATTAATACTGCTTTCTATCTGCCAGAATGGGTTCTAATCATGGCTTCGGCCTGAGATGCTCCCCTGTTGTGTCTTTTAGTTCTTTTTTCGCTCAAAAAAGAAGAGTAATAATTGTCTTCATTAAACTTTTGTTTACTAATACTCTGCCTGATTTTGTTCACCTCATACATCTATTCAGCTTATTAGACCAGGTTGGCCATTTGGTTCATTATCAGGCCTTTGAGTGCACTTTCGTGTCGACCAGCAACAATAGGAGGTGAAGGCTCATTATTTTCCAGGCCAAGATGTATATCTGGTCAATCCAAGCTTTGCTCAAAAAAAATGGGCAGGGCTGGAAATGACACTAGGATATGGGCCCTGACCTGAATGGATCCATTTTATGAAGTAGAAACAAATTTCTAACACGTTTTACCAGTTCCCATTTGCTATTTATTTTAATCTCTAATACCGAAACTTTAACAATCTTTCAAAACCTACTATAAATACAGTAGCAAGCAAAAATGGAATTTATCAACTTAGCACGGTTAAAGCTGAGTCTAGTCATATCTGGAAAGTGTGAAGTACAGTAGCTACTTATGAGGAAAGTCTTACCTGATTGTGCATCTAGTGGGGCTTTACTGTCTACAATTAAGCCTGGAGGAATGCTTGTTGAAATCACTGGAGCAGAAAATGGTGGATTTTGAGCAGTTATATTGTTGTTAACACCGACAGGAAATAGGGGTTGTGATGTAGGAGCAGGGGGTGCGGATGTTGGCAATCCAGGAGGAGCTATGTGTGTAGGCTGGAGTGCAGGTGGTGCTGATGATGGTACAGGAGGCCTCACATTCTGCACTGGAAACAATGGCTGCTGTGCATAACCCAATGGAGCAGGTAGAGGAATCGAGACCGCAGGAGGCTGCGGATACCAAGGCTGGGGACGAGGCGGAACAGACCAAGCGTTAGGAGGCACCGGTACAGCCGAGTTGTAACTGGTACCAAATACAAGATTCAAAAATAAAATAAAAAGAAAATGCTAAAATAGAGATCAATTCTACCAAAAACAAGTGCAAAACAAAACCTTGTGAAAACATACTTACATGGGTTGCATTACTCCTAAAGCTGGTTGAGGAGGATATGCAATGCCCAATGGTCCAGGCACCATAGGACCAATGGGGGTTGATGGAATATCCACTTTGGCTACTTTTGATGCAGACTCTTCTTCTGATAAAAATTAAGATTTGTCAAAAATCAAATGCTTCCCAGATGCCAAACCAAGTTAATCACCACTGATTGCGGGTGTTTCCCAAAAAAGGAAGAAAATAAATGCTATTGGCCAAATCAAATTTGTTTAATACAAGCCGGACTGCTGAAGCAGTAACCACAACCTCACCGTGACAAGGGTAGGGTCACTTGGGCTTGAGGCATTTCAAGCAGCCAAGCTTGAAAATGCTTCAACTAACCTTGATTAGAGTTAATTAAGAGTTAACACTGTGTCATGTAAATCAAATTATACGAGAGAGGCAACTGGATCCTATCAAAATTTACAATGAGGGGAAACTAGATGAAGGAGAAATAGAATGACAAACAAAACAAAAGTAACCAGAACACATCTTTATCCCTGGGAAAAAAAAATGCCTGATGGGAAATCAAAACTGGAAATACCAGTACTTAAAAACTTCTTTACCCGAAATCCAAAAACACACCCCACATAGATACCTAACCAAACAAAATAAGGGAGCTATTTTTTAATAGAACAAGGAAATAAATCAGACAGAAATCAGGACATTAGCAAAAGTGAAAAGGTAATTAAATTAAAAAAGCAAAGAAACTTGATAATACTAAATGACATCGCAAAAACAGATACAAATTAGGATCACAAGCCCAATGCCAATTCATGTGTATATGGGCTACATCCTACTAAGTTGGCAACCAGCTACCAATCACATCATATGCCACAGTACTAGCTAAAATTATTCTATTTTTTTTTATTTATCTAAAAAGAACGTTAATATGAATTCAAATACAACTCTAACAGAGCTTTTAAAAAAATGAAATGCAAGGCTAACATAAAACTACAACATGAAACAATTTTTTTCATTTCTTTTTTTTTAATATAAGAAAAAATAATACTTATATTTAAGATGAATGGTACATCAGGGGACAAGGAGTCCACCTAAGACTTAAAGTGGACTTAAAATGAAAACAACAATGTTAACCTAAAATATGATATATCAGTGTGATCAGTGTGTGTGTAAGTATCATATATTAGACAAATTTTAGTATGCTAAAGAAAACCTAGACAGGACCACAGTTCAAGCTGAAACATGCTAACATTTAAAACTTTTTTTTTACGAAATAAAGATGTAGATCAGTGAAAAAGTTACAAATAGAAAAGAGGACTAGGAGTCCTCCTACATCAAAGGAAAACAAAGAAAAGAGAACAAGGCCTACATCAAATTAACTATGTTTAAATTACCTGTAATGTTGCAATTAGTATTAAAAAGGGACCCAGGTCAAGCTCAAGCATAATGAAAGACAACCCAAAACTTATTTATCTTGTTATTTATTCGCAAACAAATAGCAAAAGCACTTATGATGAACTTTACCATGGATGGAGAACGAAATAACTTGATTGTAAAACTGACAATTGAATATTTACCTTCTTCTCCATAATGTGCAGCCAAGATGTCAGCTGGAATTCCTTGCATTCCATATATTTCAATGTCTGTTGATTCTCTACCTGGTTTCGCATTAGGAACCCTGAAAATTCGGACAAATAAACAATTGTCAATAGACACAAAAATATTGACATTAACAGTATGATAAAATCAGAGAAAAGCACAGCAAAAATATATTTACTTCGCCAGAGGAAGAAAATAAAAAAAGAAATTCCAAAAATTCCAAAAAAAAAAGAAAAAAAAAAAAGAGGAGCTATCTAGTGTTCTCAAAAGATAAACTAAATTAAAATATATAAACAAACAAATAAAGATTAGGGGCTATCTAGCATCCTTGAAAGAAGAACCCATCAGAAGGTGAAGGGTCTAGGTATGTGGTCATGTTGTGTGTCACATATAGCGTAACCACTCCTTTTGAAAGCATCTGCTAAATTTCAATTCAATTTGAGAGTGATGCATCGACACAACATCCTTGGGATGCCCATGCCTCTAATAAGTAATGACCAATAAATGCAATGTGCTTTCCTTGTGCATATCCTATCTTGAATAGGACTTCATGAGTATTTTTCCGGAAGTTCGTGCTTTTACCCCCACATATTACTTGACAATTTGAAATAAAGATAAGAAAGGAGAAATAAGTTCCAAGGAACTGAAACCCAAATTGAAATAAGACATGAGATAATTGTTTGAGACATGGCCATGAAAATGCATTCCCCCAGAGAGAATGAGATAATACTAGAAAAAACTCAAAAAATTAGTAAAAGGAAGCTGACAAGTTATATTGTTCATAATGATTGAGAAGGATATGACTGTAATAGATCAATTAAGGATACATATTCATAGAGGACCAAAGGCAAACTAAATTCACAAGGAAGGTCCTAACTTCTTATTTCCAAATATTACGTGAATAAAATCAGAGTTTCGAGTAAATCTGTATTGAGGTAAGCTTAGGATGGAGCATCAGCACAATACCAAATCAGATGTGATGATAAGTCGTTTAGCAAAAGAAAAAAAAGTTTTTAAGTCATTAACTTGTTGACGATTACATATAAAACAGTCCATGTGTAAAGTAAACGTTTCTCTTCTTTTTTTCTGATATAAACAGCGTAAAATAAACTTACTCAAGTTACTTAAATGACTGAAAAAATTTTGTATGCAAGGAATAAACTAGAACTTTAGGCAACCTCAAAATCTACTTATCTTTGAAATCCAAGCGCCAATGAAGAGCTGGAACTTTAGGAATATCTCAAAAATCTGATTTTCATGTTATCTTTGTCTCTTATAAAGTATGATCACTACTATAATCTAACAAAGAAAATTTGTAGAAATCCCAAAAACGGTGTTTTGTCACATCTGTTCTAAAGTGTCCCTAGGTCCCCGCCTCCCTCTCTCCCTCATTCCATCTCTATTCTTTGTTCCGATGACTACTCATAGCCACCACATACTCTTGAAAGCAACTCTTCTCTATCCTTTTTGTGGCCCAAATCCGTCTGTTTTCTCGCCTTGTAAACACTACCGGAAAGTATTTTTCAAGCCTTTAGCCCTCAAGTAGCCCTTTTGAAGCTACATCCAGAAAAATAACCTCTGCAATCAGTTTTCTACAAAAGATTCCTTATTCGGGCTGCAACCTCATCTTACTTTTAACCCCAAAACATCAAAATTAATTGTGTAACCTTCCAAAAATTTCATTAAAAAACCAATTTTCGACACCCCAAAGGTCGCCATGATCGACACAAGGACACACACCTAGATTCCTGAATTGTCTAATACTAATTGGGTTTACAGTATAGTCAGCAATGCAGATAAAGAACACGACTATACATAAAGATTCAACGCACAGATTTATCTTCTTGTGGTCAAAAAATAAAGATTTCTCACTACAACATTATTAAAAAATAAAAATAAAAATCCCCTTTTTTGGTTTCCGTCAGTCGAATTTCCTAAAATTAATCAAAGATGAAACAAAGATAATATTACGATTAACCAAACCAAACGGAAGAATAGAATTCGTTAAAAATTCCAAACGGAAAAGAACCAAACAACAATTGATCAGATAACATATATCAGTAGAAACGAAGATTTGTGAATAAAATTGGAAAATAAAGAAAAGCAAAACCTAAAGTCTTAAAGGAGAGAGAGAGAAGACGAACTTGGTGACGGACTCCTTGTGGACCTGGAGGACATGAATGGCCATGCCACCGGCGGTGGAGAGCTTCTTGTGGCAGACATGGCACTTGAAGTGCTTGGCCTTCTGGTGTTGAACCAAAATCTTCTCGTCGTCGAACTCACGGTCGCAGTAGTAGCACCAAACCTTCGACGAAACTCTTTTCTTCTTCTTCCCCATTTTTTCTTCTACGTCTTCGCTTTCGAACCTCTCTAACCTACCTAGCTAGGGCTTTTTTTCTGTTCCGCTCCTCCAATGGAGGCTCTTCTTCCTTTCTTCTCCTTTTTTGTTCTTTTTTTTTTTGTTTTTTTTGGAGTCAGTCTCTTTCCTACGCTTCGGTATTTGGGGGTTTTTGGGGTTTTCTGATTTAAATGCAATGCCTCTCTCTCTCTCTCTCTCTCTCTCTCTCTGATTTCCGACTTTATTTACCCTACCATATATCATCAATCAAGTGATATAGGAGGGGCAGGAGCTCGCTTTGCCTTCGGTCATATAACCCATTATATTTAAGATGGGCTCGAACTTCGCATTATTTCTTATATTTGTTTTTAATTTTTAATTTTATACCTCATATTTTTCTGAATTTTTTTTTTTTTTTTACGATTCCTTTATCAACATTGAACTTTGTTTATAAGTAAAGCTGCAAATATATATTTTATAAAAAAATAATTATACCTCTATTTGTTAAATTACTTTAAGGTCCTATTTGGAGTCCGGTTTAAAAAAGAGTTTTCTAAACATTTTTTTTTGTCATTTTCCTCAAATCTTACTATTTATTTTTTTTAATATTTTTAAAAAACTCAAAATTTTAAAAGTTCACAACTTTATTATTTTAAGTCATTTTCCTCTAATCTTGCTATTTTTTTTTTCTGAAACACATTTTAAGTTTTTACATTTTTTTTTTACTCAAAATAGTTCATTTTCACTAAGCACATATTTTCAAAACTCAAACCATCTCTAACCTTTAAAACAACGTCTACAAACGTAAACCCAAACAGGTCCTAAAACTTAAGAGCTTGGTTTCATAACCTTAAAAGTTGCAATCTTTGCAACATAACCTTTGGCTTAATGAATTTTTTACTCGTCCAAGAATACCTTTTTTCTAAAATAATAAAAAATAAAAGTTAAAACCTCTAAAATAAAAAAAAATAAAAGTTAAAGTTCAAACAGGTCCTACACCATCGCATGCTCTGCCTTACAATCTCCTCGCTCCTCTCTCCCCTGATGCGGATGCGGTTGATGTTGCCACCGTGTGTTTGGCCACGGGAAGGTGTCCCTGCCGTCGGAGGGTGGTAGCTGGGTTGGTGAGAAGTAAATTTGAATTTTTTGTGATATAAATTTTTTTTAGTATTTTGATTATTTTAATTTTTTGTGATAATTTTTTTTCTAAATAATCTTGTGATTAATTTGTTCATAAAGTAGCAAAATAATATGATAGATTGATATATTTAAAACAATCATTTAAAAAAATGTATTTGAAATGAACTAATGTTAAAAATTTGGTAGATTAAAAAAATAATGTAGTAATCTAGACTAAGAAAAGTATTCTGGTATATTACCAAATAGTATTATACCAGAATACTCTCTGGTGACCAAAGACGTTGGAAAAACGGTTCTGATATCAGAGTTACGGCGTAGCGGGAGTTTTAAAATTTTTATGCTGATTCAGAAAAGAAACTCATGATGTATATAACAATAAATTAAATACATGATCAAACGTATCTTGTTTCTCGGATTCCAGAATTGCTAGAGCGTCGACAACGTGTTTTCACTGCTATTCTTGAGTCCCCACGTCTCAGAGTGTGTGTGGGTACACGTGCTATGAATCCAAGCGACCGGTAATTCTTCCAAAGTCTAGATCCCACTTTCTCAATTCCGATGTACCTCGTTGAGAATTTGATCTGGGTTCGTTCTTCAAAACTTATTTCTCGGATTCCGGAATTACTAGAGTGTCGACCAACGTATCTTCACTATTATTCTCGAGTCCCCACGTCTCAGAGTGTGTATGGGCACACGTGCTATGAATCCAAGTGACCGGTAATTCTTCCGAAGTCTAGATCTCACTTTCTCAATCCCGATGTACCTCGTTGAGAATTCGATCCGGGTTCGTTCTTCAAAACTACAAAACAGGAACCGGTTAACCTTCTATGAAAAATATCACTATGCTTAACCTTCATCACAGTTTTGATTCAATGAAAATTTCTCTCATTTTCTCACACCAAGAAGGACGAATTTTCTCAAGCACAAAAACCTAGTTTTTTTTTTCTCCCAAAAAAATCCTTCCCCTTTCTTTGAATGTATTATGATAGTTTGCTTTTTTCAAGAACTCCTAGCCTTTATATAATACTACAATCCTTTTTCAAAAATATCTCCTACTTGAAAAATAATTAATAATTATTTTTCTGAATAATCTTTTGAACCAAACGATCATTCGAATTTCGGGCTAGGTTCTTTAAACCTTATGGACGGTTTTTTACTTGGAGATTGCTCAAAAAATTCGTGCTCCACCTTATGTGTAAATTGATTGGTGGTTCAAATTTAAATCAAGAATTTAGATTAGTCAAAAAGTCCTAATCCTATCTAGATTCAAACTCTTTTTAAACCTTTGAATTTAAATAAGATTTTCGAATTTAAATAAATATTTTCTACAAACATTATCCATATTTAATTAATTTAAATAAATGGAATATTTTAGATTTCCTTTCTACAAAAAAAGCGTAAATCTATCAAATAAGTTCAATTATTTAAATCAATTAATAATTTAATGTTTGTAATATATTTAAACAATTTTGAAACAAAATTTTCTTTCCTCCATCCACTAAAAATTCGTGCAGCATAAATTAGGAGAGAAAATTTTGTTTTCAAAAACTAAATAATTCAAACACAATCTTATTTCCAAAATTCAATTAACCAAAATAATTAACAAATAATTATTTTATTTACAACCAATCATATATTGACAAATCACATTATTTGTCTACATTAATTTCACATGTCCAATCCTTTCGGGATTGTATGTTAGAGAGTACCATGTCTTAATAGATATTATTAAATTCTCATTTAATTTACTGATCTCATTAGAAAAAAATCCCGAGACGCTTCGTGGAACTATATGAGCTAATAGAGGGACCCGATGGAAATATATAAAGAGGCTCCTATAATTACGAAAAATTAATCCCGGATTAATTATTTATCAATTATCAACTTCAGGACTATTCCACTAAAAGTCTGAAGCTGAACTCCCGTTTACATACCGTATTACGAAAGCTCTCTAATGCAGTGCTTCTTCCATGATTTATTTATCGCTTGCTTAATCTCCATATGTTATCCATGGTTGAATTAAGGACTTTTTCCATTTTATCTTTTCAATCATTTTAACTTAAAGTTCCATTATTCTCCATTGAAAGAACCACAAATTATAAAGCCATACAATCTGTAAACAATCAGAGAACACAAAGTAAACCAATGGCCAAGATCTTGTTATATTATCTTTCAATTCCCAAATAATGTCTTTAAGTAGATAACATATACTATCGTTAAGATAGCTTTGGATTCCGTATCTATGAATCTTGATTTCTCTCTCCATAAATCATACACCCAAAATACAAGTATATTGACCATCAATTATCAGTGTCTCACCTATAGTGGATCAAAGTGCATAAGTCATGGATGCAAACTCAAGTATTAATTTCAGGATTAAGATTAATGGAGGATAATAATCAAAGTATCATTGATTCTTATAAACGAAATTATTAAACCGAATCAATTAACACCTTAGGTCCAGTCCAATGTCATACCTCAATACTGGTATATATTAAAGTTTCTACTCGGAACCTATCCGATGGTCAAGACAAACCATCCCTCTAAGGAAGTAGATAACCTTTACAATCTTATCATGAATAAGATCCCCAAATCTTATTCGATCGATTGCGGACCATTTATTTAGGCTGTTATCAAATTACCACGTCTTATATGTATATCCCGTATACATATGGTAATCCGATATATTACGAGTATTTTATGTTTGCTCAAAATAATCATACAATCAACAAATGAAAGTAAATAAGACATAATTTATTAAACATGAATAACCTCTTTTTATTAATATCAAAATGTAATATTTACAGAAAATTCCTATAATTGATTTTCTATCCTTAGGGCACATATAAATCCCAACAATCTCCCACTTGCCCTAAGCGAGTAAATGTGACATATTGCGCATCCCCATACCCTCGACGTGTTTTTCGAATCTTCTGGCCGCCAAAGTCTTCATGAATGGGTCGGCAAGATTGTCCTCTGATGCGATTTTGTAAACCGTCACATTTCCACTCTCAACAAATCCTCTGATAATGTGATATTTTCTGTCAATGTGCTTACTCCTCTTATGATGCCTAGGATCCTTGATATTAGCTACTGCTGCACTGTTGTCACAATAGAGCACTATAGTTTTATCTATACTAGGAACGACCTCAAGGTCACCAAGGAACCTGCAGAGCCATACCGCTTCCTTAGATGCCTTACTGGTAGCCACATACTCGGTTTCCATGGTCGAGTCAGCAATGCAAGATTGCTTAAGACTCCTCCACACAACGGCATCACCTCCAAGGGTAAAGACAGATCCTGAAGTCGATTTCCTCGAATCCTGATCTGATTGAAAATCAGAATCTGTGTACCCTATAGGAACAAGGTCCTGTCCCTCGTTTTCTGTAGATACTTGAGTATATGCTTGACCGCGGCCCAATGGTTCGGTCCCGAATTCGATTGATATCGACTTACCATACTAACCACAAAACAAATGTCAGGCCTAGTATATAACATAGTGTACATAAGATTACCTACCGCAGATGCATAAGGTACATCTTTCATACGCTCCCTTTCCTCCGATGTCTTGGGACAGTCATCTCTAGAAAGCTTGATTCCTATTCTGAAAGGTTGAGCACTTTTTTTGGAATCTTTTATAGAAAACCTCTCAAGTACTTTATTAATGTATAAAGCTTGGGAGAGTGCTATCGTTTTTTTCTTTTTATTTCTAAAGAGTTGAATTCCAAGAACATAACTAGCTTCTCCTAAGTCCTTCATGTCAAACTATTTGGCTAACCAAATTTTGACTGATGATAGTGTTGTCACATTGTTTCCAATAGGCAATATATCATCCACATAAAGTACAAGGAAAACCACCTTCTCGTTTTTAATACGTTTATAAACACATGGTTCATCAATGTTTTGTTCGAATCCATAGGTTTTGATCGCTTGATCAAACCTAATATTCCAAGAACGAGATACTTACCTTAATTCATAGATGGATTTGAGCAACTTGCAGACCTTATCTTATTGGCCCTTTGCCTTGAACCCGTCTGGTTGTATCATATAGATATCTTCCTCAAGAGAGCCATTCAAGAAAGCTGTCTTGACATCCATTTGCCATATTTCATAATCGAGAGCAGCCGCAATGGATAAAAGAATACGGATTGACTTAAGCATTGCTACAGGCGAGAAGGTTTCTTCATAGTCGATTCCTTCTTTCTGCATATAGCCCTTTGCTACAATTTTTGTCATGAAAGTTTCCACTTTCCCATCCATACCTCTCTTCCTCTTGTATACCCATTTATACCCAATCGGTTTTATGCCTTGGGGTAGGTCTACAAGTTTCCAGACCCCATTGGAATCCATAGATTCTATCTCGGTGTTTATAGCCTTTTGTCAAAGACTAGAATCAACATCCTCCATAACTTCCTTGTACGTAGCCGGATCGTCAACATGTTCTATGGATTCTGCCTCAAAGACTTTACCATTGAACATATACCTTTCAGGTGTCCTGACAATCCTCCCACTACGACGAAGCTCCCGTGGTTGTTGATTTTTTATTAGTTTTTCCACAGGGTTTTCAGTGACTTTAAGAACATCCAAACCCACATTCATCTCCTTAAGCACCACTTTGCTATGAGGTTTAAAGTCTTCCATGTAACTTTCCTCGAGGAATGTTGCATGTGTGTTCGGATTATAAAACATGCCACCTTTTGTCCCATTTGGATAGCCAACAAATAAGTACACTTTTGATCGTGACTCCAATTTCTTGTTTCCTTATCCAGGACGTGTGCCGGATAACCTCAAATTTGAATATGATTCAAATTAGGTTTCATACTCGTCCATAACTCGAAAGGAGTTTTAGGAACCGATTTAGAAGGAATGTTATTCAGAAGATATTATACAGTTTGTATGGCGTGCCCCCAAAACGACAAAGGTAATGTGGAGTAACTCAATATAGATCGAACCATATCTAATAAGGTCCTATTTCTTCTCTCAGCTATACCATTCCGTTGAGGAGTACCAGGTGCAGTCAACTAGAATTGTATCCCGTTCTCTATCAGATATCCTAAGAACTCATCCGATAGGTATTCCCCACCTCGATCTGATCGAAGTGACTTAATGGACTTGCCTAATTGTTTCTCCGCTTCAGCCCGAAATTCTTTGAACTTGTCAAATGTTTCGCTTTTATGGGTCATCAAATAGATATATCCATACCTCGAGTAATCGTCAATAAAGGTGACATAATACTCATACCCACCACGTGTTTCTATGTTCATGGGACCACAAACATCCGAATGCACAAGTTCTAAAAGTTCCTCGACACGACTATTCTTGGCAGCAAGCTGCCATTTGGTCATCTTGCCCTCCAAACAGGATTCACATTGTGGCCAAGGTTCAACCTCGAACAAGTCAAGGCATTCCTCCTTTACCATCCTTTGAATTCTGTTAAGGCCGATGTGATCTAGATGTCTTGTTAGAGTGAGAAGACTTATGTCTTTTAGAGTTCCTTTTTAATTATATATCAAGCAGTGAGTGCATCTTAGGTTTGATAAAATAAAGATTTTCATGCATCCATCCATTACAGATAAGAGAATTGTTTTTCCTAATAACAACTTTATTATTAAAATAAACCGAATAGGAGTCTTTAATCAAACAAGCTACTGAAATAAGATTCCTCTTAAAACCAGGAACATAAAAACAATGTCTAAAAATAATAAATCTAAATTCATCAAAATAAAGATGCACTTCTCCCATTACTTCAGCTCGCACCAACGTCCCATCACCGGTTCTTAACGTGAAGTTCTCCTCACGCAAACTTCTTGTTACCTTGAACCCCTGTAGAGAAATACAAACATGGTTAGTGGCTCCAGAATCTATGATCCAAGTATCCTTAGATTCTTCCACTAAACAAGCCTCAAGATACAGGATATCGAAATTACCTCTTTGCTTCTGCATAATCAGGTAGTCTCTGCAATCCTTCTTGAAGTGTCCCTTCTTCTAGGGGTGGCAATTCGTGTCACGTGTCGGGTTCGTGTCGTGTTAGAGCCGTGTCGATTTTTTTCTTCCCCGACCCGAACACGACCCGCGACACGAACACGAAACGAAACCGTGACACGAACACGACACGAACCCGTCACGGGTTGACACGACACGAACCGAAATTGACCCGCAACACGAAATTGACACGAAATTTGATCCGAAATTGACACGAAATTGACACGCGACCCGAACTTGACCCGAAATTGACACGCAACACGAAATTGACACGGAATTGACCCGAAATTGACACGAAATTTGACCCGAAATTGACACGAAATTGACACGCGACCCGAAATTGACCCGAAATTGACACGAAAAAGTGACACGAAATTGACACGAAAAAAACGGGTCCGACACGAACACGACCCGTTTTTTTTTCGTGTCAATTTTTCCCAACCCGAACACGACCCGCCCTCTATTTTTCCCAACCCGAACCCGCGAAATTCGTGTCGTTTTCGAGTCGTGTCGTCGTGTCGCGACCCGTATTGCCACCCCTACCTTCTTCCCACAGAAAAAACACTTAGCCTTCTTAGGATCCACCTTCCGCTTCTTACTCTTGGTAGACTTCTTAGGAGCAGGTGCCTTCGCCACAGGCTTGTTCCCCTTGTTCTTCCTTTTTGCCTTCTTCCTTTTGGGATTAGGCGCAGGTGAACCAGGTTCAGCCACATTTACCTCAGTTTTAGATCCAGAACCCTTGAAAATGTTCTTAAAGGCTTGCAATTCTTTCATCAATTCCGTTAGAGACATCTCCTTCCGGTTAAGGTTGTAGGATGCCTGAAACAAATTGAAATCCTTGGACAAGGTTTGGAAAACCATGACCGATTGAGTTGCAGCATCGATCTCAGCCCCATTTGCCTAAGCCTCAGACAAATAAGCCATGATTTTCATCATGTGCTCCTTGATGGGAGTTCCAACCTTTTGCTTGCAGTTCATGAGACCTTTGATAGCATCGGTCTTAGCCTGGATAGTTTGTTCACCAAACATCTCCTCCAGGTTGTCCATGATCTGCCTAGCAGTTTCATGCTCTTTATGTTATTTATGGAGCACGTTAGACATGCTCGTCCGAATATAGTACATAGCACTTAGGTTAGACTTGTCTCAGCGCTCAAGCGCTACAAATTCCCTATCAGAAGCATCGATCACAGGCGTGGGCGGTCGAGGTTGGGTAAGGACGAAACTGTGTTTCTCAAAGTTTAAGACGATAAGCAAGTTCCTTTTCCAGTCATTAAAATTCTCGTCGGTTAATTTGTTTTGTGTAAGTATCACAGATAATGGGCTCGACATCTTAATCTATAATAAAAAAAATATGTAATAAGTATGAGTAAACATCATTTTATTTAAAAAATTTGGTTTTGTAATGAAACAAAAAGATCTATATGAAATCTAAATGTTTATGGGTAAAGCCCTTAAAAATACATATCTTACAACGATAATTTTTAGTTTTTACTTTCTAAGTTACCGAGGGATAGTCATGGAAGAACTAGCTAAGAACATAGATCCCCTCTGATTAATACATATTCGTCCATGGAGCATAACCCCATTAAATATATATTAACTATCGCTTATTTGGCCACTACTTTAAATATCAGAGCCTCGAGAGAGGATTAATAAATAAAGTAGCATGAGTGTGTAACCATCATTTTCAATTTTAAATCCATATTTTACATCCGCCACCGAGGGGTGATCTAAACATAAAATATGCCTAAAATTGTTATCCTTTTGGAAATCTAAATAAGTGTGCGCTCTAGGTAAGATACCTATCCGAAGGGAATTCCCGGGTTGAACCCGAGTAGTAGGCACTACCATGCGTAACTATTGGACCAACGATAGAGGCCGTATGCCTTAGTGTGTAAAACCTTCTCCCACTCAATCTTTTGAATTAGGGCTTTTGTTTTTCATACATAAACAATATTTATTGAGTGGCATTCCCTAGTCCATATGGCATGTTATCAATACATCGCAAAATAGTATAATATATTTATCTAGCATCGCATCATTCATGGTTTGCAAAATATATAAATAGCCGTGGATTATGATTCCATCCTAGAGAAAAGAAAATTACAAAAGTTACAAAAATTAACTGAAACATATATCGGCCTTCTTTTGTAGATCCATGCCTTGTATCCTTCTTCAATGTGTCGTCCTTCTCCAATGTCACGTCCTTTTAAATTTAAATTAAATTTAAATTTCTAAAAAGATTATATGTGATTTTTAATTTTAATCAAAATTACAAAATATCAAAAATTTAAATAAAACACGTTTTTAATTTAAAATTTAAATTTTAAATTTTCGAAAAAATGTGATTTTTCAATTTTAATTAAAATCACAAAATTTTAAAATTCTTAATAAATAAAAACCGGCCATTAAATTTAAATTTAAATTTTGATTTTTGATTTTCCAAATTATCAAGATCACATATCATTGAAAAATTAAAATTTTCAAAAAGATTTAATGTGATTTTTCTTCCACAAAAAAAAAAAACGCCAATTATGAAATTTGAATTAATTAAAAATTTCCAAATTTCAAAAAAAAATCACATCATTTGAAAATTTCCATACGTTCGTTCATCTTCAATCTCCTTAAATCCATTGTAGCCTGAATCTACAAAAAAATATTCCTATGCCGTTTCCGGCTTACAAAAATTCTAGGAATTGAAAAAACGACCTAGCGGTGATAATAGACCGCATCTATTACACTTTAAAAACCTAGATACAAATTCTGACCTCTATGGAATCATAACCGGCAAAATTGAACAAGCATCATATATTATAAAAAATATATAAAGCATTTATTCATCCATACATCCATTCACAATATATTTAACATACACAAAATAAAACCTAGAGTGCCAACTCTCAAAAATATTTCATTAATGCATAGAGAGAAATTTATTTGATCAAATAATTTATGTTATATATATAATCATGAGTTGGCTCTGATACCAATTGTTGGAAAACCAGTTCCGATATCAGAGTTACGGTGCAGTGGAGGTTTTAAAATTTTTATGCCGATTCAGAAAAGAAGCTCATGATATATATAATAATAAATTAAATACATGATCAAACGTACCTTGTTTCTCGGATTCTGAAATTGCTAGAGCGTCGACCAACGTGTCTTCACTACTATTCTCGAGTCCCCATGTCTCAGAGTGTGTGTGGGCACACGTGCTATGAATCTAAGCGACCGGTAATTCTTCCGAAGTCTAGATCTCACTTTCTCAATCCCGATGTACTTTGTTGAGAATTCGATCTGGGTTCGTTCTTCAAAACTTGTTTCTCGGATTCCGGAATTGCTAGAGCATCGACCAACGTGTCTTCACTACTATTCTCGAGTCCCCACATCTCAGAGTGTGTGTGAACACGTGCTATGAATCCAAGCGACCGGTAATTCTTCCGAAGTCTAGATCCCACTTTCTCAATCCGACGTACCTCGTTGAGAATTCGATCCGGGTTCGTTCTTCAAAACTATAAAATGGGAACCGGTTAACCTTCTATGAAAAATATCACTCGGCTTAACCTTCCTCACAGTTTTGATTCAATGAAAATTTCTCTTTTTTTCTCACACCCAAGAAGGACGAATTTTCTCAAGCACAAAAACCTAGTTTTTTTTTCTCCCAAAAAAAACCGTCCTCTTTCTTTGAATGTATTATGATAGTTGGTTTTTTTAAAGAACCCCTAGTCTTTATATAATACTCCAATCATTTTTCAAAAACTATTTCCTACTGATAATCTTTTGAACCAAACGATCATTCGAATTTTGGGCTAGGTTCTTTAAATCTTATGGACGGTTTTTTGCTTGGAGAATGCTCAAAAAATTCGTGCTCCACCTTATGTGTAGATTGATTGGTGGTTCAAATTTAAATCAAGAATCTAGACTAGTCAAAAATTCCTAATTCTATCTAGATTCAAACTCTTTTTAAACCTTTGAATTTAAATAAGATTTTCTTATTTGAATTTAAATAAATATTTTCCACAAACATTATCCATATTTAATTAATTTAAATAAATGGAATATTTTAGATTTCCTTTCCACCAAAAAAAACGTGCAACATTATTTAAGAAAAGAAAATCTATCACATAAGCTACACTATTTAAATCAATTAATAATTTAATGTTTGTAATATATTTAAACAATTTTGAAACAAAATTTTCTTCCCTCCATCCGCTAAAAATTCGTGCAGCATAAATTAGGAGAGAAAAATTTTGTTTTCAAAAACTAAATAATTCAAACACAATCTTATTTCTAAAATTCAATTAACCAAAATAATTAACAAATAATTATTTTATTTACAACTAATCATATGTTGACAAATCACATTATTTGTCTACATTAATTTCACATGTCCAATCCTTTCGGGATTATTTGTTAGAGAGTACCATGTCTTAATAGACATTATTAAATTCTCATTTAATTTACCGATCTCATTAGGAACAAATCCCGAGACGCTTCATGGAACTATATGAGCTATTAGAGGGACCCAATGTAAATATGTAAAGAGGCTCTTATAATTACAAAAAATTAATCCTGAATTAATTATTCGTCAATTATCAACTTCAGGACTATTTCACTAAAAGTTTGAAGCTGAACTCCCGTTTACATACCGTATTATGAAAGCTCTCTAACGCAGTGTTTCTTCCATGATTTATTCATCGCTTGCTTAATCTCCATATATTATCCATGATTGAATTAAGGACTTTTTCTATTTTACCTTTTCAATCATTTTAACTTAAAGTTCCATTATTCTCCATTGAAAGAACCACCAATTGTAAAGCCATACAATCGGTAAACCATTAGAGAACGCAAAGTAAACCGATGGCCAAGATCTTGTTATATTATCTTTCAATTCCCAAATAATACCTTTAAGTAGATAACATATACTATCATTAAGATAGTTATGGATTCCATATCCATGAATCTTGATTTCTCCATCCATAAATCATACACCCAAAACACAAGTATATTGACAATCAATTATCAGTGTCTCACCTATAGTGGATCAAAGTGCATAAGTCATGGATGCGAACTCAAGTATTCATTTCAGGATTAAGATTAATGGAGGATGATAATCAAAGCATTATTGATTCTTACAAACGGAATTATTAAACCGAATCAATTAACACCTTAGGTCCAGTCAAATGTCATACCTCAATACTGGTATACATTAAAGTTTCTACTCGGAACCTATCCGATAGTCAAGACAAACCATCCCTCCAAGGAAGTAGACAACCTTTACAATCTTATCATGAATAAGATCCCCAAATCTTATTCCATCGATTGCGGACCATTTATTTAGACTGTTATCAAATTACCACGTCTTCTATGTATACCCCGTATACATTTGGTAATCTGATATATTACCAACAGCCTAGGAGTATTTTATATTTGCTCAAAATAATCATACAATCAATAAATAAAAGTAAATAGGATACAACTTATTAAACATGAATAACCTATTTTTATTAATATCAAAATGTCATATTTATTGAAAATCCCTATAATTGATTTTCTATCCTTATGGCACATATAGATCCCAACAAAGACACGGTGCAGGTAATTGTAGACAATGTTGATTGCCAAATGTATTATGGTAGACTACCAAAAATTATTTACTAGAATACTCTCCGATGTCATCTCCACTTGACGTGATTGGAGACCTAGTTGATTACAAAACATATTCTGGTAGATTACCAACAACGTATTATGGTGACCGCCAAATAGTACTCTACTATTACCAGAATAGTAGAACACTCTTTGGCAACTAGCATCAGCGATAAGAGACCATTGGTTGTCCATGTTGATACCGACATTTGGAGGGTATTCTTGTAGATTATCAGGTTCTGGAAACTTTTTAGTTAATCAACAATATTTTTTGAAAGACACATTAGGTTGATATTTGATTTATCTTGTAAGAGAGTAAAAATTCTAAAGCCATTATAGATTGAGCAATATTTTAAAGGAGCGTTTTTTTGAGACATTCCTCAAAATCATAGAAGATTAGAAGACATTAAGAGTTTATTTGGTTGGAGGGAGAGATTGAGGGAGGGAGGGGTGGAAGGAGAGTCATTTTCTATGGTTTGAATGGAAGGAAGAGTGGAGGGAGAGGAAAGGTGGACGGATTAGGTCCACCTCCAAAAATTTTAGAGTCCACATGAGATGGGGCTTTTACTCCAACGAAATTGACCACTTGCCATACGTGATTTTGAGAATTGCCTCAATTATAGTAGTTCTATAATATTTTTTACCTCTTTCAAAATAAGTCAATGGTCAACATTATATGGGAAAAACACTTAAATGACACAAATTTAAAGACCATTGTACTAACATAACACAAAAATTTAAGACTAGACCTATATATCACAAAATTAAACTGAAATAAATTAAAATTTGTGTCATGTTGGTTAAAATAGAGATTTTGTGTTACGTTAGTCAATAGACAAAAAAAGAATGTTATTTAAGTAATTTCTCAAATTGCATGTATTTTCAAAATTACCCTTGACCAGTCAAAAATATATTCCGATAGAACACCACCCTCCGACAACTGGAGACAACATAGACCATCGACGATCTCTGATCAGCGGCACCGATTAACGGAGAATATTCTAGTAGAATACTTTTAATAATCTACCAAAATACGATTGATAATCATCATAGGTGTCCAATAGCTTGAGAGTATTTTAGTATAATACTTTTAGTAATTTATCAGAAGGCTTTACATATATTCTAGTAGATAATTTTTGATATTCTACTAGCTTATTTTTTGATATTCAACCGAATTATTTTATATTTTATCATATTATTCATAATATTATCATAGTTTACTTAAATTCACTATTTTGCCATATTAATCCTAAGATATTGCATAAAAATTCACATAAGAATAATAAATAAAAAAAAGCCACAATTCCAAAATTAAAAATCCCTAATTGAAAAAAAAAAAAAAATCTAATCTCTCATTTTCCTTTCCTCACTAACCAGCACTGCCATCAACAGTAGAGCTCCGATAAGCCATGATCATCGATCTCCACTGAGCCACACCTGGCACCAATCGAGAGGAGAGAAGGGGGACAGAGAGATAGAGAGAGAGAGAGAGAGATAAGAAAAAGAGATGTGAAGAGATTCAGTAGATAAGAGAGGGAGGGACGAGAGAAAAAAGGGACCGATCACCTTGCTCAGCCTTTAAGATCGGAGTATGCCGTGAGATAACTAGTTCGCTGAACCACAAGATCACGATAGACGGAGTTGGAGATTGTGATCTTGAGCCGAGATCGTATCGCTTGTCCACCTTGGTTTTGATGCTACAAATCACCATCGTGATACCCATTGCCGAGGACAGGAGACACCGACGAAGAGAAGAAAGAACGAGCGAGTGCCCGTTGGTGGGAAGAGAGAGAGATTTAGGAAGGAAAGAGATAGATAAAGAGAGTTGGAAGAGGGTGATAGTTAGGATTGAGGGTAAATTGGTCTTTTTATTGTTTGATCAAATAAAAAATTGATTAGCAGACCAAAAATCTAGAGTATTTAAGCGAGGCAAAAATATGAAATATATAATAAAGGGTTGTTTTCCCAATTTTCTCTAATAAAAGGGAGTACACAACTAAGTGGATATGACATAGGATGACTGGATTGAGACAGAGACTCATGACATGAAGAAGGAGGAGGAGAAATATATATATATATATATATATATATATATATAATGACTATGTCTCTATTCTTTTGCATTGAATTTCATAATATTTCTCATATTTTTCTTTTACAGAGGTTGAGGATGAAACCCTATTAGTGAAATATTTTTCTTTTTGTTTGGTTAATTCCCTTTTATGTGTTTTTTTTAACGTTTATGGTTGTTGTTTCATAAGATTATTAAATTGAGGTTTTCCATCATTAATATCAAGTATTTTGTTTGGTTTGAAATTGATAACTTTATAAAATAAAATGATTTCATTAATTTGTGAATTTGAGGTTTTTATCCATTTACCCCTCTAAATAATTAAAATAATTAATTTTCTCATTTATGTAGCTTAATTAGGTGAAAATGTGCAAAATGAGATTTAAGTACTTAAATTAGAAGCAAAATGTGTTGGAAAATAGTTAAACATGTGAGCCTACATATGTAATTAAATGTGTATTACAGGCTATCTTAAAAGTTCAGCCCATTTAAAATGATCTAACTAAGGTTAATTTTATTAGGCATTGGGCATTAAATATAATATGAGTTTATTATGTTTAGAGATCTAATTTCATATTTCTAATTTTATGATGGGTCAAAACAGAAATATGAAAAGTATAACTTCTGCAATTATATTATATGGTTATGGTCCCCAATTCATACGATACAATTCATTCATATTCTCTCTGATATTCCATCATCAGTAAGAATACAGAGATTCTTCTCTAAAGGAAAATCGTATTGGATTAGAAGATCTACAACCCCCAATCTTTTCCTTTCCATGGATCTGTTGGGATCTATATGTGTCCTAAGGATAGAAAATCAATTATAATGATTTTATGTAAATATGACATTTTGATATTAATAAAAAGAGGTTATTCATGTTTAATAAGTTGTGTCCTATTTACTTTTATTTATTAATGGTATGATTATTTTGAGCAAACATAAAATACTCGTAGGCTGTTGGTAATATATCAGATTACCATATGTATACGGGGTACACATAGAAGACGTGGTAATTTGATACCAGTCTAAATAAATGGTCCGCAATCGTTGGAATAAGATTTTGGGATCTTATTCATGATAAGATTCTAAAGGTTGTCTACTTCCTTAGAGGAATGGTTTGTCTTGACCATCGGATAAGTTCCGAGTAGAAACTTTAATGTATACCAATATTGAGGTATGACATTGGACTGGACCTAAGGTGTTAATTGATTCGGTTTAATAATTCTGTTTAAAAGAATCAATGACGCTTTGATTATCATCCTGTATTAATCTTAATTCTGAATGAATACTTGAATTCGCATCCATGACTTATACATTTCGATCCACTATAGGTGAGACACTGATAATTGATGGTCAATATACTTGTGTTTTGGGTGTATGACTTATGGATGGAGAAATCAAGATTCATAGATACGGAATCCATAGCTATCTTAATGATAGTACATGTTATCTACTTAAAGGCATTATTCGGGAATTGAAAGATAATATAACAATATCTTGACCATCGATTTACTTTATAGTGACCTAGGCATAACCTAATGGGGAGACGAAATCTGACCCCAACAGTTATAGTCCAAAAAGCCCATCTTTTCTCATAGTGGCCTAGAAAATCCAAAAGGGTTGGTTTTAGAAGATTCCTTCAGCTGTATCACCCCCTTTAGAGACTAATACAATATTTTTACGTTTCTTTGACCGTCTCTGGAGGACTCCTTGACTTGACTCCAGAGACAAGATAGTTTTCTAGATTTGCTCAAGCTGTTTGCTTTGGATAGTTTATAGTAAGTCACCCACTCCATAGATGGTCGGACAAGTACTGAGCATGTGAAAAATAATCTCTAGAAGCTTCCAAGCTTCTGATAACACTCCAAGTCAGATTACTGAGTCCACATCACTTCCCATTTTTAGTGTTCCTCGAAGCCCAAGCACACAACCGTCATCACCTTAGATGCTAGAAATAGGATGGAATGAGTGCATCAAAGATCCTCAGAGCCCATGAGTATCTTTGTTTGAAACTACCGTCAAAATGGGTCAGGTCTTCCTCTATAAATAACCTCCTTTATCCTAAGCAAAGAACACAGCAAGAAGAAACAACAACAACATATCCTTACCCAGCTCACCCATGAGTACTCTCATTCTCTCTCCCCCCATCAAAAAATCATCCAAATACTCATCTTTTTAGTGTTAATTAGAAACCCAGAAACTTCATCATTCTCATCAAGCACTTCATTTCTAAATAATTTTTATAAATCACAAAAGTTCGTCTCTCGAGGCAACTCGTGTTCATCTATGGATCGATCTTGAGTCATTACCAGAATCACTCCAAAGATAGAATCCATCTTCGGCTCACCTTACCTAAATCTCTATCAACAATTCGATTACTCCTCTAACCATTCTTCGAACTCTCTAATTACTTTTAGTTGATTTTCTTGTATTTTACATATTCTCTTGCTGATTTGACAACCAATAATGTCCTGGAAGCCATCATTCTTCGATTTTCTCCGGCTAAACCCAAATCTTGATAGAGATCCTACCCTAGTCTTTGCTCCAACCTTCAGCATCTCTAACCATGTCGGGCCATCACCAGCCAGTTAGCGATTGCCACATTGACATCCCCTACACGTAACCTACCAATCTATCAACCTCATCAACACATAGTACTAGAGTAATAAGAATTTTATAACATCAAAAGTCTTAACAAAAAGAAGAATTTCAAAATGCATAGTGGTATCTCAATTTCTCCTTCATATACACTCCAGCACTTACCCGGTCTTCCAAGTAATAATAGATTTCTTAACTACAGCGCGGACATTTTTAAATAAGTTTTTACTCAATAAGTATAAGCATTCTCTCACAAAACATAATAAAATAAAATAAAAAAGTTCACAAAATATGCACGTTTTCTTCATGCTTAATTATGGATTTCATTTATTGTTTGAGAGCCCTAGTGTTCATAATGGATTCGGACGATCATCAAGAAGTTGAAATTAAAATTTAAATCTAATACTCACATGAAACTTCAGTAGTCACTACTACATAATGCGGATTCCACGACGATTTTTAACCGTCGTGGTAAAATATCCACGACGGTTTTCTAACCGTCGTGGTATCCAGGGTCGTTGAATTTATTTAGATTCCATGACGGTTTTTTACCCATCGTGAAATGGACAAAAATTCGGTGGAAAAGATACCACGACAGTTTTGGGTAATGTAAATGAACCTACTACGATGGTTTTTACTTAAAACCGTCATGGTAGGTCCGATTTACCACGAAGGTTTTGGGTGAAAACTGTCATGGTAGATCCTCCTACTACGATGGTTTTCACCCAAAACCGTCGTGGTAGGTTCATTTGCCACGAAGGTTTTCATGGTAGGTAAAAACGTAGAAAAAACAAATTGCCTAATCCATTTCCCACGGGTGGTAAATCCCGTGTGTTATTTATTATTACATAGTCAAGAATAAAATAATAATTAATCTGCAATTATCTTGGTCATAATATACAACAATTAATACAATAACATTACAAAAAATTTATATATTGTTTTGATTCAATATTGTATGAACCGTAAGACAAAAGTAGCACACTCTTGCCTTACCAAATTCATGTCAGTATCGGTATAAAAATCCTCAGTTTGAAGTAAGGCTAGTCCCTCAATAGTTAAGGTTATTTCTCGCATGAAAGTTAACACAAAATAACCGCATTCTACATAACCTTCTTGTATAGGACAGCGAATAGTATCAATTAACATCTCGCAGTTGTGCGCTTTCTTACTCCTCTTCCCACCGTGATCTTCCAATCATTAAGTGCCTTAACAATTTAATAATTTCAAAACAATTATAACAAGAATAATGTATTGAAAATTCAGAAATATGAACATCAAATAATACTTACAACGTAATTAGATATTTAAAATCATCATCCGGTTCATTTCCTAGAGGATTAAAGTACAGGACCGAGTCATCCCACGGATCAATAACTGTCAATATCTAATGTTGGCCGTTGTTATATGGTATGAGAAACAGCTTTCCCCTTGGTGCGTTTGTTAAGATTCGTAGAATGTTGTTGGCTCTCTCTCGAATGTAGACTTCGCGATCTACATTCTGTTGAACTGGTGAGAAAAGGACTTGAGAAATAAACTTGAAATGTTGATCAACACCTGTTCTTGCACAACAATCCGCTAAGTATCTGCAAAATAATTAGTCAAACTAGTTACGAAAAACAACATATATAAGATTAACAAGGAAAAATAATTTCATTTTTTAAGGATAAATCTATTACCTGATGTAAAGCATTATGCTGTTTGCACTAACTTCTTTAAATGTTATGAAATGGTATACATCTTCAAACCGAATATATATGGGCATGTCATCGCCAATGACGGACTGTTGTATTGGGCACGCTATTTGGGTACCGTCACGCAAGGAACTTTATGTGTAATATGCCAAATGTCTCAATTCGAAGGGAATTTCACTAAAGTCGAACGAAGGTAGTTCTTGTTGTGCCGGTTGTTGTTGTACCTCCGGTTGTGACTGTATTTTCTTCTTCCCTACTCTCTTTTTGGTTCGTTTGCTTCTCTCAGCTTCTCGCTCAGGAGCATGACTGGGACCTCGACTTATCTGGCTCAAACTTGTTTGAACGACGACTAATATTTTCGACCAAACAACAAACCTACCGACAGCTTCTTCAATACATGTGGCTTCGTTCGTCGGAATAGGTAGGAGTACACGTTTTAGTTTTGGGACTGTAATTGTAACTCGCCTCACCTAAAGGAATTCCATGGACTGTGTTGGTTGGAACACAGTCCATGTATGCCCTGCCAATTACAACAAGCACATCTCCTCCATTAACTAAATCAGTAAGAAAAAGCTGGCATTCCTTACTTGTGTTCGGCATGGGCTGCGGATCGACGCCCCAGCTTCTTTTCATTCAGGGTGCAACCTGCCTTGAAGCTGTTGTGTTGATCAACAGTCGGTGCAGTCGTCTCCTCGGTTATAGTCTCTCGATTGATACAGTACTTCGCATAAAGTTCCTGTACAGTTCTTTCCAATGCGACAACCTGCCGTTTCATATCCGAGACTTCAGCATTTTCCCTTGAACTTTGCACAAGGTTGAAGTATTGCGACTGCTTGACAAACTTAAATTGACCACAGGTCCGACCCGAATGCTCGATATTGCCTAATGACTTGGTCAATATGTCATTTGTCCTCACAGATTCGAAACTTCCTTATGTCTTTTGTTCACTGAAGTCCTCCTGTAACAATTAGAAAATATGTTATGAGCCCGTAAACATGAATGTGTAAATTAGAATATATTTGATCATGGATTCGTATACTTACTATTGTATCGCCAATAATTCTAAATGATGGATTCTTGAACTCTCCATCGGATTTGACGTGCATGTCCAGCCACACAGTATGTCGAGCTTACCATTGTCCCGTCTTCTCGAACTGTAGTTTATTAAATAACCTTTAGTAAACATAAAGGAAAAAATTAGAAGTACAACATACCATTTACACATTTTGTCCAAGCAATTCACGTACGAGTTTTTGATCACGTTTCCTATATCCGTCTCGGCCCCCGGTTGATCCGTATTTTCTCTTCTTCCTTATCTCACTTCCTTGTTCGGATAGTCTTTTGAATTCTGGGGTATGTCGTTACGCAATAAATCTTTCCCAATCATCCTGGCTGATAGTAGGGTAATTGTGAACCACTTTTGGCCGTCGTTGCTACACAATTTCTTCATCAATATGATCCCTGACAAAAGCTTGGTAAAGATCATATCTAAAATTTTTCACTGACTCTGCACATGACTTTAAAGCTTGTTTTTTAAACGTAGGTTCCATAGTAAAAGAAGTTACAACTTCTACCCATACTCTTTCTTTCCTTGGGGCTAAATCGGCACTTCTAAAATCAGATATCCAAATAGGAATGTGCTCTCGAGCAAGAACTCTAATCCAACTCTGTAATTCATCTCCTTCCTTTCCTAATGGTTGCCCTTTCACGTCGAACGAAACTTCAATTCGTTCTCCCTTTGTCCTAACAAGGTGGACTCTTCTCATAAGAGTTGCTCTTCGTTTATCATCTTCATTTGGATTGAATCTAGGTGAGTTGGTTCGTCGTGGTTTTCCAATTTGAGATTGAGTTGACAATTCCTCCTCGTGATCTTGCGACATTTTAAATCAATCTAAAACAACTCCGTACCGAAACATGCAAAAAATAAAAAATCATACATTAAATCATTATAAAATCATGTCACCCAAATACATAAAAAGCACACAAAATCATACATTAATTCATTGTAAATCAAGAATCAAAGAGGAATTTTATCGAACATGTAATATGCAAAAATTTAAGTCACAAAATCAACACTTTTTCTGAAAAATTCCAAAATCTATGCCTTACCCAAGCAATTTAATTTAATTTAAAACTAATTCTCACTCAAAGCGGCATTTTATCGAACATGTATTATGCAAAAATTTAAGTCACAAAATCAATACTTTTTTCGGAAAATTCCCAAATCCATGCTTTACCCAAGTAATTTAATTCAATCTAAAATTAATTCTCATTCAAAGAAGCATTTTATCGAACATATAACACCGCAGCCAACTCCATTTGTTAGAACAGCTTCCATTGAGTCTCTGCACTTATCCTTTTTTATTATCGCCTTCTGAACCCTTGTTTGTTTTCAGAAAACCGGATTTTATGCAAAAATTTAAGTCACAAAATCAAAATTTTTTTCAGAAAATTCCCAAATCCGTACCTTACCCAAGTAATTTAATTCAATCTAAAATTAATTCTCAATCAAAGAGGCATTTTATCAAACATGTAATATGCAAAAATTTAAGTCACAAAATCAATACTTTTTTCGGAAAATTCCCAAACCGTATCTTACCCAAGCAATTTAATTCAATCTAAAACTAATTCTCACTCAAAGAGGTATTTTATCGAACATGTAATATGCAAAAATTTAAGTCACAAAATCAATACTTTTTCTGAAAAATTCCAAAATCTATGCCTTACCCAAGCAATTTAATTCAATTTAAAACTAATTCTCACTCAAAGCGGCATTTTATCGAACATGTATTATGCAAAAATTTAAGTCACAAAATCAATACTTTTTTCGGAAAATTCCCAAATCCATGCTTTACCCAAGTAATTTAATTCAATCTAAAACTAATTCTCATTCAAAGAAGCATTTTATCTAACATGTAACACCGCAGCCAACTCCATTTGTTAGAACAGCTTCCATTGAGTCTCTGCACCTATCCTTTTTTATTATCGCCTTCTGAACCCTTGTTTGTTTTCAGAAAACCGGATTTTATGCAAAAATTTAAGTCACAAAATCAACACTTTTTTCAGAAAATTCCCAAATCCGTATCTTACCCAAGCAATTTAATTCAATCTAAAACTAATTCTCAATCAAAGAGGCATTTTATCGAACATGTAATATGTAAAAATTTAAGTCACAAAATCAACACTTTTTTTCGGAAAATTCCCAAATCCGTACCTTTCCCAAGTAATTTAATTCAATCTAAAACTAATTCTCACTCAAAGAGGTATTTTATCGAACATGTAATATGCAAAAATTTAAGTCACAAAATAAACACTTTTTCTGGAAAATTCCCAAATCCGTGCCTTACCCAAGCAATTTAATTCAATCTAAAACTAATTCTCACTCAAAGAGGTATTTTATCGAACATGTAATATGAAAAAATTTAAGTCACAAAATCAACACTTTTTCCGGAAAATTCCCAAATCCGTGCCTTACCTAAGCAATTTTAAATCAATGAAAATCACAACCACAATCAACAATCACCAAAAATCAAGTTTACAATCAACAAACAAAAGCCCGTAAACCCGTGTGGTGCAAAATAGATTTAAACTTACCGGATTGTCGAGCGTGGGTACGGGCGGCTCGGTAGAGAATGTAGGCGACGGAGGAGTCGCGGCGAGAGAGAGAGGGAAAGTCATGTGAGAGAACGAGTGGTGGAGGAGGCTGGCGGAGCTTGGACCTGAGAGAAAAAATGGAGAGGAGAGATAGAGAGAGGAGGCGAGGTAGAGACGGAGAGGCTGAGAGAGTTTTTGGAGAAGATGTAGAGAGCAAGGGAGTGAAGAGAGAGAAATGGACGGAGGATATTGCTTGGGGTTTGGAGTGAAAGTTTGTATTCGAGAGTGAAAAAAGTTCAGAATGTAATGGGGTGGGAAAGATGGTATTTTTTTAGGTTTTAATATACGCTCAAAAAATTTGAATAATTTAAAAATTTTTTAAAATTCTCGCCTTTTTACTTACCACGACGGTTTTTTCCAGAAACCGTCGTAGTGCATTTAGACTTTGATGGTATTTTTAACTGTCTATCACGACGGTTTTTCCCAAAAACCGTCGTCGTATGTCCATTATTAGAAACAAACTATGACAGTTTTTCAAAAAAACGGTAGTTATATGTTTTTAAATAAATTCTGCCTGTTTGAAGATTATAACTATAATGCCACAGGCAGTCAAACTTATGTGTTATACATACAGCAGCCCATCATTAACTCTTGTTCTTAGTTTCATTCACACAAAATCATATATAAATAATGTTCATATATTTCCAATATAATGTGCATAGTTAACAAAACGTATAAAATATATACAATGTAAAAAATTTAAATCACAGTCAAGTTTTTTTTTTTTTTTTTTGGGCTTCTCAACACATGTCCACTCGACATCCAAACGAAGCAAGTGTGAAACATCATCGTCAAAATCATCAATCTCCTCCACCAGTGGCAAACTCTTTATGAAAGATGGAATATCGGTGCAATCTTTAACATCTTCTTGGTCATCCCTGATTATTCTTGGCTTCATTGGCATAACTAAAGATAACTCTAAATTGTCTGGATCCGTTGTATAAAATATTTGTACTACTTGGGACGCCATAATGAAAGGATCATTTTTGTATCCCAATCGCCTAAAGTCCACAACTGTCATACCGTCACTATCAATTTTAACATAATTATTGTCAGCCCACTTGCATTTAAAGAGTGCTATATGCAATCCGCAATAATCAAGTTCCCAAATTTCTTCAATGAACCCAATAGTAGTTCATGGAACTGTATACCGGATTCTTGTCCTTTGCGGAAGAAATATGCATAGACTCGGCAAGAAGGGTCACATCACTATTTTGGATGGGATGCTTCTCATCTCTTTCGCGAGTGTAGAAGTGGTAGCCATTGACAAAATACGATGTATATCTTGTGACTATCGATGACGGACCTCTAGATAGCTTCATTAAGTCTTGTAAAACACCAGCCTTCATATGCAAATCATTTCTTATCTACTCCCGAAATGTCCGGTTGTGCTCATCTTGAATCCACTTATCACTTTTTCCTTTTCTTGGATTCGCAGCTCTTAATTTCGTCATATGAACCTCAACGAAAGGCTCCACTTCCTTAGCATTGTGCAAAATATATAGAGAAGCTTTTTCTCATTCATCTTGATTTACTGGTGAAAGAACGCCCACGGATAGTCATTTCGACTTCAATAGCCCACTCTTTGGCAACCCTATCGGTTCTGCGTTGGACAAATCCTCAGAGCAAAATTCAACCGATTCCTCCGCTATGTAGTTTTCCACTATATATCCCTTCGGCCTATTTCGGTTCTTCACATAACCCTTCAAAACCTTCATGTACTTTTCGAAAGGATACATCCACCTCAAATGCATCGGTCCACATAACTTAACTTCCTGAACTAAGTGCACCGTTAGATGGAACATTATATCAAAAAAGGTTGGTGGGAAATACTTTTCAAGCATGTACAATGTCATCATCAATTCTGATTGTAGTGAATCTAGCATCAGTGGATCAATTACCTTAAAGTATATTGAATTGAAAAATGAGTATAACTTCGTAATTGAATATCTCACATCTTTCGTTAAAACTCCCCGCAATACAAGAGGCAATAATTGTTACATTAAGATATGACAATCATGTGTTTTCATTCCAACGAGCCTCAAATCCTTCATCGACACCAACTTTTTGAAATTGGAAGAGTACCCACTTGGCACTTTCATGGAATCAAGCCATTCATAAAGCTTTCTCTTTTCTTGTCTCGATAATGTGTGCTTTGCCGGAGGTAAGTAAGTGTCGTTCGATCTTTTCTCATGGAGCAAATTTGTTCTAATCTTCATCTCTTTAAGATCCAACCGTGCCTTTTCACTATCTTTAGTTTTATTCGGAATGTCAAGCAACATATCCACTATCGATTCACAGACGTTTTTCTCAATATGCATAACATCTAAGCAATGACGAATGTAAAGTGACTTCCAATATGGAAGTTCATAGAATATTGACTTCTTCTTCCAAGGTCCATCGACAACTGTATCATTACGTTTTCTCTTTCCCAAAACTACCTTCACATCTTTAACCATCTCAAATACATCTTCGCTAGTCAAAATCCGAGGAGCGGTTCTTTCTTCAGTATTACCATCAAAAGCCTTCTTCTGTTTGCAATATCAATGATTTTTGTCCAAGAATCTCCTGTGACTAATGTAAATGGTTTTCCTATCATTTTTTAACCGTGTTTCCTTCATACAAATGGGACAACCTATAGAATTCTTCACAGGATAACTAGATAGGTTGCAAAGTGCAGAAAAGTCATTAATTGACTAAAGCAACATTGTACGAAGATTGAACGTATCTTCACGGTAAGAATCTCTAACTTGTATACCATTTTCCCACAAGCATTTTAAGTCATTGATTAATGGTGCCAAGTACACGTCAATGTCATTCTCCGGTTGTTGAGGGCCTGAGATAAATAATATCAACATCAAGAACTTCCGCTTCATGCACAATTCTGGAAGGAGATTGTAGTTGACAAGTATGACTAGCCAGGTACTATGCCTACTACTCATGTTACTATATGGGTTCATTCCGTCCGTCGACAAACCGAGACGTAAATTCCTTGGTTCTGCACTAAAATTTGGATGATTATCATCAAAGGTCTTCCATTGTGGTGCGTCGACTGGATGCCTAAGCTTGCTATCGTTAACACGTTTATCATGATGCCATGTCAAATTCTTAGTATGCTCGGCATTACGGAATAAACGATGCAAACGTGGAGCTAGTGGAATGTACCATAACACCTTCACCAGCACTCCTTTGCTACCATTCGATGGCATCTTGCCCTTCTTCCATCTTGACTCGTTACAAACCGGACATTCATCTAAATCTTCATATTCTTTCCGGTAAATGACGCAATAATTTGGACAAGCATGTATCTTTTCATATTCCATTCCCAAAAAGCTCAATGTCTTCTTCGCCTCGTATATACTAGGTGGCACTTTGTTATCCTCCGGTAGAACATCTTTTAGAAATTCTAAAAGAGTCGTGAAACTAGAATTCGTCCACCCTCTCGACGCTTTCATATTCCATAATTTAACCAATGCCCCTAATTTTGAATATTTTGTACACCCGATATACAAGGGCGTTTCGGCATCATTAATCATTGCCTCAAATAATTCCGGACGGTGCACAAAGTTTTCTTCCAAATCATTTATCATATTGAACATATTATCACCAACGTCTTCCTCAACAATAGGCTCTTTATCTTTAGTACTCGTCGATGTATATTGAATATCGAAAAAATCTTCACCAATTAAATACCATGTTTGGTAAGAACAAATAATCTCATAAGCGGGCAAATGCCCTCTAATATCATCAGTGGAATGAGATCTATGATTACCATAAATCTGATACGGACACGGAATCTTATCATCTTGTATGTGAGCTTTCGTAAATGACAAAAATTCTTTAACACCATCTTCATATGCTTTAGACAATCTATCAAACCACATCCATTTCCTATCTATGATTTGCAAATCCTAAATCAAGAAATCAATTTAAGTTTTAGGAGTCAAGGTGTGCATAATTGTCCATGCATGCTTATCATTTTCATTTAGTTAATACCGGTCCATTAATTAATTGAACAATTAACTAAAAAACCGAAAAAAAACATAACAAATTACTAAAAATAAAAAAAAATTCGGGGGACAAATAACATTTCGTGATCACTTAAATTAACACCCATTATTGTTTTATTTAACGTATCAAAAGCGATCCCAAAACATACAAAATTAATCTAAACTCATAAATAAAAAATATAGAGGAAAACAACAAAAAGCTAAGTCAGTGATCATGACTTACAAGAGTGATTGATGATGGACGGTAGATGGTGGTGGTGACGTCCAACAGCGGTGTACTGACTGTTTTCGGAGCGATCTGATCTGATTTTGATTACTGCAGCTGCTCTATTGATGTGGAAAAATGAGGACAATACTCGGTTTTGTCTAAATTTATCACGAATTTTGTACGATGGTTTTTTAGAAAACGGTCGTGGAATCCAAAGCTTCCACGACGGTTTTCAGAAAAGGTGTTTCGCCACGTGTTTTTGCCCAACTTTCCACGACCGTTTTTTAAAAACGGTCGTGAAAGCTCCGTCGTGGAATCCGCATTCTGTAGTAGTGAGTTCATGGTCCATAACCATATATTTGTCTTTCGTGTAGGCAATACATATAAATTTAAACAAAAACTAGTAGAATTGAATTCATATAAATTTAAACAAAACTATAAAAGAATGATAAATAGATAGTTTGTAAACATTTATCTAAAAATGATTGAATTTTTTGTTTAAGATAATGACTGATAATTAATAATCGATCATATTTAATCACTAATTAATTATAATTAGTTAATAATTTAACATAATCAATTAATAAAAAATATATATTAATATTATTTAATTATTAATTGACTTAATAAATCCGTAATGAATATTAAAAAATTATTTTTTAATTTTATGAAACTTTGGCTATGTTATTAAAAAACTTCTTAGAAACGTAATATTTACTTTTTGAAAAATAATTGTCTTTTAAATTTTATAAAACTTCAATTATTCATTAAAAAATAAGATTAAAAAAATATTTTATCAGGAGTTCCAAAAATAATAATAATAAATTGATGTTGCTACATATACATGAAATTTTTTTTTTGTTGGATAAATATATACATGAAAAGTTTTTGGTAACAAATGTACCTATTAAATATATTTTTGCATGAAAATAGACACGTGTAAATCCCCAATAGGACACCCCTGCGTATGCCTAGGCTGGTAGGCTCATAATGGAAGGGGAATAGAACGTGACATCCCCATGTGAATTCTGACTCGTACGCAATCTAATAATAAAGCGAAAACATTCAACATTCAACCAGCAAATAAAACAAAATAAAATAAAAATAAATAACAATCTGGTCTCACATCACATGTTACACGACTCGCACCAATTACTATGAGGCCTTCGATTATAAATGATGTTAATTTGTACCAAAGCTACATGGCAAGAATGTCATTCACGAGCGTTACATGGTCAAATGCAATTGTTTTTTTTTTTTTTACTTGAGGAATTTTAAGGTCGGAGCTGCTCTTTTTTTAAAAGTTTTTGTCAATTCGCATTAAAGTTTTTTCAACCTTTAGTGATCGGGTTGTTCGTGCATTACTACTACTATTATTATTATTATTAGTATATCTTTCATGTTTTTCTCATTGGATCTTCATGAAAGGGTGCTTTATGCTATGTTTAGTGAGAGGGACCCAGTTAAGAGAAATAAAAAGGAATAAAGAATGTTTTCTTTTATGTTATTCGGTAAAATAAAAAGGAAAGAGAGTTTTTTTTTTTTTTTTTTTTTAAAAGGTCTAATCTCATGTTTTTTATCAATATATTCTCACACAAGATAATTAATAGCCTAAAAAAAAGCACTCCTCTCTCTCCCTTTTCCTCTCGTTAGGATTTGCGTCATTCATACTTCTTTTCTAAGAGCCGAAATCCGGTGCCGCTTCTTAGTTGGTCATCGGATTACCGGCACAAGAGAAGATACTTCTGGCTCCATGGTGACGACGTTACTGGCGAGGATGGCTTTGTGGTCGAAGGGGGTGCGTTTTACATTTGTTGTCTTGCCAGCTGAGATATTACCCATGTAGTTAAGTGTTTTTCTTCGGATTGTGATCAAGGCAGCATTGTTTCCACCATGTAGGTGTTTTTTGTTTCTATTTTTTGATAAGTACAAAGGTGGTTTACTTATGCTCTCGCATCAGTTGTATGTCCAATGGGGTAGAGTTATTTCTTTGCAGTGTTGGTGGTGATATTTTTCTTATAAGTCTCTTGGTTTCAATCAATCAGAGTATTCATCAATTGTAGTTGTGTTGTTGAAAGCGCCATATATGTGCTCGATAATTGATGTGCCTTTTCGATCTCCCATTAAAATTCAGTGCATATTTTATTTGTGCTTCATTAGAATTTACTAGTGTAACCAATCTGTAATTGTGGTTAAGTTTTCTTATGTTACAAGGTCATTCAAGTTGATATTAGTGTTTTTTGATTCTTGTCATTTTCAAAAAAAAAAACAAAAAAAGAACAAGATAATTAGAGATCAAGATCAAAATGGTTATTTTACACATCATTTGTTTTGTCAATTATTCCCTCCACTTTTCTTTCCAAAGTTGGAAGGACTAAATATTAGTGGGTCTCATAGATTTACAACTTCATTCCCTCCTAATTTCCTCTCTATCAAATAACCCAAGATTTCATTTTCCTCTCCAAATCCCTCATCCTTTTTTTTTTTTTTTTTTTTTAATTTGGAATGTTTTCACTGACCCAGACGGCATTGTCTTGTTTTTTCTTTGTTCTGTTTTATTAAGACACATACAAAAAATAAAAATAAAAAATAAAAAAAAACCTCTCATTTTTTTTTTTTTTCCTTTAACCGGTTTTGAAGACCACTTAGCATCACTCTTAGGCTTCTATTCTTTCTTCTTCCCCTTTTTAGAGGACTGGGATGTGGATGTAGATGTCGCCTCTTCACTATCGACGAAAGATTTTGCGGCAGCATAGTGTGATTCTTTAACTGATAATGGCTTTAAGTCACCAACGATTTTCTTCATCACCATCTACTTTGTATTTGAAGCACTGATGAAGAGTGGAGGGGACAACATAGTTGTTGTAAATCTAGGGCATCCCGAGAAAAGCATGGTACGATGTGTTCACATCTTGAGTAAATCCGTGAGAGGCCCCTATAACAATTTCCAATAATAGTTAGCCAAGTCAAGAAAAGACCTTAACTCGGACACTTTGGTGGGTGGAGTTGAATCCACAATGGTCTGCACTTTCCTCCCCAAAATATGGGTATCATTTTCTGAGCAGGAGACGAATAGAATCTTGGCTACCGGGGCAAAGGCTTATTTGTAATCTGAAAAGGTCGACTCGCTTGCCTCAAAGGTAAGTGGTAAATTGAAAAAAACAATATCAGTATGTATCATCATTACTTCTTCCCAACCATGACAAAAACCCAAATGCAACATCCCTACGATGTACTCAACCTAAACTGTTGCTCAATACATTTTTTTTTTCTCTTACTAAACTAAATCACAGGGAGAGTATCAGTTTGAAGTATTATTGCGACAAAATATGGATTACACAATAGAAACGGTCATGTAATATGGCAAAAACTTGGCACGAACTTGCTTTTCCGAAAACGGTTATGAAAACTCGAGATTCCACGACCGTTTTTTTTTTTTTTTTTTAAGTAGTCGTGAAATCGTTGGCGCCAATACCCATAGACGTCATGTGGGAAGATTTCACGACCATTAAAAATGGTCGTGGAAAACGACATGCCATGATTATTTTGAAAACTGTCATGGAATTTTCCTACTTTCTACGATGATAAATTCCACGACGCTTTTTTAATAGTCGTGGTAACTTTCCACGACTGTTAAAAACAATTATGTAATTATCTTTTTCTACTAGTGTTCATAGTGTTTTGACATATTGAGGAAATCTACTCCCTGCTAACTAATGGGGAGATATTTTTCATATATTATCATTCTTTAGAAATGTTTCCCATTTTTCAGCGAAGTAACAATAAATATCCAGATAACCAAGGTAAATATATCGATGTGTGAAAAATAACTTAAAAGGTTATCTTTCTCTATTTTCTTTCTCTCCGAATCTTCCATAGAGCTGTTGAGTTATGCAAGATGGTGGTTGTTCTTGTTTTACTATGTAACAACTACAAACCATGAACAATCATGAATGCGACTATGATCTGTACGTAGAAGATTGTGATGGTGCATGAGTATCATGTTCATCACTATCAAGTGTCGTGAAACGATTCTTGGTGAATTCTAAAACATTGTATATAATGAATCCGTTCTCGTATCGACAAAAGACACTTCTGCAAGTGTACACGATGTACGAAAACTGATCAAAACAAATCTACCCTCCTTCTCTGATAACAAGATATACGAAAGAAAACTGAATTGGATGTCTTTGAAGTAAAAACTGGAGTCATAGTAAATATCGAAGCAGTGATAGAAATCATAATTTTTGTCCCTATATTTTTTAAAAAATTTTAACTTATTTATCTAATATTACATTTTAATTTACGTGATATGGTATTTTTACTGACACTTTTATATAAACTTCGTCTGTTATTTTATTTCACTATTATTAGGAATTTTTTAAAAAGGAAAATTTCACTACTATTGTTATTGCTTCTATTACTTTTCTTAAAACTCCTCCACTCACTGTACCTACAATGAACATGATAAGTATTGGAATTTTTATTTTTTATTTTTGGTTGAAGATAAGTATTGGAATTGGAATATATGAAAATGGAAACAAGTATTTAATATTAGAATAAAAAAAGGTTGACAATAAAAAAAATTTTTTTTTGAAACAACAAAAAAATAGGTGTTTTATTGATACCATTAGTCATATGTCTGCTCCATATTCTTTCTGTTGTTGTTGTTGTTGGTTTTTTTTTTTTTCCACCTCAGAAATGACAGTTTTTTTTTTTTTCGTTGGCTAATAAATTCTTTAATTTACAGTTACCGTACGTTAATATTCCTCCGATTGGTGTGTAGTTGTAGTGGGTTTGGCTTTTTTGTCGTTACATGACCTCCTGTATGTCCCTAACGTGCTCTCTGTGCTTTGAGGGGGAAAAACAAAACAAAACAAAACAAAAAACAAAAAACAAAAAACCATGAAACAAAAAAATAAAAATAAAAAAACAAAACCAGGTGAAAACCTAACGGAACTTGCCTCTCATTTCCATTTGGCACTTGGAAGCCTTATTTAAAATTCCAAAAAAGAAAGTAATAATAATTATACTAATTAATAATAATAATAATAATAATAATAATAATAATTAAATAAAAAAATTTAAAAAAAATTAGCCAAAGTTGGGATTTTGGAAATTTCATACAGTTGCCATTCTGAGCTCAACCCTTTTTCCCGTGAACTGTATTATCCTGCTTTCCAATAAGGAAGAGAGCGCGAGGCTCAATGAAGTCTTACGCATATTCTTTTTTAATTAGGCTAAAAAGAAATTGTTTTTCAAAAATAATTGTATTTAAAAAAATAAAATAATTGAGTTATTTTCATTTTAAATGGTAGAACCCAAGGCCATGTTTGGTTAGTCTGCTTGAATTGAAGTTTTAAAGATATTTTGATTAAAATTGAGTTGAATTTTGATATTATATGTTTAGTTAAAAATAAGCTGTTTGGAGTTAAAATTGTTCCGAAAAAAATAATAATATAGATATTGTTTTCATTCGTCTTGCAATCTTATGTAATTCAATAAAAAATTATATCCCATTTCAACTTAGAATAACAAAATTATAACTTATAATTTTTAAAATTTGAGTTTTTAGAAGAGATTTGAAAATTTTAAAAATAAGTTTTTTTTTTTTTTTTTTTTTTGAGTTGAAGAAAAGACATAAATAAAACTTTCGGAGTTATTTGATTTAGAAACACAAAGGAGAGTTGCAATACTCTTGAAAATTAAGGTCAAGCACAAACAGTACAACATCTAGGTAAAACACAAACGGGATCGTCGTTATTAATTTGTATTAGGAAATAGGACGTATTAACACCTTAAAAAAATGTATTCACGTTACCTTTCATAAATAAACCTGAATATTTACAAATTCAAAAAAAAAAAAAAAAAACCTGAATGATTACAAAAATTTAAAATCCACCCTACATTATTAGATATTGTGTATGAATATTTAACTTATTTTTTTATTTCAATTTTATCTTTTAATGCAGGTTTGGACCAAAATTAGTCATATATGGAAAAGACCAGTTTTCCCAAACTACAAGAATGACTACCAAGAATATAAGGAATGCAGAAACCCACCAATTCAATAACCAAAAACATTCCTTTCACCCCGCTCGGTAAGAATGAAAGAAAATGTGATGGAAAGAAATTTATAAAAGATATAAAATAGAAATGATGGAGAGGATTTTAGTTTTTCTTTAAGTTGTTTAGCATAAATGAAAGAATGAAAATAAGAAAACTGTACAATTATTATTCTATCCACTTATTTATATTATCTTAGTTTGAAAATAAAGACAAGAAACTAATTTTAGGAAACATTGATAGTGTGTTTGGATCACATACTCGCTCTAGCTTATATTCCAATATGTGCAATCGGTTCCTCATACTGTATTTCAATAGAATTTTATTTGAACAATACATCCACTCAAAATACTATTTGTCCATTTCATTTTTCTATCTATTTTTATCAATCACATTACATACTCTCACTCTTTCTCTCACTCTCTGTCACAATTGCATATTAGAATGACTATTCAAATATAAACAATCCAAACACACATTCCTTTTGAATACAATATTTAAAGGGGACATCCAAACTCGTATTGGAATACGTTCATTACATTTGAATATAATACCAGTGAATATATGATTCAAACAAACCATGAGTGGATTTTAGTTTTCTAACCAATGTTCGAGAGAAAAATTGGTGGATCCCACTATTTTTTCTACCCTATATTCATTTCCTTCCTTTCTTCTTTCTTACCAAACAAACAACATTATTATTCTCCATTCAATTTTCCCTCTACCCACTTCTTTCCCTCTGCTTTTCCATCATACCAAACATTGAAGATGAAAGCATCCCTCCATTGCATAATTTTCTATGCATGTGTAGAGTTTCTTTCAGTCCAATTCTTCATTTTAGGAAGAAAGAATGTCAACATGTCGGATCTCGAAATAGTTGTCGAAAAAGGTAAATTTTATTCACTCCGAATTTAATAAAAATGCTCATTCTATTATTCAAAAATAGAAGGTGGATTTCATAACCCGTCAAGATACAATGGTATTATTTAATTTAAAAAAAAACAAATGTACGCAGACATTATGAGTCAGAGAAAAGAAAAAGAGGCAAAAAGACGTCAATCTGAGTTTTACAGAATAAGAATCACATGGGAAATAGAACTCTGTGTCTCTTCCAAATGAAAAATACAATTCACAGCTGGTCCGAATTCAGTTTGAATGGTACATACATACATATATATATATATGTGTGTGTGTGTGTGTGTGTGTGTGTGTGTGTGTGTGTGTGTGAAAATATTTAATTATATTTTGCTAGAATTGAAGTGATATATTATATACCGCGAGTTCCATTACACGAATACAAAATTGGTAGAGTTGAGAGCCTAACCCCTTTCAAATTTTAGTCCCTCAACAGCCACCTGAAGTCGGTAATGGAAATTCTCCAAGTACAATATCCCCTTTTAAGGGGAAAAAGAAAAGAAAAAAACAGTAAAATAACGCTCAATACAGACACCAACCATGTTGTCCACATAACATGGGAACTTATGATACCTAATATATAACAATATATATATATATATGTATATATATTTATATATAAGTGCCACCAATAAAACCTCAATAAGTAGTTTCTTTGTGATCTCCACGTTCCCAATGAGTACGTCTAAGAAAGAGGAGCCCTTTGAGGAGCACCCTTTCTCCTGCTGCTTAATAGAATCCCAGGAAAGAAGCCACTGCCCTTTTTCTTCTTCTTTGTCGTGGTGGCAGCCGACGGGTCCCGTGAAACTTCCGAATTGCCGGTGGCCTCGATGGATCCTGATGAAGGCCTGTTCTGCGATGGATCGTCGAGAATTGGACCGTCATCATCAGTAACCTCAGAACCGTCCACCCTCAATCCCTCGAATTGGGAAATTGTGAAATAGGATTCGTCGAACCGGTAGATAATTATGCTCAAATCTTTTCGTTGGTTTACTAGGTAGTCAACCTGCGTTACATTTTGCAATGGAATGACCAACTATTACAACCAAACTTTGTGCAGTAAGAACATTTTTCAAGACACATATGATTAAAAATTAACTAGAATTAAAGAGCAAATATTTAACCACGATGTCGTGTTAAACGTGAACCCCCAAGTAAAGTATTCACATAATTTAGTAAGACGAGCATAAAAAATTGAACCTCATGTCACTAGAACGCTAGACAACAAAGTAACTACTTGACCAAAAATAACGAGACAAAACTTATGATATGAACTGTATTTTTATCCTAGCTATGAGTAGGTACAGGTATTTTAGTACTAAGATTAGGAAATAAGAAATTGCTTCTATTACAAAGTTGATGCATGACTATAACAGTAGTAGATAACGCAAAAATAAGTTTCTACCTAATTTTTCCAAAGATGAATGCCAAGAAGCTGAGGAATTGTATTGTAATAAGAAAAATTAAAGATATGATTTAGTTTTAAGTGATTAGATTATTCATTAATTATGTCATGAAACATGCATATGATTATTTAATGAAACATAATGGACATACGTTATAATTATATCTTTATCAAAGGTTTTATCTCCAATACAGAATTCTCATAATAACAACTGTTAATCAAATTATAAACAGGTTAGGTAAAAAGGGTAGCTGTAACTTTGTTAAGACCTACAGCCATATGGCGAAAATTTGGTCGCTCAATTCCAGGAACATTGGTGAAAAATTATTAGGGACAAGTACCCGAAACAAAAATTAAACAAGTTAAAATTGTAAAGGCAAGGCGATAAAAAATGGAATTAGCTAGGGAAAATGACGTTAAAAGAGTAGACCTTGCATGAAAGAGAACAGAAATGAAATGGCTCTTGGAGAATCCGGTCACAAGTGAAGCAAATGTTGGCAGACCCTTTGACACTCCTGGACTGAGTCCTCTGCTTCAGGAATATCACTTTGGCACCATTTATGGTATAGGGCTATCAAATAAACAACACCCCATTAATGTTATTCGCGGATTGGCGAGAAGACCATCTTGTCCCGAACCCATCTATCCCAAACCCGTCCCATTCTCATTCCTATATTATTGTGTTGTGTATATATATAATTTTTTGTTATGTTTGAGATCAAAGTAGTTGGAATTAATACCTGAATATAGGAACAGTCAATGAGCCTTTCAAGATCGGCCAATCGAACAACATCATGGTAAACATATCGTCTGACCTGTCACACATGGGATTTTAAAAAAAAAAAAAAAAAAAAAAAAAAAACCATCAAATTTAATTGTGAATATTATTCAATTATTAACAATGTTACTTGTGTTCTTCTGTTGGGTAAATTTGCTATGGAAATTAACCCTGCCAGGCTACCAATTTTGGAAATTTAGGTAAAAAGGTAAAACAGTGTGGAAGGTGGGTTATTTTGGAAAATAAAAATTTAAAAAAAAAAAGAACGAAATTTCGGGTCAAACTTTCGCTTTCTATGAAAGCAACAGCTGAGGAACCTTTTTTCATAGGGGGGAAATGGATAAAATAATGAAATCTTCTATTAATAGGAAAGAATCCAAAAATCCGAATAAAAAGTGAACCTCTCAACCATATATACACAAAATCTTACACACACAAAAAAAAAAAAAAAGAAAGAAAGAAAAATTTCCTTTGAGAATGAACAACAAATAAGACAAACTCTGTTAAGGATTTTACAGAACCATCAAGAAAGAAACAGCCATCTCCTCCTTTTTCTTCTTCTTCCTCCTCCTTTCTTGGATTTAATACCATGGAAAACGAAGAAGCAAAAATAAAAATAATAATAATAATAGTAAAATCTGCAAAATTCTAAGATGGGAATGGTTAGGGAAATATTGTGAAAATGGGCAAGAACTAAAAAGAAATTGAAGAAATTACATAGAGATAACGGAAACACTCGAACAAAGATTGAAAAACAGAAATAATTAGGAAAACAAGAAGAATTTAAAGAATTCCTAAATACCCACTTAAGAATTAAGGTTGAAAAGGCTAGAGAGAGAGGAGAGAGAAAGAACCTGAAGAAGAGGGTGAGAGTCGTGAGGAGGAAGGCAGTGGGGGCAAAGAGAAAGGCAACAGAGCAAGCAAAAGACGTTCTTCTCGTTCTTCCTGAGATTTAAGTGGACCCCACAACCACCAAAGAATGTCTCTCCCATCAGACCTTCTAGCCATGCAGGTTTCATACTCGTTTCCCTACCTCCTGAACCATATCCTTCTCTCACCATCTCTTTCTCTCTACTTTCTCTCTCTACACACACACCCTTTCTCTCTCTCTCTCTACTCTCTCTCTTTTCTTTCTTCTCTCTAAAGAATTTAATGTGTCTGGATGGATATATATTTATGCGCAGATATAGCTATAGACTGCAGAGTGAGAGTGCAAACTCAGACCAGAGGGGAGCGAACTTTCTTTTCTTTTCTCTTCTCTTCTCTTGCTGTCTCAGCTAGCTGTATTATGTGACAGTAGTAGTACTACTACTCTGTGAGGCAGGGTGTGGATGTGAGGAATTTATTTTCGAGTTTTCTTTTTCTTTTTAATTTGTTTTTTTCTTTTTAATTTTTTTCTTCTCTACAAGTGCGCTTTCAGAACCCAAAGTTCTCTTTTAATCGCGCAGAGGAGGTTCAGAATTATTGTCACTTCGACAGGAGACTCTCTGTCCTTTTTTGTGGACCGTGAGTCAAGGAAAAAAAAAAAAAAAAAAAAAAACCAAAACAAAACAAAAACCAAAAACAGAAAAATACCGTGATGAAGTAACAAGGAAAACCAATTTTTGTCATGAAATATTCAAGAAAAAAAAAATCGTCATCAAAATATAAAAGGTACATTCTTCTTTCCCGACATTTTGTAAATTTTTATAAACAATTAATTGATTTATTTATATAAAAATTATATGTAATATTAAATAATTTAACAAATGTTATCACAAAAACAAGTATAGCTGAAAAAAATTAAAATGAAATTAATTGATTATCATAAGTCTCACTCCTGAATAAAAGAGTACTATACTTGTACATGGAATATATATTATGTATTTATATTTGGCAAAAGGCATGGATTACTTATTTTTCAGCAAGGCTATTGAATATTAGACTATTTAGACATCTGGGGAAAATCAAAACATTGAGAAAGTAGATTATTTAAACCATTTCCAACCTATAACTCAATTTTAGTTGGCGTTTAGAGAATTCACTTCAATTGAAGTTTTGAAAATATTTTTATTAGAAAAAGAGTGAATGTTTAGAGTTATGCTTTTGGTTAAAATGGATTGTTTAGAGTTAAAAAGTATAAAAACTTAAAATATGTTGAAAAAAATAACAATAAAGATCTTGTTTTGTTCTACCTATCGTTCTATGCAATATTTAAAAAAAAATTCATTTTCATTTCGATTTAAAATAAGAAGGTTAGGAACTTTTAATTTTGAGCTTTTAAGAGAGATTTAGATATATAAATAGTGAAATTAGTTTGTTTTTTAAGGAAAAAACAAAAAACTTTTGAAAATTTTGGATTTGAATGTATGCACTAAACATAACCTTATAGTTGCTTTTACATCAAAATAGTACAATTGTAACTCCAAATTTAAAGTTTATCTTCAACTCATTTACTTCAAATTTATCTTCAAATTTAATGATCTTAAATTATTTTGTCAATTATCTACTTATATATTTATTTCTGGATTATTTTTATTTTTGTACTATGTATTTTGCTTTTATTAAGAAAGTATATCATGCGTTTTGAATTTTTATATTTTTATACTTTTAAATTATGTTTAATATACATATATGTCATTCCTCGATCAACATTTAATTTTGACCTTATGCCCAAATTACCATTAATATTATTTATCTTTTTATATAATGCATTTTGTTTTTATTCAAAGAGTATACCGTGCTTTTCAAAGTTCTACATTTTATTAATATTATATTACAAATCTATACATTTTCTCAATCAATACTTAGTTTTAACATTTAGAATACCCAAAATACCTTTGAAATAAAAAATAATAAGTATTGAAGAAATTCTAATTTAAATTAAAAGCTAAATAAAGGGGCTGAGGTGGGAGTCGAAATGGGGGCATGAGGGCCGGCGACGGGGTGGGAAAGAGCTGGGTGTGTTATGAGGATGGGGTTGAGAAATCTGAATTTTTATTGAGAAAATTAAATGTCTTCATTTTATTAATTTTCTTTTTAAGGGAATTCTATCCATTTTTAGGTCAAACTAAAGTGTTGATCGAGAAAAAAATATTGATTTGTAAATTAAACGTATAATGTAATATAATGATATAAATTGCATGACTTTGAGTATCGGGTATACTTTATGAATAAAAGCAAAATATATGATATAAAAAAGGTTAATAATTCAAATTGTAGTTTTTATTTTTAAGGGTGTTTTGGGTTTTTTTAGGTCAAAAATATTTGTTGACCTAGAAAATGTATAGATTTGTATATTAAACGTAATTTGATAGTATAAAAATATAAAAGTTCGAAAATACAGTACATACTTTTTAGATAAAAATAAAATACAAGGTCTAAAAATGCAAATAGCCCTTTCTTTATAAACATATTAGTGCAATAATTCATTTTATTATTTAGCTACCCTTAAGAAAACAAAATTTTAATTACATGTAATTAATTAAAATATTCTATTTACTAAACATTATATTAGTTAAATCTTACATTAAATTAACTACAATAAAGAACCAAATGTTACAATTTATAGTAAAACATAAACACAAAAGTGAAAATATATATTGATTGCCGTTTGATTGAAACAATATAAATTAAACAAAATCATTAAACAATTAAAAGAAAGATACAAAAGAAAGCAATTTTGTTAAAGAATATGTTGTGGTAAAATATAAATTATAGAACTTTTTAAAGGTAAGTTTTTATCCTAAACCCAAAAAGAATTTAATAATAAAGGGAAATTGTAGCAAATAATATATTTTGTAGCTATCTTTAAAGTTTATAGTATGTTTTTTAAAAGATGATAAATTTTAACGTATATTTTTGGTAAATCATTTATATCTCCTTGGATTTTCTATAAAAAAAAATTCGGATATACGGTTAATTTTTAACTACAAATTTATGTACATAGTTTTGTGTTAGAGAAAGAAGAGGAAGGAGGATGAGTTTTCTTTTTTTTTTTTGATATTATGTAATCATAAATTTAATTATGTTATTTATTACTATATTTAAAATTTTATGTTATAATTTACTATTATTCCATTCAAAAATGCTATTTGCTCTTTTTCCCTTTGCTAAAATAGAAAAAGATAGCGCAAAGCATTATCTATACAGAACGCATCACTTTTGGAGTTGTGTTTTGCCATTGGGCTTCGGCCCAAGGCTGCTCTGATATGGAATCCAACTCTAATTTAGGGTAAAAGCATTTCAATCACACAAATTTAAAGATAATTATACAAATATGATATAAAAAATTAACACTAAACTAATATGACCCAATTAAACTAGAGTTAATTAAAATTTATATTATATTAATCAAAAAATAAAAAATTTGTATTATGTTAATCAATAGATGAAAAATATATATTTATTTAAGTAAATTTCTCTTAGGCAATTTAGGATTTAGGGAGTTCGGTTCAAATTCCGCTTATTACTATATTTCTTTTGTGTAATATACCACAACCGATCTTGTTCAAAATGTATAGTCTTTCTAGTTTCTAAATATTTAAATAAAAGTAACCTCTAAATTAGGGGTGGCAATACGGGTCACAACACGACGATACGACTCGAAAACGACAAGACTTTCGCGGTTTCGGGTTGGGAAAAATAGGAGGCGGGTCAAATTCGGATCACCCGAAATTGACACTGAAAAAAAAAAAAAAAAAAAAACAGGTCATGTTCGGGTTGGACCTGTAGAACCCGAACACGACCCTTTTTTTTTCCGTGTCAATTTGAGGTCAAATTCGGGTCAATTTCAGGTCCAACCCGAATATGACCCGGTTTCAACCCGAATTTCGTATCAAATTCGTATCAATTTCGGGTTAATTTCGTATTGCGGGTTAATTTCGTATCACGGATCAAGTTCGGTTCGTGTCGTGTCAACCCGTTACGGGTTCATGTCGTGTTCGTATCGCAGTTTCGAGTCGTTTTCGTATCACGGGTTGTGTTCGGGTTGGGGAAGAAAAAATTCGACACGGTTCTAACACGATACGAATCCGACACGTGACACGAATTACCACCCCTACTATAAATGTTTTAGGATTTTTGTCCTGTCTTAGTAAAGTTAAGAAACTAGTAAGGTAAAATTATCACGGGAAACTAACCCAAATACTAAAATAACAGGAATCCCTTAAATCAAAAATGTTGAAAGCAAACCAAACCCTAATAGATAAATATACAATTCAAATTCCTAACATGTAAATCTTGTACGTGGACGGTATTCGAACGAGGAACATGTCTATTTGAATGTCTCTTTTCTATAATTTTCTCTCAATTTTTCAATCCTCTAATTGGATATCCAACGCCTATTGGATTGGATCAGTCGGTTATCCAATTGCATTGGATCATTTGCCCTACTTTTCATCTTTAATATTGACTGTTTTAGTCATGGTTTCCATGCATACAACCAAATTACTGTGGCTCAAAACAACTAGATACAGCTAAATTTTAGAACATGGAATCCTTTTCTATACACACACACACACACACACACACAGATATATATATATATATATATATATATATATATATTGGAAACACAAAAAAAATGGAATCATGAAAAAGAGTTTCTGAAGCGCACAATGTTTTTCAAATAAATTCAACTGAACCAATAAAAAACCTAATATCAGAACAAGCAATAACATGCCGTAACAGTGCTTGGCTGAGGTTGATTGCATAAGTGAAAAACTTAAGATGTCATTTTCCCCCCCTAAACATAGTACAACACATCATTAAAGAGTCAAACCATTTTGCAGACAACATAGAAAATAAGCCTAAAAAAGAATTAACATGTAAAATGGATTTCAGGAATTGGAAGTTGCAAAGAATCCATAGGGGGTGAATTGTTTCGCTTCTCCATCATCTCCGGCACGGAAATGGAAATTGAATTAAAGCAATCTCAAATAATCCAGGGCCAGGGGAAATGATCTTTATCATCAACCTATATATTATCACTAATGAATACTAGTCGATGCCAATCAAAAGGAAGAGAGTAAGAGCATTTCTTCACAGGCATCACGGACATGTTGACAACATGTCGATATATTGGTTAAATCTAGACAACTCATAACCATCTCTTCACACAGCAATCCCTAAATGGCACAATGTTATAAATAGAATGTTGTTCAATTGTCGAAATGAAATGCTCTGTGGCCTATTAAGTATAATTTTCATATTGGTTTTAGGATAATTTTCCGACTTGCTTTTGTCAAGATTCCTCTTTAGCAGCTCCTGATTGGTACTGCATACTAATTCTGTCAGCTTTGTCCAAACATCAAGCTAGCTTGTGTGCCGTTTAGTGTTTTTTGTTCATGCATTTCTAAAGAAAGGAATTCTTTTCTTCTTATTTCTCCAATGGAAAACTTGAGAATAAATACACCACCAGGCCAGCTAGAAAGCTGCCTCAAATCTTGGTAATTACAAACTGATTACCGAGAATAATTGGAAACTAAAACAAGAGAGAAATCAGGTAACACCTTACCGGATTCTCTTTATTATAAAATAATCTAAATAGGGAAACTAACAAAACAACAAATCCCTTGATCCTAGGACTGACTTTATTCAAGATTTCAACACTCCCCCTCAAGTTGGGTTGTAAATGTTCAACATACCCAGCTTGTTGGTTAGATGCTCAAAGTTAGTCCTAGGCAGGGCTTTAGTAAGAATATCTGCGGTTTGAGAGCCTGTTGGAACATAGATCAGCTGCACTATTTCCTTCTCTACTTTCTCTGAGATGAAGTGACGATCTATCTCAATATGTTTTGTTCTGTCATGGTGAACTGGGTTCTTTGCGATGCTTATGGCAGCTTGATTATCACAATACATCTTGAGTGATTTATCAACTGTACACTTCAATTCGCTGAGCAGCCTTCTTAACCACATTCCCTCGCAAATTCCGAGTGCCAATGCTCTGAATTCTGCTTCGGCACTACTCCTCGAGACCACTGATTGCTTCTTGCTTCTCCATGTCACAAGATTTCCCCACACATAAGTGCAATAACCTGAAGTGGATCTTCGATCTGAGATATCTCCAGCCCAATCAGCATCCGAATAGACTTCAACTTCGTTGCTTGAGGATTTCTTGTAGAGCAGACCTCTTCCAGGTGTCGTTTTTAGATACCTCAGAATTCGGTGGACAGCTTCCATGTGTTCTTCAGTTGGGTTGTTCATGTATTGACTTACAACACTTACAGAAAAACTAATATCCGGTCGAGTGTGTGAGAGATAAATTAGTTTTCCCACAAGTCGTTGATATCTCCCCTTATCAACTGGTGGGCTGTCCTTGGAAACTCCAATTTTCTTCACTGGATCCATTGGAGTATCTGTAGGTTTGCACCCAAGCATCCCGGTTTCTTGTAGTAAGTCAAGGATATATTTGCGTTGAGAAATGAATATACCTTGTTGTGACCGAGCCACCTCCATTCCTAGAAAGTACCTTAAATTCCCCAGATCCTTCACTTCGAACTCCTTGGCTAGGAATTTTTTCAAACTCGTTAATTCTTCCTCGAAATCACCTGTCAGTATGATGTCGTCTACATACACAATCAAGATTGCCTTCTTCCCTTCAGGTGATTGCTTGATAAACAGAGTGTGATCTGCTTGGCATTGTATGTAACCATACTTGGTCACTGATTTCGAGAACCTGCCAAACCAAGCTCGAGGGGATTGTTTAAGACCATAGAGTGACTTTCTGAGTCTGCAGACCTTACTTGCATTGTTCTGATCCTCGAGGCCTGGTGGGACCTCCATATATACTTCCTCCTCCAAGTCCCCGCTGAGGAATGCATTCTTGATGTCGAGTTGGTGAAGTGGCCAATCCAGATTGACTGCTAACGAGAGAAGAACTCGAATAGTGTTGAGCTTGGCAACTCGAGCAAATGTCTCCTGATAGTCAATTCCATAGGATTGAGTGTATCCTTTAGCTACAAGACGAGCCTTGAACCGGTCTATGCTGCCATTTGCTTTGTATTTGATAGTGAAGATCCATTTGCAACCGACTGCCCTTTTTCCTGATGGTAGTTCAGATAGTTCCCATGTTCTATTTGTCTCCAATGCTCGAATTTCTTCTAACACGGCTTTTCTCCATTCTGGGACTTTGAGTGCTTCTTGTATGTTGTTTGGAACCTGTACTTTATCAAGACAAGTAACAAATGCCCGAAACGCAGGGGACAGTCCCTTGTAAGAAATGAAATTATAAATTGGATGCTTAGTAGTACAGGATCGCACTCCTTTTCGTAGTGCAATGGGCCACTGCAGATCATCTCTTGATGTATTATTATCAATATTTTCATAGATATTCTCACCTGAGTGACTTTCTCTTGGCATTGGATTCGGATCAGAGTCTTGGAGTTGCTCCAGCAGTGTTGGTTGCTCTATTTCTTGATTGTTTCTTTCTTCCCTTGATAAAACACGGAGCTCACTTTGCACAAGTTGTAAAGGCTGAGATGACGACGGCTGTAAAGGCTGAGATGACGAAGGCTGAGAACCCGAACCAGGATGATTTAATAAAGTGGGTAGTGGAGATGATGGACTGGGATTCGGACAAGGGTTTTCAGAGGAAATTGGAGGATTTGGAACCGGTACTATCTGGGAGGCCGACTCTTTATGTGGGAAATGGTCATTAGTGGTTGTATCCCAAAACTGGAATTCCTGTATACTCTCCCCCTGAATTGCAGGTTTGGGGTAATAAGCATTATGCTCAAAAAAGGTGACATCCATGGAATTGTATACCTTTCTTGTAATAGGTGAATAGCACTTGTACCCCTTTTGGTTTGGAGAATATCCAATGAAGATACACTTGACTGATTTGGGATCTAATTTGCTGCGCTGATGCGAATGAATATGTACAAAGGCTGAACATCCAAAGATTTTTGTGGGAATGGAGGAAATGACTCTAGTATTTGGAAATGACTGAAGAAGGACTTGGCACGGAGTTTGGAATTGAAGTACTCTTGAGGGCATTCTATTGATAAGATATGTGGCTGTGAGGACAGCCTCGCCCCAAAAATGTTTTGGGACATTGGTGGAGAACATAAGTGATCGAGCTACTTCAAGAATGTGTCTATTTTTTCTTTCGGCAATCCCATTCTGTTGTGGGGTATCTACACATGAACTTTGGTGGATTATTCCTTGACTCAAAAGATAAGTTCCTAATGTGGACTCAAAATACTCTTTGGCATTATCGGTTTTTAGCACCTGGATTTTTGACTGAAATTGAGTGTGAATCATGGTGTTAAAATTTCTAAATATTTGGCCGGCCTCAGATTTTTCTTTCATTAGGAAAATCCATGTAAGTCGTGTGTGATCATCGACAAAGGAAATAAACCACCTAGTCCCCATTAGATTTTTCACTCTTGATGGGCCCCACACGTCACTATGTACTAATGCAAATGGTTGTGATGGTTTGTACATATGACTAGGATAAGAACTACGGGAATGTTTGGCAAGCTGACATATCTCACAATGAAAAAACTTTGGATTTTTATTGATAAACAAAGTAGGAAACAATTTTTCTAGGTACACAAAGTTTGGATGACCTAGACGATAGTGCCATAACATCACCTCACTATCATTATTGGAATTACAAGTAAGACTCGGATTTTTATTTGACTGACTCAACAATGGTGCACAACTTGCTGTTTGAGCTTGTTTTTCAAGAGAAGAATCGTTGTGGAGAAGATAGAGCCCCGAACATGCCTCAGCACTGCCAATCGTCCTCCCCGAGCCCAATACCTGAAATTCACACAGATTAGAGGAGAACTCAGCAACACAATTTAGATCACGGGTGAGCTTGCTAATCGACAGTAAGTTGCAATCAAGATTAGGTACAAGAAGCACAGAGTTGAGTGTTAGGTCCTTTGAGAGCACAACTGAACCTGTTCCTACCACTTTTGAGAGTGATCCATCAGCAATACGAACAGTATAATTTTCATAACATGGGCTGTACTTATGAAAAACAGTAGAGTCTCCTGTCATGTGGTCTGAGGCTCCCGAGTCAACAATCCATGTGCATGGTCTCTGTTTATTAACTATGAGAGCGTCCAGAAATTTACCTTTTTGTGCTACCGAACCTGTTCCAATGATTGAAGGGGTCATACTTTGTTGTGTAGACTGATTGATCAATTTCTGCAGCACCTCCAATTGTTCCTGGCTGAAAGGACTGGGTTCATGCGTTGTTGGACTGTCCTCGGTTGAAGCAGTGTTGCCACGGCCTTCTCTGCTACGGGATGGTTTCCAATCAGCTGGTTTGCCATGGATCTTCCAGCAGTTCTCTCGTGTATGTCCTGGTCGCCGACAGTGATCACACCATGGTCGCCCTTTCTTCTGATTGGCAGGTTGGGTTCCTCGTGCAGCAAGTGCAGTAGTCTCAAGCGTGGAGGCGGATTCTTCACTGCCCATCATCACCTTTTTTCGACTTTCTTCTCGCCGAACCTCTGAAAATGCAGCCCGGATGCTAGGAAGGGGTTTTGTACCTAACACACGGCCCCTGACTTCATCGAGGTTTTTGTTAAGCCCCAAAAGGAATTTAAAGATTCGTTTTTTCTCAACAATCTTCCTATACTGGATCTCATCCTCTGAACATGACCACTTGGTTTCTTCAAACATATCTAAATGTTGCCAATGGCGAGTGAGAACATTGAAGTATTGAGTAACCGAAAGATCACCTTGACGTAGGTCGTGAAGAATGGTCTCTATTTCAAACAACTCGGCTGTGTTCTCGTTGTTTGAATAGGTTTCTCTGGCTGCATCCCAAATCTCCTGGGCGGTTCCATACAATAGGAAGTTTTCTCCTATGTCGTTGGTCATGGAGTTGATCAACCACGACATCACCATATTGTTCTCTGTCTTCCATGTCTTGTACTTGGGGTCTTCCTTCTTTGGTTGAACAGCAGCGCTTGTAAGATACTCATCTTTACCTCGTCCACAGATAAACATCATCACTGATTGGGACCATTGGAGATAATTATGCCCATTCAGTTTGTGTCCTGTGACTGGGAGAAAAGATCCTTCGGTTCCTCCAGTGTGGTTTGAACTGATAGCCTCTGTATTAGAGGTGATTTCGGAAGGGTTTGAGATTTCCCTCTCAGTTGCCATGCCGTACTTGGTCATGGGAGAAATTTCGGATTCTCAGAACCTAGCTCTGATACCATAAAGAAAGGAATTCTTTTCTTCTTATTTCTCCAATGGAAAACTTGAGAATAAATACACCACCAGGCCAGCTAGAAAGCTGCCTCAAATCTTGGTAATTACAAACTGATTACCGAGAATAATTGGAAACTAAAACAAGAGAGAAATCAGGTAACACCTTACCGGATTCTCTTTATTATAAAATAATCTAAATAGGGAAACTAACAAAACAACAAATCCCTTGATCCTAGGACTGACTTTATTCAAGATTTCAACAATTTCTTTCTTTTTTCAAACTATTAAGCATGGACAGATACAATAAGGTAAGACTCAATAACTACCTGCAAATTCCCTTTTCTTAGTAATGGTTCTTCTGCCATATAATCGATGTTTTCCTTCCTTTCTTTTATCAATCTTTAAGATTAAAATTTCCAACATTCATCGATTTTTTTTTTTTTCCTTTTTTATTGCTGACATTGATACTAATATTTCTGCAACATGTATGTATGTGTTTATATATATATATATATATATAATTTTTTTTTTCAATTGCTACATGAAGAAATAAATTCCACAGTAAAAAAAAAAAAACGAAAGATAAAATTATTTACCACTGAGGTAATATTCAATGCGCTCAATGTCTTTCCAAGGTCTTCCTGCACATAGAATAAGCGATATTAGCATTGGCGGCTTTGAGGCATAACAAGCATACTAATTCTAACATCAACATCAGAACAACATGACAGTAGTCATTGTGGAGCACAACACCAGTGGGCAAAATAACTTCTACTATTATTATTATAATAGCTAATACATCAAGACCACATAAAAAGAGAGACACTACAAAAACAAAACACTATACTTTGAGCACACTCACTTTATCGGATTACTCTTCCTACAAACTAAATTACAAAAAGCCAAAATAGCTTACAAACCACTCAATACTAGACTTGGCTTATTGCCTAAAATTTTTGCCGTGCAGCAAATGAAAGAAAAACAAGCCTATTTATAGGCTCCAAGGTGCTTGCCCACCAAGTTTCGGGCAAGGAATTTCTGCCCGCCACAAACGCTTGCTGATCCAAGTGTCTTACTTGATCACCACTAATTCAAGAGTGCACTAACACGTGGTTTGTTGACACCTAGCTTGTTGATTCAGCCACCAAAACTACATGGACTTGGGTTGGGCTCAATTGATTTGAGCGTTATTCTTTTGGACCGGTGTTTGACTTTAACACTCCCCTCAACACCGGCTTCCGATCTTTTTTGACTTATCATATTCAGTAAACTTCAAAACATTTCGAATTTGTCGGAGTTCAATCTTTTGGTGAACAAATCTACAACTTGATCGTCTGTTTTGATATGGTGCATCTCCATCTATTCTTGCAACACCTTTTTTCTAATGAAATGGTAATGCACCTCTACATGCTTGGTCCTCGCATGAAACACTGGATTTTTTGCCAAACAGACCGCCGATTGATAATCGCAATAAAGTGGCATTGCATAATCAACTTCTTGGTGTAGATCTTCCATCACTGTACCAACCAGGTACTCTCCTGAGCTGCCATAGCTGCTGCTCTATACTCTGCATCTGTTGTTGACAGTGAAACTGTTGGTTGTCTTTTGCTACACCATGAAACTACTCCAGAACCGATTATGAAGACATATCCAGTTGTTGATCAACGCGTATCATGATCTCCCGCATAATCAGCACCGCAGTACCCGATCAACTTGCAATCTTCACCTTTCTTGTACAAAAGACCATTGTCAATTTTACCTTTGACATATCTCAATATTTACCGAACTGCTTCTAAATGGGACTTCTTTGGATTTGGCATGTACCGACTCACCACACCAACTGCAAAGGAAATGTCAGGTCGAGTCAAAGTTAGGTAAATAAGACTACCTACAAGTTGTCGATACATCGTCCCATCCTCCAAGTCTTTGCCCTCGTGCACATAACTTGGCATTGGCTTCCATTGGCATCGAGATAGGCTTGCAATCAAGCATCCCAAATTTCTGTAGCAAGTCTCTCGCGTACTTCTCTTGACAGAGAAACAACCCTTCATTTGTGCGATCAACCTCTAATCCAAGAAAATGTTTGAGCTCTCCAAGCTCCTTCATCTGAAAGCGCACTAATAAATTGTCTTGTTTGACGAATATCTCTTTCATCATCTCCAGTGATGATCAAATCATCCACGTACACCGGCACAATTGCCAACTTTCCTTCACTACCTTTGACAAATTTAAGGAGTGATATTAGAAAAAAAAAAAATTTTCTAAAATTCTAATTTTAGAATCCTTCCCACTACGAGCTCTAAGTTTAGGAGATGATTTTTTTTTTTTTTTTTCCTTCTCAAGTCCTCCGCTCAGCTTTTTCCTCGAAAATTTCCTATTTTCCAATTTATGCCAAGAACTCAATGCAACAATTTTCATTTATTTTTGAGTAATTATAGATTGTTGATTGTCGGTTGGTTGTCCACTTCAAAGATTCAAGTCCACTTTATGGCTTTAACTCTCAGAAGGGTCTTAATCTGTAATTTCCACCTAAAATGACATGTCACATTCGTTCCTTGCAGAACTTTTGGTTGCCAAACTGCAACGGCGCATTGGAAGACGAACCTCCAAATTAATGTCATGAATGGATTAACTTTGATCGTGAGTGATTAATAATGGATCATATACGCATTGTTTTTAGTTATTCTAAATAATAAAATAAACAACTTTTCATAAATACATAATTGATTTTCATCAACCTGATAAAATTTAATCCTAAAATAAACATTTCCATACAATTAACAGTTATTTTGTCACATAAAATATGTTCAACGCATAAATATCAATGTCATATGAAAACTGTTATCCCAGACATCCAATAGGCCATTTTCAACAGTACTAAATTATATTAGCGATGGTCAAATTTTTACATACAACAATATCTCTATGACGTATGACTACTTTAATAAGTCAAGCAAGCATGGGGAATAAGTATACCTATATATACTTGAAGATCCAACAACTAGTTATTAATTAATTAACTACAATTGTTAATTTTGATTTGCGCAGCGTTATAAACCAAAATTGCACTTTAAGAACACATAGATACTTTTTTATCAGAAGCTAATAGTTCTGTCTACCGACATAATTAATTGCCATGAGTTAGACCCTTCACCCAGTACATTCATTATTGAAGCTATGTGTAGAAACCGCTGTAACCCTTCCAATTACATATTTGTCATTGAGTACCGTTCATTTCTAGTGAGTGTTTTATATTTGAGCATATCAAAGATAAAGTTTAATTCACCTAATTGAATACATGATCTCATTCATTCAACTTCTCCGAATTGGCGATGCCATTGATCTTCTTGGACGAAATTATAAATTCCATATCAATGATTGAAATTCTCTACTACCCAATATAGCACATCTCCAAAAATATTGAGGTGTTGGCCTACCAAATATCCTCACTTATTGGTGTCTCCAGAAACACAATATAAAAGATGAGAGTCCGCCAATCACTCTAGACTAAGGTCCACTCACAAATTTATTATCTATCGACAAAATACAAATTCTTTTACAAAAACGACACTTGATCAAGAACATACAAAAATGTCTCTACTTTACAACACCTTTACAAATGATCCAGATAAATCATTCCACTAATTTGAAATAGTCAACATAATAACTTTGACAGAACAATATGTCTAGTGCTTTATTCACTGATTGATGAACAAACATTTATGCTTTTAATTCTCAAAGCTATATCTACTTGGATATTGTCCCAGCATATACATAATTTACCAAAAAAATAATGGATTATGATGTATCTTACTTTGGAAAAATATTAAAAATAAATATCATATAATTAGATAAATTATTGAGTAATATTGTCTTTAAGTCAAAACAGTGAAGCAACCCTATTATTCTAACATGTTGTTCTTTTATTAAGGTTCTGGGCTTGGGCTTGGGCTTTCACTTGTATACAAGAAAATGAGAACAGTTGTTTTAGTGTATATATATGTTTAAGAGTTTTGTCTCATCATTCATTTTTTTATATTGAAATCACTTTTTATCTAGAGAGGATAAAAATCTGAATCATCAACAATATTTTAAAGATGTACTCTTTTTAGGCATTTCTCAAAAAACCTATTTTCTTAATGACTATGGGCTTGGGCTTGGGCTTGGTTATGCCCTAATATACAAAACTAAGAATCGAAGATAAAGAACTAGGAAGATGGAGATCCCACGCTCAAAGTTGAAGGTGCAAGTAGGGATCACTTGAAATCAACACTGCTAAACACCGTTCAACTTCAATTCCTAAGCTAAGTATATAATTATATCCAATTAAAAAAAAAAAAAAAAAAAAAAAAGAAGGATGAGTCTGTTTCTGAATCCACCTAGAGTGAAAACACGTATTTATCAACAACCAAATCACCAAGGGCTTGGCCAATCGGTTACTCAACCGATGAATGTCGATTTATGGGTTAATCTATTGAGGGTAAAATGAAACCCAAGTCGCATCATAAACACATAATAACAATAATAAATATATAAGAATATTGAATCACTCCACTTTATAGGTTAATCTTTTAAGATAAAAGCATAATCTCTTAACAGTATCAAATTTTTTCTTCCTCTCTTCAATCTTCACATCACCAACACCGTCGGTGTTGATCAGTCGGCTGTGTACTGGTTTCCAGCAATTGTGTTTGCTTACCAGTTTTTGGGAATAGCACCCTACTTCAACCAAAAGAGCCAATCATAGTGAGCATGTACTCCGTAATAGAGGTTTTAAGTTTTTGCTTGGAATTCATGAGATTGTCATTACAGCATCAACAGGTGTGATTAATGGTGAAATCCAGTTGTGATAATAGTAGTAACCTTCTAAATGCTAAAATACACACGCATACACACATACGCACATATATGGATAACAATTCTGATTATAACTTTTGAGTATCAACAAATGTGATATGTGAGTTACCATTCTTTTTATTAATAGGAGTTTAAAAGATCGATACATTAACTGATTGAATAAACTAATGATAAGATGACAACTCATCGTCACTTGAATTTATATTCAAAAGTTGAGATTATAATTAGTGTCTCTAACACTACTTATTTCATAATGATAGAAAAACAAGGCTAAAGTCTGTCTCGCTCTAATTAGGGATGGTGACTATAGTATATGAAAAATTCATGCACATTTAATTTTCTTCCATGTAATTTAAGTCAACACAGTCACAAATTTAAAATATAAAGTATTGTAAATAATATTAATGTATTATTTTCAGTGTCGATCAATCTTGCTCCCCATTTTCCCTATCATGGTTTGTTATAGAAAGATGAAAAAAGAACAACTATGTATTTGTACCAAAATTTTGCATATATACATGCACTATTCTAAGATGGTGCGTAAAAAAAGAAAAAAGAAAAAGAGAAAGTCAATTTTGATTTATATAGACCGGTGAGGGATTTGGTTTAAATATCCTCTTATGTATGTTCTTATTCCTATCCTTTCAATAATATTATTATATATTTATTTAACATTATTTTTTAATTTATGTGATAAATATTATAATTAACTATATGTATATTTTTAATTGATGTAAAAGAGATATAAAAAAGATAAGAATAAAAAGACATATGAGTTGTATCCGTGCTTGAACATCAAAATACAAAAGCAATAGAAGAGGGATGTATATATAATAGAGAATAAAACAGTTAAAGCTTTGAAAGATATATAAATTATAGTGCCATTATATATAGTACTCACCCTCGTGGTGAATATCCATGGGGGATTTAATGGGGGCATGCTAGGTAGAGTCTGCTTTTATATAGCCCAACAGGTATAGATGTCTATCACAAGTTGGCAAGAAACAACCAATAGGAATTGGCAAGGATCCTAGAGAAAGACAGACACACTAGATATGAGTAGAGAATTGAGATGCCTTTTCTTTTTTTTTTTTTTTTTTTTTAGCCTTGAAACGCATAAATAAACAAAAGGGGGAGGAAGACATTAATTAATGGATATCAAGTAAGCATATAAGCATATCCAGTTCCTCCATGATTTTACAACCACTCTCTCCAATGCTGCCCCTTTTGCCCTTAAATATTTTTGTTTTACCCCTCTTTGTCTCCATGGGAAAACAAGGCTTTTCCTTTTAAGGAAAATCTCTTACCTATATTTTAAACAGTGAACATCTCTTTTAGTCTTGCCCCCAATGATTATCACGTTATACCCATCTAAATGCCACATGGATGCTTATGTGGTGGCGTACTCAACGTCACGTGGCTTTTTTTTATTTATATTATTTATATTTTTATTATTATTGCTTTGTTTGTTTATACAACTAGTAACTAAATAAAGATTGAAAACAAGAAACTCAAGCGGTTGTTTGTATTCCAACGGCATAATTAAATAGGCCCAAACAAGACACTTAGAGGTTAAGTTTGTCATTAGGAGGGAAAAGTGGAGGAAAAGACATGTAAGAATTGGTGATTTGTGGAAATGCATTTTAGGACCTACATGGTTGTTTAATATGAATAATTACAATAAAAAAAAAAAAAAAAAAAAGTATTTGGCGAGGAATTCAAATTCTTTATTTTAAAAAAATTCTCAATTTTTATCCCTCCTAAAATTTTGGAGGACTCTTGGAGGACAAGTGAAGGAGCCACATATTAGTTTTTAATAACATAACTTCTATTCTCATTTTTCTTAAAATTTAATTCATAATTGAAAAATAGAACTATGTCCTTATCCAATGAAAATTGCCTATACCCTTTTCATAGTGCCTCTCTCAAGAAATTTCTAGCTTTGACACTAAATAAAACTAATTATACACTTAATTAGATTAATACGTTATCGGACTATTCTATGATTCCCTTATTACTGGAAGAAACCGAACAAATTAAGATAAAACCTGTAATTGTTTAATTTTTATTAATATTATTTTGGTTATCGATCCCTTTGATCTTTTTACCAAATAAGAGAAGTGGCTTTTGTTTCATTGGCTTCTCTTTATATCAAACGATATTTTTAAAGGAGAGTACTCCTATACAACCCACGGGGTTATGGCCCTTCCCATCCAAGGTGGCAGTCCTAGTGCGTGGGCCCCACAGCTATTCAAGAAACAAATCCCCTCATCAGCCTTCCTCCTTTCTCCTTCGTCCTTTCCCCTTTTATTCATTTATTTATTTATTATTATTTTTTTTTATTCACAAGGCGGTTGTTCATGCTTCTTCCAACCATTCCAGATCTGTGTTAGTGAAACTTTTCAAATTCTCATCTCAAAACCTTAAAAAAAGGTGCTGTCAACTATTAAAATCTCTTGCTATTGCCCATGGATAAAACAATATTTCATAGTTTCTCTTTGCATTTTTTTCCAGATCTTCTTCTTCTTCTTTTTTTTTTTTTTTTTTTTTTTTTTTTTTTTAAGTTTCCGTTTTTTCTTTCCACTGTTTTTACCATTTTTGGTGCCTCTTCGAGGCAGCAGAATTAAAAATAAAAAATTTTTAATATCAAATTATTGAAATCCTAATTTATATATTTTTGTTGCTGGTTGACTTCAACCAGCAACAAATAAATTGAAAGAAAGATTAAAAAATGAGTTGAGATGGAGAAGTTAAAGGTGGATCATAGAAGGAAGAATAGGGTAAGGGAGGAAGATAAAGACCAACAAAAAAAAAAAAAAAAAAAGAAAGGTTTTAGAAAAAGAAAAGTCTTCACTTGAAAAAAAAAAAAAAAAAAAAAAGAAAAGAAATAGAAGAACAAGAAGTTAAAGCCTCGATGACTGAGGCAACCAATAAATTAAGAGAGAGTGAAAAAAATAGTTGGGATGAAGAAGTTAAAAAGACGAGGGGAGAAGGGAGAATCTGGGCTTGTGGGAGGAAAGGGAAAAGACCCCTTAAAAAATTAAAAAGGAAAAGACAGAAAATTAAAAAAAAAAGAAATTAATTAAAAAAAATTTTTTTTTTCTTTTTTTTTTTTTTACCACATGGGATGTGAGCTGTTCATCAGCAAGGAAAGATGGTATCTGCCACAAAAAGCCATTTGGACGGGGTCAAAACCCCATGGGGTTATATAGCAGTACTCTTTTGAAGGATCTCTCCCTCCCTCATTTTCCTTATCTGGATTATCAACTTGTTACTCCTTTGCTATTTCATCTCCTTCCAATCAAACGGCGCCTTAATTAAGAAAAAGTAGAACATGAAAAAGGGAAGAATTTGGAAAGAATTTATTCTCCTGATAAAATGGAAGAATATTTTTTACCCAGATTACCCTCAATCAAAATTGCAAGAAGAATTTGAAAGTAATTATACATGCATGGACATAGGACTTTTCTATAATTAAATTTATTCTTATACTTATTCCCAACAAAAAAAAAAAAAAAAACACTTCAATTGAATCAAATTTAATTCCAACTCCTTTTCATTCCAGTTCAATTGGAACTCAATCTTCTTTTCCTTTAACAAGGGATGCGAGTTCAAATTTAAGACCTCAATAAAAAAAGTTAATATAGTTACCATACACATTAACAATTGTAACCATGATAGAAAATGTTAAATGTAGAGAACGGTCATGATTTTTAATCCTATTTTTGTTGCTATTTATTGTCAAAATTAATTACTTGAGTTTCATGGTTTATACCCTAAATCTAATGTTTTAACTAATTGATCATGATTTTGACTGCAATTTAAACTTTGAATGCATGTGTAAAATTTTCAACAGACTACGTCTACAACCACATTTGTTTTTAGATTCCATTTTTCCAAGAAAGATCTTGAGGAGATCTCGACCTACATTTAGTGGTATGCATCGATACACAATCTCATATTTCAGATTTTATTATTTAAGTGTTATTGAGTAGAGAATCACGTTTTTAACGCTTTTAGAGTGAAAAAAGTTTCAAGGCCTATTTTCCGTAGCTCTTAATGTGTTACCATCGCACCCCTGAAGATCTAGAGGAACTCCGAGGAGAAGTTGTAGACATATCACGCTTGGAGTATTTTAGTTGGACCAAAGATGACCACTGAGCTTGGAGTGAGTTAGTTGGTCTGAAGGCAAAAATTTAAATTTGGAATACGCAGTTCAACAAAAGGAAAGTCAACGAGAAAGGAAACGACGTAGATTTGGTTAAATTTTGTAACAGACTTATAATTTTAAATGAATGTAACTGTGATTTATTATTTAATAAAATCCTTCCTTTTGAATAGGTATGTTCAGCACCCATGATATTTTTTCCTTAAAGGTTTTTGGTCATATTAGATAAACATATCACATCATCAATTTATTTTACTTGTGGTTATTAAACTATCTTATTATTGAGTCCACAATTTGACTATTATTTAGTGGTCCTCTAGCCATAAGATTAATATTATCTGTCCACTAGGTCTTACAAGGACGTATATATATATATACACATATATATATATTTGAATTCAAGCCATTCTTCTCAAATAACATGAGCACCAATATTTTTTAGTGTGATTAATTAAGCAACATTGATATTGGTTTTTGTATTCCAAGGCTTTGCTAACAACTCATGTTTGTCTCCTTTTTTCCACCAAACTCTCATCACCCTTTCCCTAGCCCCTCTCCATGCCTAGGACAACCCCTCCCTCCCCTTGTCCCTCCTCCTCCACCGCACCTTGTCATGAGGATCCGTGCCACGAACTGGCACCGGCCACCGACTTCAACGTCATGGTCATCGTGGCCGCAATCATCTGCGCTTTACTCTGTGCCCTCGGCCTATATTCCATGTTACAATGCGTGGTGAGATGTGCCAACCGTGCCCTCACCGAAACGGTCGAATGGATGAACTCCCGGAGGATGAACTCGGGCCTAAAGAAGAAAGAAATGGTGGCTTTGCCAACTTCAACTTATGCCAATTCCGGGTCTCCTTCTTCGGCATCGGGATGTGCTATTTGTCTAATGGACTTCTCTGAAGGGGACAAGATCAGAGTCTTGCCAAAGTGTAATCACCGGTTCCATATTGCCTGCATTGATAAGTGGCTGCTCTCTCACTCTTCTTGCCCCACCTGCAGGAATAGGGTCAAGTCCAATGACAATATATCATGCCCTCTGTAAAGCAGATTGTATCAAATCTAAGTTCGACATGCTGTTTCGGTATTTGCATGGTTTTTCCCATGGGACAAATGGGTTAGACATGCTGTTTTGGTATTCACACAAAACCGTACACGTACGGTTTTTCCCACAGGGCAGATCGGTTAGACATGTTGTTTTGAGTGTTTGTGAGTTTTGTCTATTAGTCTTGGAGTGTAAAATTGTCCTTTTTTCTTTTTTTTTTTTTGGCTTACCTCTCTACTATCTTCATATCTAGCGCCCTTCTGGGCATTCATTTTATTATGCAGCTTTTTTCAGATGCAAGTAGTTGAATTTTGTATATTAGTCAGTAACTCTATGTGTACATATATATATATATATATATATATATTGTAATGTTTATAATGGAAAAACTAGCTTTAGTCCTCCGTCTCCCTTTCCTGCATAGTTTATATTCTCAAACAAAAGATCTAGCTAGTTAGACGGTTTCTAATAACTCTGAGTCCCAAATCTAAGTAATTTTAAATTTTCTTTGGATCGGTTTTAAAACTATTTAGTAAACAAATTAAACTTGAATAGTATCAGAAATATCAATTTTTATCCTCATTTTCTAATACCCAATTAATCTGGCCTATGAATTGTCATATTTTTTAGTGATAAATATTTTAAAAATTATCACATTAACTGTATAATAAAAGTTTAAATTTGTGTAAATGATGTTAAAGAATTAGAATGAAAGTTGGGATTCGTAACAGTACTGTCATCAAAAATTTGTCATAAAGGGTCAAGTGCCCTTCGTTATAAAGGTTTAGACTATATCATTAATCCGAATGTCGTTTAATGCACCGTTTTGAACTTACCTTTCAAAGAGAAATACATACCAATTAATCTCAGAGATTTATGTGTACAAACGTTCAGTGTACAATTTGTTACTTAGTGCAATCATAAAAAGCACTACCACTTACACTTGAAAAAAGATATGGTGATGTGCCAGCACTACAACATATAGCTATGTGAAAAACATAAAATCCTATATAGAGTTTACCTTATAAAAATGTTGGAACGTTGTCGGATGTGCTATGTTATTTAAAAAAATGGTGAAGGATTTTTTTTTTTTAGTATCACATGTGTATTTTACAAGTCAAGGAAAAACAATCCAATATTACAACGTCATATAATCTCGTTTAACATAGCCTTTGATAAGTTATTTTTGACTTTCTGAGTTCAAAACTATTTTCGAAAGTGATTGGATGATTTATTAATAGAGCTTCATGTCAAAGCTAGAAAATATGGCTTTTGAAAAAAAAAAAAAAAAAAAGATCTCTTTGGAATAGACTTTAAAAATTGTATCGGAGTTTAAGTAGAACAATATAAACTTTATTTTAGTATTTTTATTTTTTATTAGAAAACTTTAAAACTATTTTACTTTAACGCACTTTTAAAAATGTGATTCACAAACACTTACGAAAAAGTTGTAGCTTTTTATTCTATTCTTCCACTTACTAAAACTAAAAGTAAAAGTTATACCAAACAAACGCTGTGACCAGAGGACTTGCGTATTCTCCTAAAGTTTTGAAACTTAGAAATTATATTCTATCCAAAAATAATTGAAAAAAAAAAAAAAAGAATGTGTGGATAAATGACTTTTTTAAAGAATTTTTTCAATAAATATATTAAATTTTTTTAAAATTAAGAAAATGATTTCTTTTAAAATGATCAGTGAATGATCCATCATTGTAGATAGTCAATCATAAAAACTGATGTCACTTATTATAATATATCACTAATTGCCCACATAAGTCAATCAATATTTTAAGAATCATCAGTCATTTTTTTAAATAAAATAAAGTTTAATTTTTTTTTAAATAAGTATTTAAAAACTATCTATATATTTAATGTTGGAGTGTTTTAGGTGCTTAAAAAATAAAAAATAAAAAAAAAGGGTAAAAAGCTGCGAGCAAGTCAAGAATGCTATTAGCACCATTGAATTTGGTGCATCCACTTTGATGATGTGAAAGGGAACATTATCGTTTGCAAACTTAAAGCTTTATCTCCATGATATATTCCTTTTCCCCTTGTAGCTTTGTAACTTCTTTGAAAAGTTAGAAGAAACATTGTCCACGTCAGATTACCATTACCAATTGCATTATATGGGGACGGAACCAGGAATTTAGGTTAGTGGGGGCGATCAATGAAAGCAAAAGATCAACAAAAATTAATAACATTAATATATTATAATTTTCCTTGACCAAAATTAAATTGTTGTTCATAAATTAATATCTCACTCTATTGCGTAGCTGATTCTTCACAAAATTCATAACAGAAAATACTCTAGCCACAATAGCAATGGCAATCGGCAAAATTAATGCTTACATCAAAAGCTGATAAACTAATGGATATACATCATTTTTTCTTGTCTCAACCAATTTCTGTGCAAGATAACCAATACTTTTTAATCCCAAGAACTGCTCACTAGATTGCATATCAAATATGTATGTTTCAAGTTGTGCAGCTTCAAGTACATTGAGCTCTACATCAAAAATATCTTCTGGATAAAACTTAGCAAGTTTGATCAATTTGTTGTTGTCATAAGCTGAGAATAAATCATTTGGACTTAAACATGCGAGACAAAGAAGCAAGTTGGTATTTACCTTATTAAAACGATCATGCAGAGGAAGTGAAGGGTTGCCGTGGGAAGGAGGTTAAATTAGGGTAAATATTCTTTTTTTTTTTTTTTTTTGCCTTGATTTATTTCTAAATGAGGTCTTGGACTACTTAAACATATATAATGGGCTTTGTAACTTCTATCAGAGTGATATGTTAGTGGGGGCTGAAGAAAATGAGCTAAATAACTTCAATTTTGTTAATATATTAGCAAGAGCTTTTGTTTATATCAGTATAAAATCATACCTATTTATATATAGTTTTCAAAATAAATCAAAAAAGTGAGTGGGGGGTTGTCACACGTTCCCTCCATCCATGGTGCACATATACTCCAAAAATTTTAAGTACGAGCAGAAACAAGTAAACTGTGGTCAATAATGATATAAAAGAAAAAATTTTGTTCGAACAAAAACCTACCCGTAGGTACAGTTTCAAATCAGATTTTTATCGAATTGTGTTAACTTATCATACTTTTTTTTAATCTAAAATATTTATAATGCGATCAGATGTGTCAAAATTAAGAAATAAGATTTTCTCATACCCTATCACGGGATACTCCATGTCAGTTTTGTTGAAAAAGTTTGGCTAAAAACTATGTATGAATTAAATTATGTTGTACAATATGGATACTTGGTTATTATTATTCTATTTAATTTTTTTAAAACTTTCATTTTGATACATAAGTGTATGTTTTGGCACTCCTCTTAAATATATATAGAAAAGTTATCATATCTAATAGTCAGACACAAGCGACGATTGTAATATTTTATTTTGCATCTTGATAACTATTAATTGATTTATATATAACTTTTTATTTTGAATATTGTAACATTGACTATTAAAACTATTAGAAAAGAATAAGTATCATTGAAAATTTGTAAGTACTAGAGAGCTCCTGTATAGGTGTGTGCGGTGTGTATATATATATATATATATATATATATATTTATTGATGAGGACATGGCTAGCGCAAGAGCATGAACGCGGATCTTATTTAAGCTCCTATTAGACCGGTTACAAGGGTACGGGCCAAAAAATTCCAAAATGCATTAAATGGGCTGATTCGAGAGATTTGGACTCAAGCATGCACTGAAGGCCTATTGAGGGAGATGAGTAAGTTGACCAGCCCTTAACAAGCATGATTCAAGTTCTAGAAGAATCCGACAAAATTTAAGTTTAATTTCAGCAAGTAAATTTGACAAGTTTAAGAGTACTTTAAGGTCTGATTGTGAGGCTTGCATGCCAGGATATTTATTTTCCTTTTATTTGTCTAAGCTTTTGACTTTTATAGGTGTGATTGGCTGATAACAAAGCCATTTAAAACTCTCAACTTTCCTTTCCCCCACCCCCCCCCCCCCTATTTTAGGCGTGTAATCAGCCAATTAAAGGGCTGATTGTTTCTTTTTAGGAAAGTAAGAATGTTACCAAACTTTAGCCTTAATTAAATGAACTTTCTTTGTAATATTCAGCCTATTAATAGGTGACTAAGTGGTAGTAAAATTCAGATCATTATTCAGTAATTGTGAGAGTATTTCTCTTTGGTTCTTTGAAGAACTATTCGAACTTATCGGAATTTTTCGTGGTATTCACCAACGACTTATCAATCAATCCTTCCATAATTGATTGTGGCGACTTCACCATACCAAGGTTCTTACCTTCATATAGGTAACGGGTCGCGGTTCTTCCAATCGAACCTGAACGTAGAGACGATCTTAGAGACTTCTTAGATTACAGGTTTCGTTGCAAGTTGATGGGGTTCGTATCATATAGGTAACGGGTTGCGGTTCTTCCAATCGAACCTGAACGTAGAGACGATCGTGGAAACTTCTTAGATTACGGGTTTCGTTACAAGTTGACGGGGTTCGTATCATATATGCAAGAATGCTAGCACTCTTGGAAATCATGTCTTGTTCGGTGATTGAAAATTGAAGCAGACCTCTATTGTAGGGAAAAAGTTTTGGGGGCGAAAATATGTGAATTCTAATGCAAGCCCCACAAAAGGACTATAGGACTAAACAAATTGACGCCGCTTCTCGAATGGAAAATTCATAGTCCTAGATCAACTTGATCTATAGGATGATATCCCCTTTTAATGAAGACAATTTGTAATAATTGAGAAAAGAATAAATTATCCCTAAAATAAAGTATAAATTGAGAAATTCTACTACCACATATCTTAATGCTAAAAGCAAGAGCTCTCAAATATGAATTTTACTTGATTGACAAGTTACTCTCGAGTCCATTAATATTTGATGAACTACTTTGAATTTAATAAAATATCATAAAATGTCCAAAACAATCAACGATGATAAAACTTTGCTTCCGTTTGGCTCTCCATCGAACTTAAAATTTTTATCTCAGTTTTTGTCTTTTTCTGAAAAGTCAAGAAAAATTATAATTAGTTTCGAAAAGTCGATTAATTTCAACCTAAAAATTTCATTACAAACCTGTATACCAAATGCAAGCTAAAACAAAATTCCCTCATGCACATGATATGATATCCACTTATCGTCGTACAAAATTTCAACCTTAAAACAAGTTCAGGTAACATTTACAAACCTGTACACCAAATGCAAACTAAAACAAAATTCCCTCATGCACATGATATGATATCCACTTATCCTCGTACAAAATTTCAACCTTAAAACAAGTTCAGGTAACATGTACAAGGAAATTCTAAATTTTAATAGTCATCATCTAGTTGACATTACTCTGCAACATCGGTAGTCAACATTTAGAGAGTGACTAATCGTTCATTAAAAAAAAAATTAGGGGAGAAATGTGCTAAAATATATATATATATATATATATATATATTTAAAGCAACTAATTACATAGACAATCCCCATACTATTTTCAATTATTGGTTCGAATCCGTCGGGTCTTCGTCATTATTTCTTAAGAAAGATGCCTAAACTGAAGAAGACCTTTCCTTCACATCATTTTCTTTTGTTTTATTCCATTTTTTCTCCTCTTAGCTCCCATTTGATACTTAGATTCAAACTCACTTTTCAAACAATGAATTCAAAATTTTTTTTTTTTATGAGATAAAACACCCGAGCAAAACGTTAAAAAAAAAAAAAAAAAAGTTTGAAAAGTGAGTTTAAACCTATTGTCAAACAGCCTATTCTACTGCTTTCTTTGGATCTTCTACGAATACCAACATGGATATCAAGTGTCTTTGAATAGTAACAATTTCATTCAGAGCAAAGGCGGATTTTTCAAGAGATAAGCCTCCACTGAAAATCTTTTTTCTTTAAATTCTACAACAAAAATTTTATAGTTTTTATACTTTACCGTTGTTAAAAATTAAAAAACTCACACATAAACTCACTAAAATTAATTATATCCAAAACTTTTATGGTTTTTCTGCTTTGTCCTAATTAAGAATTAAAAATTCTCACATATTCCCACTACAGATTTACCCTTTAGTTTTTGTACTTTTATGTAATTTTATTTTTAGGAAAAAACAAATTAGTGTACGTCCCTATTGAGATATATATCTGATTCCGCCCCTAATTCAAAGCACGCAATTCCAGAGCAAAAATACCAATCGGTGGCATGGTGCTAAGAAAAAGAAATAAACAACTTCCTGGGAAACTAACACTGAATATTGTTTAATGAAAACTTATACTGACAAACAACCAGCAAATCTCCAAACGGGTAAGAAAAAACCAACATTTTATACATCAAAGTTTCAAGCAAAACTTTAAGGAAGTTCTGCATATTTAATTTCATCTTAGCTGACTAGCAACCTATTTTATATTCTAATTGGAGGTTTACTTGGATTAGACCCACAACAAATACCATGAACAAGTAGATTCGCAGTGAAGGACCAAAAAAATAAAATAAATAAAAAAAGTTACTTTACGCCTTCGAAACTGGAGTATTCTTCTTCAGAGTCATCATACATCTCATCAATGTCATCGTCATGATATATAAGCCCTCTAAGCTGCTGCACCCTTAATCGCTCTTGAATTCGTTCTCTGATGGCTGTTCCCTGATTCAAACCAAAGAGAAGTTGTTCATAAGAAATGTACTAGGATCATTTTTGTAAAAAGAGATAGGTAGCCGACCATTTTATGGCAACGCTCTTCGAACATCTCGAGAAATCCAGCTACCAAGCGATCCGCATTCTCCACCCATTCATCACGGTGCATTCCAGCAGTTTTTGCTACAATTTGTATCTGCAGAGACACGACATCGAACGCATATGAAAATCATATTACAACAAATCATTAAGTATCTAACAACTGATTCTTCGTTCTATTGCATAGAGAAATTTCATAGCTTTGCAAGCTTGGCTTAAGAGAAAGAAAGAGATCACTATTTTCGCAGCAGAATCACGGGGCATGTTACAAGACATCCGCAAGATGCCACCTTATTTCTTGAAGTCTACCGTGCAAGAAGGAAAAGCCAATAAATATTAATTATTTTCCCAACGAGAGCATTCACATGAAATAAAAGTCACTGGAAGACAGCAGAATACGATAATGACATTAAGCATTTTCTATGAGTAATCCTACTGCGTGAATTAGAAGGCGGAATTGTTTACTCGGACTTGAAATTTAGTTACGAAGCAACAGGATATTCTTCGTGGAAAGGCCATATCTGCTCAGTTTTTCAAGCAGAACAGATTTCAAAGTTTATTAAATCTTGGAACAGAGCATGACTTGATAAATTCTTCTGCTGAACATACTACCAAAAAAAGGTTATGGATATTAGATAGTGCAATACATATTGGATAAGGGTTCCGTTAGGAACCTACTAATCTGGACATATGATTGATGTCCACGTATAAACACCACAACAGCCCAATAACTTAGTGATGTGCGACAAAATCACAATCTAACACTAACAATCCACTAACCACTAGCTTCCCAAGTCCAGTATTAACGGTTCCTAACAGGTTCAGCAGTTCTCACCCAGAAAATACTAGTCCACAACAACTATTCCAGCGGGATGAAATAAGGTTTTTATCTTTAGAAAGGTTAATTGAGAGGCTTATGCAGTCCACAACTTCATTTTCCTAACTTTAATCGAAAGGCCAAGAACGGAATTTCCTTGTTCTCGGCCTTGTAATACAACACATAACATCTAAAGCCATCCTCATCCAATAAGATTAATGGGCATAAAGAGGAACAGACCAATGCGATTCTGCCCATTGATTTGACCAGTTGGACTTTTTCGAGCACTTTAACTCTAGTACTCAGTTTCTCTGCAGAGGTAATTGGTATAAATGCTACAGTGCATCCTTATAATTGTCCTAAGTATACTTCCTAATTATCTAGAGAATTGTTTTGAAGCCTTTTCTGCTTATAACTTAACTTGGTGTTTTTTCCTTTAGTTTGGAAAGTGTTGAGGGCTCTTTCCTCCTTTGTTCCCTTCTTTTCTTTATTTCTTTTCCTTCTAAATAAAAGTTAAAATAATTTGATGACATCCTTTAAATTTTTGTTCTTTTATTACAAGAGACGCCAACACAAATCATCAAATCCTTGTACAAACATGAGCAACTCTTTACCGTGTTCATACTTCACAACAGTCTCTAATCTATTTTTCTATGAAATTTGGGATTTAGCAAGCTAATGCTCATATAAGTTATCTATTAGCGCTTGAGCAAACTGTATACCCCCAATTGCAAAAGCCCTCAATGAAAAGCATAAACGTTTACACACAACATGACCCTCTAGATTGGATTGTGAAACAAAAATGATGATTAAAATGAAAAAAAATCTAGATTTCACAATTTCCTTTTCTTTTTTGCCATCAATTTTTCTAGAACTCTTAATTTTAGTTCAGCAGGCATGAAGTTATAAGATAACTCTTCACTATTTCCTTTTACATACATTCTGAATAATATAAACCTTCTATATTCAAAATTTTACAGAGACATTAGTACTTCAAAGAACCCTTTCTAATCATTCAAGAAACAACATTTTTCAATTTTAAAGTGCATTTTCGAAGGGCAGAAGACAATAGTTATGGGCTATTGTACTAAAAAATTCATCATTCTAACTACTAATTAAGAGAAAATACCAAAAGAAAACAACAGATCATAGAATCCATGCCACAAGATGGTAAGGATAAACTGAGTTTCATGCACCCATAACCAACAATGAGAATGAAAAGAAAAAGTAAATACAAAACCAATTTAGCATCATCATATGCATACCTTCTCTCCGACTTTTTCTTGGTGTTTCTTAACTCTTTCACGCAATCGTTTCAGTCCCATGTTCACTCTGAGTCGTTTTTCCTAATAGCCAGAAACAAGAATGCCTCAGGCCAGTTCTTTCAAAAGAAAAAAGAAGACAAGCGGTTATTCAAATGTGTAATATAATATTACCTTTACATAGCTAACACCCAGCTCTTTCCTTGTATAACCACGGTCCAAATTACGCATAATGTATTGATTGTAATCCTTCACAATTCTCATTATAATATCTGATGTAGAAATCCCATCAGTACGTTTTGTTTCCTTAAATTTTCCCACTGACTTAACCTGCAAAGGAGCACATAATACATATTCCAGTAAAACAAGCAGTATGTTGATCATGATGAGCAATCAACACAAAATATAAATATTAAAAACTATTACTGGAGAGCCAACACAAGTATTTACAATAAATACAGCCACAAGACAAACATTGAGGTTCAAAATAAGTTTTAATCGTATCTTTTTCTTCTTCTCTCTCTTCTCTTTTTTTTTATTTTTTTTGGCTAAATAGTGTTTATTGTGTCAGATATTCCATAACCATGTAGTATCTAGTCCAAGAAAAAGGATAAAGGTTAAATATCACGGTGACCCCAAAGAAATAAAGATCTCTCAAAACTATAATAAAGTTTATATGTCAATTAAACTTACAAACTCGTAGACATCCTTTCCAGCCCCACTTGCATCAGCATAACTAGAAATTTAAGGAAAAGAAACAATTAACATATTTGAAGTATGGCTTACTTAAACTAGCAGATATAAATAACTTCGAGTTCAACGGAAAGAATAATCAGGTGACAGGAAACCACATGGAATAGTAGAAAATAGTGATAATCTTTCGACCCTCGCATATATTGTGTTTTACAGATAAAAAAAGCATCACACCCTGAAATTAAGATAGTTATGAAACTGAACATTGACTAGTAACTCAAATGATTGTCTTCAACAATAGAAATATGAACTAAAATAAGACCTTTCATTTACTATATGCATCAATGACAGATTTTCTTCCACCTGAGAATGACACTTCAGGCCAAGAAAAAGACATCTAAGAAACAGATATACATTTGTAACTGCAAAATGTTAATGTTATTCAATTAAAAGTTGCTTATTTGGGGCTGGTGAACCTTACGGAAGAGAATCATGTGCCACATAGTCAATCCGATGTTTGTCAAGAAACTCTTTTGTCACCACCCATGGTGCATCGGGAATAACTTCATCAACCCATCTGCATCACACATATAGCAAGATGGTGCTTAAACTAGTTTTAATTAAGACAAAATAGGTAACAGAGGATGGCATAAAATGGATAATGCAAAGAAGATACTAACTTGTCTACTTAAAAGTCAGGAAAGTTAATTAATTCGATAGCAATTAATACTCCAATAAGGAACCTAATTCCTCATCTCAATCATTTGTGGTGTGCCGGCCCGGCCTATAAAAGTCTAGGTCCAGGTGTGCTTCGTGATGGGTTATAACCATTGTAATAAAACTTCATTTTGCATTCATGCAAGCGTGAGACTAAAAATCTTAGGACCAGCATGACATAACAAGCCCATCAATCCCTTGAACCTTTTTTGAAATAGTGACATTGCTTTGATACGACTCAAACTTAATGGAAAAGTTTAAAGTAAAAAGAAATGAATACTAATAGTCATAATAATAGAAGCTTCATATTTATTTTTATTTTTTTCTGTTTTGAAATTAGGGATGGGGGGATTCGAACTCTACCCTTTTTGGTAGAGTCAAGTGTGGAATTACCGCTAGTCTATGTCTGCAACCACAAGCTTCATATTTATTGCTAAGAAATAAAACATAATTACATGGATGTGAGTCACATCCACCAACATTTATATTTTAGACACCAAAATATTCCCATGTTGACATGCAAGTAAATGATGACTATTTCCTACATCGAAGAATCATGCTCATTGTGCTACCCCATCCTTCTCGATGACTCGTGTTGTGCCAGCTCATCGTGCCCAAAAACATGAGCCTGGCATAGCCTAGTTTTCTTGTGCCATGCTTGCATATGGTGTTGTAACGTGCCCAGCCCGAAATTTGTGTTGTGCTGCTGTCAATGAGCAGCCCAGCCAAATTAACGTATCTAATTTATTGCAATTGAAACTTTTTTGTTTCTTTGACCTAGTAAATCAGATGCAAAAATACCTAAAAACAAGCACCCAATGTTCAAAGGAAGAACAAGGAGAAGAAACAAAAACAACCATTAGGGAAAAAATAAAATGTATTTCTGGCATCAAATAGTATGAGATTTTCAATAAAACAGCTTATAAAACCATAATCTGCTCTGCAATCTACTTGGTTAATAAAGAAAATGCAAGTGGAGGAAAAACGAAGAAACTTCCAACAATAGTGAACAACTTCATCAAAGCAATCCTAACAAAAAATGTAAACCATAGATATGGCACCACAAATAAAACCAACCTGCAGTGGCGAAGCGACTCATACCGCTCCTTCTCGGTCATAACGGTTTTTCCCTTATATTTGTGAGTAACGTCATCATTGCAGCATCCAACAAGAAGGTAAGTATTTGGGAACCTATAGTTTTGGAACATGAAAACCATCAACACTAGATAAAATATAGTCCTAGTCCTAAGAACATAGAAATACAAATAAATGACCCCATAAAGTGCTAAAGATGATTTCAATTCTGACCACAAATTGCAGAACATTTTCCAGAACTTCCTTCTGTTGAAAAAAAACTTAATTAACTATTTTCACTGCCAAAATCCAAATATTTTCATCGGAAAATTTTAACCTATAGAGTTTCAGAAATGATCAATTCCAGGGAAGCCCTTCTTATAAAACCTACATTTATATCAATACATGTACTTCTCTTACTCATCAATAATAACAAAGAAAAGGGTTGTTAAAAAAATTTAGCACTAAAAAGTTACAAATTCCAAGCAAGAAAATTTAGCACTAACTGGTAACAGAGAACCAAAACCCAGTCACAAAAAGGAATATAAAACTTGCATACGCCTCATAACAGCAATAGGCAATTCAAATTTTGAATTGGAACTGGTCAAGAATAGAGAGAAAAAATTACTTGAAAAAGGGAAAAAAAAAAAAAAAAAAAAAGAAGAGGGTTACAGTTTCTTGGCTTGCTCGAGAGAACGGGCATGGCCGAAATGAAAGAGATCATATATGCCGTCAGCGTATACCCTGACAGGTTTTTCGTCGCTGCTTCTGTGGTCGCCGTCACCGCTCTGCTTTCGAGACTCCATTCTCTCTCTCTCTCTCTCTATCTATCTATCTCTGTTTGTGTGTGTCTGAGAATGAAGATTTAGCGCTTGCTTGGGGTTGAGGGAACACACCCACCCACCCACACAGAGACGAGGAGAGCGAGACAGAGAGGAGGTCTTCTGTACAAAATATATATATACATATAACTACTTTCCGTACTCCAAAAAGGTAGGCCAAGTTCACGATTTTTTTTCCCCCCTTTCTTTTCTTTTCTTTTCTTTTTTAATCGATGTTGCCTAGTTTGTCGTTTTCACGTGTCTGTGGGTTTTTGTGTTCCTTTTTAACCTTTGACATTTTTTTTTTCTTTTTCCCTTTTCCTTTTCCATTTCCAAGTATTAGGACATGCCCCTAAATTTTTCTACTTGATAAATTATCTCTCAAATTTTTATTTTCACAAAATTTCACCTAAACTTACTAAATTATTACAAGATACCCCAAAGAGATTGATTTTCATTAAATTAGTCACGAGAAGCCTATATACACCTCATGCGAAGACTGAAAACCTCATTTACAAATTTAATACAAACCTTAATGCAAAACTTTAAATTCAAACATTCAATTTAGGGAATGTTTACTTTGCATCAAAGGGAAATGAAAAGTGAGTAGCTATCCACTTTCCCACTTAACCATGTGTTTACTTACAGAATGAAGAATAAGATTTTCATAGGCCACATACAATATAGGGAATAAAGAAGGGAAATGTCAATATTTATATCCTATTAGTATTTATTCCTTTTCAAAATGAATACATATCAAATTTACATATATACCCTTAATGAGTTTACATGTGCTAATATATGTTTTATTATATAAAATGATATTTTAGTAATTACATTAATAAGATTAACATTACTAAGGTTATTAAACTCTACAAAGAGATTGAAATTATTTCCCATTACACCATCCAATAAGTAAGTAAACACTAGAAGAGAATCAATGATCCTCCTTCTTATTTCATTACTTTACTTTCTAATCTCATTACCTTTCTCATCCTCTACGGTTTAGTAAATGCACCCTTAATGTAAAATTAACTAAATGATGTAAATTGTAATTAATTAGCAAATTCATGGGGTAAATTACTAAAGTTAAAAGTTTGGAGGTAAATTGCCCAAAAAGAGAGAGAGAGAGAGAGAGAGAGAGAGACAAATTTAAGGGGAACCAATGCTGAATTCCCTTTTTAAAATGCAATTTTAAATAAGAAAAATATGTGATTGCATGTATAATTTAATGGTAATTTCACAATGGTAATTTCACACTTGACTTTATAAAAAGGTATAAAATTCAAATGTCACAGTGGAAGTTATATTTGTAAATTTATATCTAATAAAATAACTGCTAAACCTATTTGAATGAAATAATATCAAATCTTCATAACAAAATATCTAAGGGCCAGTTTGATATTGCTGTACTACGAAATTTTTTTACTATAGCTGTATTGTTAATCCAAAGTTACTGTGTCTAAAAAGCATGTAGGCTTTTGGTAAATTTTTTTTTTTCAAAGTTGTTGTGAATACCAGAAGTATATTTGGTAGATTATGAACAAAATTGTTGTGCAGATATATAATGACAAAAATATATATTATATTTTTTTGTCTAATAAATACTCTATTATGCCTATTTCTTTATTAAAGTTCAATATTCTTATAATTTACACCAAAATTATCGAAAAGTTGAACTTACACCAAAATTATAGAAAAAAATATATACAATTTTTATTTTATAATCTAAGATAAGTTAAAAATCAAAATTCTATACATTCAAGATGATAAATCATATATTAATTTAAGTTTGTATTTGGTGCATGTGTTAGAGTTAAGTTTTTTAGGTTGGAGTTGTTTGACTTTTCAAAAATTAATTAAAATTTTTGTTATTTTTTTTAATACAAAAAAAGTTAGAAAATTTTAGTTGAAATGATGTTCCAAACAAAAGATAAGTATAACCTGATGATTTAAGAATATAAAACTTCAAAATATAGAGTACACTTTCTAAATAAAAACCAAATACAAAATATAAAAATGAAAATAACCCTACGTTTACTAATGTCCACAGTGGATGGTTTACTTTTCGAATAATTATAAACCTCGTCATTATTTGGATCAAAGGTTGTTTGAATTTTTCCAATCAAATCATAATTTTGCTTTTTTTTTTTTTTTTTTTTTTCAAATCTACATCACCTTCATTTTTTTCTCTCTTAAACACCAATTAAGTATAGGTTTCTTATTCGAATTGGATTTTATTAGTTTGAATCTATACTCTAAATAAAAGCTTAAAATGCAAGGTGTGTGCGAAAACCCAACTAATTTATTTAATTATTCTGAAATTTTGGTCTTACTTTCAAATAAAAGAAATTGCTTGTAAATAATAAAATAAAGAAAAAAAAAACCTAATTTTCTAATGAGACCCCCGCACTCTTTCCAATTGAAAGTGTAAATTTTTTTTTTACCAGAACCTTGTTTTTAACCGTTGAGATTAAAAAGATGCACTGAAGAATCATAAAACATTTCACACATGATTATTATTTTACAAAATATTTCCAAATAAATTTAAAAAAAAAACAAACAAAACTTCGGCGGCCCCCACCGGCTACCCCTTCCACCGACGACCCCGCTATCACCTTGCCCTCGGCCCTAAGAGCCCATCTCTGGTGGTTGACGCTGGGTCGTCGCCACCCACGAGGAGAATGGCTGCAATTTGGTGGTCTTGCGAGACTAGGTCTTCGCTGGTCAAGGGATGCATGCGCAAAGGAGATGTCAGGTGTCTGGGTCCCCTGTGTCAGGTTGGGTCACCGTCGACGAGAACACATTGGGGAAGTGGACAATACGTAGGATGCCTTTTTGTATTCCGATAACGAGTATTTGAAAACAAAGATCCATTTGTTTCACAAACCCAAAAATACAAACTTTATTTCTTTCCCTTTTCCATGGCCGCTTCGCGAGCAAGTCTCCTCCTCCAAAAGCAACTCGGAGATCAACTCCAACGGTCGAAGGGAAGGAGTTGCAACCCTCGGAGGCGGAGCGGTCGCCATACTCGGAGACTACCCACGCGGCCTTCTGCTGTGGATCACGATAGAAGCGGCCTCCCTGGTCCATTCTCCGATCTTCGAGCTGGTGGACTAGGTCGCCGGTTGGTTCAACATTTTGGAAGAAGGAAGGGGAATGCAATTTTTTTCTTTTTCTTTTTCTTTTTTTTTTTTCTACGTTTTTACAGATATAATCTTGTGTAAATATCTCAACTAGATTTTGTGTTTCTTTTTCATCTTGACTGTCCAAAAGTAGACGGAGGACTCACAATTTTTACCTTAACCATGGGATAACGTAGGTTTACCCCATGGTGGAAGTCCAAAAATAAAATTGAAAAACTTTTTTTTTTTCCCCATAATTTTTAGGTACTGTTTTTTATTCTTTTTTCGGCACTAACATATCTGACAGAAAATATTAGAAATTGACTTTCAAGAATCTGCTTGTACTACTGGATAAAAAAATAATAGATTGACTTCCTAAGCTTAAACTATTATAAAACCAAACTATATTTTCGTTATTATGTTTGTTATTTAACTTTTTCGGCGCGTTCTTTACAAATAATAATAATAATAATAATATTAATTAATTAATTAATTAATTTTTTCAGTGTGTCTGCGCTAAAAATTAAATGCTTTTGATTGACCGAGAATTTTACGAAGAATTTTGGTAAAATTCAAAGTTTGTATGTGGTCAGATACAACAACACTTCCTTTTTATTTGACAACAACAATATGAATTTAAGAAATGAAGTGTTATATTGACGGCTTGGCTGAATTTTTCAAATTTTATATGCAAATTAAAAAAAAAATCCAAATATACCTTTTGTGTATATTATAAATACCATTTTTTTATCATTTTTATTGTATAATTGTCCAAATAGTATTCTATTAGCACACCCTTTTGATTCTCTATGACCCCTATTAATCACATTCTTTAATTTACAAAAATGACCTTAAATAAAATGACATAAAAGTACAACTATTATAAACAAATTACGTAAATAAGAATTTACCGTAAATAAAAACTTAATTATATTCTTTTTTTTTTCTACACACCTACATATCAAATCCCCAAATAAACAACATATAAACGTTATAATTTTAAAACATGTAACAAAATTCAAAATTTTTCTTTTGCAACAAGGGGGGCAAAAAAAAAAAAAAAAAAACCTTTGTTATTTGGTTTCTATTTTAATCACTTGTTGTTGTATTAGTCATGTCTTTTAGTTTTTTTTTTTTTTTTGGTTCATTATTTTATTGTCCAAAATTTTACGTTAGGATTTTTTTTTTTTCCCATTGTTTTGTTTCTGTTTTTGTTGTATTGTCCAAGATATTACGCTTGGTTATTTTTTTTTTTTTTTTTTTTTTTTTTTTTGTGTTGTCTATTCAGGTACACAAAAGTACACGTGCCATTGTCTCACTAATTGCATTTGATTTGCGTCTATATATGTGCTTGTTGTTTGACATTTTTTGGGTTACTTTTCAGAGTGTCTGTAAGATCGAGTGTGGCTTTAAACAAGTTATTGGTCTATATGATTTTATTCCAGCTGATTAGAGGGATGAATGCTTAGCATCGGGTACCGTCTTGCTCATGTGATCGATTGTTTCTTTAATTTATGCCAGAGAAGTACATCACTGGATGTTTTACCCTTATTTTTCCTTATTGCCTCTTGCCCATTGATCAGATTCAGAACCCGAGGCTCTCCGATTCTCAGTCCTAGTAACGGTTCTCTCTTTTGTCAGTTTTCCCTCTTTAGATTTATTAGAACCCCATTAACTGATAAAGGCATGTTGTAAAACTTAGGCTAAACAAGCTATGGTTACTCTGATTGCTTGATTTAAATGCCATACTTGATTTAAATGCCACCGACATCTTCTCTTTATGCTTTAAATCATTTATTTGGAGCCCTCAAAGGAACAACCTCTTTATTTATTTATTTATTTATAAATTAAGAATCACCATTCGACTACTGTCATATTTATCTATGAATCTCATTGGGTTCAAGGTTTTGTTTATTTATTTATTTTGTTGGATCTATTTTTCAAACAGGGCACAATGAAGCAGCTCATCAGTGAATAATTTTGCATGCTGATTAGGGGTCAACTGAGGAGATGAGCGCTTGAGGAGGTTAATCCTTGAGTGTTAACTAATGCGATGCTTACCAAATTAATGAATGTTCTTTTACTTCTAAAATTAATGCAACTGTTATGCATGAATGTGATTCTGCAAAAATTATTCTCGGTGATATATTACATTGTCAAACCTTTGTCGTACTGTCTGTGATAGTCATTGTACTGTTGGTGGGATGAGTTCTTGTTTTAATCTAAAAGATATTGCCCTCAATACGAGACGAGAATTAAATGGTCTAAAAATGATGCAGCTAATGCTCTCAATGCCTTGCAAAACAAGCTCCAAATCACTAAAACATATTTGATATCAAATGCGATTGTTTGATGACGAGCTCCGCAAGAACAACCATCTAAGAAGTTAATGAAAATCATGATGCCTTATTGGAGTGGTGCTTATAATTTCACAACCTTTGTAGAGCTCCAACCTCACATGGACGAACTCACAAATATCAGTATCATTTAACACACTCAATTAATTCATTTTTGTCTTTTGAGTGATGAAACCCATTCTAATGACTTTGTTTCATATCTCATTATTAAACTCTATTCATCCTTTGCAGATATCTTAGCGGTTATCATAGATATCCGTCCAAAACGAAAAATACAATTAAAGTTTGGAGGAGACAGCACAATCCAAGAAATGATTCTTCTGAACAAAGAGTAAAACTTTCTTTTTCATATTATCATTCTGAACAATTTGTTGGGAATTTTATCTATTTTTCGACCAATTTGTTAGCAACATTATCTACTCAATGAAATCAATCCGTGTCCTTTTGGATATCAATGATTGGGTTGCGTTGGTAGTTTGTTGTTTCGAATTCTTTTATCATGAGCAAGGATGAAAATGTCCACGACATTGTCGATATTTCCACGACATAATCCTTATTTTGAAGTCTCGACATGGATAACTAGGGGGGAAGGATATTTCTTCCCGGAGTATCCGTCAAATGTCCACAATATCCAAAAATATCCGTAATATCCGTGAATATCCATGAATATCTAGGATTTTTTTGGATATTTTCACAAAATGTCCAAAAACTCGGGGAATTTTTTTTTCTTCAAAAATTTCAAAATTTTCACACATTTCATTTTTTTTTAATATGAATAAAATGCGACAATATGCTACAAGATTACTGTTCTAAGATAGTAGGTGAGGGTATTGGGCAATTGGAAAATAGCATATACGAAGACATGGTGTGACTCAAATGAGTCGAATTAATGAGGATTTGCCTTGAGTTTTTATTTTATAAGCTTAAGAATCAAGTAAAGTTCATTCAGTTATAATCTTCCTTATGATTATCAAATGATGTCTAGTTTAGAAGTACAGAATTGATGATTTCCTTCGATATATTGATATATCCTCCATTACAAATTGATATCGTGATGTCATTACATACTCATTAAGACTACTCATCATATTGAATAAATCAACAATATCCAATTTGTGGGTTATTAGTTAGTAGAGATCAATACACTTACACGTGAGACATTAACAATTACGTTCGAAACCATTCAAAAGTAATATCTTGACAAATATATTGTTTATATTATATCATGATCGACAACTACCTAATGTTTTCTAACATGTTATAAACTCGTTTTGGATTAAGTACACTTGAAACTTATATGTACTCTTTTTTGTTTGATTTTTAATTTTATGTACCCTATTATGTTGTAGTATATTATTTGTAATGATTAATGAGTACGTAATATCATATTGAAATTACAATCAATGCTTAATTATTATGTTTTACTATTAAATCATACAATTTATCTCTCATATTTGATTAAAAAATATATTATTTTTGTTATAAAATTAGTTTAAATTATGTAATATTGATTGTTTTGATATTTTGTAAAGTTCCAATAAAAATTATAAGTTTTTCTTTGAGTATTCGTTTTTTCCTGGAATATCGGTCGACGTTGATATTTCTGTCGACATTATCCATAAATCAAAATCTTGACAACTCCGTTGACATCGATATTTTCATCCTTGATCGTTAGTTCTTTGCCCTGTTAGTACTATCCAAGTCTTCACCCAAATTTTACCCAAAAATTTGTCCACTCTATGCTTGGCATTTGCATTGTACCAAAACATGTTGTTGGCCCAAAAATTTAGATGAAGTGTTAAAATTTAAACTAAATATTTTTCTCTTCTATTTCTTTTATGCTCATGAACTAAAAAAATAGTCAATACTTATGAATTAATATCAACAGAGTGTATTGCATCATCGATCCAAAATTTCACTTAAAGTATACTGCTTAACTTAAACTTCACTTTGGGAGACACACACGTATACACACATATATATATATATATATATATATATATATATATATCTATGTGTATTTAGCCTTCATTATAAAGAAACTACTTGTAGTTTTAATTTATATCATATCTCACAAAATACATTATTCATATTTTCTTACAATACTATACATGAAGAGTTTAAGAACAGTTAAAAATTGCCCTATCACTTCATTATATTCACATCATTTTAGTAAATAACAATATCCAAACACAATGATTGAATCACCACTATAAATATTAATTATTTTCTCAGGTTCCAAACGCCAACATTAACCATGTAGGATGCATTTGTAGAAAACGAATGCAACACTAATGCAAGCACCATTCACAGAAAACCAATTGTTGATGGCCTTCGACTTCGAGTTGTATCACACAACGGTAAATATGTTTCCTTTTCAATTACACTTCTTTAAAAATGGTAATGCACACTAACTTTGCTCAACCATTAGGAGCCATATATAGTTACTGGTACAAAAATTTACACTTTGTTTGAGTGCCTATTCTGCAATAGTTCTTAAGCAAAGGCGATTCCCTGGTAATGACTTACTAGCCATCTCACAGTTCATATAAAACTCTCTATAACTTAATTTAATTAAAAAAAGTATGCCCGGTCACCACATATCTCTCTTTTTTGCTTCACAATGACTATTTGCAACTCAGTCCTATTTAACAAAACAACAATCTATCTTGTTCAGCTATGTTCTAAAAATCAAAACTAATACTTACCAATAGTAACATATTTAACAACAAATCTATCAGCAAACCAAAAAGTTATTCTTCCTAAGATATCTAGAGTTAATTATTAGTGGAATATCAACCACATTGTTGGCATATTCACAATACTAAAAATCAGATTTCTCATAAACAATTACAAGCCAAAGCCTTCTTTTACAATATATCACATGTCGTATCGTTGTCTAAGTTCATTCCATCTATTTTAGTAATTTCATCTCTTAAAGATCATGCTTACTCTTTCTCATTTCTTTGCAAGTTTTCTTTTAATATCAAAATTTCTGTTGCCTGTATTTTTTTTTTTCACTTCATTTTTCCTTTTCTCTTGGTTGTTGTCTTCTATCGTGGTTGTTTTTCTTTGTTTTTAACGAAATCTCTCTTTGGCAAAATTAACCCAAAAAAAAAAAAAAAATAACAAACTTTCTTCAATTTAGTTATTAGATAGACTTTGCATCATGCTTATTTACGTTGATACAATGAATCGAGTTTACTCTCCTTTGAGGCTTTTTTTTTTTTTGGGCGCTAAGGACATAGTCTCATTCCTTAGCCTAATTTAATGTGATTCTCATTTTTAAATAGGATCATCTTTTTAGTTTTTTGCACCAACCATAGAAGAGATTGAGACAAACTATATACTGTTTCTATATTGCATGTTCATGTTGTATCTCTTTTAGAAACATCATTTTGTTATTTATTGGCAATTGTGACTATTATCAGCTGAAGTAAAAGGGTTAAGGTTGTTAAGTTTTCATGCCTTTCCTCGGTTCTCAGAAAAAAGAATTGGTGTATATTTCGTGTTTGTAACTAATAAAAAATTATCTCCTAAATATAAGCTTTGCTAATCAATAACCAAATATGTGCTCTAATTGTCGTTCTCAATTACAATTCATTTTTGCTTATAACATCTTATTTATTTCACGTCTTTACCTTATAATAGCTGTAACCAAGTATTGCATTAATTGTTTTCTTCATAGGCCAAGAGTTGAAGTTTATATTAATGACTCAACTGGATTTCTATCAGCCACTATTTTTGGCGAGACTGCTTAAAAATTTTTCTTTCGGCCATGCAATCAACCAAGAACCCTTTATCTATCGAATCCTGGCACTTGAATATTTTGTATGACATTGGAGATTTTTTTTTTTTTTTTTTTTTAAATATTATCCATGTGCTCCTTCACTTAAGTACTTGCTTAGTGAAGACTACATAATTGCAACTTTTTAATACAAATTGCTATGCTTGAAACTAATTTTGTAAGAAAATTTTAAATCAAATGGTCATCACTTTTTTAACTTAATGAATTTTTTCGTATCGTAGCCTATTTTCAAGTTTTAACCATATCTGTTATAAACATGGATCAATTTTACAAAAAAACTAACCACCTATATCCTGTTTCAACCAAATAGTACAATCAATCTTTGTCATCCACTACAACTATAAGACACTTAAATGTAAGTCAAAATAAATATAAATTTTTTTATATTTACATATTTTTAACTGCAATTATATTTATGTATACTAAAAAAACAAAAATGCTTTGTTTTACTTTTTGCAACTAACTCTCTATTCTCCATTACAATATAAGCGATATATCAAATCTATTCATATATATCTATGTTATGTTATTATTTGTCATTGATCACAGTTTTTTTTTTTTAAACCCCCCCCCCCCCCCCCCCCCTCCTTAATATCTGACAGTCGCTATTTTTCCTAATATTCTTTTTTAAATAATTATTTATCACATGTATTATAAATTATTATTTATCATTAATTACTTTTTTTCTTTAATATATAAGGTTCATTGTAATTGATATTTTTTCTCAGATTCTTTTCCCATAAACAAACATTATTACTTTCTAATTTTGTATTTGTAACTTTACAAATATTCCACCATTCACAACGTCGGATATTTATTAATATAAACAATTTAAATACTATTACAATAATGCATATGACATGTAATCTCGTGGACAATATATATTCAACAATAACATGCACACATAAACATAATGCATAGATCTAAATTAATTTCCAATTTCCCTCCTTTAAGCATCATATTCACAAATTCAGCAATAGGCCCCTCAACGTAATTTTTAACTAACAATTTAGATTTTAGATTTCTAAATACTAAAAATTTAATTCTAAATAAAATCATTTTATTTTTCCAAAGAATTTAAAAAACAAAAATTCCGGGCGTTATTTCACTAATAATAAGAATACTGGAAGGGAGAATAGAAGGCAGTCATTTTTGCACTTCAAGCAGCTGAAAAGGTGCAAGTGTCAGCTGATAAATTTTTATGTTATCAATAAATACAGGTGTCCTCATTTATGAAGTCTTGAAAATATAAAAGTGTCAAAATATAAGCTCATATTATGAAAAAATATAGTTGTCTGAAGGCCAAAGTTACAGCTGTAGGTTTTTATTTTTATTTATATTTTTTTTCTTGGCCCAAATTCTCTCTTCGTCTCTCTCTTGCTATCGTTCTGGCACTCTCAGTGCCCCTCCCCATCACTCTTATCCTTCTTGCATAAATCAATTTTCTCAGGTTTGTTTTATTTCTACTGAAAACAATCTCCTTGTTTGGTCATCTATCCTCTGTTTAATCACCGAGAATTGTTTTTTTTTTTTTTCAGTAAAAATTTTTTGTTAGCTTCGTCCTCGTCATCCAGCAGCTCGACCCCAACCTCCGTGACGCCGTACGTCTCCCATTCTGTCTTCCTTTCGCAATTTAATTTAATTTAATTTTAATTTTTCCCCATTTTTATGTCCTTATGGTTATGGCGTCGATTTAGGTCGGACTTTCGAATTTTTAGCGTTTGAATTTGTTTTCATTGGCTCCGTAGTTCTGCAATCTAAAACAATCGAAATCATGGGAGTCTCCTTATTTCTGTCTGATTTGTCTTCAGATTTCGATTTTGTATTAATTTTGATTCCAAACAAACCGTTTTCCCTGTCTCTCTCTCTCTCTTCTCTCTCGAACATTGCTCTCTCCCCATAAGGCCACAAACTCAAAACTCAAAAACTCAGAACTTATAACTCAGAACTCATCTTTATTAATAAATCATTATCTTCCACTGTTCCTTCAAGTGCATGTTTTTTCTGGTTCTTTCTACAGGTATTGGCTTCTGGGTTCTCTTTGATTTCACTCCTCGTTCATGGGTTTTGATTATTCTTCATCATTAAGATCATACACAAAACATTTGTATTCTGTTCCTGGGTTGTCTGTTTTATTTATTTATTTATTTATTTTCTTATTTTAAAACTTTGCATTTAGATTTGGAGTTAATTGTTGATTGTTCGATCACGTTTCAATTGAGAACATACCCACCCACAATAAAGAGAGAGAGGAATTTGTTAAGGCATCACCAACCTAAATACTCTATTTTAGAGTACAGAAATTCTAAAATAAAGTATTTTTCATTTCAAATAACTCTTTTATCTCCAACCCATTTACTCTATATCATACTCTAAAAAGAATATTCTAATTATATTCTTTTTTATAATCATTTAGATATTATTTTATATTTATTCCCTATAATCTTTGTATTTTACAAATTATGCCCTCATACAATATTTTTAACATATTAATCCGTTGATTGTTTTTATTTTTTAGAATAATCTTTAAAAATAGAAAATTATATCAAATAACCAAAACACTATAAATTTAGTGCGATTATAAAAAACAACTTAATATTGAGTGAAAAAAAACTACATGATTTTCTTAATTCCGCACACAAAAAAAAAAAAAAAAAAGGAAACAAACTGACATTCAATATTTAAAAAAAAAAAACTTAAAATTACATGACATTTGTCTCTAGGCTTCCGAATTAGTATATATTTATCATTAATGATCGATCAATGCATTTCGAAGCGCGATATGAGCTTGTTTATCCTTGATCTGTCTACGTCGAGCTAGAAATTGTTGAAATTGAGTATTTTCATCAACAACCATTTCAATATGTGGAGTAGGTGCTTCATTTGCATCTTGAATTGGTGTATCTAAATTACGTTCATCATCTACGATCATGTTATGCATAATTTTTCTTCTACTATAATATCTCTATGTTATATATTTTTACGTCTTTACATTATGTATTTTGTGTTATTTTTGATTTATCACATGTAATTGTTTAATGTATTTTTATGTATGCTTATTTATGGTTTGTTTATGATTAGAATATCTTCTCAACTTTTTAATTTATGTAAAACTTGTATGTTGATTTACTATCTTACAAAATTTATTCAAAATAACAAAATAAAAAAAAGGTATAAAAAAAATAAATATAGCTTAAGATTTAAACATACAAATACTTTACATATAGAAAAATGGGTAATTTTGAAAGAAAAATTAAGTTAAGGGTAACTTTATAATTTATATTTTTACCTAAATATTACTTTAAAATTGTAATAATCTGAAATTTTGATGAATTTGTGATTTCTTTAAAGACAAGGAAAATCTAAGACTAAATCATGAATGTCGATATGAAACTCATGATCTAAGTTGAATATCAGTCTCTGTTGTGTTCTCGGTTAATTAGCTACGAGACTCAATAATAGTTTGCTTAAGTTAAGCATGAGACCTTTTGAGAAAAGGGCAGAATAGGAATTTATGATTTTATGCCGGTCAATATTTGACTAGGTTGACCTAAGGTTTGACTGAGATGGTATTGCAGTGTAATTAACAGTATGTAAAATTATATTACAATAAATCGTCATTGTGGACAAATAAGCAAGAATAAGGTTCAAGATCACCCTAAAAAAATAAGCACATTATTCAGGATAATAAGGATTAAGTAGTTTCAAGTCCTAAGAAAAATCCATACGCATTCCAGTTAAGTGCGGATAAATTCTGGACTGTAGTCCAGTACAATTATACTGTTATTAGTTGAAAACAATATTTGAAATATCTGCATTAGTATAAAGATAGACTGCATATTTATATTAATGGATTTTTGGAATCAAGTGGATAATTATGTATGAATTGGAAGCCAAGTGGCACCACCATAGCTAGCCACCTTTAGGGACTAAAGTGTAAATATTTTATCCTTCAGGGACTAAAGTATAATTTAAGAAAAGTGAGTAATTATGGATAAGTATATAAAATTTTGATTTATGAAATTTATGGATATTCCTAACCAAGCCTCCAACTAAGCCAATGGTAGGCCAATGGTTGGTTACAAAAATTTAGTTACCTTGGTTACATTAGAACAAGAAAATAAGTTAGAGATAGGTATAAAAAATTTCTTGGACACTAAGACATCACTATGGCCGGCCACCTAAGTGGATCTTTTAGCAAATATGCTATTTTTGAGGTTGGATGAGCAAATTTAAGAATAAGAAAATTTTAAGCATGACAAGTCATGCTTTTAGGCTTGATGAACAAGCACACTACCCTTGCTTCCTTGGCAAAATTTTGAGCTTGAACTAGCATGTCCTTCCACATGGCCCTAGTATGGCCGGCCACCTCATTGGGTCTATGGGTAAATATTTTGCTCTTGAGGACCAATATGCAATTTAGAAAAAAAAATCTCCCTATTTTTGAGGAGTTGACATGTCATGCTTCTAGCTTTGATGAGCAAGCCCTTAGCCTTGCTTACTTGGCTAGCTAGAGCAAGCATGACCCTCTACATATGGCCGGCCACTACAAGGAGTTGACATGTCATGCTTCTAGCTTTGATGAGCAAGCTCTCTAGCCTTGCTTACTTGGCTAGCTTGATCAAGCATGGCCGGCCACCACATGGGATTTATGAGCAAAAATGTTGTTCTTGAAGACTATTCTGCAATTCTAGAAGTAAAACTTTCACTATAAATAGGCAGGGTTAGTCCACCTTGTGGAAATTTAGTGAAACCAAAATTGTGCAGCTCATTCTCTAGCCTTCTCCCCTAGGAGCCGAGCAAAGAAAGAAAGAAAGAAAAGAAAAGAGAGAGAGAGAGAGAGAGAGAGAGAGAGGTCGGATTGTTGAGAGAGAATGAGAAGAAAATTTCTCAACCGAAGTATAGATCCACTCTCTTGGATCTTAAGGTAATTCTCTTCCCTCTCTAACTCTCCAATTAAGTTTTGATTCAAGGTTTAAGTGTATTTCCATGTGGGAATGTAAGAGCATAAGCTCACTTTTAAGTTTCATGCACTAGGGTTATGGTAAGTGCTTGAATAAGCTTGATTAGGGTTTGTAGTCTCTAATTATGGTTTGATGCATATTTTTGATAACATGCTTAAGAGAAATTTTGGTATGTGTGTGTAATAGGTGTTTGTAATATGTCCTCACATACTTAAGAATGATGATGGATGAATGAATATGGTAAAGGGTGATGTATGTGCAATTAGGGTTTAAGAAAACCCTAAAAACCCTAATTTGGTATAGATTACCATTTGAGTTTGCACAAAGGTTATATGGATAAGAAATGAATGTATGATTATGAAAATATTATGAAACACCCTGTATGCTTAACATAGGCTCACGGTTTTAACCGTTCGAGGTATTGTGCGCATAATTTTACGTAAGAACTCACCTAGAAGAAAACTGCCATTTTCGGATTTAACAGGACAGTTTTCGGGAAACAGGATTTTGAGGCCCTTAGAGGCAGAATTTGAAAAAAGTCAAAACTACAAAGTTGTAGGAAATGGAAAATCCTAGAGGTTACGCGGACCGTTTTTAAAAATAAGGCTCCTAAGGCCTCTGTTTTTATCAAAATCCGAGACCAATCTTTATGGTTAGTGAATATGGTCAAAACATTTTCAAAGGAAGAAACAAGCAAGTTAAATACAGATTCAAGGTTTTGATCAAAAACAAAAGTTATAGATTTGGATGAAATCTACAACTCTCATGAAGGAAATTTTGTCAAATTCAAAACAGATTCTTAAAGAAAAATTGGATTTCCAAAACCGTGCAGGGTACGGGCAATTCCTGCACAGGATTTTCAAAACGGTGCATAAGCAGGCAATTCCTGAACATGTACTAACAACCAAATTATTTGACCCAGTTATTTAGAAACAAATGTTATTTGTTGGATTTTAGATCCAAGGTTACTTATAGTAACTAAATGGGATACCGATGGTAACCGGATAGAATACCGGTTTACTATGCTAGGGTTGGCGTCTAAGATTACCAAGGGTAGTTGAATTGGATACCAATCTAGTATGTTATGGCTTGTAGTAAGATAGAACGATTTTTATCTTATGCCCTGTTTGAAAACAGGAATATGACCTATTGTCGTGTCGTGTTGGAACGATAAAGCAAGAGCGTAGGACGATCCTTACCTTACGTCCTTTTTGAAAACAGGAAGTTAACCTATTGTTACGACTGATAGGAGCAACAAACTCAGGATGTAACGTAACAGGTAAGTACAACTCCGCCTACAGCATGGACAAAATGTTTTATTGCATGGCATGTTTTTCAGGAAATCATGTATTGATTTACATATGTCATGATGTTTTATATTATGATGTTTTATGTAATAATGTTTTATGTTATGATGTATTATGTTATGATGTTTTTATGTTATGATGCTTTATGTTATGACGTTTTATATTATGATGTTTTATGTCATGATGATGTTCTATGTTATGATGATGATATGGTTTGCTATTATGTTATGTTATATGTTTTGTTATTGTGACATCATGATGTATGTTCACGAATATTAAATCACATAGTAAGAGTAAGTTTTTGTGACGTACCGACTTGCCACAAAGGCGGGTTTAAACGGTATTGTTCATGGTTTGAGTTGAATTGGATTGGCTGCCCCAACTACTCCATGTTAAACAGTATGGTTCATGGTTTGAGTTGGAATTGGACTGGCCGCCCCAATCACTCTATGGTTACATGACACGGTACGTGCACTCATGTTATGTAAAAGGGCCCAAAACCAAATCAACATAAGAAAGCATAATTGGTTCATGCATTCTTTAATTAAAATGTTTTGCGGATTGAAATGTTGTACTTACTGGGCATAAGCTTATTACTTACGTTCATGCTGTAGGTAAGTAACCTACCGGCAATGCTTGATGCAAGACTATGGAGAGATGGCGCTACAAACTGTGAAATTTGGGATGATACCGCCACGGGTTTTGAAAATATGTTATGTAATATGTGTTTCTATTATGATATGATAAGTCAATGGTACTAGTATATGATAACTAGTATGATTTGTTAAAATATGTTTATGTTATAATATGTTATAATAAAGTGATGTTATGGATAAGGGAAAGTTCTCAAGTATGATGGCAATAAGTTACCTCGTGTCGTACCGATCCGCACTAGGTCGGGTTTGGTCTACGGTTTGAATATGATAGCATTCGAATGAGGTGTGAAAGCTCGATACTTGAGTGAGTACATATAAATATGTATGAGGATAAGTTAAGTTTAAAATTAAGTTTAAAAAAAATTTTACTCTGAAATTTTCAGTAAGTTTAAAGTATTTGAATTAAGAATTAAGTTAAGTAAGTACGAAGTCACGACCCTGCGTAGGTCAGGGCGTGTCAAAAATTTAATTTAAAAAAAAAGGTAGTTTAGAGTATGAACAGTGATACTTCAAATATGAAGTACACTGTTCATACTCTATATTTGAAGTTCCATATAAAGTATGGGTTAGAGATGCCCCCATATTCTAAATTGGTGTAAAATTCTATTTTAGAGTATGGTTGGAGATATCCTAAAGAATATGAGATTTTTATTTTTATTTTTTTATTTTTTTATTTTTTATGATAAAGGATATGGGCAGTTAATTTTATTTTTAACTATAGAAGATCAATAAAAAGCATAATTTGTTATAAGCTTTTATTTATTTATTATTATTTTTTTTTTTTAAAAAGGATAAAGCTACAAAGCATAGAAGTGCCGTCGGCACTTTCCAAACTAGTATATATAAGAAGTGGTGATGTGGGGAAATAAACAAAAAATTATATTCCAACTTAGGTGCTTGCTTCTTTTTTTTTTTTTTTTTTCCCTCTTATTTTTTAATATCTTATTTATGTGTTTATGTATCTATAATATAATGTATAAAAGTATCTATAATATATATTCACATGCACATAAAGCTTCAAAAGATGTGACTTTTTCTCGTTGATTAAACTGGTATCACTCATGTTTAATTTTCTCCATTATCTCTTATGATCTATCATAATAAAAAATATAATATAAGTAAGTTGATTTTTGTTGCAAAAATTAAAATAAATTTTGTTATTTTATATGTAGTTATATGTAAAAGGTAATATTACCTAGTTTCCTTTTGTTTTTTTGACGGGTCACTTAGAAATATAATTTGAACTTGTGATGGAGGAGTTTGATGTTGAGGACTCAAATAATAATACATATAATTATGTGGTATTTAATGATATGTAAATATATATGTTTAAGTGACCAAATTTAAAAATTGAAGATAAATTACGAATAATAATATACCTTAACTCCATTTCTTCAATGATGGATTCGTTGAAAGTGAGCTGTTTTTTTACTGTTTTCTTGCTTCCTGGCTGTGGTGTTTCTAGGTCAAAAGAGATTAATAATAGTGGAATTTTTTCAGAAGATTCAGTTATTGGTGCAAGTAATAACATTGGTTGTTCATCATCGTTAATGGTTTTTTGCAATGATTCCATCAATGAAAGGACCTCTAGGACGAAATTGGATGATAAATATTTTTGATATACCTTTGAATTGATCGAGGATAGGAGGGATGATATTTGAATTAGTGTATCCTTCTTGGATTGTCAATATAGAACAAGGCTTGTTTATTAATGATTGCACGGTTTTTCTAAACATGACAATGTTCATTCTTCCAGTGCTATCTTTGATTCGTGCATTGATTTTGTAACTGTTGGAAAGATTGAAAATTTATTTCATTTTTAATTATTTTGATATATATATATATATATTTTATGATAATAGTGAAGATTATTATCAGGTGATTATCATTGTAGTTAAATTCATGAGTGTCACATCACCATGAGGTCCCTGATTATTTTATCTATATGTAATATCTGGGACAGGTATTGTAACAATTCCTACCAATAGTGTAAAAATACAATTCTTATCATAATTTTTTTTTTCTTTTCAAAATATTGTATTTTTAAATGTTTTTCACAATATATATATATATATATATATATTTTTTTTTTCTTTAGTAGATACTAGTCAAATACCCGTACGTTGCACGGTAGTTGGAGAAAAATGTTAAAAACAAAGTATCGAAATAAATAATATACATTAAATGTAGTTAATTAAGAAAGATAATATATTTTCAATAACTTTGAGAATTTAGTTTGTTTTTTTATATATTTAGATTTATATTACGATGTCTGAATTATATATATTAGTATAGATATATATTTATATTTACACATACAAAAGGTCTTCAAGTAAGGAATTTTTGTTTGTATAATGACTTGGTGTCATTCATATTTAAACTTCTTCGTTTTCTCCTCCGATCTGTCATAATAAAAATATTTCTATATGTTAATAAAATGATGTTTATAGTTTATATATGAATTGAAATAAATTTATTAATTTACTGTGTAATTATGTACAAAAAATAATATTACCTGATTTCTTTTCGTTTTTTTGATGGATCGCTTGGAGGAATAATTTGAGGATGCGATGTAGGAGGTTGATGCTGAGGACTAAAATAACAATATATAAAATTATATAATAATTAATGATATCTAAATATGTATGTTAAATAAAAAAAAATCAAAAAATCGAGAGTAAAATATAAATAATACTGTACCTTGATTCTACTTATTCAATGATAGGCTCGGTAAAGGTAAGCTGTTTTTTTGCTGTTTTTTTGCTTCCTATCTGAGGCGTCTCTTGATCAATGGAAATTGATGATGGTAGAATTTCTTCAGATGACGTAATTGTTGGTGCAGGTAATAACATTGGTTGTACATCATCATCAAATATCTTTATAATGACAGCATCAATGAAAGCACCTCGGAGACGAAATTGGATGACAAATATTTTTGATATGCCTTTCAGTTGGTTCAGGATAGGAGGGATAATGGTTGGATCGGTATATCCTTCCTGGATCGTTAGTATGGAGCAGGGTTTATTTATTAATAATTGGACAGTTTTTCTAAACATGACGATGTTTATCCCTTCGGTGTTGTCTTCAATTCGTGCATTAATTTTGTACCTGTTGAAAAATTTTAATATTTATTTAATTTTTAATTACTTGGATATTAATATATGTATATATATATTTTTTTTGATAGAGATAAAGTATATTACCAAGTGATAGGCATCGTGGTCAAATATCCATGACTATCGCACCACCATGATGTCCCTGATTGTTTTAGTTGTCGGTAACATCTTGGACATACATTGTAGAACCAACCTTGGCGAATATCAAATTCAGTAATAGTCGCTTTAACAGTGAATTTCGTCTCCTGTTTCATAAAAATATTAATAATGTTAACTAAATTTTGTTTCTATTTTATATATAATAATTTAATATTTACCTGATTTTGATATGGATTTAAAGCCTGAAGTTCCGCAATTGTTGTTCGGTTGGTAACCTTTTGTTCTTCTATTGATAATGGTTGTTTTGTTGATCCGGCAATAAAATCGATTCCTTGGATAGAATGACTGAATCTATAGAAAATAATATATTAAATGAAGTTAGTCTTTTTTTTTAAAACTAATAAATATAAATAATTATAATAATAAATGAGTGAAAATTTAAAATACCTTTTTTTGATTTTTTTTGGTTTCAGCAATATCTGGATTAAGGTAATATGAAGTACCAGTGGTGCTTGCGGCATAAAGTCCACCTGTATATGTATAATTATAATAGTTAATGATTAATGATTTAAAATTTTAATTTTTTTTTATGTAAGAGAATGGAAAAAAATTTTTTAGTGTTGGATATATACTTACCCATATATTGTTTAGCCGTCATTGCCGAAAATGCTACCACGACTGGTTCAGGCATTGTTTGAATTGTATTTTCATCAAAGCTTTCTCCAAGTTCTCCCCAGAGAGTGACATTCAGCATTTCTTCTCTGTTGAATAAAATAAATACAAATAAATAATTTATCAATAATAAATTATGAAATTTTTAAAAATATGTTTTTAGTAATTATTATTTGTAGTTACCTGATATTTTGAATAATCACACTTCATCTTTTTACTGATCTATCATTTATAGTGGATTCTTCTATACCTTTGATGCATAAATTAAAAAAAGAACATATTAATTTAATACAAAATTTAAATAAAGAATAATATTTTATTCATAACGAAATTTTAAAAGCGATTAAAAACAAACATAATAATTTATTTTTTATATATGGTTATGGAGGTACCGGAAAAACATATTTATGGAATACTATTATCAGTAAAATTAGATCAAATGGTGAAATAGTATTAGCCGTTGCATCATCTGGAATAGCATCATTATTGTTACCAAAAGGTCGAACTACACATTCAAGATTTCACATACCTCTTTCAATCGATGAATTCTCAACTTGCCAAATCAAAAAATCTACACAATTAGCGAAATTAATAGAAAAAACAACGTTAATTTTATGGGATGAAGTACCTATGACTAATAAATATTGTTTTGAAGCTTTACATAAAAAAATGCAAGATTTGAAAAATAATTTTGATCAGCCTTTCGGAGGAATGACAGTTATTTAAGGTGGTGATTTCAGACAAATATTACCTGTTGTCCCAAATGGCACAAAAGAAAATATTATTGATGTAACTATAAATAATTCTTATCTTTGGCCATATTTTCATATACTTACTTTAACAAAAAAACATGCGATTAAAAAGAAATAATTACTCTATTGAAGAACAAATAGAAATTACTAATTTTTCAGAATGGATTTTAAATGTTGGTGATGGAACAGTAAATGGAATAAAAGATCCAGAAAATGAAGATGCTACTTGGATCGAGATGTTGGGATCTAAATGTGCCATAAGGATAGAAAATCAATATTAGAGATTTTCTGTAAATATGACATTTTGATATTAATAAGAGGATGTTATTCATGTTTAATAAGTTGTGTCCTATTTACTTTCATTAGTTGATTGTATGGTTATTTTGAGCAAACATAAAATACTCCTTGGCTGTTGGTAATATATCAGATTACCATATGTATACGGGGTATACATAGAAGACGTGGTAATTTGATAACAGTCTAAATAAATAGTCCGCAATCGATGGAATAAGATTTGGGGATCTTATTCATGATAAGATTGTAAAGGTTGTCTACTTCCTTGGAGGGATGGTTTGTCTTGACCATCGGATAGGTTCCGAGTAGAAACTTTAATGTATACCAGTATTGAGGTATGACATTGGACTGGACCTAAAGTGTTAATTGATTCGGTTTAATAATTCCGTTTATAAGAATCAATGACACTTAGATTATCATCCTGCATTAATCTTAATCCTGAAATGATTACTTGAGTTCGTATCCATGACTTATGTACTTTAATGATAGTAAATGTTATCTACTTAAAGGCATTATTCGAGGATTGAAAGATAGTATAACAAGATCTTGGCCATCGGTTTACTTTGTGTTCTTTGGTGGTTTACCAATTGTATGGTTTTACAATTGGTGATTCTTTCAATAGAGAATAATGGAACTTTAAGTTAAAATGATTGAAAAGGTAAAACGGAAAAAGTCCTTAATTCAATCATGGATAACATATGGGGATTAAGCAAGCGATGAATAAATCATGGAAGAAGCGCTACGTTAGAGAGCTTTCGTAATACGGTATGTAAACAGGAGTTCAGCTTCAAACTTTTAGTGGAATAGTATTGAAGTTGATAATTGATGAATAATTAATCTGGGATTAATTTTTCACAATTATAGGAGCCTCTTTACATATTTCCATCGGGTCCCTCTATTAGCTCATATAGTTCCGTATAGCGTCTCGGGATTTGTTCCTAATGAGATCGGTAAATTTAAATGGAATTTAGTAATGTCTATTAAGACATGATACTCTCTAACATGCAATCCAGAAAGGATTGGACATGTGAGATTTATGTAGACAAATAATATGATTTGTCAACATGAGATTGGTTAATTGAATTTTGAAATAAGATTGTGTTTGAATTATTTAATTTTGGAAAACAAATTTTTCTCTCCTAATCTAAATATGGTGCACGGTTTTTAGATAGGTGGAGAGAAGAAAATTTTGTTTCAAAATTATTCAAATATATTCCTAACATTAAATTATTAATTGATTTAAATAATGGAAATTATTTGATGGATTTTTCTTTCCTTACATTGATGTGCACGGTTTTTGTGAGGAAAGAAAATTTGAAATATTCCATTGATTTAAATTAATTAATATGGTTGATGTTGTGTGGAAAATATTTAATTTAAATAAGTGAATCATATTTAAATTCAAAAAGGTTTAAAAGGAATTTGAATCTAGATAGGACTAGGATCTTTTGACTAGTCTAGATTCTTGATTTAAAATTTGAACCACCAATCAAGATTTATCTCAAAGTGGCCGAATTTTTTGAGGATTGATTTCCTCTTGGAAAAACATTTTTAGGTTCAATGAATCTAGTCCTAAAGTTGTATGATCTTTTGATTCAAAATTTATCAAGAAAAATAATAATTAATTATTTTTTAAAGGAGATAAATTTTGAAAAGGATTGGACTTCTATATAAAGGCTAGGAATTCTTGAAAAACTAATTTTTGGTCATTCACAAAGAGGAAAAACGTTTTTGAGAGTGAGAAGAAAAATAATTTGGGTTTCTTCCACATCATAAAATTCGGCTATCTTGTGAGAAAAAAAAAATGAGAAAATTCCATTGAATCAAAATTGTGAGGAAGGTTAAACCGAGTGATAATTTTTATAGGAGGTTAACCGGTTCCTGTTTTGCAGTTTTGAAGAAAGAAGTTGGATATTATTCTCAACGAGGAACATCGGAATTGAGAAGGAAGGATCTAGACTTCGGAAAGCAACACCGGTCACTTGGATTCATAGAACGTGTGCCCACACACACTCTGAGACGTGGAACTCGAGAATAATAGAGAAGACACGTTGGTCAAACGCTCTAGCAATTCCGGAATCCAAGAAATAAGGTACGCTTGATCATGAATTTAATTTATTGTTATATGCATCATGAGCTTCTTTTCCGAATCGGCATAAAAATTTTAAAACTTCTGCTGCGCCGTAACTCTGATATCGGATCCGATTTTTCCAACAATTGGTATCAGAGCCAACTCATGATTATGTATATAACATAAATTATTTGATCGAATAAATTTCTCTCTATGCATTAATGAAATATTTTAGAGAGTTGGCACTCTAGGTTTTATTTTGAGTATGTTAAATATATTATGAATGGATGTATGGATGAATGAATGCTTTATATTATTTTTATAATATATGATCTTGTTCAATTTTGCCGGTCATGATTCCATAGAGGTTAGAATTTGTATCTAGATTTTTCAAGTGTAATAGATGCAGTCTATTATCACCGCTAGGTCGTTCTTTCAATTCCTAGAATTTTTGTAAGCCGGAAACGGCGTAGGAATTTTTTTGTAAAATTTGGGCTACAATGGATTCGAGGAGATTGAAGATGAACGAAGGTATGTAAATTTTCAAAGGATGTGATTTTTTGTTTTTTGGAATTTTTTTTTAATTAAAAAACGTTTTTTATTAATAAAATTAAAAAAAAAATCACAGAATCCTTTTTGAAAATTAAATTTTCCAATGATATGTGATTTTGATAATTTGAAAATCAAAATTGAAAATTTAAATTTAAATTTAATAGATATTATTATGAATTTTAAAATTTTGTAATTTAAATTTGAAATTTGGAAATTTCAAAATTTTTTGAATTTTAAAATTTAATAATCGGATTTTTTATTTAAATTTTGATATTTTGTAATTTTGATTAAAATTAAAAATCACATATAATCTTTTTTGAAATTTAATTTTAAATTTGAAAAGATGTGACATTGGAGAAGGAAGACACATTGAAGAAGGATGCAAGGCATGGATCTACAAATGAAGGCCGATATATGTTTCGGTTAATTTTTGTAATTTTTGCAATTTTTCTTTTCTCTAGGATGGAATCATGATCCACGGCTATTTACATATTTTGCAAACCATAGATGATGTGTTGCTAGATGAATATGTTATACTATTTCGTGATGTATTAATAACATGCCATATAGACTAGGGAGTGCCACTCAATAAATATTGTTTACGCATGAAAAACAAAAACCCTAATTTAAAAGAATGAGTGGGAGAAGGTTTTACACACTAAGACCTACGGCCTCCATCGTTGGTCCAATAGTTACGCATGGTAGTACCTACTACTCGGTTTTGACCCGGAATTCCTTTCGGATAGGTATCTTACCTAGAGCGCACACTGATTTGGATTTCCGAAAGGATAACAATTTTGGGCATATTTTATGTTTAGATCACCCCTCAGTGGCGGATGTAAAATATGGATTCAAAATTGAAAACGATGGTTACACACTCATGCTACTTTATTTATTAACCCTCCCTCGAGGCTCTGTTATATAAAGTAGTGGCCAAATAAACGATAGTTAATATATATTTAATGGAATTATCTCCATGGACGAATATGTATTAATCGGAAGGGATCCGTGTTCTTGGCTAGTTATTCTATGGCTACCCCTCGGTAGCTTAGAAAGCAGAAGCTAGGAATTATCGTTGTAAGGTATGTGTTTTAAGGGTTTTACACATGAACATTTAGATTGCATATAGATCTTTTTGTTTCATTACAAAACCATATTTTATAAACTGATAGGATGTTTGCTCATACTTATTGCATGTTTTCTTATTATAGATCAAAATGTCGAGCCCTTTATCTGTGATACTTACGCAAAACAAATTAACTGACAAGAATTTTAATGACTGGAAAAGGAACTTGCTTATCATCCTAAACTTTGAGAAACACAGTTTTGTCCTAACCCGACCTCGACCGTCAACGCCTGCGATCGATGCTCCTGATAGGGATTTTGTAGCGCTTGAGCGCTGGGACAATTCCAACCTAAGTGCTATGTGCTATATTCGGGCGAGCATGTCTAACGTGCTCCAGAAACAGCATGAAGAGCATCAAACTGCTAGGCAGATCATGGATAACCTGGAGGAAATGTTTGGTGAACAAACTATTCAGGCTAAGACCGATGCTATCAAAGGTCTCATGAACTGCAGGCAGAAGGTTGGAATTCCCATCAAGGAGCACATGATGAAAGTCATGGCTTATTTGTCTGAAGCTCAAGCAAATGGGGCTGAGATCGATGCTGCAACTCAATTGGTCATGGTTTTCCAAACCTTATCCAAGGATTTCGATTTGTTTCAGGCATCCTACAACCTTAACAGGAAGGAGATGTCTTTAACGGAATTGATGAAAGAGTTGCAAGCCTTTGAGAACATTTTTAAGGGTTCTAGATCTAAGGCTGAGGCAAATATGGCTGAACCTAGTTCGCCTGCTCCTAATCCCAAAAGGAAGAAGGAAAAGGGGAAGAACAAGGGGAACAAGCCTGTGGCGAATGCACCTGTTTCTAAGAAGTCTACCAAGACTAAGAAGCGAAAGGTGGATCCCAAAAAGGCTAAGTGCTTTCACTGTGGGAAGAAAGGACATTTCAAGAAGGATTGCCGAGAATACCTGTCTATGCAAAAGCAAAAAGGTAATTTCGATATCCTGTATCTTGAGGGTTGTTTAGTGGAGGAATCTAAGGACAATTAGGTTATAGATTCTGGAGTTACTAACCATGTTTGTATTTCTCTGCAGGGGTTCAAGGTAACGAGAAGTCTGCATGAGGAGAACTTCACGTTAAGAACCGGTGATGGGACATTAGTGCAAGCTGAAGCAGTGGGAGAAGTGCATCTTTATTTTGATGAATTTAGGTATATTGTTTTGAGACATTGTTTTTATGTTTCTAGTTTCAAAAGGAACCTAATTTCGGTAGCCTGTTTGATTAAAGATTCTTATTCAGTTTCTTTTAATAATAAAGTTGTTATTAGGAAAAACAATTCTCTTATCTGTAATGGATGGATGCATGGAAATCTTTATTTTATCAAACCTAAGATGCACTCACTGCTTGATACAGAATTGGAAAAGAACTCTAAAAGACATAAGTCTTCTCACTCTAACAAAACATATCTTTGGCATTTACGACTTGGTCACATAAGCCTTAACAGAATTCAAAAGATGATAAAGGAGGAATGCCTTGACTTGTATGAGGTTGAATCTTGGCCACAATGTGAATCCTGTTTGGAGGGCAAGATGACTAAACGGCATTTTGCTGCCAAAGATGGTCGTGTCGAGGAACTTTTAGAACTTGTGCATACGGATGTTTGTGGTCCCATGAACATAGAAGCACGAGGTGGGTATGAGTATTATATCACTTTTATTGATGATTACTCAAGGTATGGATATGTCTATTTGATGACCCGCAAAAGCGAAGCTTTTGACAAGTTCAAAGAATTTCGGGCTGAAGCGGAGAAACAATTAGGCAAGTCCATTAAGACACTTCGATCGGATCGAGGTGGGGAATACCTATCGGATGAGTTCTTAGGATATTTGATAGAGAATGGGATACAATCCCAGTTGACTGCACCTGGTACTCCTCAACAGAATGGTGTAGCTGAGAGAAGGAATGGGACCCTATTGGATATGGTCCGATCTATGATGAGTTACTCCACATTACCTTTGTCATTTTGGGGGCACGCTATACAAACTGCATGCTATCTTCTGAATAACGTTCACTCCAAATCGGTTCCTAAAACTCCTTATGAGTTATGGACGAGTAGGAAATCTAATTTGAATCATATTCGAATTTGGGGTTGTCCGGCACACGTCCTGGATAAGGAAGCGAAGAAGTTGGAGTCACGATCAGAAGTGTGCTTGTTTGTTGGCTATCCAAAAGGGACTAAAGGTGGTCTGTTCTATAATCCGAAGCAAAATAAAGTCTTCATTTCTACACATGCAACATTCTTGGAGGAAAGTTACATGGAAGACTTTAAACCTCGTAGCAAAGTAGTGCTTGAGGAGATGACTTCGGGTTTGGATGATTTGTCAACATGAGATTGGTTAATTGAATTTTGAAATAAGATTGTGTTTGAATTATTTAATTTTGGAAAACAAATTTTTCTCTCCTAATCTAAATATGGTGCACGGTTTTTAGATAGGTGGAGAGAAGAAAATTTTGTTTCAGAATTATTCAAATATATTCCTAACATTAAATTATTAATTGATTTAAATAATGAAAATTATTTGATGGATTTTTCTTTCCTTAAATTGATGTGCACGGTTTTTGTGAGGAAAGAAAATTTGAAATATTACATTGATTTAAATTAATTAATATGGTTGATGTTGTGTGAAAAATATTTAATTCAAATAAGTGAATCATATTTAAATTCAAAAAGGTTTAAAAGGAATTTGAATCTAGATAGGACTAGGATCTTTTGATTAGTCTAGATTCTTGATTTAAAATTTGAACCACCAATCAAGATTTATCTCAAAGTGGCCGAATTTTTTGAGGATTGATTTCCTCTTGGAAAAACGTTTTTAGGTTCAATGAATCTAGTCCTAAAGTTGTATGATCTTTTGATTCAAAATTTATCCAGAAAAATAATAATTAATTATTTTTTAAAAGAGATAAATTTTGAAAAGGATTGGACTTCTATATAAAGGCTAGGAATTCTTGAAAAACTAATTTTTGGTCATTCACAAAGAGGAAAAACGTTTTTGAGAGTGAGAAGAAAAATAATTTGGGTTTCTTCCACATCATAAAATTCGGCTATCTTGTGAGAAAAAAAAAAAAGAGAAAATTCCATTGAATCAAAATTGTGAGGAAGGTTAAACCAAGTGATAATTTTCATAGGAGGTTAACCGGTTCCTGTTTTGCAGTTTTGAAGAAAGAAGTTGGATAATATTCTCAACGAGGAACATCGGAATTGAGAAGGAATGATCTAGACTTCGGAAAGCAACACCGGTCACTTGGATTCATAGAACGTGTGCCCACACACACTCTGAGACGTGGAACTCGAGAATAATAGAGAAGACATGTTGGTCAAACGCTCTAGCAATTCCGGAATCCAAGAAATAAGGTACGCTTGATTATGAATTTAATTTATTGCTATATGCATCATGAGCTTCTTTTCCGAATCGGCATAAAAATTTTAAAACTTCCGCTGCGCCGTAACTCTGATATCGGATCCGATTTTTCCAACATGAGATACCTGAAAATTTAATACAATATAATATAAATTCTGTTGAACAACTTTCTACTACAATATATGATAATTTTCATAATAATTTCTAAAATATTAATTATTTAAAACAACGTGCGATTATTACACCTAAAAATAAATCAACTGATGAAATAAATAAATATATATTATCGTTGGTACCTACGGACACAAAAATTTATTACAGTTGTGACACTATTCTTTCAGCATCTGGAAATCTCGAAGAATTAAATCTTTTATATCCCCCTGAATTTTTACATACTCTTAACTTTAATGGTTTATTTCCACATGAATTAAAACTCAAAATTGGAATTCTTGTTATGTTAATACGAAATCTTAATCAATCAATGGATTTATGTAATAGTACTAGAATGATTATTACACAATTAATAAATAGAATTATTGAAGGACGCATAATTAACTCTAATGATACAAATGAAAAAGTATACATACCAAGAATAAATGACAATTCGTGAATCGAAATGGCCCTATGGTATTTCAGTAGAAATAAAATTGTCTATTTGTATAGCATTATGATATTTATGTTCAGGATGTAACCAAAATAACATGTGACAATGAAGTAAGCCACGTTTTTGAAATTCCAACACATATAAATCTAGAAAAAGAAAAAAAAGGAAGGAACAAAAAAAAAAACACAAACACAAACATAACAATAATGTTAGTGTTTTTTAATTTATTATAATAAAGAATTATAATAATAAATAATGATTTTTTTTTATGTAGAATAAATTAACTCACCTGCTATTATAGTTCCAAAAATGTCACCTGATTTTATTGTATTTAATAAATGGTTTAATTTTATTTTAAACATTCTACTTATAATATCTGGTCTGTTTTCAGAATTTTGACCTGGAATTCTATTTAAACTTTTTTTAATTTCTGGTCATTTGGAATTACATGTAAATGTTAAAAATATATCAGGATTTCCATAATGTCTACAAATTACCATTGCATCTTAATAATTTTGAATCACATATCTTGGACTCCCAGTGTAAGATGGTGGTAAAATAATTCTTTTTCCTATTGCTTATGCGTTTGTATCACCTCTAATTACAGTATCTTGGATACCTTTGTAAATACCAGATCTAAAATTATTCTGATTTTGTCTAACAAAATCTAAACGATCTTCTTCAATAGAAGCATAACTATCTACAATATATTGTTGAAAAAGTCATTCAGATCTAATAATGTATTTCCTTCATGTAATCGTTGTTGAAATTGAAAAGCATAGAATGACCTCATTGATATTCTATTTCTACGTGGTTGTTTACCAATAAAAGCTGGATTCCATTCTATATCAATTCTATACCCATCTTCTCCATAAGGGAATAACAATAGATATTGTAATGCCATATAAGATGGATAAAGTTTATTAATTCTTTGTAATTCTCCAGTTTGACTATAAATAATAATATCTCTGCCTTTCTCATATAAACCAAAATCTCCAATAATTAAACCACCTATATCTGTTGAAGTTGGAAGATCATATTGTGTACTATCTCATTATTGTCTTCCAATTAATCTTAATTTCATTAATGGTATTTCATGATTTTTGTATATATCTCTAACATTTCTAAAAAGTTGAACCAATTTTATTTGTTTCATCTAACATTATAATTAATTTTTCAACAATAATCTCATTTATATTAATTGAATCATTATTGTTTGAAAGTGTTGCAATTCTATTTTGAATTTCATTTTCTGTATCGTAAATATATAATTGGGTGAATTTTGGAGGATTATTATTAATTGGAAGTAAAGATCCGATTAGATGATGAATTTGTCCACTAATTTTAAAAATATATGGCCCTGATGATTTATTAATATCTGATTGAATATTTACCCTGAATGAAGTAAAAGCAAACATAGAATTATAAATTCTAATATTTTTTCTAAAATTTGCACTTAAAGGTCCTCTGTAATAATCTAATAGTTCATCTAAAATTGATGATTTTTTTTCTTTAAAGGTATCATAATTTTTCTATTTTAACAACATAAAAAAAATTTTGGTGGATACGTATTTTGTATTTGTTCATTCTTCCAAAATAATGCCCCACATTATTGACATATACAATTTCAGTCTCCAATATCAATATATTCATCATTTAAATCTAGATAGAAATTTCGTGTAAAAAAAAAATTGTCAGTGAAAAAATTTTCTTTAATTTTTATAATTGTTAAAAAAAAAAAGGAAAAAAAGAATTTAGGATGAAAAATTTACTTCTTTGAAATGACGATAAATTATAATCCTCCAGTGATACATTTGATGTACCTTCGCCAGTCTCATCAGTTGAAGATAATTGAGTAAATTTAGTTCGATAACCAAGAATAATTTCTGTATTTAATTCTTCAAACTGATTGTTTGAGAAATATATATTTGTGGATGTGGATGCTTAATTATCATTCGTACAATTTTGTCTTCTATAACATTTCGAACGTTTCGAATTGTTGGTATTAGTATAAGTTTTTCTTTTCATTCTTCTCGGCTTCATTTTATTTAATATAAATCATAAAAAGAACAATATAAAATATTATTAAAAGATGAATATTATGGAAATAAAAGTAAAAAAAAAAAAAAAGAGTTATGCAATTTATTAAATTTAAAAAAAATGAAGGATGAACCAGTAATAACGTAATAATATTAAAAACTAAAATTGAAAGAAAATATTTAATGTAACAATTTTTCTGATCGTAATAAAATAGAGTAATGTATTACGAATAAAATACTATAAATAATAAATAATATCAAAAGTCTAAAAATTTAGTAGTAAGAAAAATTCAATAACTTAAATAAATGTGGTTAAAAAGTAAAAAAGAAACTAATTAAATTAATAAAGAAATAAAAAAAATGTGATACACTTAATAAATGTCAATTTTAAATAATAACATTAATATACAACATTAATCATAATTTGTAAATATATACTTCTTATAATAAAATCTGTCCAGAAAGAGAGGGAAAAAAAAAAAAACACTACATTTTTTCATTTTGTTGTAAATTTATAGTGATAATTTATTTTTACAGATTCTCATGAAGTATTTTTTAATTTTAAATTATTAAATTTTCTTGTTTTTTTAATATTATAATTTAACTGTGTTATTTTAATTTTTAATTATATTAATTCAATTTTTTTATCTTTTTTTTTTCCGTTCTGAATTTTTATAAAATTTAAGAATTTGCAATTCTTATTTATTGTTTAGTTGATACAATTTTATTTTACATAGTTAAAAATGATTGAAGAAAATATTATTATTCAATTTGTAATATAGTTTAGTTATTTTTTTTCTGATATTATTTTATGAGAAAAATATATTTATTTGTTAAAGTAATTTTTTTTAACTCTGTTAAATAATCGTTATTTTTATTTTTTTTTAATTTACCATTTTGTAATCTTTATATATTTTCTTATTAATATAATTTTATTTTATATAATTAAAATTAATTGGGCAGAATATTATATTGACTTTATTAATATATATGATTGTAAGTAACAATTTTTGTATTCTTTCTCACCCTCTCTGTTCAATTCGTTGCATTCTGCAGAGAGGGCAGAATGGTTTTCATCAAATTTTATATGTTCTAATATATAATAATTGATGAAAATATTATTTTTTAAGTTTTTTTAATTTTAATTTTTATGAGAGCCTACATTTTTTGAGTCAAATAATACATAGCTTATTATTATTCATTATGATTAGTTATGTTATTAAACAAAATAACAATTTATATTCAATAAAAAATTTAATATTAATGAATTAAAAAAACCCATTTCATTAACATGTTAACAACTACTCTTCCTCCTCCCCCTTCCTTATGTCTACGTAATTCTTGCCTTCAATAAAGACTTCGATTTTTTAAATCAAATAATAAATAAATTAAGGTATGTAAATTCATAAATAAATATTACATAGAAACAGAAAAACGGAAAAAAAAAAAGAATAAAATTACATAAGAAAAGAACTTAAATTATACAATTAAGATTACAACAAACTGCAATTATAAAAAGATTTCAATACAAAAACTCTTCTAGCAAACTTAAATATTACAACAATATAATAGGAAAGAAATCCCCCGGGTAATAAAATAAAAAAATTAAAAGGCAGAAAAAAGATTGAAGTAGAAATAATAACAAAAAATTTAAAAAATACACATACATATATATATACACACACTATAAAAAACAGTATAAAAGTCTTAATGAAACATTTTTTGGTATGCTAAGATCTCATTAATAATACATGTCAACAATAACCATAATACAGCTCAACATCATCTTTGATAGCTACCAAGTGTAATGTCTGGGAATGTGTCCAAAAAAACAAAAGAAAAACAGAGAAGGCTTACATAATACAGAAAGAAAACGAAGAAAAGAGAGAACAGGACGGAAAACTTCAAAAAAATTTAGAATAGCACAACAATATAAAGACAGTAATATAATAAATACTATTATATTGTTACAAAAACACAATTAACACAAATCCTAAACATTAACGGCAACAATAAAGATGGTCAAATAATATAAAACAGTTATATAACATATGTTATCAATAATACCATATTTAACAACATATACCAAACTAAAAAAAAAATCTGGTATATGCATTCTTATATATTTGATTAGAGATCATTATAGCATACAAATATTTTAATCCAAAAGTTCCTGTTTAAAACATGTACAACAACAGAACACTGAAGCAATAATGAGGGAAAATAGGAAAAAAAAATTGCAAAACAACAAACTTAGCACATATGACGTTATCATGTAACTTATAATATAAATAATATTCACAAAACATTCACAAATACTAAAAAAGGGGCTATGTATACCATCGGCCGAGGGGGGGGGGAGGGGTCAAAAACCACAAATAGAAAAAAGAAACAAAACACAATATAAAAAAATAAATCTCTTCACAATATGATGATCATAATAATAAACATGCTGAAATAATAACACAATAATCAACACTCATAAAAAGGTTTGAATAAAAATAATATCTGGATAAAAAAGCAGGTTTTAACAAACAGGAACGAAGATTCAAGGGAAACCAGTTAAGAGAATCTTACAGAAGCATTAATAATGGTGAAGGAAAGAGATGAAGCAATAAATGAAGAAAAGATTTATTTAAAAGAGAGAACCGGCTAAATTAGAAGAGGCGGTGGAAGAGAGAGAGAAAAAAATTTTCACACAGAACAAACAAAGAAAAACAAATTTTAACAAAAGCAGCTGCATTAACGATAAAGGTGAATCTGTAAAAAAATCTCAGTCAAAGTAATCACAGTCAAAGTAATCATGAGCAGTAAATGAGAAACTTTTAACATAAAATACAATTACAACAAAAAGGGTAAAAAAAAAAAAAAAACAGATAATTTAAAACTGGCATATCTTATAATTACAGCTAGCAAACTACATAGTTAAAATATCTAACAATTCATTGAAATCTAACTAAATCATGCAATACAGTTATCAGACAGAACAGAACAATAATTCTGCAAGAACTAAATACAAACAATGGTGATAACAAAACATCACACACACTAACTTAATCATAATTAACCATTATAAACTAAAATGTCCTATCTATAATAAAAGCAAACTGTATCAAAAAAAAAATTAACAAAAAAAAAATAAACAACTTATATTAAAAACACCATACACTGCAAATCCTAAATGTAATAGAAAATCATCAAGATATAAAATGCAAAGATCAAATTTCTAAACAAAATCAACAAAATATTACCCGGGGAGAAAAAACACTAAAGATTACAAAGATACAAACTGACAGACAAAAAAGCTTCAATGTTCTAATTGATACTTGCATCCATTTATTTTGTCACAATTGTTATTCCAATCTGCAAAAGGTAATCAACAACAATCACATATCATTAAAAGGAAAAAAAAAAAAAGAGCAAAACAGTACCGAAATAGAGAAGAGCGAAAAAAATCAACATACCGTAATTTTTGTTAGCGTTTTTTAGTACTCTACATTTGTTTCAAAAAACTTGGAAAACAAATAAAAAAAAAAGAAGACCCATGAGAGAAAAATACATAACTAAGTTAAAAAATAACAAAAGAACCGGACAGAGAGAGAGAGAGGGAAATAACAAAACAACCGGAGACAGAGAGAGACGGATGCGAAAAAAAAAAAAAAAAAACTCCTGAAACAGTAACGAAGAACAAAACAACAACATAAAAATCAAAACCAAAATCTCCAACACAAAAACATATCCAAATCTTCAACATAATGACCCAACAACATCAAAAAGAAAAAAAAAATCCGAAAATGAAGAACAAAAACCATGCAAAAAAGAAGAAGAAGAGAGAGAGGCAGAGCTGTAGATAGAGATAACAAAAGAACCGGAGAGAGAAAGAGAGGGAAATAACAAAAGAACCAGAGACAGAGGAGACGGATGAGAAAAAAAAAAAAACTCCTGAAACAGTAACGAAGAACAAAACAACAACACAAAAATCAAAACCAAAACCTCCGACACAAAAACATATCTAAATCTTCAACACAATGACCCAACAACATCAAAAAGAAAAAAAATCCAAAAATTAAGAACAAAAACCATGCAAAAAAGAAGAAGAAGAGAGAGAGTCAAAAGATGAAAGATAAAGAGAGAAAATCAAGACCAACGACAAAAAAAAAAAGAGAAAATAAAAATTTTAACAAAAAATTTCCAAAGATCAAAACTCAACATCGAAAAAAAAAAAAAAAAAAAAAAAAAAAAAAAAAAAAGGATAACCCATGAGAGAAAAAGACATAACTGAGTTAAAAAATAACAAAAGAACCGGAGAAAGAGAAAGAGGGAAATAACAAAAGAACCAAACAGACAGAGAGAGGGATGAAAAAAAAAAAAAAAAAACCCCTAAACAGTAACGAAGAACAAAATAACAACACAAAAATCAAAACCAAAACCTCCAACACAAAAACATATCCAAATCTTCAGCACAATGACCCAACAACATCAAAAAGGAAAAAAATATCCGAAAATAAAGAACAAAAACCAAACTTCTGCAACTGGAGAAAACAAACACAAAAAAAAAATCCGAAAATGAAAAACAAAAACCAAACCTCTGCAACAGGAGAAAACAAACACAAAAAAAAAATTCCGAAAATGAAGAACAAAAACCAAACCTCTGCAACCGGAGAAAATAAACACACCGGCGAAAAGATCATCACCAGTAGAAGCCGAAACCAAAAAAGAACCAAAGCAACAAAAAAAACCAAAAATCTAAGGTTTAAAAGCCAAAAATCCAAAGAAGAAGAAGAGAGAAAGGCAGAGCTGTAGAGAGAGAGAGAGAGAGAGTCAAAAGATTAAAGATAGAGAGAGAAAATCAAGAGCGAGAGTAGGCGGCGAAAAAAAGAAGAGAAGAAGGGAATTAGGATATGGAGAAAAATCCGAAGAAGAAGAAGAGAGAGAGGCAGAGCTGTAGAGAGAGAGAGAAATTCTTCAAAAGATAAAAGATAGAGAGAGAAAATCAAGAGAGAGAGTGAGTGGCAAAAGAAAGAAGAAAAGAAAGGAATTAGGGTATGGAGAAAAATCCGAAAAAGAAGAAGAGATAGAGGTAGAGCTGTAGAGAGAGAGAGAGATTCTTCAAAAGATAAAAGATAGAGAGAGAAAGTCAAGAGGGAGAGTGGGCGGCGAAACAAAGAAGAGAAGAAGGGAATCAGGGTTGGAGGGCAAAAACGTCCATTGTGGGCAGCTCAACCGGCTGAAGGAAGTGAGGGGCAAAAACGTCCTTTAGTATATTTATATATATGCTATATTTAAAATAGGCAATTACATTGTTTTTTCAACTTTTCAACCAAAAAAATTGATCTTCTCATAAAATATTCTTTCCAAAAATCAAAATCATACTAAATAAAATCATTATGGATAGTAAATATAATGTAATAAAAGTTTATACAAACAATAAATAATTCCTTAACCTTTTCATTCATTCAAAAAGTTGTAGGTGGATATTAAACATAGTCTAATATTTTTATAGTTAATTTAACAAAGTTTTCTTTATTTTTTTTTATAATTTGTTCTAAGAAAAAAACATAAGTACAGCTTTCCAATATATATATATATATATAAGTACAAAGACGATACGTGCCTCAGATACGTGATCCATGCTAGTATATATAGAAGGGAGAATGATCCCTTTGAGTTTTTGCACTTCAACCACAAAAGGACAAAAATTTTTGTTCTTCGACGTTCTAAGTACACTTGTCCAAATTTTAGGTGTATTCAATGTTGTATCAACATTTTTTTAGACTATATATATATATATATATTAGATGACAAATATAATTGACAAAATTATGGTAGCATATTGACTTTAGAGACAAAAAGAGAGAGAACAAAAACGTGTAGCATTTTTTAACAAGAAAATCTTCTATTTGATGACAACAACTAGAAACTAAAGTAAAACTTTTTTTAATTGAAATTCTTAGTAAAAATATCCCTACTTATGAACTTCAAAAAAATAAAAAATAAATAAAAAATAAAAAACTACCAGATAATGCTAAACAACAACTAAATAGCGTAAGCAAATTATTAAATCAAATTAAAGAATGTTATTGTAATTTAATTTTTAAGTTCTTGATATGTTTTGAAATAGACATGCTTTTATTCTACCCGAATACTTAATAGAGAAGTATTATTAAAGTAAAAATTTGTAAGTATGTATGAAGAAGTATTTCGCTAAAGATCAAAGACAAATCTTAAAAATTAGTTAATAAATTACTTTTCTATGCTTTCCAAGTACAAGCATTACAACAAAATATAATAAGAAAAAATTTCGTATTTTATGTTGATAGATGTAAATTCATAATTGCTCAAATGAAATCCAACTTGGGTGATATTTTCATCATCCTATAAAAGTTATTATAAAAGTTATTAGTAATAGGTTAAACTTAGACCCAAACCCAAGTAGGAGTTTACCTAGATAGAAGCCTACATAGTAATGAGGTAGGAGTCTATCGATTATAAGGTAGAAGTCTACTTTGCAATTAGGTAAGAGTTTACCTAAATAGATATCTACCTAGTTATAAGGTAAAGGCCTACATAGTTATAAGGTATGAGTCTACCTAGCTATAAGGTAGGAGTCTACCTAGCTATGAGGTAAGAGTCACCTAGGTAGAAAGCCTACTTAGCAACGAGGTAGGAGTCTATCTAATTATAAGGTAAAGAGACAACCTAGGTAGATGTCTACCTATTTATGAGGAAGAAGTCCACCCAAGTAGGAGTCTTTCTAAGGTTATATCAGACGTTAGAGGAAGAAGTTCAAGCGTCTATAAGGGAGTAACGGTCGACAATTAATAGGAGTTTACAAAGGGAACTCAATCTTCCATATTTAATATCAAAGACATTAAACGTTTGGATTTATTACATATCAAATCACTGGAATATGAAGTCATATTTAATTCTCCTCTGTATGTAGTCATCGATTCTCCCGAGAGGCCACAATTACCGCGATCAAACATATTAATGACAAGGAATGCATTTTTGCTATGTTACTAATACTTGTACTTGCTATAGTATTTTGCCCCTGCCTAGCTGAGGAAGAATTACAGGGCATAAAATTAAAAAAAAAATGCTGATGAAGGAATACTTTATTTAAAATGTCCTCCATTACAGTTAAAGAAAGAAAAAGTAAAGAGTAAGGCCATTTCATTTCGACAAAAGACCTACGCCCAAATTCCATAGCTTTGGGTCCGCGATCCTTATCATGATAATGCCTTCCCTTTTTGGCCAGTTGTGGGCAAGGAGGGATTCGAACTCCTGACACCGTGGTTCATAGCCATGTGCTCTAATCCTCTGAGCTACATGCCTCACCCTGTCTCCACTGGATCTGTTCCCAGGAGTACTCTAAAAAAAGGAACCTTTCCTCTCCCTAGCCGTTTTGGGTTAAAAAGATGTGAAAACGCCTCTCTATCAAATAAGAACGGTGCGTTCCGAGGTGTGAAGTGGGAGATAAGGGATTCCATAATTGGGGTTTTGGATAAGCCGATCATTTCATTCTTATTACTTTTCTTTTTCAATATGAAAAAGAAAAGTAATAAGAATGAGAGATGTTAAGCTTTTTATCATCCTGACGTCGAGCTATTTTTCCGCAGGACCTCCCCTACAGTATCGTCACAGCAGTAGAGTTTAACCACCAAGTTTGGGATGGATTGGTGTGGTTACTCTACGCCCTAGGACACCAGAATATCGAACCATGACCGATGAAAGGCATGAGAGAAAAGCATATTGGCTAATGATTGTGAGGCCCTAATTCTTGATTAGAGGGGACACCAAAGGCCTTTGCCCTTCCATCCCTTAGATAGATGGAGAGGGAGGGTAGAGCTTGTAGTTTTTTCATGTTGTCAAAGAGTTGAACAATGAAAATAGATGGCGAGTCTCTGATCGAATTGATCGGGTCATGTAGGAACAAGGTTCAAGTCTACCGGTCTGTTAAGATGCCTTAGTTGCATCATTATAGTTTATTTTCCATCCTTAAATCCCTTCGTCTTCTTCCACCCTCCACTTTTCATCCCTACCAAACATAGTTTTAAATGCAAAACAAGAACCATTTTTGCAGAGCACAACTTGTTCATCAAGTCATGTTTGGTTCACAAAATTGACTGAATAAATTTTATCAATGTGGAATAAGTAAGTCATAATTCATTGGTTGATTGTATCATTAACCATTTATTCCATTTTTGTTTTTTTGGTACGAGGAATTTATCATAAATCCGCTAATTTCTACCATGAATCCGCTAATTTCTACCACTTCTGTTATTGCTGCTGGATTGGCCGTAGGGCTTGCTTCTATTGGACCTGGAGTTGGTCAAGGTACTGCTGCGGGACAAGCTATAGAAGGGATCGCGGGACAAGCTATAGAAGGGATCGCGAGACAACCAGAAGCAGAGAAAAAAATACGAGGTACTTTATTGCTTAGTCTGGCTTTTATGGAAGCTTTAACAATGCTAGCATTTTGTATTCCAACCCAAAAAAAAAAAAAACAAAAACCTGACACCTTGGTCTTCTTTACCTTGAAGCAATGTGTTATTTCTTTCCTTCTATCAAAAACTATGTCCTTCATTTTGGTTTTAGAAGCTCTACACATATCTTGCATCAAAGATGGTGTTAATACTACAGGCTGAAATACTTGTCAAGGCACTAACAGCGCCATTGGATTCGTCATATTCCCGGCCCTCGATAATTTCCAGAGTCGTTCATTAAATCCGTTAGGTTTCCTAAAGTTGTTCATCATCAGTACCAACAGTCTGCCACTTCCTCTTGTTCCTGTAAATGCTGCTGCTGCTGCTGCTGTTTTGGAGGACCGGAGGTTCTCAGATACCCTCCGAAAGCATCTTTCCCAGGCTTTGCTACTTCAACATAAATCATCCTGCCGTCAAGATTCTGATAAAAGGAACAAGTTGGGTTTCACTGATTCGTTTGTTCTCGTTTTTTGGAAGACAAAAACGATAATGTGGTAAAAGGCGAACCTGATGATCCATGTTTTCTATGGCAAGCATGGCATCATCCTGACTGGTAAATTGGATGAAGGCAAAACCTTTGGACCTTCTTCTCGTTTTGTCCATGATGAGTTTTACTGCCAGCGAGCCCAAGTCAACAGAGAGAGAGAGATATATATATTAAAACATAAACGGGGTAATAGGCAAACACAAAACTAATGTTGTTTTGAAGACTAATGAGGAAGGACTTGACGTCTACCTTCGGCTATCTGGCCGAAGTTTGAAAAATTCTCGAGCAAACTTCTTTCACTTGTTGAATATGGTAGATCTGCATCAGCAAAATGACACACCAGAACATTAACATTGGCGACAAAATTCTTCATCACGTAAATTTGAGGATCGCTCAGTATTTACTGGAAATTATATGCCCATGGCACAATCTCTAGGGATGTTCTCTCATATTATATCCAAGGATGAAAATATCGATATCGACGGAAATATCGGTAGTCTAATTTTACAGAAATTTCGGAGATATTATCGATATCGGTGGAAATATCCGAAAAAAATTACGGAAGTTACTAAAATATGCTTTAAAATATATTTTTAATATTAAGATGACACAAATATTAAAAAGATACATAAATAAACAAGTTTTACATAAGAAACATATCATATCTTATATATCTTAATACTAAAAATAAGTTCTATGAGGTTCAAATCTGGTTGAAATGTCATCCTAATTCAAGCAAAATTAGTGTCATGACATTTTATTTGAATAGGGTTAAATATAGTTGTAAACATGTTAATATGTAGGTTTGTTGATCTCTTCCCAATCTATTTTCATAAATAGAAATTGTGCAAAGGTTGTAAAAAGTCTAGGAGAATATATTATCTTAGCTTTTATAGGTTATTTTTATTTTACTTTTATCCCTTATTTTATACTATAATTATAACATGCCTATTACTAGTTGCTCTATCTAACCATCTATTTAAAAAATAGAAGATAATTATAGTATACTCAAAAAGATAATAAATGATAAAAATATAAAATGTTGAAAATTTTCAAACTGCAATTATCACCCGAAATTTTCGATAATTTCCACCGAAATTTCCGATATTTCCTCGATATTTCCCAATATTTTGAAAAAATTACACTACGTTTTACCGATATCGATATTTTTACCAATATTTCCCCGATATTTTGATGGAAAATATATTACACCTAAAAGATATGTCGGTACCCCTCAAACACATAAATTTCGGTGGAAATTTTGGAAAATATCGTGGATATTTGCGACCATGATTGTATCACCTTACAAGCACAAGCTTGATGTGAGAAAAAGATTGAGGAGTGTGTGTATGATGTAACATCGGCATGAAATAGCTATGATTTAGAACAATGAAATAAAAATTTAAGCAAGATCGAGAACCATTTAAAAATGCAGTTCAAGATGACCATCCATTTAAGAAGAAATCAACAGAGGAAAAGCTTGAGGACAAGCAATCCTCACTAGTAAATATAGAAGAAACAGAAAAGAATAACAACAGCAGCAAAAAGAGCCAAGAAACTACTCCATTTTCTAAAAATCAAAAGAAACGAATAACTCTAATTTATTAAGCAGAAGAAGCCCACAAAGATGCCCAAACGGAATCCTATGCCATAGAAAAATCCCATCCTGAAATTTGTCCAAAAAACTACAAGAAATCCCCTCAAGGAAAATGGTCCAAAATATAGAGAGAATTCAACACCTCCACTATCAAAAAGCTTTGCTACTCAAATTTCCCCAAAAACAGTTCAATCAACAAGGAACGACATTTTTACGGGACCACCGAACATAATCCAATTTCTATCAAAACTCTAGTCAAAAGACGGAACCGAGCTGCAATCATCTCCATTTTCTACAAAACTGAGCATAAGACACACAACCATGGAGACAGAGACATGGAAGGTCTCGTTTTCTGCAACACATCACAAGTATTGGCCATACCATGATAAAGTAACTAAGTAAAAACTTTAACTATAGTAGGACCCCAGGACTCACAGATAAAATCAAGATGTTCAACAATAGGAAGAGAAGAAACATCACAAAAGGATTTTGCAAAACAAGGATTTGAGTAAAAGTTTTAGGATTGGCTCCAAAAAGGCAATCTTGAAATAAATTTCATGTAGCGGAGATGACAAGAAGTAATTAACTATAGTAGCCACAACAGCACCACAGATCTTCCAGAAAGTAATAAAAATATAAGATTAACAATAATAAACAAAACATAGAGGTCATTAAGAGATCACAATTCTCTCAAGAACCTTCCCCATATCACAACATATAGGTGATTGGACTAGAGAGGAACTAATCGACAAGACTATCAAGGAGCTGTCAGATGCAAATAAATTAACTAAAATTTCACAGCTGGGTCACGATTGCTTGATATGTAAAAATTACAGTTGTCAAGGTAAAAGATTTATTACTATCGAACGGTATCTACTAAGAAATTTCATCTTAAAACCAATCAACTGCTATTAAGTTAAATTTACAGTTAATTTTGGCAGTTAAAGCTTGTCTTTGTAATCACCTTACTTTGGTTTGTAGCTTTCTACAAGCTTTTGGGAAATGGGATCTAGTTTCTACGTTTAAAAACTAGTAACATCACATGAGACTTATCAAACTTTCCCAGATCAATAAAATGACTATACAATTGAAATTCTTCCTGTTGTTAACTTCCTAATAAAATTCCAGCATAATTAACTGTGTAAAAAAATTGTTATTTGGAATTGAACTTATAACTATCACGGAATGGAAGTTCAGGGGAAAACATGGAAAACCATATTATTAGTCTTTACATTTCAAAGACACAGTAAAGACGAAGATAATTTTTTCTATATACCATTAACTCGATAATTTTACAGGGATCATAGTCTGAAATCACCAGCCTCCAATCCAAAACTTAAACTACAACATAAAATAGTCAAGAATCAAACCTTCGTTAAACTTTAAATGCAAGGGAAATAATCTATGAACATTGTTGAATTAACTCCAACATGCCTATGTGTTGAGGTAATCACCCACATAGGTTGTGGAAGGAGTTGGTGGACAGTTTATAACTGTGAGGGAAAGCCTCACCTCTTGAGCTAGCTTTCGGTGTTGAGAAGAACAAATACCACCCAACATTGGTATTAGAGCCAGCTTAGCCAACAAATCCCAGCCCAATCCGGGAGAAATGGCTCGATGGTAATCCGAGTTACGCCCAACGTGAGATAGGGACGATTGTTGATGTAATCCCACATTGTTTGTGGAATGGGGGGAAATTGTTGAGATAATCCCACATTGGTTGTGGAAGGTGTAGGTGGAAAGTCCCAACACTATGTTCATGAGAGGCAATACCCACATAAGGAGCACAACTATTGACTACATGACACTCAGCTAACTAGATAAACTTGAGAAAACTTTAACTTACAAATCAATCACTAGATTCCGAAAGTGGCGTAAGGTGAGCGTGAGGCTCTAAGTAAAAAGTTGGTAATTTACTTGTCAACTCTACCTTCAACCATGTTTCCGAATCCAAAGTCTTTTATTTGCGAATCCCTCAACATAAAAGAGTTAAATTAGGGGCACGAAAGGGTTTAGTCATCATGCCACTTCATTCCTCTAACAAGTTCAATTTAATCCGAACCCACAAAAGGGTACTGTGAAATGCATCAACCAATAATCAAGTTTTCATAATTGAGGGCAAATAATTGATCAAATCTTAAAACAAGGGTACATTAAATATCTAAGGAAAAACAATGAAATTATTCTTAAAAGTTATTTATCTGTCAAAAGTACATCAAAATCCAGAGAATGAAAAATATAAGTATGCAAAGTAATATTCAGACAGAACAAAAAATACAGAACTAATAAGATATAATAACTGAACACGACACACAAGACCCAGATAGAATGAATAAAATTAACATATGAACATCATGAACAAAAGGCGATACACAAAAGAAGAGTAAGAAAGAGAAAAGAGTTTTTACTTCTGACAATGATTCTGCTGGCAAGAGGATAATCGAAGAAGGATGCTCTGAGCTTCAAAGACTTGAATTCCGAACGATTTGTGGGTGAGCCACGAAGAAAGCGTATGGCTGTGGGGTTGGCGCTTGAATGGAAGGAGATGGTCGGTGCCCACATCGTCCGGAGAACAACCAGCCGCCGTGTTTCAGTGGAAGCGAGAAATTGAAGCAAAAAATATCCGTAGTGCCGGAACCCCCCCCGGGTGATTTACAGGGTAAATTGCTACCCTGTCCCGAACTTTTATAAAGGATGCAGTTTGGTCATCAAAAATTTTTTTTTTATTGATCGATCCCTGAAGTAATTAAAAGGGTGCAAATTGATCCTTTCCGTTGACAAAAACTTGAATTTTCACGGTTTTGTATCACGTGAAACTCACATGGAAACAATTGTGTGGGTATTCTGGTAAAACAACATGGGTATAATTAGAAAACAATTAAATTTTAATAAAAACCAAAATTAAACCCAAAAAATTGAGAACAAAACTGAGAGAGGTTTCAGTCCTCTTCATCTCCAGAGGAGCTCCATGGCCGCCAAGCAGAGCTAAGGACGGGAGGTTCGCTGGGGCTTGTGGTCCGGATCTCGGATGGAAGATGTTGCGACAGAGAAGGATCTTACAAGTTACAAGGGAAGGGCGTAAAGATGTTGCCTGGTTTCGCGAGGGAAGAGCCGAAGCGAATCTGGGTTTCACGGCGGAGGGGCGAGCTTGCGAAGTATTAGTTTTGTTTTCTGAAAACAATATAATTTTACCAAAATCTAAGTTGGTTGATCTATTGGTTTTTTTTTTTTCTCGCGCGCTAGTTAGTGGTTGTTTCCATGATCTTGTTTTACGATGCAATGGTCTATTATTTATTACATAAGCTGAATATTATTTATTTATTCATTTATTTTTATTTTCTTGGTGTTTTTAAAGGATTCCTTAACCTAGATGAGCATGTGAAATAAATTCAATTTAAGTTTCAAATATCTAAAAAGCTTTTTTTTTTCTTTTTCTTTTTGTTTTATAAATCATTTTGGGGTTATTATAGTAATTTTGCTTAAAAAATAAAGTCTGTTACTTATTTCGTAAATAAGTTAACATAAAGGATCAATTTGCATCATTTTAATAAGTTCAGGGATCGATCAATCAAAAACAAATTTGAGGACCAAACTGCACCCTCGTTAAAAGTTCGGGGACCATAATAGCAATTTACCCAATCTTATATTAAAAGAAAGAATAAAAGAAAGATAATTGCTATGTTGGTCCTTAAAATTTTAAGTTTGTGTAATTTTGATCTTTTTTCTTTTCGATATATAAAGTAATTTTAAATTATTAAAAACATTGATATAGTAATTATGTTTATTAAATTTTAGATGAATTTCATTAATGAGCATCACTTTTTAATTAAATCACTAACGAATTCTGTTAAAAAAATTAATGTAAAGGAATATTGTAGCAACATTGTAGTAATTTAGGATCCTTCAAACTATAAAAAAGAACATGTATTAAAGTTATACAAACTCAAAAGTTTAGAAACTAAACAAGCAATATATCCTAAAAGAAAAGAGAAGGAAAAAAATGGTTTTTTTTTTTTTTAATCTTTCTATATTCTTTATTTTATTTTATTCAAAAAAATATATGTTGTATTTTGAAATTTTACATTTTTATACTATCAGAAAGCATTAAATATATAATTCTATATATTTTCTTGGTCAGCACTTAATTTTAGCCTAAAAACCCAAAATACCCTTTACAAGAAAAATTAAAATTTTAATTATTCAATTTTGATTTTATTCAAAAATTATATCGTCTAATTTAAAATCATATATTTTATACCACTCTATTAAAATTAGTATAAACACACATATATATATATATATATATATATTCTGAGTTAACTCTTCATTTAGACCTTAAAACATCCAAAACAACATTCAATTGGAATGTCTTCAATCTTTTTTAATTTTTATTTTGAGGGTATTTTATATATATTTAAGATCAAAATAAGTGTTGAACGAGAATAAAGTATAGGTATATGCTTTAAATATATTCTAATGATAATAATATAAAATTTCAAAATAAATAGTAAACTTTTTAAATAAAAACAAAATATGTGATTTAAAAAAGATAAATAACACTATTTTCGGTATTTTTATATTGATCTAGAGAGAAAGACGGTATGCCTAGAACACAATCCGATTCTCATTGACAATGCTAATTACTTTTATAATTTCTATCAAAATATGCGGAGTTTGGTATTGGAAGCGTTTTTGGTGGGTCTAAGTGTGAGCGATCTTTACCCTTAAAAAAGTGGTCGAGCTCAGCCAAACTTCTTCGCCCCTGCTTTTAACAAAGCCATCAACATTTTTTGTAAAGTATGAATCTTGTAAATTATGACTAACGATACGTTTGGATGTCATAATGTATTTGGTATTTTATCAAATGGAACATTTGTATTTTAAATATGCGTTTGAATATCATATTTTTATATCTGAATGCATGTATTCTAAGAGAATGTTCATTTAGATGTCAACGCTGGAATGCGTGTAAACCAAAATATGTGTTTCAAAAGCAAATGGTTTTTATCATAATTGAAACAGTTTTAACATAAAGAAAATGATTTTTTCACAAAGAATTCATTGATTCTTTTTTTAAATGAAAAGTGTGAATCCATGTTATTGGTAACTTTTATTAAAAAAAAATGTTATTGGTAACTGAATTTTGTTGACGTTCTATTTTCTTTCTATTTTATTTATTGAAAAACCTAATTATTATTATAATTTTATATCCTTTTAAACTTTTTTCATCAATATTTATCATTAATATTTTGTGTTGTGTTTATTGACCATCATCTTTACGAAAAATAGTCTATTTTTATTATAGTTATTTTGATCTTTTATAAGAGTATTAAAAATAGAGAGCTAATTTTTGTTTATTAAAGGTAAGACACATTTATCAACAAAATATATTCATCACTAAAGTAAAAAAAAAAAAAAAAAAGAGTAAAAGAATCCGAATAAAAAGTGAAATGATGTCAATTATAGTAAAAAGGTAAAATAGATACTACATATATTTATTTATTAAAAAATTGATATATACATAATATTGTTAAAAACAGATAAATTTTAAAAAGAGATCCTAAAAATAGACTTTTTGTGTAATTATTTTAAATAAATTAGATAATTATTTTATCATGATATTTATTAGAAATTATCAAAATAAAAAAAAAGGATATTTTTAGAATTCAATTTTGACTGATAATTACTTCAAAAAAGATTAACTGATAAATTTTTTTTGACTAATTTCCTTAATTACTTGAGATATTATGTATAAATTATTATTATTTCTAAAATCCCACGCACTAATTGCATGGGATATATTCATGGAGAAGTTCCCACGATATCGTGTTTATTTAAGAGCGCGGGAAAAAGGGAGATGACCAAAGTGTTGGATCATTAATCTAATGTTAGGCTTATATGTGAATAATTATATGTTGCGGACTCTCAAATATGGTTAAGTCCAATTTAAAAGTGATCTATTAAATTTTGGTTGATTTGGGCTTTAATGTATCTGATAGGGTGTGGGCTTTTAATGTGTAGAGACTTAAAGGGTAATTTCTATTTTTATGATGAGCTAAAATAAAAATACCAAAAGATAACAGGAAAGTTATCTATATATAATAATTATGGTCCCCAGATCTCACGTATTATTATCATTGCTCAATTCTGACATCCCATCATCAAAGATAAAACACAAAACAGACTAAAGGATTCTCTTGTAAAACCTGTTCATCTGGAAGGCCAACTGCATGGTTCTTGAAGGTGATTAACCATTATGGATTCAGGTACGCTTCCGCTTATTCGTTAATAAATTCTTGGTGATCCAACAAGAATATTCTTGGGATTATAGATGATGATTTTCACCAAAAGAATTTTATCTAACACAAAGTACTATATATTGGTAGTGAGATCACTAAAGAATATATAGTTATACTCGATATTCCCTTTGAGAAAAATGCATGAGCAGAAAATATAGAGGGTCCATAATTTCTTATTCTCTAGATTGTGCCTACACATTTGGTGTAATCGTCGTCTAAGAATACTGTAAAAGATCTTTGGTGAGAAATTCTTTGGTGACCGGAGTCATTTATAGGTTGGTCTAAAGGAAGATTTTCATCTTTCGGAGTCATTTATTGGTAGGTCTAAAGGAAGATTTTCATCCTTCTAAAAGACGATGAAAAGAAGTTCGTGGGATCCTTATTTGCTATTAAAGGTAATATCTAATTCACATATAGATGACTCATATGCTTTGATCATTACTTCTACAGAGATATTTTGATTAAAATAAAAACGAAATATATATTTTTTAACATATATATATAAATATATCTTATTTCGGGATATCTATTTGCAATTTAGGGCTTTCGTTCGTAACATCGTCATCATGTATAAGGAGCGGAGGATATTTTTTAAATTAGACCTCTTGTATACGACAGAGAAAAGTATAGATTTCTGCAAAGCACTTGGACTAACTAGAAAATTAGGTTTTTAGTTTCAGATATACAGATAGTATTTTCACATCACATATATAAACTGTGCTAAACTCAAACCTCATATATGCTTGAACAGGTGAAAAGCATATATGATTTTCACATATATGATATATATTTATATTTTTCTTTTTCATGAACTAGACCAGCCCCAAAAACAGGTGAAAAGGCTGGTGACTTCTGACCAATGATGAAAATATATATGTCGATGAAAATATCAAGGATCTAGATTTACAAAAATATCGATGGACAATATCGATATCGATGTTGATGTTGGTAAAAATGAAAAAAATGATAGATATTTGTATAAAAAATTAGAAATTTCAAGTGAAATTATAGGAAATGAAAAAAAAACTTAAATAATACATAAATAGATCTATTTTTTAACAATAAAATTATGCATATGAAAAAAACCTATATGTAAAGAAAATTGTACATCAAACGATTTATTATACAAAAAAAATAAAAACATTGAGAGAATAATAACTTTTTAAGTGCAAATTTTAGAATCTCATAATATTTTACATAACAATAAAAGTTTGCAGTAATTTTTTTTAATAATAACTTAAATTACTGACATGCTAGCTTTATAGTTTTATTCATGGTTAAAAAGTGTAAATTGCCAAAAATAAATAATTCACGTGAAGACAAAAAAAAGTTATTTTGAACTTAATGAAGAATTATTATTATTATTATTATTTACTACAAAAATTCATTTTATTTCTTTTTTAAGCATTTTTTTTAAAATTATATATACATAGATATCGGTAGATATTTAATGGATATATATATTTATGGAATTATCCATATGTATCCGGATATACCGGTAAAATTGTGAAGGAAGAAAACAGATATTGATACATTATGGATATTGTCTGGAAATTATCGATATTTCATGGAAACTCTATGTATCTGTATCGGGGGTTTTTATTTATGGATAATTTCTTGCAAATATTGATAAAGTTGTCGATATTTTCATTATTGCTTCTGACCAAAGAGGAAGCAGGGGAAAACTGTTCTTTAGAACCTAATTTACGTTTTTCAGTAATAATTTATTATTCATATTTTCCTCATTCAGATTCACTTTAACACAGGATGATGCACTACAACAAAAACTGCCTTCCATAGCTCCAAAAAAAATGCTATAGAACAATTCGATAGCGTTTTCGCTCTATTAGCCCCCGTTATTAAAAGTATAGACCTATCATAGCATTTTCTTGACGCTATATGCACTCTTTCCATAGCAGATTCCGGTGCTATTAGAAAATTTAGATAGCGTGATGTTGGTCTTATGAAATTCAATTTGATTGTAAAAAGGCATATATCATTAAGAGATGAGGTAAATAAACTTTTTTCATCACTACATATCTAATTATAATAGTACTCATATAATTTACATAATACAATAACAATAATTTGACATCTCCAGATAAATAAGCAAAAACAAAAATGAAATTTTATTATATAATCGACAGTTATAGAATCTAATACATTGACTCATAAGTGCAAGAAACAAAACCAATTACAAATGATAAATACTGGTTTCCAACAAGGAAATCTAAATTCAAAAAGCAAAACCAGCTAAGATTTAAATCCAATCTGGGCTAAAGAAGGACTACAAGAATGCTAAAAACAACCCTTGAACAATGTTCAGATAGACAAAAATTTAACATTTACCCCAACTTGTAAGCCTCCAAAATTCCTAAAATAAGACATGGCAAAGGACATAAATACACAGTCAAAATAATTTGTATTACTATCAAACTGTACATGTTATGTTAATTTTCCTATAAAAAATATTGAAAAACACGGTTTTTCTAAGCAGTTGTATTGTACCCACTAGGCTATCATAATTTCCAACCAGTGTCAATAGAACAAAGGTTGTAAACTTTATTACATTGGTGCATGTTTCAACCTTAACTAAACACAAAAGAATAAAAAAGGACATCAGTTAGTGCTGCAACAAAATAGTCCTACGAAAAGTGAGTATTGAAAACTTAGTTAAATTATTAAAAGAAGTTCATTGTTAATGTTAAGAGGTAAATACACTATAGTAAATTACAATGATTCAAAACTGGACTAACTCACATGGTATACTCTTCTTATATAGTTTCTAACTACTATCTTATCATACATAAAAGTAAGAAAGGACAAACAACCAAAGAAAAAAACAACAGCAACAGGGCAGCAAGAAGTTTGAAAATCAAAATGACATTAGTTCACCATAATCAAAAAACAAATATATACAGAGGAAACATGTAAACCTACGCAATAGAAAGTGGAAGCAGACCTGAAAATTTCAGACCTCTGAATTTCTTACAGCTTGGTCATTTGGACATTGAACTGAAACTTTCAGACATGTGAAAATAAATATAAATGTTAGTAAATTGATATTAAACACACAATCAAATGAGAATCCAAAAAATAAATAAATAGTGGAACAAAGACAAACAATTACCCATTAGATGGAATTTTCTTCACTAGTAGCAGAAACAGTGCAACAGTGTAATAAGCAAACAATAAATCTAATTGAAAATGAGCAACAAAAAAAATAGCAAAATAAAATGATCAGGTAAAAGAAATCTTGGATGAAAAATTTTATACTTAGTGACTTAGCTTTATTCAATTCTATCACTTTCCACAGTACTACTTTGCTCATTTCACTTCAAACTCTAACTAGGATCAACTTTATTTTGCAAGTGACCATTTTTTGTATTTTCAGTCATGAAAATCCAAAACCTTTTGGTCATTTCACAGAAATGGACAATAGCTGCTCATAATTTTGAGAAGAAAAGGATAACAGATATCATGATGCTTAAGAAATAGTGTATTTGCTCTATTAAATAGAACTTACCTAATACCCACATCCCCTGATACTTGAAATTCGAGTACACGAATATCTGCTAAAAATTACAGATTCTTCACCACCAATATCCAGTGATTCAAAAATCAAGTAATATAAAAAGGTATAATAAAGGAGAAAAGAAAAATCTCTCTCTCTCTCTCAAAAAAAAAAAAAAAAAGAGAGAAAAGAGAAAAGAGAAAAGGTATAAAGATCAAATTTTAAAGCTAATTAACCGAAAAGCGTTCATAGATTGCCCTGTTTTAAAATCTGCTAATGACTCAAATGAAAAACTCAACTCAATAATAATCAAAAGAAGAGGAAGAATAACAATAATAATAATAGATGAAACATAATTATAAGATTTGAAGCCTGAAATAAGAAACCCAATGGAAACAGAAATTGGGCAAGCACTCATACCTCTTTTACCATTCTTGCGAGAGGGTTGATCCCTAAATCAGAAAAAAAAAAAAAAAAAAAAAAGATGAAAATTCAAATAAGAAAATACCTCAACGACCCATTTCTAAATCAAAATGACAAAAAAACAAATTTAGAGAACAAAATTGCAAATATATAAGAAATTTCTTAGAATCCGTTGTGGATTGAAACCCGACGCAATAAAATTAGGGTTGAGGTTGTCAAATACTTCTAGATTGTAATGGAAAAGTTGAAACAAGAAAATCATTTTGGTGATAAGATTTACTAACCAACTCACCGGGATTTGATTGTCGATTCAAACGCAGTGGGCGAAAAATGGAAATTGTGGTTGGTGCTGCTGAATTCTTGTGATTGCACAAAAAAAAAATAAAACAAAGAAAAAAAAAGGAGCAGAGAGAGAGAAAGAGTGAGAGAGAGAGAGAACGAAAGTGGAAATAAAGAAACGGGGCCCACTAGGAACATGTGGGCATTTGCTGTTATTTTGAAAAAAATTGATTTTTGTTTTTTTGTTTTTTCATATTTTTTTTGGTTTGTGAAGATTTTCCCTCGTGGACTTTGCTTCCCGCTCAATGAATGAGCTTTTTTTCAAGGGCCTATTATAACGTTAATTTAAAAACGCTATCATCTCATGTTATAAAAGCCTATTATTTTTGTAGTGATGGTACATAATTACGTTATATTACATAAATCTGGATCCTTATATGTAATAATATCATTCTCGTGCATATTAGATGATAAATATATTTAAATCTATATATCTGTATCCATATGACTGACATACCAATGGAATGAATGTAATTAGTTTTCAGTCAATTTCTGTGGCCGTTTTGAAATCACTACTTTTTTTTTTTTTTTTGAGAGTAGAAAAAAGGGTTATGGTAGTGGCCCCTTTATCGTCCCATTTTCAGCCCCACACGCGGGATCCACTTTTCTAAGAATGATAAGAAAGAGATAAGCCTCTAACCCAGAACATCACCAATTCGATGCATCTATAGCCAAAGCTAGAATGAGGATCTTACGGAAGTTTCATGGGATCGAACTTGTGTGGATGAAAGAAGAGGCTAAGGAAGGCGTCACCCTCTTTTGCCACCCCATCCACCCCTATGGGTATTATCACTACTTAATTGCAACACTTGTTACAACTTATCAAAAGTAGAAATTTTTTTGTTACGATCCTTATAAGGGCGAAAAATGATGAATACGAATAAATTTGTACTAGGCGGTCCACCCCACTTCACTAGTGAAGGAATTTGCTATGAATCGACAGCAGCTATAAGGAAGCAATTTATTCTCTCTTTATTTTTTTTTATTTTAATTTTTTTGTTTTTGTTTTTGGCTAAAGCAAAGGAATACATTGCTATAAATAGCCATTAATTGGTTTCCTTGCATATCAACCATTTCACGAGATTTATTTCAGTCCTACTTTTTTCTCCTTGTCCTTTTCCTTTTTGTTTTGTTTTGTTTTTTTGTTTTTTGTTTTTTCGTTTTTTTTTTAAGGAAAAGCTAGCTTCGAGTTTTACAAGATTCAGTAAATATATAGGTTTCTTGAGGTTTTTATCAACCATGCCTGCGGACCCTCTTGTGGTTGGAAGAGTGATTGGTGATGTTTTGGAACCCTTCACAAAGTCAATATCTCTAAGAGCCACTTATGGAAATAAGATTGTTAACAATGGTTGGGAACTGAAACCTTCTCACGTCCTCAACAAACCTAGAGTTGATATTGGTGGGGGGATGACCTCCAAAACTTGTACACTGTGGTATCTAATCTCTAATATATATATATATATATATATATATATATATATTGTTATCTTTTATGTATAAATTTTTTTGTTCAAATTCATATGCATCTTGCAGGTTATGGTTGATCCAGATGCTCCGAGGCCAAGTAACCCGAATCAAAGGGAATATTTGTTCCCCATCACGTCATGACTAAACTCTCTCCCCATTGCTATTACCCGCCTTATGTAGATCTTTAGCTGGTGTTTGACACTTTGTTTTGAAATGTTGTTTCTAAAGATATTCCATTTTAGAAATTGAGAATCTTTTTTAAATGGTGTTTGATATAGAGAAAAAATCAAGTGTAATGCAGATTTTGAAGTTAAATTAGAATTTTTTTCAAAATAATTTCCAAATGGTGTGCCAAACACGCCCTTAATTTTTTTCCCCCCCTTTCTTATTCCCTTTTTTGCTGTAAATACATGAAGTTGCTTACCAAGGAATTTGTCATATATGGCCATAAACGAGCAATGTGTTTCTGCTACCTTTATCTGTCTAGTCTCTTTATGCTTTTCGTCTCACTTCACTCTAGTATACCTACTATTTATTTATTGAGTAATTAAAAATCGTTGATAATATCTGTATTAAAAAAAATAACTATACCAATAGGGTACTTTAATGGATTGTCGCATTTTTATTAGATTCTATCACTTTGATGTAATTTTTTTATTGTGATGTGATTAACTTTTAGATTATTTTCATCAATACTCTAAATTTTAGAGTTGTTCCTACTTTATTATTTGAGCATTAAAAACTCTCACTTTAGTTTGTCTGTTGATCTTTGAATTAGTCTTAATTAATTATGAATTTTGCTAAAAATAGACAAAAAAAAAAGGAGTTAAGTGCTGTCATATGGTCTGTTTTTTATTTGTTTTTAATAAAAAACCTAACACATTTGGTGTGGTGAAACTAATTGAACTCTTTTTCATATGTTTTTAACCATGATTATAATAAAGAAAATTAAGCGAGACTAATTTGGAATTCAAGAGGTTAAATTGTAGTTTTAATAATTTACAAGACAAAGTAAGAATAATCCTAAAAGTTCAGAAGGCATAAATGAGATTATCCCTAAAATTTAATTATGTCTAATGGTTATTAAGCGCAACATAAAAATTAATGCAGAAATGTATGCTTAATTATATAGAAGCTCATAAATATATACACAACATATGTAGAACTCTACTTGAACTAATTACATGAGGTACTTTTTTTATTTGAATTCATAGTTTTTTTGAAACTGAGAATTTTTTTATATCCAAGTAGTACTGCTTTAATGCTATATGTATATATATATATATATATTATATGTAACGAATATCCTACGAAAAGCTAAAGTAGTTCTTAGCTTATTAATTTTGGCGAATGACCTTTCAGGTTGGTGACTGATATTCCAGCAACCACCGGGACTGGCTTCGGTAAGTAGTTTAGTATTGCCACCTCTATATATATAGGTGTGGTTTCAATAATTACTCTAGATCCATATCTGTTGTTATTTTAGCCACGTGATATAGATCTAACAGTTGTAATGAATTAGGTAGTTAACCAAATAAATTTATGATAATTAATGAGTATTGAAGTTAAAGATATTATTACTGTTATTTTGGATAGACAACTTATTCTTAACCTACTAACATGGCTTTTTAAATACTTTTTTTATTCAAATGGAATTTAAATAAATATTTTTCCCTATTTTTTAAGCTCACTTCTGATATTTATTTATGATTTTTTTTCTATTTATTTAAAAAAGGTTAAATGGCCAATACTCTTATAATTATATATTTTGATCCACCTCAAATAATGCCTTTTTTTTCGCATCTTTTATCTCTCTCTCTCTTATATATTACTCTGTGGAAGTAAATCTCCGTAATTTTTTTTTTTTTAAATTCTTGCAAATGTCCCCTTTCCTCCATATTTCTCTATACCTCTATCTATTTTATGTTTGTTCTCAACTTTTTTTTTTTTTTTTGAACTTGTTTGTTCTCAATTTATTGACTATTATGCCGCCCACCCCTCTCTCTTGCGCCTTTCACGAATCCAAGTAAGAAAATATTTTTCTATGAACCAAAAAATAATAATAATATCAATTATTTTTTCTACAAGAAGCACATGACGATAATCTAATTAACTTTCTCAACATGTTTTTTTTTAGGTAAAATTAGTAGAAACGAAAATAATATATATATATATATATATATAAAATAAGGAGTTTGCATAATTTGATGTAAACAAAAATAGGAAGGGAAATTGAAAACAATAATAAATACAAAAGGAGAAAATAACACTAATATTAATCAATCACGGCAATTTTTCTCTCATCCTAGTATGTATGACGAGTAATTATAATTCTTTAAAAAAAGAGTAATTATAATACTAATCTTGATATCTATTTTCCACTTCCAACAAAATAAAATGAGAAATATTTTTAATTAAAGTTTAAGATAACTGGTTGTTTAACTTGCCATAACAAGTCATATAAAATGTCACATCATCAAATATAATTATGACATATACTTCTTTTTATGGATGGTTACAAAAATAGAGTAACCATTGAAAACTCTTCTCTATATATATACACATATATATAAAGTAATTTTTGTGCGTCTCTACATATATTTAATGGTATTTGTATGTGTGTAAACTACTAAATTGCAAGAGTTCTTGTACACTGATATATATATATATATAGTTCACTTGGAGGGGTTGATAATTAATTAAACTTATATAAAAGGCCAGCAGAAAGAGAAACTAATTAAGAATTATGTTCAATTAATATAACCAGGTTGATCGCAGAATAGGGATTTCACGAGTCTATGTCGTAACCCTCGAAAAAAAGAAGAACACGCTTGGGAAAAAAAAAAAAAAAGGTAAAAAAAGGTTCACTCAAACCTGTAATATGTTAAGTTGTGGAGCCCAATTAAGATCCTATGAATAATCGTTTTATGCAGAGGTAGCACGTGAATCGATCTTGTAAGTTTGAAGGGGGGCAGAAAGCCCCTTTCTGGGTTATAGGGGCAGAGCCCCCGAAAGGTGTACGATATTTTCGAGTTGTTTCGTTAAGGAAATTTTGGAGAATTCAAATATAATTTCAGTTGCTTTAGGTTTTCTTTTAGGTTTATCATTATGAGAGGTTAGAGAAACATACAGATAGTATGAGAGTGTGAATTTCTCTTGTAAACTTCTTGATCATCATTGCCATGGTTGAAACATGACATAGTCTCACATTAAGGCGAACATGCATTAAAATTCATGAGTTCTGTGATTATTTATTTTTCTTCTATGATTTTATTGCTTGGAGAAATAGAATTAGGGCATTAGTTTTTAAAATAATATGATACGCAAACAATCTGATCGGTGCCATAATAATATGGTTGTATAACTCGCTATGGTACTTAAGCTAAAAATTGTTGCAAGCCAAGAGATGGTGGCCTATGAGAGTACACAACCAACCGTGGGGATTCACTGTTTCGTGGCAGATTTGTTTTGGCAAGTCAGCACGCAAACAGTGTATGCGCCGGGGTGGCGTCAGAACTTCAGCACCAGAGACTTCGCTGAGATTTGCAATCTGGGATTGCGGGCTTCTGCTGTTTATTTTAATTGCCAGAAAGAAAATGGTTCTGGTGGAAGGACTGTTGGTAGAAGATATAGTCATCTTGCATTTCAGTTTTACATGTAAGGACACGAATAAGAGTCAAGTAAAAGACTTTATTATATGTATGTATCAGATGTGTGTAATGGGCCAACCTAGCTAATTGGGATATGATAGTACTCTTCTCTCTTGTCAGTTATATAATAAAATATATGTATAAGATATAACACTAAGATTAGTACATTTAGCACCACCTCCTAGATATGATTACTATCTCCATGTAATTAAATGGGGGAAAAAAAATACCTGGTACATATGCAAAAGTGTCTTTTCCGGTTCTAAATTGTTGGGATCTGTGCCCATAAATAAATGAGATGTATTATTTTACTATTTAATTTGAGAAATTTTTAAATATTAATTTTACATGCATGTTTAGATGCTTTATAAATATCGAAAACCCTAGATTATTTAAATGTGACTTTAAATATTGTATATAAGTATTATATACAGGAGGATAATATTTAAAATAAAATAATCTAAATTTATCCATAATTAAAAATTAAAGTCAGGATCTTTAATTTAAAATTACTAGCGCAGTTCATTATATTCTAAAGGAAATAATCTTATCCGGATTGTTAATAATGAGGCTATTGGAATGAAAACGCTTTACATAATTTAATTATATAAGACTAGAACACAATTAATTATGAATCTCTAATAATTTCCATTGTCATATGGAGCATTCAAAATTAATCAATGATGATTATATATGAATCGATCTTAATTCTGAGTAATTAATAGACTCCTATTTATTATATCAAATTTTTTGACATATCGAAAAATGATACAAATGAATAGTGTTAAATTCTTGGTATTTTGGAAATATAATATAATAAATAGTCGGAAATATTAATATACAAGATGAAATCCATTCATTCGTAAAGAAGTCAGATGGACAGTTCCCATAGGTGTTGATTCGGGACTTGAATAATAAGAGCGCTCAATTTATGATTAGATCATAAATATATTATTCATTAGAGAATCAATGGTACTTAAGGAGAAATATATAATTAAAGAGGTTAATTGAAAATACCAAGCTTTAATTATGAACCGTTTATGGAGGATTGATTTATATATAGTGACTATATCAATGGGCAATTCAAATCCTTTGAATACAATTAGTTTTATAATTTTAAGAATGCAATTCCAAATTTTTGGTGGAATAATTTGGAATTAATAATTTTGATATTTTAATTAAGGTGTTAATTGATTGTCAAAATTATTGGAGGTTAAAATTATAAAGTCTATAGTTTCTCTCAACGGCTCCATTGAATCATGTGAACATTATTTTATGTTGGGTTAATTTATTAATTTAGAATTGAGAATTCTATATTAATATTCACACAACAAATTAATTGGATTAATTTTTATTTTAAATAATATGATTATTTAAGACAAATTTAAAATAGTTTTAAATTAAAGATTATACAGTATGGTAAGGACCACATAGCAGTTGTGCACCACAGGGTGGTTCACATTATATCCACAAAGTGTATGTAGAATTTTTAATTTTGAATTTTGATACATGTGGAAAAGAAAAGATCCAGTTGTTTTATTATGATTAGTTCAAAATAAAATTTTTAAAAAAAGGTAACTGATTAGATAATAGGAGAGAGATTTTCTCTCTCCCATATCTATCAAACACGCCCACTATATGGAGGTAGTGGGCATGTGTGTTGTTCCACATGAAGAAGATGATTAATTAATCAATTAATTAATTTAAAAAATAAAAAAGGGTTGTCAGTTATTTCTCTGTAATATTAAAAGAGGGTACATATGATGTATCTAAAAAAGAAAAGAGTACATACGATATATCTAAAAAATAGAAGATATATTAATTCTTTTTTAATAGAGAAAAAGATATACATACCTTTTTTTTTTTTTTTTTTTTTTTTTTTTTTTTCAGAGAGTTTGTTCTCCTCTTCTCCATCACTTTGTCTCATGAGTTGAGAATGCAAAGTGAATCAAAATTCAAGCTTGTGATCAAAGCCAAATTCAGAAACGTCCACTTATTTCCTATTCATCGTGACCTGGAGAACGCTGAGAAAGAATCGTTGGTATTTCAGAAGGATTTGGAGTTCTCAAGAAGGTTGATGTTTTCGAAGAATTTGGAGTTCTCAAGAAGGTTCTTGAAGGAGTTCAAGAATTTCGACCTAATCGGACAACAGTCAATCTCTAAACTTTCTTCTTAATTTATTTTATTTAATTAATATGACTATTGTCACCGAAAAAAAAAATTTTGAGAAAAATTTTTATATGTGTGATTTAATCCGTACCATGCTTCTGCTAATTTTTAAAAACTGATTTTCGAAACCAACAATTGGTATCAGATATGACAATACCTTATAATAATTTAATGAGTGATTATATGATAATCTTTGTATGATTTTGGGTAGGCACTTGTGCGTATTGATGTATGTTTCTATTTATGATTATGATGATGAATGTTTGTACGAATGGATTGGTTGTAAATTTTTCCGGTTTCATAGAAAGTAGTTTGTATTTTTCCTTTTGATTAGATCAATTGTAAATAGGAATCATGGTGTAATTTTCTTTTGATTAGATCAATTATAAATAGGATTTATGTTGTAATTTTTCTATTGATGAAGAATTGTTCTTCATTTTTTTTTAAAGAAAAGTTCTAAATTTTTTTATCAAAAAAAAAAGGTAGAGCCGGTAACCGTACAGATGCCGCCGGTAGCATTGCAAGGCAGCCATGGCCGATCGTCGGCCATGGTCGCCGGCGGTAGGGAATGCCGGCCTGGGTTGGCTGCACACAACCAAGCCATGCAGTCACGACAAGCTAGGGTTCTGGGAACCCTAGCTAGCCCAGTGAATTGGGCCACCCAGGAGCAGCAAGGGCTTGCCTCACCCTTGGATGAGGCAGAAGCAGGAGTAGGCTCGTCCTGCCCATGAGGAAGGCCCATTCGGCCAGTGCATGGGCAATGCCCAACCGCACACCCACCCGACAAAAAACAAAAAAAAAATTTTTTTTTAGATTTTTTGAAATCTTTTTTTTTTTAATTTGAGAAATTCAAGGAGGACCACCACCACTCATAAAGAGAAGTTGAAGAATTACAAGAAGAGCCAATTTTTTATTATATCATTTTTTATTTTGGGTTGTAATTTTAGGTTTTCATGGAACCCGGCCAAGTTTTTCCATTTCACTTGTGTTTGAATGTTTTTATTATGTTGATGATAATTAAATTGCCATGCATATCAGTTGTCATCTAAGATAGAAGAGTGTCTACCAATTTTGTATGTCATGCATTTTTGCGTATTTCTTTTTCTAAAATTGTTTTAGCAATTAATTTAATGCGTTTAGTCACAAATTTAATGAGATTAAATTTGAAATTAATTTACCAAATGGATTTGTAAAATTAGTGAGTCAAATGTGAAATTTATAAAATTTAAGTGTCAAATTTTAAAATATCACAATTGATTTAATTTATAAATTTAAATTGTTTAAAATTATAAAGGCTTAGTAATTTAAAGTGTTTAAATTTATTAAGGTTTATGAAACAAGAGTTGTTTTATAAATAAAATATACTTTTGTAAAATAATGAGTGGGAGTGAATAATATGACAATATAAACCCAAGGTCTCCACCGTCAGTACAATACCGTGAGTTTTTAATAGAGTCTAGAAACGCTTTGATTTCGTCCTCCCTACAGAAGGTGTCTATTAAATATAATATGAAGGTTGTTTTCCATAAGATAGGATTTTAAGATGTATTTTAGAATTGACCTACCCTACAGCGGCAATTTCTAAGTTAAGTCTAAAAAATCTGATATGGTGGGTTACACTTGTAAAGAGATAATTAAATTAGTTAATTATTTTCTTGACCAAAATTAAAAGAAATTAATAAGTATTAGAAGTATGAGATATTTCGGATAATATTTATTAATTGAGAATGTCTCATTTTAATTAGCAATTATTTGACCTACCCTACGGTGGCACTTAGTTGTGGTGATTAAAATTCCTTAGCCTTTTAAAGTAAACATGTTTTTGTGTATTTTAACATGTGCATTCATGTATCATATTTACTTTGCCTTTAATTTTCTTACGATATTTATGCAATTATTTATTGAAAAATATTTCTTAATTATTTTAAGTAAATATGTCAAACCCGATTTTCTCACTTCTCGCCTCTCAAGTTTTAACTAGTGAAAACTTTGTCAAATGGAAAAGCAACTTGAATAATCTCCTGATAAATGAAAACTACCATTTTGTCCTTAAGGAAGATCGTCCTCCAATGCCTCCGGCCAATGCCTCTAAGGCTGTCTCGGACAAGTACGACTGTTGGATTGTTGCAAACAACAAGACCCGTTGCTACCTGTTAGCGGCAATGGATGAAGTGCTTAGAGCTAAGCACGAGGTCCTTGAATCTGCTAACAAGTTTATGAAATCTTTGCAGGAAATATTTGGACATCACTCTGAGAAGGCTCGCAACGTCATTGTAAAAATAGTTATGAACGACAAAATGAAGAATGGCTCTTCAGTTCGTGAGCACGTCCTCAAAATGATTCATCATTTTAATGAGACTAAAATCAATAGTGTGAACATTGATGAAAAGACCCAGGTTGGCATGATCTTGGAGACACTATCTCCCGCTTTTCTCCAATTCAGAATGAACTATGTCATGAACCATAAGATATATAATTTGACGGAACTTCTGATCGAGCTACAGATCTATGAGACCCTTATCGATGATAAGGGTGGCAAGGTAAATGGTGCCGAGGCCAATGCAACTGAGGGAAAGGCTTCTTCTTCAAAAAATAAAAAGAAGAAAAATGTGGGAAAGCAAAAGGGCAAAAAGAAGATCCGAAAGAGGAAGAAACAAGGTAAATCAGATTTACTAGTCATGGAAACATGCTTAGTTGAGAATGATTTCTTAAGCTGGATTATTGATTCAGGGGCATCAAACCATGTTTGAAGAATTTTTATATGTGTGATTTAATCCGTACCATGAGACCGTCGTGGTAGCTTGGTCTACCACGACGGTCTCACCGTGAGACAGTCGTGGTAGACCATGATACCACGACTGTCTCACCAGGAGACCGTCGTGGTAGCCATGGCTACCACCACGGTCTTACCAGGAGACCGTCGTGGTAGACCAAGCTACCACGACGGTCTCCTGGTGAGACCGTCGTGGTTGCTTGGTCTACCACGACGGTCTCACCCGGAGACCGTCGTGGTCGCCCAAGTTACCACGACGGTCTCGTGGTTCCACCGTCGTGGCAGCGCTGGTTACCACGACGGTCGGCCCACGAGACCGTCGTGGTAGCCAAATAAATAAAAAACATTTTCGATTGCGAATTTGTTTCATTTTCCACGGGTGGTAAATCCCGTGTGTTAATACGTTAGTACACATCCAAATTAATTTTCAAAATTATTATGTAATTACTTTGATAACAATGTACAACAACAACTAATATAACGATAATGAAAATTCTCTATATTGTTTATAGTTAATATTGTATAAACCGCATGACAAATGTAGCCCACTCGTGCCTAACCAAACTCATGTCAGCATCAGTATAAAAATCCTTGGTTTGAAGCCCGTCTAATCCATCAACAGTAAAGGATATTTCTCGCATGTAAGCTAACACAAAATAACCACATTCTACATAACCTTCCTGTATTGGACATCGAACGGTATCAATCAACGTCTGCCAGTTGCGTCGCTGTCTCATTTCACTCCCCACCAACAATTTCCAATCATTAAGTGCCCTATCAAGTTGACAAATCTCAAATCAATTACAAGAACAATTATTTTATGTCTAATCAGAGATATGAACATATAAAAGAAAACTTACGTCGTAATTAGGTCTTTAAAATCATCATCCGGTTCGTTTTCTAGAGGATTAAAGTACAAGACCGAGTCATCCCACGGATCAATAACTGTCAATATCCAATGTTGGCCGCTGTTATATGGCATCAGAAAGCGCTTTCCCTTCGGTGCGTTTCTTAAGATCCGTAGAATATTTTCCGCCCTCTCTCGAATGTAGGTGGCATGATCTACATTCTGCTGAACTGGTGAGACAAGGAATGGTGAAATGAACTCGAACCGTTGATCCATACCTGTTCTTGCACAACACTCGACTAAGTACCTGCAAAATAATTAGGCACACTTGTTATGCAAAAACAACATATATAAAAATTATGAAGATAATTAATTAAATTATTTAAGTATGAAAGTATTACCTGATGTAAATCATTATGCTATTTGCACTAATTTCTTTAAATGAAATGAAATGATATACATCTTCAAACCCAATATATAAGGGCATCTCATCGCCCATGACGAAGTGTTGTTGTGGGCAGACTATTTGTGTACCGTCCCGTATGGAACTTTGTGCGTAATATGCCAAAGGTCTCAATTCGAAGGAAATATCATTAAAGTCGAACGAAGGCATTTGTTGTTGCGCCGGTTGTTGTTCTACCTCCGGTTGTGACTGTATTTTCTTCCTCCCTGTTCTCTTTTTCGTACGTTTGCTTCCCTTAGCTTCTAGGTCAGGAGCACGACTGGGGCCTTTACTAGCCTGGCTCATACTTGTTTGTACGACGACTAAACTTTTTGGCCAAGCAACAAACCCATCAACAGCTTCTTCAATATATGTGGCTTCGTTCGTCGGAATAGGTAGGAGTGCACGATTTAGTTTTGGGACTGTAATTGACACTCGTACATTCTCCTCACCTAAAGGAGTTCCATGGACTGTGTCGGTTGGAACACAGTCTGTGTATGCCCTGCCGATTGCAACAAGCACGACTCCTCCGTTAACTAAATCAGGCATAAAAAGCTGGCATTCCTTACTTGCGTTCGGCGTGGGCTTCGGATCCAACGGCCCAGCTTCTTTTTCATTCACTGTGCAACTAGCTTTGAAGCTGTTGTGTTGATCTACAGTCGGTGCGGCCATCTCCTCGGCCATTGTCTCTTGGTTGATACCTTGCTTCGCACAAAGTTCCTGGATGGTTCTTTCCAATGCAGCAATCTGCCGTTTCATCTCCGAGACTTCAGCGGTTTCCCTTGAGTGAGGATGCACATGGTTGAAGTATTGCATCTGCTTGACAAACTTAGATTGACCCCGAATCCGGCCCGAATGCTTGGCATTGCCTAATGCCTTGGTCAATATGTCCTCTGTCCCCACAGATTCAAAACTTCCTTGTGTCTCTTGTTGAGTAAACTCATCCTTAACAATTAGAGAAAAGTTATAAACATAATTAAACATAAAAGAGCGTACGGAATGATTATATTATAAATGGATTCGATAACTCACTATAGTCTCGGCAATAGTTTTAAATTCTTCCTTCTTGAACTGATCATTGGGTTTGGTACGCATGTCCAGCCACCTTTCATGCCGGTCCGCAAATTTTCCCGTCTTCTCGAACTGCAGTTTTATAATTAGCGTTAGTAAACATAAACGTAGAAATTGAAAGTACAGCATACCATTTACACATATTGTCCAAGTAAATAGCCTACATGAGCTTGGTCACGTTTCCTATATCCGTCTCGGCCCCCGGTTGATCCGTATTTGCTTTTCTTTCTTATCTCACTTCCTTGTTCGGATAGTCGTTTGAATTCCGAGGTTCGTCGATACTGAATAAATCTTTCCTAATCATCCTGTGTGATGGTGGGGTAATTGTGAACAACTTTTGGCGGTCGTTGCCACACATTTTCGTCATCAATATGATCTCTAACAAAAGATTGGTAGAGATCATATCTAAAACCTTTAGCTAACTCCCCACAACACTTTAAAACTTGTTTTTTGAAGGATGCTTCAACAGTGAATGAAGTTACAACTTCCATCCATACTATTTCTTTCCTTGGAGCTAAATCGGCGCTTCTAAAGTCAGATATCCAAATGGGTATGTGTTCTCGAGCAAGCACGCGAATCCAACTCTGTAATTCATCACCTTCCTTCCCTACCGGTTGCCCTTTCGCGTCAAACGAAACTTCAATTCGTTGTCCCTTTGTCCTAACCTGGTAGACTCTTCTCATTAGAGTAGCTCTTCGTTTACCATCCTCATCGGGATTGAATCTAGTTGGGTTGGTTCGGCGCGGTTTTCCAACTTCAGTTTGCGTTGAGCATTCCTCCTCGTGAGCTTACGACATTTTAAATCAACCTAAGGCAACTCTAGAGCGAAATACATTAAAAACTAAAAAATATTTGTCATCGAATTGAACTTATAATCATGCCAACCAAACACATAAAAAGCAAACGAAAGCATACATTAAATCATTGTAAATCCGTCCAAGACAATATATACCATATACTTATAATTACGAAAATTATAACCAACCTAATCAACATATATGTCACTAATTAGAATATGAGAAAATTTAACTAATACAATCAAAAACTTATCCGAGAATAAGACATTTTCCGTTCGTAACACAAACTTTTTAATTCAATCTAAAACTAAATCGAACTCAAATTGGCATTTGTTTGCACATGTCAAAATGGTAATGCTAACATATATAGATGTCACATAAGCATACCCTTTTCCGGGAAATTGGACGGAAAAATCCCAAATCAACATATATGTCACTAAATTAACACTTTTTTCCGGAAAATTGGTAAACCGTCACCTCACCCAAATATTGGACAACAAGCAAATAAGTCTCAATGAAATAGGCATTTTGTCGAACATGTACAATGCAAAAAATTAACATGCAAAATCATTGAATATTTCCTAAGACAAAATCACCCAAAATCATAACAACAATCAACCAAATTTATTCCAAAAAACCATCGGGTGAAAAAGATATTTCGGCTTACCAAGAAGTCAAGTGGGCGACGGCTTAGGAGAGAACGTACCCACGGCTTGGGCGACGGCAAGGGGAGAGAGAGAGAGGCGTGGATGGCGATGGCAAGGGGAGAGAGAGAGAGGCGTGGGCGGCGACGGCAAGGGGAGAGAGAGAGAAGGGCGTGGGCAGCGACGGCAAGGGGAGAGAGAGATAAGGGGAGAGAGAGAGAGGGGCGTGAGGCGACTGCAAGGGGAGAGAGGGAGGGGCGTGGGCGGCGACGGCAAGGGGAGAGAGAGAGAGGGGCATGGGCGGCAATGCAAAGTAAGAGAATGAAGGGAGAGTGCCAAAAATGAGAAGAGAAATGGAGATTGGAATTAAGAGACCCAATGCAAAATAAACCATTGCGTGCGCACAATTCCCGGGAGATTTTTAAATTTTAGAGATACCACGACGGTTTATTCAAAAAACCGTCGTGGTATCTTTTTTTAAAAAATGTCGAATTTTTTTATTTACTTTTATAAGCAGAAACCACGACGATTTCTCTAAAATCCGTCGTGGTTTCAGTCTAAAATAATTATAAAAAAAATTGCGAAATTTTTTTTTGTAAGAAGATACCACGACGGTTTCTACAGAAACCGTCGTGGTTTCAATATAAAAAATTAAAAAATTGCTGAAGAATTCTTTAAAAAATTAATTAAAATGTTTTTTTAAATTTTTTATTTTTTTAATAAGAAACCACGACGGTTTCTACAGAAACCGTCGTGGTTTCTACAGAAACCGTCGTGGTTTCTACAGAAACCGTCGTGGTTTCAATATAAAAAATTAAAAAAAAATTTTAATTTTAAAAAAATTAATTAAAATTTTTTTTTAAATTTTTTTAATTTTTTAATCAGAAACCACGACGGTTTCTACAGAAACCGTCGTGGTTTCAATTTAAAATATTAAAAAACAATTTTTTAATGAAATAAAAAAAATTAATTAAAATTTTTTTAAAACTTTTTTAATTTTTTAATAAGAAACCACGACGGTTTCTACAGAAACCGTCGTGGTTTCAATATAAAAAAATAAAAATTTTTTTTTTAATCTTAAAAAAATTAATTAAAATTTTTTTAAAATTTTTTTTAATTTTTTAATCAGAAACCACGACGGTTTCTACAGAAACCGTCGTGGTTTCAATTTAAAATATTAAAAAACAATTTTTTAATGAAATTAAAAAAATTAAAAAAAATTTTTTTTTAAATTTTTTTAATTTTTTAATAAGAAACCACGACGGTTTATGCAGAAACCGTCGTGGTTTCAATATAAAAAAATAAAAAAAAAATTTTTAATCTTAAAAAAATTAATTAAAATTTTTTTTCAAATTTTTTTATTTTTTTAATCAAAAACCACGACGGTTTTTTCATAAACCGTCGTGGTTTCCTTCTAAAAATAATTAAAAAAAATAATTTTTTAAATTTTTTTAAATTTTTAAAGTTTTTTATTTTTATTATAAAAATCCACGACGGTTTGTGCAAGAAACGGTCGTGGTATATGAGATACCACGACGGTTTCTACAAGAAACCATCGTGGTATGGTTTTTGAATAAAAAAATTTATTTTTATGAAATTTATGGCCGAACCAGCCAACATCAATAAGTCATGTTCTTCTATTAATTCACACATAGTTGGCATATATATAAATTAATACTTCATATCTTGCACATGTGCACAATTAAAGGATTTTTTTATAACAACTTATATATGAATTATATACAACGAAAATTACATATATGTATCAAGTATTTTTGGTCTTCTTTTTGGTCTTATCAACGCGTGTCTACTCGACATCTAAACGAAGCAAGTGAGAGGCATCATCGTCCAAATCATCAATCTCCTCCACCGGTGGCAATCCGTTTGTGAAAGATGGAATGTCGGTGCAATCTTCAACATCTTCTTGTTCATCCCCGTGCATTTTTGGCTTCGTTGGCACAACTAGAGATAACTCTAAATTGTCGGGATCCGTTGTGTAAAAGACTTGTACCGCTTGCGACGCCATAATGAAAGGATCATTTCTGTATCCCAAACGCCTAAAGTCCACCACTGTCACGCCGTCCCTATCAATCTTGACAAAATTATTGTCAGCCCACTTGCATTTAAAAAGTGCTATCCGCAAGCCGCAATAATCTAGTTCCCAAATTTCTTCAATGAACCCAAAGTAGTTCATGCAACGTATACCGGGTTCTTGTCCTTTGCGGATGAAATATGCATAGACTCGACACGAAAGCTGACACCACTATTTTGGACGGTATGCTTCTCATCTCTTTCGCGAGTGTAGAATGTGTATCCATTGACAAAGTACGCTGTATATATTATGATTATCGATGACGGACCTCTTGCTAGCATCATTAAGTCTTGGGAATGGCCAGCCTTCATATGCAAATGTTGTCTTAGCCACTTCCGAAATGTCCGGTTGTGTTCATCTTGAATCCACTTCTCAGATCTGGTTTTTCTTGAATTCGCAACTCTTAATTCCGTCATGTGAACTTCAATGAAAGGCTCCACTTCCTTAGCATTGTGCAAAACATACAGACAAGCTTTTTCCCATTCATCTCAACTTACTGGTGTATGAACGCCCACGGACAGTCCTTTCGACGTAAATAGCCCGTTCGTTGGCAAACCGATTGGGTCCGCGTTAGACAAATACTCAGAGCAAAATTCAACTGACTCCTCGGCTATGTAGTTTTCCACTATACATCCCTCCGGCCTATTTCGGTTCTTCACATAACCCTTCAAAACCTTCATGTACCTTTCGAAAGGATACATCCACCTCAAATGGACCGGTCCACATAGCTTAACTTCCCGAACTAAGTGCACCGTTAGGTGGATCATGATATCAAAAAAGGCTGGGGGGAAATACTTCTCAAGCATGCACAATGTCATCACCAATTCCGATTGCAGCGAATCCAACATCAGTGGATCAATTACCTTCGAGCATATTGAATTGAAAAATGAGCATAACTTCGTAATTGCATATCGCACATCTTTCATTAAAACTCCCCGCAAACTAAGAGGTAATAATTGTTGCATCAAGATATGACAATCATGTGTTTTCATTCCAATGAGCCTCAAATCCTTCATCGACACCAACCTTTTGAAGTTGGAAGAGTACCCACTTGGCATTTTCACGGACGCAAGCCATTCACAAAGCTTTCTCTTCTCTTGTCTCGATAATGTGTGTTTTGCCGGAGGTAAGTAGGTGCCATTCGATCTTTTTTCGGGGAGCAAATTTGGTCTAATCTTCATCTCTTGAAGATCGAAACGTACTTTTTCACCATCTTTCGTTTTGTTTGGAATGTCAAGCAACGTGCCCACTATCGATTCACAAACATTTTTCTCAATATGCATACCATCTAAGCAATGACGAATGTAAAGTGACTTCCAATATGGTAGTTCGTAAAAGATTGACTTCTTCTTCCAAAGTCCATCGACAACTAGAGCCTTACGTTTTCTCTTCCCCAAAACTACTTTCACATCTTTAACCATCTCAAAAACGGCTTCACAAGACAAAATCCGAGGAGTAGATCTTTCTTCGGTATTCCCATCAAAAGCCTTCTTTTGTTTGCGGTATCGATGATTTGTTGGCAAAAATCTCCTGTGCCCAAGGTAAACGGTTTTCTTGCCATTCTTCAACCGGATGGAAGATGTTTCCTTCATACAAACTGGACAACCTAACGAACTCTTCACAGGATAACCAGATAGGTTGCCAAGTGCAGGAAAGTCATTAATTGACCAAATCAACATTGCACGAAGATTGAACGTATCTTGACGGTTAGAATCTTTAACTTGCAACTCGTTTTCCCACAAGATTTTGAGGTCATCGATTAATGGTGCCAAGTAGACGTCAATGTCATTCCCCGGTTATTGCGGGCCTGAGATCAATAATGTCAACATCAAGAACTTCCGCTTCATGCACAATTCTGGAGGGAGATTGTAGTTGACAAGTATGACTGGCCAGGTACTATGCCGACTACTCATGTTACTATGTGGGTTCATTCCGTCCGTCGACAAACCGAGACGTAAATTCCTTAGTTCTGTACTGAAATCTGGATGATTGTAATCAAAGGTCTTCCATTGTGGTGAGTCGGCCGGATGCCTAAGTTTGCCATCATCAACACGTTTATCATGGTACCATGTCAAATTTTTAGCATGCTCGGCATTGCGGAATAAACGACGCAAACGTGGAGCCGGTAGAATGTATCATAACACTTTAACCGGCACTCCTTTTCTACCATTCGATGGCATCTTGCCCTTCTTCCATCTTGACTCGTTACAAACCGTGTTGGGATCTAAATGTGCCCTAAGGATAGAAAATCAATATTAGGGATTTTCTGTAAATATGACATTTTGATATTAATAAGAGGATGTTATTCATGTTTAATAAGTTGTGTCCTATTTACTTTCATTAGTTGATTGTATGGTTATTTTGAGCAAACATAAAATACTCCTTGGCTGTTGGTAATATATCAGATTACCATATGTATACGGGGTATACATAGAAGACGTGGTAATTTGATAACAGTCTAAATAAATAGTCCGCAATCGATGGAATAAGATTTGGGGATCTTATTCATGATAAGATTGTAAAGATTTCTACTTCCTTGGAGGGATGATTTGTCTTGACCATCGGATAGGTTCCGAGTAGAAACTTTAATGTATACCAGTATTGAGGTATGATATTGGACTGGACCTAAAGTGTTAATTGATTCGGTTTAATAATTCCGTTTATAAGAATCAATAACACTTTGATTATTATCCTGCATTAATCTTAATCCTGAAATGATTACTTGAGTTCGTATCCATGACTTATGTACTTTAATGCACTATAGGTGAGACACTATTAATTCATGGTCAATATACTTGTGTTTTGGGTGCATAACTTATGGATGGAGAAATCAAGATTCATAGATACGGAATCCATAACTATCTTAATGATAGTAAATGTTATCTACTTAAAGGCATTATTCGGGGATTGAAAGATAGTATAACAAGATCTTGGCCATCGGTTTACTTTGTGTTCTTTGGTGGTTTACCAATTGTATGGTTTTACAATTGGTGATTCTTTCAATAGAGAATAATGGAACTTTAAGTTAAAATGATTGAAAAGGTAAAACGGAAAAATTCCTTAATTCAATCATGGATAACATATGGGGATTAAGCAAGCGATGAATAAATCATAGAAGAAGCGCTACGTTAGAGAGCTTTCGTAATACGGTATGTAAACAGGAGTTCAGCTTCAAACTTTTAGTGGAATAGTATTGAAGTTGATAATTGATGAATAATTAATCTGGGATTAATTTTTCACAATTATAGGAGCCTCTTTACATATTTCCATCGGGTCCCTCTATTAGCTCATATAGTTCCGTATAGCGTCTCGGGATTTGTTTCTAATGAGATCGGTAAATTTAAATGGAATTTAGTAATGTCTATTAAGACATGATACTCTCTAACATGCAATCCAGAAAGGATTGGACATGTGAGATTTGTGTAGACAAATAATATGATTTGTCAACATGAGATTGGTTAATTGAATTTTGAAATAAGATTGTGTTTGAATTATTTAATTTTGGAAAACAAATTTTTCTCTCCTAATCTAAATATGGTGCACGGTTTTTAGATAGGTGGAGGGAAGAAAATTTTGTTTCAAAATTATTCAAATATATTTCTAACATTAAATTATTAATTGATTTAAATAATGGAAATTATTTGATGGATTTTTCTTTCCTTAAATTGATGTGCACGGTTTTTGTGAGGAAAGAAAATTTGAAATATTCCATTGATTTAAATTAATTAATATGGTTGATGTTGTGTGGAAAATATTTAATTCAAATAAGTGAATCATATTTAAATTCAAAAAGGTTTAAAAGGAATTTGAATCTAGATAGGACTAGGATTTTTTGACTAGTCTAGATTCTTGATTTAAGATTTGAACCACCAATCAACCTTTGAATTTCAAAGGTGGCCGAATTTTTTGAGGATTGATTTCCTCTTGGAAAAACGTTTTTAGGTTCAATGAATCTAGTCCTAAAGTTGTATGATCTTTTGATTCAAAATTTATCCAGAAAAATAATAATTAATTATTTTTTAAAGGAGATAAATTTTAAAAAGGATTGGACTTCTATATAAAGGCTAGGAATTCTTGAAAAACTAATTTTTTGGTCATTCATAAAGAGGAAAAACGTTTTTGAGAGTGAGAAGAAAAATAATTTGGGTTTCTTCCACATCATAAAATTCGGCTATCTTGTGAGAGAGAAAAAGAGAGAAAATTCCATTGAATCAAAATTGTGAGGAAGGTTAAACCGAGTGATAATTTTCATAGGAGGTTAACCGGTTCCTGTTTTGCAGTTTTGAAGAAAGAAGTTGGATAATATTCTCAACGAGGAACATCGGAATTGAGAAGGAAGGATCTAGACTTCGGAAAGCAACACCGGCCACTTGGATTCATAGAACGTGTGCCACACACACTCTGAGACGTGGAACTCGAGAATAATAGAGAAGACACGTTGGTCAAACGCTCTAGCAATTCCGGAATCCAAGAAATAAGGTACACTTGATCATGAATTTAATTTATTGTTATATGCATCATGAACTTCTTTTCCGAATCGGCATAAAAATTTTAAAACTTCCGCTGCGCCGTAACTCTGATATTGGATCCGATTTTTCCAACAAACTAGACATTCATGTAAATTTTCATATTCTTTCCGGTAAAGGATGCAATCATTTGGACAAGCATGTATCTTTTCATATTCCATTCCCAAAGTGCTCAACGTCTTCTTCGCCTTGTACATACTAGGTGGCACTTTGTTATCCTCTGGTAGAACATATTTTAGAAATTCTAAAAGAGTCGTGAAACTAGAATTCGTCTACCCTCCCGACGCTTTCATATTCCATAATTTAACCAATGCCCCTAATTTCGTATATTTTGTACACCCGGCATACAAGGGCGTTTCGGCATCGTTAATCATTGCCTCAAATAACTCCGGACGGTGCACAAAGTTTTCTTCCAAATCATTTACCATATTGAATTATTATCACCAATGTCTTTCTCAACAATAGGCTCTTTACCTTTAGTGCTTGTCGATGTAGATTTAACATTGAAAAAAGCTTCGCCATGTAAATACCAAGTTTGATAAGAACAAATAATCCCATAAGCGCGCAAATGCCCTCTAACATCATCAATGGAATGAGATCTATGATTACCACAAATTTGACATGGATACGGAATCTTATCATCTTCTATCTGAGCTTTGGCAAATGACAAAAATTTTTCAACATCAGCTTCATATGCTTTAGACAATCTATCAAATCACATCCATTTCCTATCCATGATTTGCAACGCCTAAATAGAAAAATTAAAAATTAAATCCTTTATTAGAAGTTCGAGTACTCTATTTAATGCATGTAACATGCATATATATAATTTTCAATATTAATTAACACAAGTCCATTATTGATCATCAACAAAATTTGAAATTCGAATTATATAAGAACATAAAACTAATTAAAGTACAATACCATATAAAACTATAATTAATTAAGGTCTAAATACCGGGGGAAACATAACATTACTTGATCATTTAATTAATGTATTACCACCCATTGCACAATTTAACTCTAAATCCATTACAAAACATATATATAAAACAAAAAAACCTTAATTTATAAAATCATATCTACAAATCATCAATAATATTAATATAATTAAGGAGCAGAAAAAAAACAAGTCAATCAATAATTAGTTATCACTTACAGGTGATTTTATAATGATGACTATAGTAGATGGTAGTGGTCACGTCCAAACGATGTCCTGCCTGTTCTCGGAGCGATCTGATATTATTTTGGGATGCATAGAAAGCTAGAGTAGCTGATGTGAGAAATATTGCCGGCAACCATGCATGCATAGACACTCTCGGCATTTTGTCTAATTTTTTCACAAATTTTGCACGACGGTTTCCAAAAAACAGTCGTGGAAGTACGAAAATTCCACGACGGTTTAGCCAAACCGGCGTGGAAGCCGGCCATCTGACGGCTTGCTTCCACGACGGTTCTAGTGAACCGTCGTGGAAGCCGGCCAATTAGGGGCCGGCTTCCACGACGGTTTAGAGAAACCGGCGTGGAAGCCGGCCGCTTCCACGACGGTTCACTGGAACCGGCGTGGAAGCCGGCCATCAAGGGGCCGGTTTCCACGATGGTTTATAGAAACCGGTGTGCAAGCCGGCCGCTTCCACGACGGTTCACTGGAACCGACGTGGAAGACGGCCATCAGGGGTCGGTTTCCACGACGGTTTAGAGAAACCGGCGTGGAAGCCGGCGGCTTCCACGACGGTTCACTGGAACCGGCGTGGAAGCCTGCCATCAGGGGCCGGTTTCCACGACGGTTTAGAGAAACCGGCGTGGAAGCCGGCGGCTTCCACGACGGTTCACTGGAACCGGTGTGGAAGCCGGCCATCAGGGGCCGGTTTCCACGACAGTTTAGAGAAACCGACGTGGAAACCGGCGGCTTCCACGACGGTTCACAGAAACCGGCGTGGAAGCCGGCCGGTTCCACGACGGTTCACTGGAACCGTCGTGGAAGCCGGCCCCTTCCCCCGGCTTCCACGACGGTTTTAAAAGACCGTTGTGGAAGAAACCCTTTCCACGTCGGTTTTCGTAAACTTTTTCGTGCTCGGTGTTTTTGCGACTTTTCAACGACGGTTTTAAAAAAAACGGTCGTCGAAGTACTGTCGTGGAATCCCGTTTTTGTAGTAGTGTATCCCAAAACTATGGCTCATTTTCACCTCATTCTCTTTTCCTCATAAGAGCCGAACCCCAAAGAGAAGAGAAGAAAAAAAAAAAAAAAAAAAAGAGAGAGAGAGAGAGAGAGAAAGAGAAGAAAAGGGTGGTCGGATTTGTGGTTTGGTGTATGGTTATGATGTTATGTGTTAGAGTATGTATGGTATATATGAATGCCTAGTATGTATTTGTAGTATGTCCCCACACACTCAAGAAGATGTATGGTGTGATTGATTATATTGATGTTGATGTATGAAGCAAGGAGAGTTAGTGAAAACCCTAAAAACCCTAGTTTGGTGAAGATTCACCATATGGGTTTGCATGAAGGATTGTATGAATGAAAATGAATACATAGCAATGAAAACTTTACGTAACATGCTGCATGCTTGATGTAGGCTCACGGTTTTAACCGTTTGAGGTAGTGTATGCGTAATTTTACGTAAGAAACAATTAAAATAGAAACTGCCAGTCTCGGATCAAAACTGGGCAGCAATCTGGAAACAGGATTTTGAGGCCGTTAGAAGCTGAATTTAAGGAAAGTTAAAATTGAAAAGTTGTAGAAAATGGAAAATTCTAGGGGTCATTATGGACAGTTTTTAAAAATAAGGCCCCAATGGCCTCTGTTTTCACTAAAATCCGAACCTGGTCATGCCCAGACCCTGTGCACGGCCAGGCAGGTTCAACAAAGAAAAAGAGAAGGTTAGAAGTAGAACTGGGTTTTGAACAAAGAACAAAAGTTGTAGGATTTTTCAAGATCTAAAATGTTTGTGCAGAAAAATTTTTTAAATTCAAAACGGATTTTAAGATATAACTGGATTCTGAAAACTGTGCAGAAAACAGGAAATTCCTGCACAGGATTTTCAAAATAGTGCAGGAACAAGCAATTCCTGCACATGCACTGATCATTGGATTAATGGGACTGTTTTCAGTAAATTCCTCCAGACTTAGGCAGTTTTATAAAAACAGTTTATAAAATGGTTAATTAAACCAAGTCTAGTAAGGAAAAAGAAATAAATTAAATAGGCTAAGTAATAAGGTAACCATAGTAAGATATATGGTCATTGGATTGGTTACTAATTATATTTGGGTCAAAATTATTTTAAAACATAGTAACAAGATGATGACCATTAGTAACCGGATAGGTTATCAAGTTATTGAATTGGGCCTAAAGCCCATGGTTACCAATAGTAACCTAATAGGACATAATTTTAAAAATTGGGCATTAGTAACCCAATAGGATTTTGATCCAAGTATGACTTGGGACTTATATCTAAGGTTAGTAATAGTAACCTAATAAGATACTAAATACAAATGGGGCCTTAAACTCAAAGTTCATTAAATAATCGAACAAGATATTGTTTGATTTAAGGGTTATACTTAGTAACCCAATGAGTTATCATGGTAGTGTGTGGGGGACATACAACTAGGATTACTAAGTAATGCTGGTTAAGGATACTAGCTTTAAATGCAATAATTTATGGCAACATAAGATGACCCTTATCTTATGTCCTTTTTGAAAACAGGGAAGTAACCTGTTGTTGCGACCTGATTTGGAGCAACAAAACACAGGACGTAGCCTAAACAGTAAGTACAACTCCGCCTACAGCATAGGCAAATTATTTTGTTACTTGTATTTATGTGATGCATATGACTTGTTTTGTGGCATCATGAAGCGTGCTCACTAATTGTAATATATATGGTAAAACTAAGATCAAGTTTCAAGTATGAAATAGTTTCTTAAATATGTTTTAAGACAAGAATAAGTCTTAAGGATTTAAAGTAAGTTTACAAATATGTTTGGCAAGCAAGTTGTCTTGTGTCGTACCGACCTGCTCTAGGTCGGGTTTGGTCCATGTTTGAGTTGGATTGGGCTGGCTGCCCCAACCACTCCATGGCTGCATGTCACGGTACGTACACTTCTGATAAGTAAGGGGCCCAAAGATATGCTAACCTAAGAAAGCATAAGGAAGCATAATTGGTTCATGCATTATTTTATTAAGTTTTGTTTTGTGGGTTTATAGTTGTACTTGTTGAGCAAAATCTCACGACTTACATCTATGCTGTAGGTAAGCAATCTATCAGCAATCCTTGATACATGACGATGAGGCTTGACACGGCGAGATGTGAAACTTGGGATGGAGACCGCTACGCGTTTCATTTTATGATATTTGTATCTATTATGTTATAAGTTTAATACTCGCGTACTTCATTAAGAATATATAAATATGTAAGTATGTAATAAGTTAGAGTTTCAAGTGTTTAAAAAAAATATATATATTCCGTACTTCCGCTTGTTAAGTAAGATAAGAAATTATGTATGATGTGTACGGTAACGGCCTACGTAAGATGGGTCGTTACATAGGTGACCACCTTTCCTTTTTGCATTAGGACAGCCCCTAGTCTGGTTTTAGAGGCGTCATTATAAATTACAAAATTCCCTACGTCCACGTTGGGAATTATCAATACTGGTGCGCTAGTAAGTCTCTTCTTAAGCTCTTGGAAATTTTCTTAGAATCCTTGGACGAAATGTCGATAATATCTAGCTAAACCAAGAAAGATTAGTATCTCCATAACATTCTTCGGCACCAACCATTTGTTGACTGCTTCCACTTTCGCAGGATCAATGGAAATTCCTTTCTTTGAGACCACATGGCCTAGAAAATGAACTTTTTCCAACCAAAATTCACACTTTGTGAACTTGGCGTTGAGCTAGTTTTGTCTTAACATCTCCAAAATAAGTATGAAGTGTTGCTTATGCTCCTTCGTGGACTTAGAGTAGATTAGAATATCGTTAATAAAGACGATAACAAACTCATCCAAGTACTCCTTGAATACCCGATTCATTAGGTCCATGAAAACAGTTGGCATATTAGTTAAGCCAAACGGCATGACAAGAAACTCATAATGTCCATAACGCGTCCGAAAGGCTATCTTCAGAACATCCATCTCCTTAATTCTGAGTTGGTGGTATCCCTATCGTAAATCAATTTTTGAGAATACTAATGCTCCTCTAAGTTGATCAAAAAGGTCATCAATTCTAGGGAAAGGATATCTATTCTTGATAGTGGTCTTGTTTAGCTCACGATAGTCGATGCACATCCGCAGTGATCCATCCTTCTTTCTGACGAGCAAAACTGGGGCTCCCCAAGGTGAATGGCTCTGTCGAATAAATCCTTTATCCAACAATTCTTGCAACTGCACTTGCAGTTCCTTAAGTTCAGCCATGCGGTAAGGCACCTTAGATACTGGTGCTGATCTGGGCAATAGCTCGATCTCGAAGGAAATCTTCCGCTCTGGAGGAAATCCTGGTAATTCTTCAGGAAAGATACCCACGTATTCCTTTACAATCGGGACGTCTTCAGGTCTTAACTCTTCCTTTTGTGCTATGTCCACCATGCTAGCTAGATATCCTCTGCATCCATTGGTCAACATCTTCCATGCCTTCAATGTTGATATCAACCTTGGTGATTAACTCCGTGTTTGACCATAAAAGTTGAATTCCTCCTCATCGATGGGACTAAATGTAACATAACATTTACGATAATCAATCTTAGCGTGGTACTTTCCCAACAAAACCATTCCTAGGATAACATCATAATCCTGAAATTTGATCGCAATAAGATCCATGTATAGCTCTCTGTCATAAATAATTACTGGAACATTTCGTATCCAATGGTCAGAAAGTAGAATTTCTCCTAACAGAAGGGAGGTCCTAAAGGGTTGGTCTAATCTATCAGCTGTTCTTCCTAATTTCTGGGCGAACTCCATCGATACAAACGAATGAGTGGCACCAGAATCAAACAAAATGATTGCATCATAGGTGGCAATAGGAAGCTGACCTGTTACCATGCGAGAAATTCCAGCTTCAACATTCTCTTTTGTGTAGGCGTAGATCTTGGGATGTGGCTCAGGAGCTTCTAGTCTCTCCTGGGCAATTGACGGGCCCTCAATCTCTGCTTTTACCGTATGAAGCTGATTGCTTGAATTCCGATTCGGGTATTGCTGAATCTGATTCTGATTATTTGAGGTGCAATTCCTGGCATAATTGCCTTACTTGCCGTAAATATAGCAGGTATTTGTCCCCATTATGCATACCCCATAATGTTTCTTTCCACATTTTGTGCATAAGGGATGGTTGTTGTTGTTACCCCCGTTTGTTCCTTTTATGAGGGTAACTTCTTTGTTGGCCCTGGTTGGAAGCATTCCCCTTCCTCTTATTTCTCCAGAATTGCTTGGAATTCTGAGCAGAATTACTAGTCTAGCCTTTCGAGTAAAACTCCTTAGGCTGCAACTGTTTCAATGCAGTCTTCTCCTCCTTTTTGACTTTGGAAATCTGAGCCCTCGCCTCCCTATCCTGATTGATCCAGTACTCAGCTCTTATAGCTCGACTTATACAGTCAGCTACAAGGGTTGGAGGGCTACTCCCAGCACTTACTTGCTTAGCAATATCTGTGCGGAATATCTTCATTATTCTTCTTACTTTCTCCGTTTCATTTGGTACGAGTTCCGGACACAAGCAGGCTAGCTGTTCAAATTCCTTGATAGCTTCCAATACTGTCATCGACCCTTGCTTCATACTATTAAACTCGTCCTGTTGGACCGTAAGGATTTCTCGATTGTAGTACATTACCCTGAATTCAGTCACAAAATCCTGCCAGCTCATATTTGTAACATCTCTGCGTAGCTAGACTGTTCTCCACCAATGTCATGCATCCATTTTGAGTGCAAATGAAGCATAAAGGACTTTTTCTTGCTCCGTGAGTCCCATAAAATCCAAAATAACTTGGATATCCATCAGCCAGTTATTTGCTTCAATTGGGTCCATAAGCCCTTCAAATTCAGGTGCCTTCATATGCCTAAATTGTTCGTACAACAAGTCTTCTCAAGTCATAGGCGGAATTGCTTGCATCTCAACTGGTGCGACTGGCGCTATCGGGAATTCGGGATTTCGTGGAATTCTTTGATTGACTTCCGGTGCACGAGGAGCTGCTAGGGGCACAGTATTGTCCCGAGGTGGAACTTCCCCAGCATGAGGCATCTAATTCAGATGAGCTATCTGCTCGCGGAGCCTATTTGTTTCTCATTGTTGCTCCAACAATTGCCGTTGCAAGTCGGGTACCACCATCGCAAGGTTAGGTTCTTGTGGAATTGGGTTTAATCGTACACGTGGCCGAACCATCTTCTAATTCCTATGTAATCATAAGAAAGGATATTGTCATACTTCAAGTATCCATTCTTTCATTCATATCATATATCCATCATAACTTATCATAACATATTAGAGATTCATCTCGATTTCATCATATCATATCACATCATATCGTATCGTATCGTATCATAAAAATATCATATTAGAGATCCATCATATTCTCATCATTTCGAATCATGAACTCATCGAAATCTTGTCCTGAAAAAAAAATAATACTTGATCTTAACATTATTATATATACATCCATGTACATACTGTACCATTATATACATTGTACAAAAAGAGTATACACTCCTGATAGTGTCTAACACTTGTCCGATACATATTAGGCCTCATATACATACATAATTGAGATGGAAGTGTCTACCACTTTACCATCATATACATATATACAATATAAAGTCAAAAATAATTAAAGAACGCAAAACTATGATCAAGGTTGGCTACTCTATCGTGACGTCAGAAAAGACATCCCACTCCTCGTCATTGTTAAACATGTTCTCCTCGGGATCTTCCTCAATTTCTTCCTCAATTGCTTCTTCATCTACTTCCTCAATTTCTTCCTCAATTTCATCCTCTATTTCATCCTCGTCATCACTAGCGATGATAATCACTGGCGGGTTTTCTGGATCTTCCTCTGGGTTAGCCTGCTGATTAGCTAGATCCATTTCTGCATCATCTGCATCCTCCTCTTGTGGAGTGATCTCCTAAATCGGTATGGCTGCAATGGGCTTCTCCAACATGAACAGACCTCTGTGGAAAACGGGCTCACCCATACCTGCATCGTCCATCGAACCCAGTTAGCCTGAACCCAGTTAGCCAAAATCTCTACACCCATAACCGCCTCCATCATCTTGTCCAACATCATCTCGGGTGTAGCGAGTGGTGTGAACTGCATAATCTTAGGAGGTAAACCACTCCTGAGAATACAGAGAGTCTGTATCGTAGGTGTACCTAGTGGAATGTACGGTAGCATAGCCTCACAAAACCGCTGACAATAATGACCCATAGACTCGTTTGGATAGGCACACCAAGCTACAACATAACTGGCATATCACCTCCTATACATATCAGCGTAAATCTCAGGGTCACGATAGGGTATGTCAAATCCCTTTCCCAGTAGTGGCCCGTATCGTAACATAATCAAAGATCGGAAGTTCGTCCATACATCCATAAGAATCCCGGGGTCTCCAAAACTAAGCCACCATAAGTGGGCTTCACCAATCAGTAGTCAACTAGCTAACATAACTTGGAGGTGCACTCCAATATGACATAATCTAAAGATGGTCTCTAATTGTGTAGCCACTCGGCTAAAGCTGCAGCTCCTTGGGTTCCATTGAATGTACGTGGCTCCGTCTCCCAGAATGCTAATGAAGCATCATGATCTTCTTCAATCCGTCTCGGGCCCATATCTTTAACTAACATATCATACTTCACATAATAAGTACACATACAACAATGTAAGGAAATTAACTTACAAAAACTATGGCACTGGTAGCAGAACTGTGAAACCAGATGGCAGGACACCCGCTTTGATACCAACTCTGTAACACCCCACCTACATAGGGCTGTTACCATGCTTACTTTACTTAAATACTTATCTTACTTATCCTTGTAAAAGTACTGAATTTTTTTTTTTAAACTTAAATTCAAAACCTTATACTTATATATATATATATATACAAGTATATACTATAGTTCAAACCTTTGTAACATATCTTGCAACTCATACTAATTATTAGATATTAATACCCTCAAACCAACATCACATAATATATTAAATTTTCAAAACGCGTGGCGGTGACTGTAATAACCCGAAATTTTGATGACTTGAGATTTCCTTAGATATAAGAAGAATCTAAGTCTGAATCGTGTATGTAGATATGAAGCTCATGATCTGAGTTGAATATCAGTATATGTTTGAATTCTCGGTTAATTAGCTACGAGACTCAGTAATAGTTTGCTTAGTCAAGCATGAGGCCTTTTTGAGAAAAAAGGGCAGAATAAGAATTTATGATTATATTCCAGTCAAAGTTTGACCAGGTTGACCTTAGGTTTGAGTAAGATGGTACTGCAGTGTATTAAGCAGTATAGGAATTATACTGTGAAAAACCGTCATTACGGATGAAGAAGTAAGAATAAGGTATGTGATTGCTCTAGAATAATCAGGAATAATATTTGGAGCAATGAAGACTTAGTAGTTTCAAGTCTTAAGAAAAATCCATATGCAGCCCAGTTAAGTACAGATGAATTCTGGTGTGGTCCAGTTTGACAGTACTGTTTTAGTGAAAAACAATATTAATATTATCTGAGTTATTAAGGAAATGGACTGTATATTTATATTAATAGATTTTTATAATCAAGTGGATAATTATGCATGAATTAGAAGCCTAGTGGCTCCACCCTAGCCGGTCACTTTCAGGGACTAAAGTGTAAATATTTTGTCTTTAGGGGTCAAAGTGTAATTTTCAGAAAAGTGAGTAATGATGAATAAGTATGTAATTTTTGATTTAAAGAATTTATGGATATTCCTAACCAAGCCTTCAACTAGGCCAATGATTAGTTACAAGCTTGGTTACATTGGAACAATGAATTAAGTTAGAGATAAGTAAGGAAATATTTTTGGTTGGTTCAAGCCAACACATGGCCGATTGTCATTGGATGCATGATGATGTAAGCATGATGATGTAAGCTTGATGATGTAAGCATGGTGAGGTAAGCAAACACTTACTTGGTGAGCAAGTAACTTGGCCTTCAAGGCAACCTATCATGGCCGACCACCTCACAAGGACCAATGGGTAAATATTTTTCTCTTAAGGGCTATTATGTAATTTTTAGATATAAAATAAATCCAAAAATTAAATAATTATCACTTATAAATAGGTGATGGGGGGGTTCATTTGTTTCACTTTATGTGAAGATACCCCAAAACTATACCAAAATTTCACCTCACTCTCTCCCTCCCTTAGAAAGCCGAGCCAAATAGAGAGGGAAAAAAAATGAATGAGAGGTTCGGATTTTTGAGAAAGAAAAGCAATAAGGAAATTTGTGATCCAAGTTGTAGATCCAATCTCAAGGACTTAAGATAACCCTCCTAAACCCCCTAAGCAATTCCATTAAGTTTTGATTTTAGAGTTTATGTGTATTTCAAGTTATGGTTTGTAAGAGCATAAGTTCAATCTTCCTATTTTTCATGTTATGGTTTTTGTATGATTAGTATATGTTAGATCTAGATTTAGGTGAGTGTGATTGCTAAGTTTATGCATGCATGTGATGTTATGCTTAAGAGAATATGTGGTACGTATGTATGTCTATTAGATGTTTGTTATATATCCCCACATGCTCAAGAATGATGTTGGATGAATGATTATGATAATGGTGATGCATGTTGCATGTAGGGTTCAAGAAAACCTTAAAAACCCTAGTTTGGTATAGATTATCATTTGGGTTTGCATGAAAATTGTATGGATAAGAAATGAATGTTTGATCATGAAAACATTAGTAACACGCTGTATGCTTGATGTAGGCTCATGGTTTTAACCGTTCGAAGTACTGTGCATGTAATTTTATGGAAGAACCAACTTAAACAAAAACTGCCAGTCTCGGGTCAAGACTGGGTAGTAATCTGGAAATATGAATTTGAGGTCCTTAGAAGCCGAATTTAACGAAAGTTAAAACTACAAAGTTGTAGAAAATAGAAAATCCTAGGGGACAACATGAACGGTTTTTAAAAATAAGGCTCCAAAAGCCTCTATTTTTGTGAAAACCCGAGCCTGGTCTGCCAGACCCAGTGTGTACGGCCAGGTAGGTTCAATAAGAAAAACAGGTAGGTTAAATGCAGATTTAGGTTTTGAGTAAAACATGAAAGTTGTAGGGTTATTCGAGATATACAACTTTCATGGAGAAAGATTTTTCAAATTCTAAACAGATTATTAAGATAAAATTAGATCTTAAAAATTATGCCGGAAACAGGAAATTCCTGCACAGGATTTCTTAAAAATAGTGTATAAGCAGGAAATTCCTGCACATACACTGATAATCAAAGTTTATGGACTGTTTTAAGCAGTCTTTAAAAAAAGGATTTAAAATTTATCATATGAGAGTAAAAATAGATAAAACAAGATAACCAAGAGTAACCAAGATGGTTACCAACTTTAAAATGGGTTAATAATTATGGTTACTAATAGTAATCATATAAGGAAACCTAAGTTATTGAGTTGGGCCTACAACCCATGGTTACTAATAGTAACCTAATGGGGTATGATTTTAAAAGTAACTGAGCCTTAGTACCTCAATAGGGTTTTAATCCAGATATGATTTGGGCCTAAAGCCCAGGGTTACAAATAGTAACCTAATAAGATACTAATTACTATTCAAGTCTAAGTACGATTGGGCCTTGAACCCCAAGATTCCATTAAGTAATCAAACAAGATAATGTTTGATTGGGCCAGGTGTCTTAGGGTTACATCTAGTAACCAAATAAGATATTATGATAGTATGTGGGAGACATGTAACTGTAACTAGGGTTACTGATGAATGCTGGTTAAGGATACCAGCATTGAATATAATAATTTATGGTAAGATAAGATGATCCTTATCTTACGTCTTTTGTGAAAACAGGAATTAAACCTGTTGATGTGCCTTGTTGGAATATTAGACCAAGAGCGTAGGATATCAGGTAAGTACAAACCTCACCTACAGTATGGAAAATAGTAAATACTATTTTCAAGTATGACATGTTTTCATGTATGCTATGATTTATATGTTGCCCATGTTATGCCATGATAAGCTATGATATGCCATGTTAAGCTATGATATATCATGCTAAGCCATGATATGCCATGTTATGCCATGATATGCCAAGATATGCCATGCTATGCCATGATATGCCATATGTATGTATATGTTATGTTATATGTTACGATATAGTGACATCATGAAGCATGTTCACCAATATTAAACCACATGGTAAGAACATGATTTTAAGTCATAAGATAAGACAAGCAAGGTGTCGTACCAACCTCCCGCCAGATCGTGGAGGATTATACATGTTTCAAGTTTAAAATGTTAAGACCTTTCGCCAGATCGTGAAGGGTTATGAATATGATTCCCAGAATTGTTAGGGACTTTGCAAACCTTAACTTTCTGTGGAATGCGCGCATTTGGAACGTACACAAGGAGCCCACATGTTAAGCAAGATAATAAGTTCAAGTCCATAATTGATCAGAAAAGATATATAATTGATCATAATTGGTTCATGCATAAATGAACGATATTTGTTATGTTTTTGTGAGATTATATTTATACTTGTTGGGCGAAAGCTCATCACTATATTTCATACTGTAGGTAAGATGCCTGCAACTTTATTTGGTGGGTCATGGAGACAATGCGACAAGTGAAGGGCAGTGTGGGATATCACTACGCAGATTTTTCCACAAACTCTTTAAATTATGAACTAGTACATGTATGATGTATGATTAAAAAATATGTACCATGTTACGTATGTAAGGTTTCAAAAGTCTGGTTTAAAAGGTTATATGTGACCTTTTAATCGGCTTAACAAGTAATGGGTAGGCATGGTGAAGTTTACCAATATGGATAAGTTTAATTAAGTTACGAAGAAAAAAAAATTATTCTGAAATTTTCTGAAAGTTCACGTATTAGAAACTAAGAAGTAAGTTAAGTAAGTAAAGTAACGGCCCACGTTTACGTAGTTGGCCCTACGTAGATGGCCGGGGCGTTACAGTGACCAATTCAAATTTCACAGTCTGTAGTACCATCTCCACAATCTTGTATCATACATTACTGATAAGCTGCATAACTACAGCATAAACGTAAGTCATGAGCTTTTGCTCAACAAGTATAACTTATCATCCGCAAAACAATTTTGATAAAGATATACATGAACCATGTCACGGCCCGACCTACGTAGGGCCGTGACACTGTGCTTACTTAACTTAATTCTTAATTCAAATATCTTAAACTTACTGAAAATTCCAAAGTAAATTTTTTTTTTTCTTTTTAAACTTTATTTTTAAATTTAACTTAAAACTCGACTTAGTCTCATAAATACTTATATGTACTCACTCGAGTACCGAGCTTTCGCATCTCATTTGAAAGCTATCATATCAAACCGTGGACCAAACCTGACCTAGTACGGATCGGTACGACACGAGGTAACTTATTGCCATCATACCTGAAACTTTTCCTTATTCATACCATTACTTCATTATAACGTAACATAAACACATTTTTACATTACAAATATATTTTACAAACATATTTCTAAAATCCGTGGCGGTGTCTATCCCACATTTCACAGTTCCAGTGCCAGCCCTCCACAGTCTTGCATCAAGAATTGCCAGTAGGTTGCTTACCTACAGCATGAACGTAAGTAATGAGCTTATGCCCAGTAAGTACAATATTCAATCCGCAAAACATTTTAAGTGCAAGAATGCATGAACCGATTATGCTTCCTTATGAATCAATTATGCTTTTCATATATTAACTTGGTTCTGTTCCCTTACATGTCATGCGTGTACGTACCGTGGTACATAGCCATGGAGTAGCTGGAGGCGGCCAGTCCAATCCAACTCAAACCATGAAACAAACCGTTTAACATGGAGTAATTGGGGCAGCCAATCCAATTCAACTCAAACCATAGACTAAACCGTTTAAACCCGCTCTCGTGGCAAGTCGGTACGACACAATAACATTAGCTTGTCTTATCTTATTCTTACCCCGTGATTTGATATTCGTGAACATGCTTCGTGATGTCACGATAACAAAATATAATACACCATAACATAAAATGTCATAATATAAAACATCATAACATCATATCATAAATCATCATAATATCATAACATAAGACATCATAACATCATAACATAAATCATCATAACATCATAACATAAATCATCATAATATCATAATATAAAATATCATAACATCATAACATAAAACATCATAACCTATGTAAATCATGTAAATCAATACATGATTTCTTAAAAACATGCCTTGCAACAAAAACATTTTATCCATGTTGTAGGCGGAGTTGTACTTACTTGTAGTCCTACGCTCTTGGTTTATCGTCTAAACATAACACGCCAACAGTTCATACTCCTGTTTCCAAACAGGGTGTAAGATAAGAATTATTCATATTCTATCTTACCATAAATCATAATATTTAAATATTGGTATCCTAACCAACATTCATGAGTAACTCTAGTTATATGTCCCCTATATCTTCGTGATAACTCATTCAGTTACTTGCCGTAACCCTAGGACACTTGGCCTAATCGAACAATATTTTGTTTGATTACTTAATGGAACCTTGGGTTCAAGGCCCAATCATACGTGAATATATCTTATTAGGTTACTATTGGTAACCATGGGCTTTAGGCCCATTTATTTATTTTTGAAAACAGTTTCTTAATTTCAGTTATCAGTGCATGTGCAAGAATTTCCTGCTTTTGCACTGTTTTCTAAAAATCCTGTATAGGAATTTCTTGTTTCCTGTACAGTTTTGGGAATCTGGTTTTACTTTAAAATATGTTTGGAATTAGAAAAAGTATTCATCATGAAAGTTGTAGATCTTGAAAAACCCTACAACTTTCATTGTTTACTCAAAATCCAGTTCTGCCCTTAACCTACTCTTTTTTCTTATTGAACCTGCCTGGCCGTGCAACAAGGTCTGGGCAGACCAGGCTCGGATTTTCGTAAAAACAGAGGCCTTTGGAGCCTTATTTTTAAAAACTGTAGTTTTGACTTTCTTCAAATTTGGCCTCTAAGGGCCTCAAAATCCACTTACCAGAAAACTGTCCAGTTTTACCCGAACTAGTAGTTTCTTTCTTAAATCCATTTTTACGGTCAAATTACGCGCACCCTACCTCAAACGGTCGTAACCGTGAGCCTACAATAATCATGCAGCACTTGCTAACGTAAAATCTCATCATCATAATCCATGCATTCACATGCAAACCTTTGGGTGTTCTTGCACCAAGCTAGGGTTTGTAAATTTGGGTTTATATATCAATTTATCACATAAGCTAACAACCTAACTCAAACAAAAATATGCATAACCTGCAACTTCTTAGCCACATTAGGGACATACAACTAACATCATAAAACATACATGCAAATCCTAAAATCATGCAATCATAATCCCATAATCATGCATAACATATAAATCAAAACCACCCAATATCCTAATCAAGCACAAATCTAAAAATCTAAACTAGGGTATAAGAAATAAAATGAGCTTATGCTCTTACAAGCCAACTTTGGAAATACACTTAAATTTCTAATTAAAGCTTAAATTGAAAAGCTTAGGGAACCAAGGAGGTTTACCTTACTCAACTTGGAGTTGGTTCTAGGTTTTGGATTCAAACTTTCCTCCTTGCTTTCTACCAAATCTGAATTCCCTCTTTGGTGTTCCTTCAAAATTTCAGACCACCCAATCCTTTTCTTTTTCTCTGTTTTTTTTTTTTTTTCTCTAGGGTTCGGCTTTCTAAGGGGGGAGAAAGTGAGGTGAGATTTTGGCATAGTTTTGGGTTGTTTTCTCATTTTTGTGAACAAAATGAGCCCCCCATCACCTATTTATAGGTGATAAATAATTTAATTTTTGGATTTATTTTTAATCCAAAAATTACATAATAGCCCTTAGGAGAAAAATATTTACCCATTGGTCCTTGGGAGGTGGTGGCCGGCCATGATAGGTTGCCTTGAAGGCCAAGTTACTTGCTTACATCATCATACTTACATCATCAAGCTTACCTCACATTTCTTAAAATTACACTTTGGCCCCTAAGGACAAAGTATTTGCACTTTAGTCCCTGAAAGTTGCCGGCTATGGTGGAGCCACTTGGCTTCCAATGCATGCATAATTATCCACTTGATTATCAAAATCTCTTAATATACATATGCAGTCCATTTTCATACTAATACAGATATTACCAATACTGTTTTCAACTAACAACAGTATAATTGTACTGGACTACAGTCTAGAATTCATCTGTATAAAATTGGACTGCGTATAGATTATTCTTAGGACTTGAACTTACTTAGTCCTTACTGCTCTAAATATTGTGCTTGATTTTTCTAGGGTGGTCTTGAACCTTATTCTTGCTTATTTGTTCGTAATGACGGTTTATCACAGTATAATTTTCATACTATTATTTATACTGTAGTACCGTCTCAGTCAAACCTAAGGTCAACCTGGTCAAACATTGACCTGTATAAAATCATAAATTTCTATTCTGCCCTTTTTTTTCAAAAGACCTCATGCTTGGCTTAAGCAAACTATTATTGAGTCTCATAGCTAATTAACCGAGAACTCAACATATACTGATATTCAACTCAGATTATGAGCTTCATATCGACATACATGATTTTGTCTTAGGTTTTTCCTTGTCTCTAAGAAAATCATGAGTTCATCAAAATTTCGGGTTATTACAAACCATTTATGCTTTCTTATCAAATCAGTTATACTTCCTTATGTTAGCATCTTTTTGGGCCTTTTACATAACATAAGTGTACATACCGTGGTACGCAGTCATGGAGTGGTTGGGACGGCTAGTCCAATCCAACTCAAACCATGGACTAAACCCGACCTAAAGTGGGTCGGTACGACATAAGGCAACTTGCTTGCCATCATACTTGAAAACTTGTTCTTACTTTGAAATATATTGGAAAAACCATTTCATACTTGAAAAACATTTCATACTTGTAAACAGTTTCTTACTTGAAACTTGATCTTATTCTTACCATGTAACTTATCATTAGTGAGCGTGCTTCATGATGCCATAATAGTAACATATAAATCATATGCATCACATCCATGAATGCATGAGCTTTGAAAAACATGCAAAACAGTAAAACAATTTGCCTATGCTGTAGGCAGAGTTGTACTTACAGGTTATGCTAGATCCTGGGTTTGTTGTTCCAACAGGTCACAATAACAGGTTACCTTCCTGTTTCCAAAAAGGACGTAAGATAATAATCATCCTATCTTACAATAAGCTATAACATTCAATGTTGATATCCAAACCAACATCCATAGATAACCTTAAATATAAGCCCAACATATCATAATATATGGGTACCCGATTTGGTTACCATGAGTAACCATGGGTACAAGTATCCTTCATATGTCTTACTATTGTTACCATATATCTTGGCCTAATTTTCTTTTCTTCACAGAGCTTTGTTTGATCTTGTCTTACCTTTTTCCTTTAACATTATTTATAAAATTTTAATCTTTTTACACTGTTTTTATAAAACTGTAATTTTTGAACAAAGACTGAAAAATTTTGAAAACTGTCTTTGAAAATAGTCCCATAAATTTGGTTATCAGTGCATGAATAGGAATTACCTGTTCATGCACTGTTTTGAAAATCCAGTGCAGGAATTTCCTCTACCTGGTACAGTTTTGAAATTCCAATTTTTTTCTCAAAATCTATTTTGAATTTGAAAAAGTTTTCTTAATAAAAGTTGTAGACCTCAAAGACTCCTACAACTTCTGTTCTATACTTAAAACTTGGTTCAACATTTGACCTATCTGTTTTTCTTTTTGAAACCTCCTGGCCGTGCACACTGCCTGTTCAGGCCAGTCTCGGATTTTGATAAAAACAGAGGCTTTTGGAGTCATATTTTTAAAAACTGTCTATGTTAACCCCTAGAATTTTCAATTTTCTACAACTTTATAGTTTTAACTTTTTCTAAATTCGACTTTTAAGAGCCTCAAAATTAAGTTTCCAGATCACAGTCCCACTTGATCCAAAAGTTGACAGTTTTATTATTGATTGGTTTTTACGTAAAAATTCACACACCCTACCTCAAACGATTGCAACCATGAGCCTACATCAATTAATGCAATGCGTTACATACATTCTCATCATCTATTCATTTAATCATCTTACTTAAAACCCAAATAGGTTATCCTTACTTGGCTTACCAATTTCGGTTTTTAGGTTAATTCCTTAACCTCCATACCTTAAACATTATAACCATATTCATCATTCATAAAATATTCTTACTTCAGCATGTGAGGACATTTCATAAACATAAGATAGGCATACAAATATTCCACATTCTTTTTAAAGCATAGAATCACATGTGTACATAAACTTATCAATCAAGACCACCTAAGCCTAAATCAAGTACATACTAAGCATATAAAACTTATTGCATGAAAAATAGAAAGGGTGAGCTTATGCTCTTACAAATCCATGCTTGAAATACATTTAAATCCTTAATCAAAATTTAATTGAATACTTAGGAGATTAAGAGGATTACCTCTAGGCCTTGATGGGTGGATCTACACCTTAGATTGAGAAAATTTTTCTTCCTTTCTTCACCAACTCACAACCGGCCACCTCCTCTCTTCTTTTTCTTTTTCTTTTTTTTCCCTAAGGGAGAGAAAGAGAGAGTTGAGAATGAACTAAAGTTTTTGGGGTACAACTAAATGGTTCCCTACCACTCCATCACCATCTATTTATAGGTGAAAATTAATTAAATTTCTAGAATTATTTTTATTCTACAAATTGCACATCTAACCCTAAATACGAAATATTTGCTAACAACTCCCTTGAGGTGGCCAGCCATGAGGGTGTCATTTTGCTCCCAATTAATGCATAATTATCCATAAAATTTTTAATTCGATAAATTGCTTATTTATCTTAAATGAGATGTCACCAAATAAGATCATGTTTGGCACTTTCCTTAATATGCAGTCCATTTTCTTAATAACTCAGATAGTGCTAATGCTGTTTTTAACTAATAACAGTATAGTTATACTGGAGTACAGTCCAGAATTTATTTGCACTTAACTAGACTGCGTGTAGGTTTTTCTTAGAACTTGAAGCCACTTAGTCCTTATTGCTCTAAATATTGTGCTTGATTTTTCTAAAGTGGTCCCGCACCTTATTCTTACTTCTTCATTCATAATGACGGTTTATCACAGTATAATTTCCATACTGTTTATTATACTGCAGTTCCGTCTTAAACATACCCTAAATCATCTTGGTCAAACTTTGATCGGAATAAAATCATAAATCCTTATTCTGCCTTTTTCATCAAAAGGCCTCATGCTCAACTAAGTAAACTATTATTGAGTTTTAAGAACTCCGATATATCCTGATAAAATCAAATAAGGTAATTCACATAAACATTCATATTCCTTAAAGAGGAAATCATGAATTAGTAAAAAGGTTGGCTATTACATAGGCTCCCAAAGATGGGTTCAAAAAGGGAAAGTTTGAAGGACATATGAAATTGTAAAAATTTGCATTGGAGTGCCACAACCCTCTCCCCAAGCACTGCTTTGCTCTTAAATTCGGTGACTGCTGATACACTGACTAGTGCCTAGGCGCTCTAAAGCTAGAGCCTAGGCGCTCAAGCTAGCGCTGAGGCGCCCTAGGCTAGCGCCTAGGTGCTCTGGCCTCGGCCTATTGTGTATTTTTCTTCCTTTTGGCTCCATTTTCATCCGTTTCTCATTCCTTAGTATCTAAAACATCGACAAAATATAAAAACACAAATAAACAATAAAAAATCTCAAGAAACCAACAAATAAATATAGGAGAATTGATATAAAATAATGAAGAATTAAGCACTTATCAAAGGGTCATATTCCATTTTGTAAGGAAGAGAAATTATACAATTAACCAAATTAAACTATTACTGTAAAAAGATCCCAATTTATTAGAAAAGTAAGATTCTCTTCATTGACGGCTATCGTTTTAAAACTTCGTAAGGTACACGACTCCCCACAATGAGAATTGTGTCCCACGCTTTAGTAATTAGATAATTCTTGGATAGAATATTCTGAAGAACCATACAACTAGCCAATGATTTGTTGTGTTATATAAATAGTATGATTCCTAGATTTATTGAGTAACCCACTAATGTCACATTTATTAATAGTGTATCCGATTCGACTTAGTACTTTTCATTCTTTTAGATTTGTTTTTCTTTAATGGATCATTCTCATCTTTTCTCTCTTAGATATTCTCCGTACTTGAACTTTAGATCTTTCTTATTTTACCTTCTAAATTTATAAAACTCCCATTTTTCTCTTGAATTTTGAATTAATAAATGTCTCACCCCTACTACAATTTTTATTAGTCATGTGGTTCTTTTATCTCTATTTTTAACCGATAACATAAGATATTAACTGAGATTTTCAAAATCCAAAAAAATTATATGTATATAATAAAAAAAAAAAAAAGAGGAGTGAGCTAGTATTTTTGAAAATTCAAAGTAAAAACACTAAAGTTAGATACTAAATGGGATTGATCGTTCTTTAATGGAAAAAGTCTTGAGTACCTTTTTATACAGCACAAATTACTTTAATCCTCCGGTTCTATCGAAGGGAAAGGCAAGAAGTTGCACTAAAAGTAGATTCTCATGAATACATCAGATTCTGATGCCTACTTTTTAGCGGCAAAAGTTGAAAAAAAACAAAACAAAAACAAAACAAAACAAAAAAACAGTTTTGTATTGACAATCTAAAACTAATAGATGTTTAGGAGAAAAATTTAAAAAGAAAAGGATTTGAAATAAAATGAATTTTGTGAATTTGAAATGAGGCGTAAACACATACTCTTTAGAAATTGATTAGGCAAAGAGTTGTCCTCTCAGTCCGAATCAGCTTTTACTTAACTAGTTTGGGAGGGTCTTACATCCATTACTGGATTTGTCTGCCCATTCAATTAAAGTCGTTGGATCATATATCAATGGCTATCAGACATGCAAGGGTATTCCAAATTTTTTAACTGTAGGCTAGATAACTATTAAAAATTTTTAAAAAATGCCTACTTATCAAACCCATGATTTTCACTTTTGCTATGCCTTGTCAGCTTTGGTAGCAGAGATAAAATTTTAGAAACTAGTCTTGACCTAAACTATTACAAAAAGCAGCCTGCGGATCTTGATCCTCGGCCAAATAACTCTCTGCTTCTCCACTTCTTCTTCTCCACACTCACCTTCATTCCACCTCGCCTCGCCATGCCGTCACTCTGACACTACCGAAGACATCAATGATTGACAGATACTAGAACAACCTTAGGAATGCCAGGCCCATCGGGAGGTCACCAGCTTCGACGGCTGTGGTGTGGAATCGGAGGCATGGAGGGGGAAGTAGGAGGCTTGAGGGGAAAGGATGGGGAGGAATAGAGAGCTACCACTACTACAGAATGTGGATACCATGACGGCGCTTCCACGACCGTTTTTAAAAAACCGTCGTGGAAACTAAGGCAAAAACACAGAACAAAAAGCGGTCTCCGAAAACTGTCGTGGAAGTCGAGACTTCCACGACGGTTCTCGAAAACCGTCGTGGAAGTATGTATTTCCACGACGGTTCTCGAAAACCATTGTGGAAGTCGAGACTTCCACGATGGTTTTCGAAGACCGTCGTGGAAGTGTCGGGGCTTACACGACGGTTTCCAAAAACAATCGTGGAAGTCTCGATGTCCACGACGGTTTTCTGGAAACTGTCGTGGAAGCATCGTCCTTTATTTGTTCAGACATATCAGATCGAGTTGTCCTGTTTTTTCCATATCGATATAGCAGCTGTCGTGAATAAAAATCAGATCAGATCGCTCTGACAACAGTTCCATACACCGCTATTGGATGCCACCCACCACCATCTACTGGTCGATCATCATTCTTGTAAGTCATGATGACACAAATTAACTCATCTTTTTGATATTTTCCTCTGTATTAATTTTTTATTTACGAACCCAGAATATTAATTTTAATTTGTATTTTTTTGGATTGCTTTTGATACGTTAAATACTGCAAAGTGTTTAATTAAGTGATCACAATCAATGTATTTTTAGTTTGGTTTTTTTTTTTTTTTAGTTTGGATTTATTTGTTAAATCCTAAATCAATTTATTTTTAAATCCTATATTACGATGTATTTTTAGTTTGGATTTTTTAATTAAATAACCCGGCCGGGCCAGTTTTTTAATTGTATTTTTAGTTTTGTTATGTTTTTTTGATTTTTTAGTAAATATATTGTTGATTTAATTAATGCATGTACTGGGAGTCTTTATATATAACTAATTAAATGCAAATGATATTCATACATGCAATTTAAAAATATGTACACCTTGACTTCGAGAACTTTGATTTATTGGTTTAGGATTTGCGCGCAAATTATGGATAGGAAATGGATGTGGTTTGATAGATTGTCTAAAGCATATGAAGATGTTGTTGAAGAATTTTTGTCATTTGCCAAAGCTTATACACAAGACGATAAGATTCGGTGTCCGTGTCAAGTTTGTGGTAATCATAGATCCCATTCCATTGATAATGTTAGAGGGCATTTGCACGCTTATGGGATTATTTATTCTTACCAAACATGGTATTTACATGGTGAAGATTTTGTCGATATTAAGTATACATCGACTAGTACTAAAGGTAAAGAGCCTATTGTTAAGGAAAACGTTGGTGATAATATGTACAACATGATAAATGATTTGGAAGAAAACTTTGTGTACCGTCCGGAGTTATTTGAGGAAATGATTAATGATGCCAAAACGCTCTTGTATGTCGGGTGTACAAAATATACAAAATTAGGGGCATTGGTTAAATTATGGAATATAAAAGCGTCGGGAGGGTGGATGAATTCTAGTTTCACGACTATTTTAGCTTTTCTAAAAGATGTTCTACCGGAGGATAACAAAGTGCCACCTAGTATGTACGAAGCGAAGAAGTCGTTGAGCACGTTGGGAATGGAATACGAAAAGATACATGCTTGTCCAAATGATTGCGTCCTTTACCGGAGAGAATATGAAGATTTAGATGAATGTCCGGTTTGTAATGAGTCAAGATGGAAGAAGGGTAAGGTGCCATCGAATGGTAGTAAAGGAGTGCCGGTGAAGGTGTTATGGTACATTCCACCAGCTCCACGTTTATGTCGTTTATTCCGTAATGCACAGCATGCTAAGAGTTTGACATGGCATCATGATAAATGTGTTGACGATGGTAAGCTTAGGCATCCGGCCGACGCACCGTAATGGAAGACCTTTGATGACAACCATCCAGATTTTAGTGCAGAACTAAGGAATTTACGTCTCGTTTTGTCGATGGATGGAATGAACCCGCATAGTAACATGAGTAGTCGGTATAGTACCTGGCCAGTCATACTTGTCAACTACAATCTCCCTCCAGACGTTTGCATGAAGCAGAGGCTCTTGATGTTGACATTATTGATCTCAGGCCCTTAACAACCGGGGAATGACATTAATGTTTACTTGGCACCATTAATTGATGACCTAAAAAGGTTATGGGATGATGATTTACAAGTAAGAGATTCTTACCGTCAAGATACGTTCAATCTTCGCGCAATGTTGATTTGGTCAATTAATGACTTTCCTGCACTTGGCAACCTATCTGGTTATCCTATGAAGATTTCTATAGGTTGTCCCATTTGTATGAAGGAAACATCTTCCATCCGGTTGAAAAATGGTAGGAAAACCGCTTACCTTGGTTACAGGAGGTTCTTGCCGAAAAATCATCGATATCACAAACAGAAGAAGGCTTTTGATGGCAATACCGAAGAAAGAACCGCTTCTCGGATTTTGACTGGCGAAGATGTATTTGAGATGGTTAAAGATGTGAAGGTAGTTTTGGGAAAGAGAAAACGTAAGGATCCAGTTGTCGATGGACCGTGGAAGAAGAAGTCAATCTTCTATGAACTGTCATATTGGAAGTCACTTTACGTTCGTCATTGCTTAGATGTTTTGTATATTGAGAAAAACGTATGTGAATCGATAGTGGGCACGTTGCTTGACATTCCGAATAAGACTAAAGATGGTGAAAAGGCACGGTTGGACCTTAAAGAGATGAAGATTAGAACGAATTTGCTCCTCGAAAAAAGATCGAACGGCACTTAATTACCGTCAGCAAAGCACACATTATCTAGACACGAAAAGAGAAAGCTTTGTGAGTGGCTTGCTTCCGTGAAAGTGCCAAGTGGGTACTCTTCCAACTTCAAAAGGTTGGTGTCGATGAAAGATTTGCGGCTCGTTGGAATGAAAATACATGATTGTCATATTTTGATACAACAATTATTACCTCTTGCTTTGCGGGGAGTTTTAACAAAATATGTGAGATACTCAATTACGAAGTTATGCTCATTTTTCAATTCAATATGCTCCAAGGTAATTGATCCAATGATGCTAGATTCGCTACAATCGGAATTGGTAATGACATTGTGCCTGTTTGAGAAGTATTTCCCACCAGCCTTTTTTGATATAATGATTCATCTATGTGTGCACTTAGTTTGGGAAGTTAAGTTATGTGACCCGATGTATTTGAGGTGGATGTATCCTTTTGAAAGGTATATGAAGGTTTTGAAGGGATATGTGAAGAACCGAAATAGGCCGGAGGGTTGTATAGTGGAAAACTACATAGCCGAGGAATCAGTTGAATTTTGCTCTGAGTATTTGTCCAACACAGACCCAATAGGGTTGCCAATGAGCGGGCTATTTACGTCGAAAGGACTATCCGTGGCCGTTCATTCATCAGTAAATCAAGATGAATGGGAAAAAGCTTGTTTGTATGTTTTCACAAAGCTAAGGAAATGGAGCCTTTCTTTCAGGTCCATATGGTGGAATTAAGAGCTGCGAATCCAAGAAAAAGAAGAAGTGAGAAGTGGATTCAAGATGAGCAGAATCGGACATTTCGGGAGTGGATAAGAAAATATTTGCATATGAAGCTTGGCATTTCACAAGACGTAATGAAGCTATCCAGAGGTCCGTCATCGATAGTCACAAGATATACATCGTACCTTGTCAATGGCAACTCCTTCTACACTCGGGAAAGAGATGAGAAGCATCCCGTACAGAATAGTGGTGTCACCCTTCGGGCCGAGTCTATGCATATTTCATCCGCAAAGGACAAGAATCCGGTATATAGTTCCATGAATTACTTTGGGTTCATTGAAGATATTTGGGAACTTGATTATTGCAGCTTGCGAATAGCACTCTTTAAATGCAAGTGAGCTGACAATAATTATGTTAAGGTTGATAGTGACGGCATGACAGTGGTGGACTTTAGTCGATTGTGATACAAAAATGATCCTTTCATCATGGCGTCACAAGCAGTACAAGTATTTTATACAACGGATCCCGCAAATTTAGAGTTATCTTTAGTTATGCCAATGAAGCCAAGAATAATCCGGGATGGCCAAGAAGATATTGAAGATTGCACCGACATTCCATCATTTACAACGGATTTCCCACCGGTGGAGGAGATTGATGATTTTGACGATGATGTTTCACACTTACTTCGATTGGACGTCGAGTGGACACGTGTTGAGAAGCCCAAAAAAAAGAAGAAAAAAACTACTTAACAAAAGATTTTAGTTTCTTACGTTGCAAACATTTAGATACAGTTTTTTAATTACGCACATTATATTTGAAATGTATGGGAATTATTTATACATGCAAATATGTTTGGAAGCAAATAAGAACAGGCGTGAATGATTACATAACACACAGGTTTGGCCGCTTAAAGGGATTATATTAACAATTTTTAAAACAATTTTCTGTAAATTTCTGACCTACGATGACGGTTATTGAAAAAAACCATCGTGATATATCATCTACCACGACGGTTTTCCATAAAAATCGTCTTGGTAAGGGTGATGAAAAAACCCTGAAACCTACCACGACGGTTTTCTTAGAAGACCGTCGTGGTATATTGAGGAGGATACCACGACGGCTTTCTATAAAGACCGTCGTGGTAGATTATCGGTGTAATGAAAAAACCATGTAGCCTACCACGACAGTTTTCGTAAAAGACCGTCGTGGTATATTGAGTAGGATACCACGACGGTTTTCTATAAAGACCGTTGTGGTATCCTGGTATAGGATACCACGACGGTTTTCTATAAAGACCGTCGTGGTAGATTATCGGAGTGATAAAAAAACCCTGCATCCTACCATGACGATTTTATAGAAAGACCGTTGTGGTAAATTCGAAAGCCTACCACGACTGTTAAACTAAAAACTGTCATGGTAGATGACTTACTACGATGGTTTTCTATGATGACCGTCGTGGTAGAGTACTTTACCACGACGGTTTTTGATCAGACCGTCGTGGTCGATGTTTAGGCGGCAACTTTTGAAATTTTTGAAAATTGGTCAACTTTTTGCAGCTTTTAATAAAATCCAAAAAAACACCATTTTTCCCAACCCATTTCATTCCGAGTCTTAGTCACTTTTTCACTCCCTATTACACACTCAAACTTACACAAAATATTTCCCCCCTCCGTATCTCTTGCTTCGCTCCCTAGTTCCCTTTGAAATCATCAAAAACTCTCCCTATCTCACTCAAAATCCGACGGCATCCTCCACCAACGACGTCATTTTTCGAACATTTCCCGATATCTTTCCCCGCCCATAACCCGTACTTGTCCCAATATTTCTACCACTCTGCCCGTACCCACGTTCCACACACCGGTAAGTTGTAGTCTATATTGCTTAGGTAATGCAGTAATTTGGGTAATATCCGTCCAATACAGTGTATTTTGTGGATTGTGGTTGTCCAAAATGATTAGTTGGCGGCCGAAATGGGCAAAAGCCATCACAAACCTTTTCGGCCCTTCTTGCTTGTGTTAGTCATTTAGAATGATTTTAAATGGTTGGGTAAGGCTCGGATGTGATAAAAAGTGTAGCTTTTGTGAGTTAATTGTTTGCATATAACATGTTTGATTAAATGCCTCTTTGTGTGAGAATTAGTTGTAGATTGAATTAAATTGGTTGGGTAAGTCTCGAATTTGTGAATTTTCAGGATAAAAATTCAAGTTTTTGTGCATTAAATGTTTGTATATTACATGTTCGATTAAATGCCTCTTTAATTAGGTTGTGTGTCATTTCTGTAGTCGCGTAAAGTTGTTGTGTACATGCTTGATTTACATAGATCTAATGTATGAATTCATGGGCTTTTTATGTGTTTTGGTGCTAAGGTTTTGTAATGATTTAATGGCGATGAGGTTTTGTTTATAAACATACTTGGTGTTTTATTGTTTTAGATTGATTTACAATGTCAAAAGATCATGAGGAGGATTTGTCAACCCAAACGCAAGTTGAAAAACCACAACGAACCAACTTTTCAAGATTCAATGCCGACGAGGATGGAAAACGAAGAGCAACTCTCTTTAAAAGAGTGCACGTTGTTAGGACGAGGGGAGAACGAATTCAAGTTTCGTTTGACTCGAAAGGGCAACTAATAGGCAAGGAAGGTGATGAATTACAGAGTTGGATTGGAGTGCTAGCTCGAGAACACATTCCAATTTGGATTGCTGACTTCAGAAGTGCTGATTTAGAACCGAGGAAAAAACGAGTGTGGTTGGAAGTTGTAACTTCATTCACTGTTGATGAATCGAACAAAAAATAAGTTTTGAAGTCTTGTGGAGAGTCAGCTAAATGTTTTAGATATGATCTTTACCAAGCCTTTGTTAGGATCATATTGATGAACAAACTGTTTGGCAACGACCGGCTAAAGTGGTTAAAAATTACCCAACCATCAGCCAGGACGATTGGGAAAGGTTTATTACCTATCGACGGACGGCAAATTTCAAGAGGCTTTCCCAACAAGGAAGTGAGATAAGGAAAAAGAGTAAATATGGATCTACCACAGGCCGAGACGACTATAGGAAACGTGATAAAGAAATCGTACGTTAATTAATTGGGAAAAAAACTTCAAGTCTATTTATAATTTTGTTTACGTGTCTTATTTATGTTTACTAATTTTAATTACTAAATTGCAGTTCGAACAGATGGGAGAATATGCGGCCTGACATTTTATTTAGCGGGATACGCGGCTCAAACCCGATGGAGATTACAAGAATCCATCGATTAAAATTATTGGCGAAGCAATAGTAAGTCTACGGATCCTATTTCAAATATAGAGTAAGATTGTCTCCATTATGTTTACGGGCTCAATAACATATTGTGTAATTGTTATAGGACGAATTAACACAACAAGAGACCCAAGGAAGCTTCGAATCCGTGGGTACAGAAGACATTTTGACCAAGTCTTTGGGCAATGCCGAGCATTCCAGTCGTATTCGTGGGCAATCGAAATTTGTAAAGTAGGCGCAATACTTCAATTCTATGAATATTTCAAGGGAGAATCCTGAAGTCTCCTATATGAAATGACAGCTGGCTACATTGGAAAGAACGGTGCAGGAACTTTGTGCGAAGCACGATATCAACCGTGAGATGATGGCCGAGGAGGCAACCGCATCTACCATTGATCAACACAACAGTTTCAAGGCGAGTTGCACCCTCGATGAGAAAGAAGCCGATGCATCGGATCCGCAGCCCATGCCTAATGCAAGTAAGGAATGCCAACTTTTCCTTATTGATTTAATTAATGGTGGAGATGTTCTGGTTGTAATAGGCAGGGCATACATGGACTGTGTTCCAGCCGACATAGTCCCTGGGATTCCTTTGGGCGAGGGGAATGTGCGAGTGACAATTAGTGTCCCAAAATTAAAACGTGCACTCCTTCCAATTCCGACGAATGAAGCCACATATATTGAAGAGGCTGTTGGGGAGTTTGTTGCTTGGCCCAAAAAATAGTCGTCCTTCAAACCAGTTTAAGCCAGTCCAGTCGAGGTCCCAGTCAAGCTCCCGACCCAGAAGCAAAGGGAAGCAAACGAACAAAAAAGAGAGCCGGGAGGAAGAAACTATAGTCACAACCGGAGGTACAACAGCAAACGGAAGAAGATCAAGTACCTACATTTGACTTTAGTAAAATTCCCATTGAACTGAGACCGTTGGCTTATTACGCACAAAGTTCCTTGAGTGACGGTAGCTAGATTGCGTGCCCACAACAACAGTCCGTCAACGACGATGACATACCCATAGGTATGAAGATGTATACCATTTCATAACCTTTAAAGAAATCAGTGCAAGCAGTATAATGGTTTACATCAGGTAATTGTTTTTTCCTTAAACAATACTTATTGTTCCAATTAGCTTGAAAGATAGATATATATGTTGATATTGCGTAACAAGTTTGACTTAATATTTTGCAGCTACTTATCGGATTGTTGTGCAAGAGCAGGAATGGATCAACGTTTCGAGTTTATTTCTCCATTCTTTGTCTCGCCAGTTCAACAGAATGTAGATCGCGTAGCCTACATTCGAGAGAGAGCCGACAATATCATCCGGATCTTAACAAACGTACCAAGGGGAAGGCTTGTTCTCATGCCATATAACAGGGGCCAACATTGGATATTGACTGTTATTAATCCATGGGATGACTCGGTCCTCTATTTTAATCCTCTTGGAAACGATCCGGGTGAAGATTTTCAACAGCTAATTACGTTGTAAGTATTCTTTGATGTTCATATTAATGATTTGACATTCCATAATTGTTGTTCCATTTCGTTTGATATTTGTTAAATTGTTAAGGCACTAAACGATTGGAAATTGCTGGTGGAATGAGGAATAACAAAGCGACGCAACTGCAAAACGTTGATTCAGACTGCTTGATGTCCTATACAACAAGGAAATTTGCAGTGCGGCTATTTTGTATTGGGGTTCATGCGAAAAATAACATTGAATGTCGATGTACTTGCCTTACTTCAAAACAAGACTTCTTATACTGAAGCTGATTTGTTTTTGATTAGGCAAGAGTGGACTACATATGTCATGCGCTTCATACAATATTGACGCAAAGCATGAAGCTAAATTTTGTATAGCCGTTATATTAATTATTGTTGTACATTGTGACATTTTATTTGCCATATCAGTTATGTTATTATTTTATTCTTGGCTGTGTAATTTTTTCTTGTCATGAATGAATGAACTGGTATTCAATTGAACGAATTGGTATTTTTTTTGTTTACGTTACAACCTACCATGACGATTTTTAACAGAAACCGTCGTGGAAGTACATCTACCACAACGGTTATTTTCAACACCGTCGTGGTACGACATCTACCACGACGGTGTTGATAGGCCACCGTCGTGGTAGATGTCGTGGTACGACATCTACCACGATGGTTTTGATAGGCCACCGTCGTGGTATGTCACCTACCATGACGGTGGCTTTTAGAGACACTGTCGTGGTAAGGTGAACTACCACGACGGTGGATAATAGAAACCGTCGTGGTATGTCGGACTACCACGACGGTGGTGTATAGAAACCGTTGTGGTACGTAGCATACCACGACGGTTTCCAATGAAAACCGTCGTGGTAGATTCATTTCCACGACGGTTTTCAATGAAAACCGTCGTGGTAGATTCACTTCCACGACGGTTTTTTTTGTGGTGAACCATCGTGGTATGTTGTTAAATATCTATCTTTTGGTCCTATTTTACCTATTCCACGCCGGGTAAAAAACCGTCGTGGAATCTGAAAAGATTCCACGACTCTGGATTCTACGACGGTTTTCTAACCGTCGTGGAAATGTTACCACGACGGTTAAAAACCGTCGTGGTATCCACATTCTCTAGTAGTACGGACTGCCGTCTTTCATCAGCGAAAAAGAGTCTACGGTTTTTTTTTATTTTATTTTTTTTTGGTTTTCTTTTTTTGGTTTTTAATAAAACGGAGCTTCATTAAAACAAAGTGTACCGAAAGTGCAGCCAAAACAAACACAGTAGTAAAGGTTAAACGGAAACCTTTCGGCTACACTTAGTGTAATCCAAAAGAACATCAGAGGGGATATTGATCCCCCATATTAATAAGACCGAAAGCATTATAGGCAAATGATCATCTAGCTAAATAATGAGCCATGAAATTTGAGAACTTGTGTATAAATTTTTACCATTTTCTAATCCTGATAAAGTCCAAAATATGTGGACCAACGCCTAAAAGGACTCTTTATATATATATATATATATATATATATATATTCCTATAGGTGATGAGGCTGGACCAGATCTCTAAGATATTTTTTTATGCCCTACGTCTCGGTATGTCAGGAAACGATTTATAGTACCTGTATCTTTAAGGAATTTGATGTGCTTCTCCATTTTTTTACTATGTCTTATTGTATTTCGAACCCAATGCACATCTATATATGGAGATACATGTATATGTACATAAATGGGAAGAAGATACATGTATATGTAAATATTTGGGAAGAATCTAGGGAACGTTGGTGCTTTGTGTCAATGCTTTATTCTAAATATCAATTATTTTCAAATATAAGTGTATGGTTTTTATTGGATCATCATTTCATAAATACTATTTAAATTGTTAGTGAATACTCTTTAAATAGTTAATGGATATTTCTAGAACACCCAACTCTAATCCTTATAAGATCAGTTGTCACTTTTTAATTGACAATTAGTCTTTGAATATATAACTGCCACCTCAATTAAAATTAAAACACCATAAGAAAGAGGGCATTGACAAAAATCATCTAAAAAAGAAGGCTCTATGTCGTTTCTAAAAATAATATGTCGCTATTAACATATTAGCAATGTCAAGAATGTAATCACTATATCTTAACAATGACGACCATCGCTAAAAGTTCAAATCATCGTTGCTAATGAACCGTCAAAATTGACGGAAAAGTGACGTGGCTGTTGATTATTAGCAACGACTAATTTGAAGGTGTCATCGCTAATTCTCTTTTTTAATTTTAAATATGTCTGATGTGGAATTGTTCCTTCGGTGCCTAGTCATCATTAATAAGATTTTTTTTTAGTCGTCGCTAATATTAAATAAATATTTTTTTTTTCAAAAGACATTCTAAATATTCTTTTTTTTTTTTTTCAATTATTTAAGATAATTTGCTTTTTTTTAAATAAAAATTTAAGGCATTAATTTGAAACTGAGTTTTGTTATTTAATAATTTTGTTTTTCCAATTATCTAAAAAAAAAATATTTAGTAAGTATTACTTTGAAATAAAAACACAATCTTGTAAAAATAAACATATAAACACAGTAGAGTCAAGTAGCATAATAAAAAAACACAAACACGTAGTCTCAGTACATGTTAAAAAAAATAAAAGGATAAGATAAAACGATAAATAAAGAATTAAAAAAAACCTCCTAAATATAGCTCCAGTACATTAAAAAAAAAAAAAGTACATATATACATATATATATATATACACTAAGCCATAAATAACCATGATCAACAAGTCTAGTCTCCTAATTTTTCAGCATCTTATATAATCTTCTTCTTTTGTATTTTGTGCAGGCCATATAAGAAGAACAATACTTTCACGGAGAGGAATTGGCTGATATGTAAAATTCGGATTTTATTTGAGACAGATATAGTTGCTGCCATAAGCATGTTGTACAAATGGGCAAGCCAGTGCTACTGTCGATCTGGAGAAAGTTGTGATTTAGCTCTCCCTATAAATAGGGAATATTGAGGCTACTCTCATCCTATGTCCTCTACAAGATCCCAGGACATGTTAAAGTATTTCTTCTTCATTAACAACCGAGTAGAGGAGCTAGCAGCAGATTTTGTTGGCCGGGTTTGACTCTCCTGTCGAAAATTTACAAAATATTTGATTGATTGTACCGCTGGGATAATTGGCTATAGGTTGATTTGTTTCCAAATTGTATAATTTGTTTCCTAAATTAGTTAGGCTTGTATATCCTACAAACTGTACACTTTTTGTCCTTCGAAATAACAAGTTGAATTCCATTAGTTTTCATTGTATTTCGTAAGTTGGTATCAGAGCGTTCGAAACCCAGAAACCCAAAATCCCATCAGAAATTAAAGGGGAAAAAAAAAAACCAACGAATCCACAAACCCAGAAATATATCTCCAAAAATCCAACCAACAAACCCCCAAATCCACAAATCCACAAATCAACATATCCGAAATCAATCCAGAAATCGAACACACAAACCCACAAATCTGTCACACGCGTAGCTGCAGATTCACCGGTCACCGTCGCTGCAGATTCATCGTCACAGCTTCAGATTCGCCGTCGTCCGCCTCTGCACCGTCGCTCATCGCTGTCGTTGCGCCGCATCTGCACTGCCGCGCCTCGCTGTCACCGTCGCCCACCTCCGCACCGCCACTCGTCACTAATCGAGTCTGCCTCTCACCATCGGAATCTGCCTCACTTTTTTGTGTTTTTTGGTTTTTTGCGTTTTGTCACTCACGGGTGTCGGTGCATGTATTGGAAACCAAAGGGAAACAACAAATTTTTTTTTTAATGGGCAGAGGCAGCACATGAATTGCTATTAATTAAAAAACAAAAAACAAAACAAACAAAAAAAAAGAAAAAAAAGAAAAAAAAAGAGATTTAAATAAATAAAAAAATAAAAACAGAAAGAGGAATAGTGAGTCGCCAGTTCTTGGTTGTTCACATAATTATCCAAGAATTTACAAAGTGCACCCATTGTCATCGAAGTGGTCATACCAAAAGCCGCTGTTTTGAACTTGCCGGATTTCCAAAATGGTGGGATCATAGTCGTGCTCCATGAACTATCCTCACCAGTGAGTCGCCAGTTCTTGCAGAAAAAAAGTGGAATGATGTTGCTGAAAATGTCTCAGCACTCGTATCTACTACAGACGACGATGGTAAGGTTTTAAACATATCCTCACCTGTTTCTAATAGTGCATGGATAATTGATTCAGGTGCTACTGATTATATGACATTCGACTCTAGACAGGTCTCACTTCTTAAACCATCCTCACAAAAGTTTGTTTCTACTGCCAATGGTCCCCGTTATTGGGGAAGGATCTTTAACCCTCACTAATACTACGGATTTAGATTTTGTTTTAGTCATTCCATCTTTAAATTACAATCTTTTGTCAGTCTCTCAAATAACCACAACCTTATCTTGTGTTGTAATTTTTTGGCCTGAATTTTGCGTGTTTAAGGACATCTGGACAAGGCAAACGATTGATTATGGTATTAGGAGAGGAGGTTGTATTACTTGGACTTGGCGTCAAACAGTTCTAAAATGCTTTGTCAGGTTTTGACAGTGGATGACTCAAAGAGGGGAAAGAAGAAATCCGAATTTGGTTATGGCATCGATGTCTAGGGCATGCTTCATCTGGGTACCTAAAGAAGTTATTTCCTAGTTTATTTGCAGAGCTTGATGTTTCTAGTTTTCGATGTGAGGTTTGTGAAATGGAAAAGTGTCATTGTTCTTCGTTTCCATTAATTTTAAATCTGAGTCCAACCCCTTTCATGGTCATACATTCTGATGTCTAGGGTCCATCTAAAGTTACCACAATGGATGGATCACGTTGGTTCGTCACTTTCATCAACGATTGCACTCAAATGACATGGGTTTGCTTAATGAAGTCTAAAGGTGAAGTGAACCTATATATTGTTTCAAAAATTTCATAACATGATTCATACTCAGTATAATGCATGGGTTCGGGTTCTCCAAATCAAAATGTCAAACTCCAACGGTATTTGGAAGCACATGTGGAACTGTTCATCAAACTACTTGTTCCAATAACAAAACGGGCTCACTGAGCACATAAATCGACACTTATTGGAGGTTGTTCATGCTTCATTGACACAAGTTCATATGCCATTGACCTATTGGGGAGAAGCATTTGACTCTGCTGTTGGAAAAATGGTTTCGATATCAGAGTTACGGCACAGCGTAAGTTTTTAAAATTTTTATTTCGATTCAGAAAAGAAGCTCATGATGCATATAAAAATAAATTAAATTCATGATCAAGCGTACCTTAATTCTTATTTTCCAGAATTGCTAAAGTATTTGACCAACGTGTCTTCTCTACTATTCTCGAGTTCCACGTCTCAGAGTGTGTGGGGGCACACGTTCTATGAATCCAAGTGACCGGTAATGCTTTCTGAAGTCTAGATCCTTCCTTCTCAATTCCGATATTCCTTGTTGAGAATTCGATCCGGGTTCGTTCTTCAAAACTATAAAACATGAGCTGGTTAACCTTCTATGAAAAATATCATTTGGTTTAACTTTCCTCACAATTTTGATTCAATGAAAATTTCTCTCTTTTTCTCACACCCAAGAAGGACGAATTTTCTCAAGCCCAAAAAACCTAGTTTTTGTTTTTCTCTCTCTCAAAAAAAAAAAAAAAAAAACGTCCACCTATTGTATGATATGATAGATGGTTTTTTCAAGAACCCCTAGCCTTTATATAATACTCCAATCATTTTTCAAAAATATCTCCTACTTGAAAATAATTAATAATTATTTTTCTGGATAATTTTTTGAACCAAAGGATCATTCGAATTTCGGGCTAGGTTCTTTAAACCTTATGGATGGGTTTTTGCTTGGAGAATCTCAAAAAAATTCGTGCTCCCCTTATATGGATATTGATTGGTGGTTCAAATTTAAATCAAGAATCTAGACTAGTCAAAAAATCCTAATCCTATCTAGATTCATACTCCTTTTAAACCTTTGAATTAAATCAGATTTTCTTATTTGAATTTAAATAAATATTTTCCACAAACATTAACCATATTATTAATTTAAATCAATAGAATATTTCAAATTTTCTTTCCTCACAAAAACCGTGCACCTCTTTTAAGGAAAGAAAATCCATTAAATAATCTTCATTATTTAAATCAATTAATAATTTAATGTTAGGAATATATTGGGACAATTTTGAAATAAAATTTTCTTCCCTCCACTCAATTAAAAAACGTGCACCTCTTTTAATTAGGAGAGAAAAATTTTGTTTTCCAAAATTAAATAATTCAAATACAATCTTATTTCTAAAATTCAATTAACCAATCACATGTTGACAAATCATATTATTTGTCTATATTAATTTCACATGTCCAATCCTTTCGGAATTGCATGTTAGAGAGTACCATGTCTTAATAGACATTATTAAATTCCCATTTAATTTACCGATCTCATTAGGATCAAATCCCTAGACGCTTCGTGGAACTATATGAGCTAGTAGAGGGACCTGATGGAAATATGTAAAGAGGCTCCTATAATTGTGAAAAATTAATCCCTGATTAATTATTTATCAATTATCAACTTCAGGACTATTCCACTAAAAGTCTGAAGCTGAACTTCTGTTTATATACCGTATTACAAAAGCTCTCTAATGCAGTACTTTTTCCATGATTTATTCATTGCTTGCTTAATCCCCATATGTTATCCATGATTGAATTAAGGACTTTTTCCATTTTACCTTTTCAATCATTTTAACTTAAAGTTCTATTATTCTCCATTGAAAGAACTACCAATTGTAAAACCATACAATTGGTAAACTATCAGAAAACACAAAGTAAACCGATGGCCAAGATCTTGTTATAATATCTTTCAATCCCCGAATAATACCTTTAAGTAGATAACATGTACTATCGTTAAGATAGCTATGGATTCCATATCTATGAATCTTGATTTCTTCATCTATAAGTCATGCACCCAAAACACAAGTATATTGACCATGAATTAACAGTGTCTTACTAGTAGTACATTAAAGTACATAAGTCATGGATACGAACTCAAGTAATCATTTCAGGATTAAGATTAATGTAGGATGATAATCAAAGTGTCATTGATTCTTATAAACGGAATTATTAAACCGAAATAATTAATACTTTAGGTCCAGTCCTATGTCATACCTCAATACTGGTATACATTAAAGTTTCTACTCGGAACCTATCCGATGTTCAAGACAAACCATCCCTCCAAGGAAGTAGACAACCTTTACAATCTTATCATGAATAAGATCTCCAAATCTTATTCCATCAATTGTGGACTATTTATTTAGACTGTTATTAAATTATCATGTCTTCTATGTATACCCCGTATACATATGGTAATCCGATATATTACTAACAGCCAAGTAGTATTTTATGTTTGCTCAAAATAATCATACAATCAACAAATGAAAGTAAATAGGACACAACTTATTAAACATGAATAACCTCTTTTTATTAATATCAAAATGTCATATTTATAGAAAATCCCTAATATTGATTTTCTATCCTTAGGGCACATATAGATCCTAACATCTGCAACATATTTAATCAATTGAGTACCCTACAACACTATCAACTTCCAGACACCATTCCAAGCTCTTGCTAAAGTAATTGTTGCCCCAACCGTTCCAAACTTACCTCCTCATGTCTTTGGTTGTGTTGCATTTATACACTTGCATAAACATCAGCACAACAAGTTGACTCCTCAAATGTTGCGATGTGTTTTTGTAGGGTATGCTCTTCATCAAAAAAGGTACTGGTGTTATCATCCTCCAACTCAACGAATGGATGTCAAAATGGATGTTATTTTTCATAAAGATATGATGTACTTCTCTTCCGAGCCTAAACTTCAAGGAGAGTACCAGAAGAAAATTCAGACTCTAGATTATGATTTTCTAGACTATGAGTTTCACGCTACTTAGGAAAGAGAATTCTTGGAATCCGGTAACTAGAATGTATGCAACTTAGATATGAGTGGTATAAATTTGGACTCAAGTGGTAATGATCCCCCAAAAAATTGAAGTGGCATCAACTCCACTTCCGTCCGAGTTTGAGTCCTTCATTCCATAAGCAATTGATATACCAAACCAATCATTAGCTAAGGATGTTCCTGATTCAGTGTCTGTGCCATCTACAAAACAATTAGCACTATGTCAGACCAGAGGTATTCCTAAACATACATATGAACTAGAACTTTCTAGTAAAGTAAGGTATCCCATGAGTCATTATATGTCTAACCATCGTTTGTCTGAATCAAATTAGTCATTTGTAAATCAATTATCTACTGTAGTTATTCCTAAAAGTGTGCAAAAAACCTTAGCTGACCCAAGGTGGAAAGCTACTATGAATGAAGAAATGAAGTCTTTGCAGAAAAATGAAACCTGGGAGTTTGTTGACTATCCACTAGGAAAGAAGTCAATAGGATGCCAATGGGTTTACATGGTGAAGTACAAAGTAGATGGAACAATTGAACACTTTAAAGCTAGATTGGTAGCAAAAGAATACACACAAACATACATAATCGACTACACAGACACATTTGCACCTGTAGCTAAAATCAACATAGTTCAAGTGTTGTTGTCTTTGGCTGCAAACTTGGATTGGCCATTACAAGAATTTGATGTGAAGAACGCCTTTCTGCATAGCGAATTGTTTGAAGAAGTCTACATGGAGCTCCCACTGGGGTGAATGGCATTGGAAAAGCATAAACGAAAGGTGTGTAGATTGAAGAAATCCTTGTATGGATTGAAACAGTCTCCAAGAGCATGGTTGTAATACCCGGAATTTTTACTGACTTATACATGTAAAGAAATTTAAGTCTGTGCTATGTGTTAGGTGATGTTTTATGAAAATTATGAATATCAATGGGAAATTCATAATTTTATCAGTATATGTTTGAGTTCTCGATTAATTAGACACGAGACTGAATAGTAGTTTGCTTAGGTATGCATGAAACCTTTTGAGAAAAAGGGTAGAAAAATTTCATGATTTTATATTGGTCACAGTTTGACCAAGAAAGTCAAAGGTTGACCAAAGAGGTCAAATATAAGACGGTACTGTGCTATGGTGAGCAGTATGGGAAATATACTGCGAAAACCGTCTTTTCGGACAAGATGGTAAGAATAAGAGTTAAAACCACCATAGAAAAATCAAGCACACTAAGTTGGATATCAAAGTCCTAATGACTTTCAGAAATAAGAAGGAAAATTTTTACAGTCCATTTTTATGCAGATAAATTTTGGACTGCAGTCAAGCAAAACAGTACTAAATTGTACTGTGTATTAGTGAACACAGTATTGGATTTATCTGTGTTAGCTTAAAATTGGACTGCTTTTTTCAAAAAGTAGCCAAACGAGGCCTTAGGATGACATCACCTACCTTTTGATTTATGACATCATCTTATTTGGATTTATGATATCATAATTCCATGAACCAACCCTTTAAAGACAAGTGTCTTGTTCTAGAAACTTCTTCCTTGTTCTCCAAGGTGCATGGCCGGCCACCTATGCACACTTTTTGTGCAATTCCTTGTTTTTCAAGGACTAATTTGCAATTCCCAAGAGTTGTTCTTCACCTATAAATAGGTGACCCCATAATTCAAAAAAAAAAAAAATAGAAATTCTAGCAAAACTATGCCAAATTTCTCTCTCAAAAACCGAACTTGAGAAGGAAAGGAAAGAAAGAAAATTTTGCAAAACCAAGAGTAACAAGAGTGTGTACGGTGGTCTGATTTGAGCTAGAACACAAGGAAAAGTTGGAAAAAAATTTGATACCCATTTTAGGCCAAAGGGCCGGTTGTGGGGAGGAAGAAGAAAGGAAGAAAAATCCAAGCTTTTGGCCGGATTTTTAGAGGCTAGAGGTGGCCGGAGTTGGAACAAGGGTGGCGGCAAATTTTGGAACTCAACTAGCCAAGGTGGCCGGTTGTTGGTGGAGGCAAAGAGAAAGGAAAATCCAAGCCAAATTCTTGACCTAAAGTGAGGTATAAATCCCTTAAACCCTAAGTTTTCATTTAAATTTCATTTGGGAAATTTAAATGTATTTTAAGCATGGTTTGTATGAGCATAAGCTCACTTTTAATTGCTGCCCTAGTTAGAAATTTTAGGGTTTGTGCTTGATTAATTAGGGTTTTGGTTTGGTAGTTTAATTATTGCATGTTAAGTGTTTGATATGTTGATTAGGGTTTATATGTTTGATGTATGATGCCAATTTTGATTTGCATGGGCGCGTTCGAGTAGCATGATTGTTCATGTGGGACGTTAGAAAATGCTGTATGTATGCTATCTAGGCTCCCGCGTGTTCGGTTGAGTTAGATTTGCGACAATAGGATGTAAAACGAATTTAAGAATGAAAACTGCCAGTTCGGGTACAAACTGGCCAGTTTCGGGAAAAGTGAAATTTGAGGCCTTTAGAGGTTGAATTAGAGGAAACTTAAAACATAAAAGTTGTTCAAAAGGGTTTTTCCTAGTGGACAACGCGGACAGTTTTCCAAGATAAGGCTCCAAAGGCCTACGTTTTTACGAAAACCCGAGACTAAGAATTCCTGGGCGAGTCAGATTTGTGCTCTCGGTCTGGGGACTTCAACAAGGAAAATGACTAAGTTAAATGCAGAACTGGGTTTTTCTCAAAACATGAAAGTTGTTCAAAAGGGTTTTTCCTAGGGGGCAACGTGGACCGTTCCCCAAATTGAGGCTCCAATGGCCTCTGTTTTTACAGAAAACCGAGACTGGTCTGCCCAGACCTAGTTTACACGACCAGCCAGTTTCAAACAAAAACTGACAAAAATACATGCAGAACTAGATTTTTTGTAAAACACGAAAGTTTTAGGATTTTTCGAGATCTAAAACTTTCGTGAAGACAAATTTTTCAAATTCAATTCATATTTTTAAACTGACACAGATTTCTAAAAACTGTGCAGGAAACAGGAAATTCCTGCACAGGATTTTCTAAAACAATGCAGAAAAACTGCATTTTCGTACAACACCAATGTTTGGACTGTGGAGACTGTTCCAATGACAGTTTTCAGTATTCAATGATTTTTATGAGGCTTTATCTTAAGAACCCTGAATTTTTATAAGGTTTTAAGCTTAATTCACCAAATTTTTCCAAGATAAGGAAAAAGGGATTTTTAAGCCAAAATTTAGTAACATAACGACAACGGGTGGTAACCGGGAAGGATACCCGAGTTACTGGGCCAAGCCCAAAGCCCAAGTTTGACCCATAGAGGGGTTGACTTTTGTTGACTAAGTTTGACCTATAAGAGGTTGACTTTTGTTGACTAAGTTTGACCCATAGAGGGTTGACCATAGTTGACCAAAATGTTGACTTTGGTTGACCAAGTTTGATCAAGGTTATCACATCAAAGGTTACTTATTATAACCAAATAAGATATTTTATAAGGGACGTATAACTAGAATGTTAGATAGGTCACCAACATTTTATAGGATCCTTATCCTATATTCTTCTTTTAATAGCAGGAAGTAACCTGCAGTTGCAACCTGAGTCGGAGCAACGAAACCCAAGATTTAGTATACGAGGTAAGTACAAACCTCATCTACAGTATGGAAAATAGTAAACTATTTTCCAATATATGATATGTTTCATGTTATGTTAGGATATGTCATGCTATGCTATGTTATGCCATGCTATGTTATGCTAAGTCATGTTATGATATGTTATGCCATGCTATGTTATGCTAAGTCATGTTATGATATGTTATGCCATGCTATGTTATGCTAAGTCATGTTATGATATGTGATGCCATGCGATGATATGTAAGATATACTATGCTATGTTATGCCATGTATAGGAATGTCATGGTTTTAAAAATGCCATGTTTTCAAGAATGCTATGTTAGTTGTTATGGCAAGTATTAAGTATGATATGACATAGTGACATCATGAAGCATGTTCACTAATGTTAAATCACATGGTAAGAAAATACAAACAAGGTGTCGTACCACCCTCCCGTGATCGAGGAGGGTACATGTTCAAGACAAGTTATGATTATTAACCTCTCGTTGATGCGTGAGGGTCAAGTTTATGATTCCCAGAACTGTTAGGGCCTTGCAAACCCTAACTTTGTCTGGAGGCTGCGCGCTTTTGGTACGTACACTATGGGCCCACATATTAAGACAAGATAATAAGTTCAAGATTAAGTCCATAATGAAGCATAAGACATACAAATGAATCATAAATGGATCATGCATAAATTACATGATGATTGACATGTTTTTTTTTAAGAGGTTTAAAATGTTTTGTGAGATTATGTTTGTACTTGCTGGGCGAAAGCTCATCAGATATTCCATACTGTAGGTAAAAGTAAGATGCCTGCAGCTTTACTTGGTGGGCCATGGAGACGATGGGGCGAGTGAAGGGCGGCATGGGATACCACTACGCAAGATTTTCCGCAAATATATTAAGTATGAAGTTGTATATGTATGATTAAGAATATGTACCATGTTATGTTTCCAAGGTCCGGTTTAAAAGGTTATGGTGACCTTATAATCGGCATAACAAGTAATGGGTAGGCATGATGAAGTTTACCCATATGGACAAGTTTATTTATTTATGTGATGTTTCAAGTTGTTATGTGAGAAAAAAAAAAAATTACTGTAGAATTTTCAGTAAGTTAAGTAAGTAAAGTAACGGCCCACGTCTACGTAGTCGGCCCTACGTGGATTTTGGGGCTTTACAATGGTTTGGAAGGTTCACAAAGTCAATGATTGCTTTTCGCTATCATCAAAGCAATTCTGATCATACTATGTTCCTGAAGGAACAACATGGTAAGATCACCACACTCATTATATATGTGGATGACATAGTTGTTACAAGAAATGATCCTGAAGAAAGAAAGGCTCTATAGAGTTATTTGTCCAAAGAATTCGAAATGAAAGATATAGGTCCTTTGAAATATTTTCTTGGGATCGAAGTGTCTTGATCAAATGAAGGGACATTTTTGTCTAAAAGAAAATATGCCTTAGATCTGTTACAGGAGACAGGAATGTCAAGATGTCAACCTGTTGATACAGCAGTAGAAGAAGGCTTGAAGTTATGTGTTAAGTCAACAAAAGTACCTACTGATAAAGGGAGATACCAAAGACTCGTAAGAAGACTAATGTAGTTAGCACACACGAGACCAGTTCTTGCTTATGCATTGAGTGTTGTCAGCCAATTTATCCACAATCTTGGAGAACAACATATGAATACAGTTATGCACATTTTGAAGTATTTGAAGTTTGCTCTTGGGAAAGGAATTATGTTCACTAGAAATACAGATTATCATAGTATAGATACACATACAGATGTAGACTGGACTGGAGTGCGATCAATTTCCAGGTGCTTCAACTTTTGTGGGTGGCAGCCTCGTCACATGGAGAAGCAAGAAACAAAATGTTATTGCTCGCTCAAGTGTCGAAGCTGAATTCAAAGGTATGGCCCTTGAACTTTGTGAAGCATTATGGTTAAGACTTCTCTTGTGGGATTTGGGTTATCCATCTAGGCAACCAATTCGATTGTATTGTGATAATAAAGTTGCTTGTGATATTGCCCGTAATCTAGTTCAACATGATCAAATAAAGCATGTTGAGGTGGATAGATTTTTCATTAAGGAGAAGTTAGATTGAAAAATATTGGAATTGCCCAAGATTCAATGAGAGGATCAGTTGGCCGACATTCTCACAAAAGCTATCTGCAATCGAATGTTTTCAAATTGTTTAGATAAGTTGGACATGTTCGACATCTATGCACTAACTTGAGAGGGAGTATTGAAGATTTACAAAATTTTTGATTGATTGTACAGTTGGGATAATTGACTATAGATTGATTTGTTTCCAAATTGTATAATTTGTTTCCAAATTTAGTTAGGCTTGTATATGCTATAAATTGTACACTTTTTGTTCATTGAAATAACAAGTTGAATTCCATTAGTTTTCATTGTATTCCATTAGTTTTCTTTTAGCTGGGTTTGTCTCTCCATCTCCATCCTTGACTAGATGTTTTATACAACAGCATAAGAAAAATAAATGAATATAGGAAATTATTTGGAAAACAATAAAACATTCCGAAGACTAAGAAGATGGTATTAATTCTTCCATACATGCCTCCTATGTATGCAGCCTCTCGTTAGCCCACACTGACTGGCGACGATGTAGGTCCTGCCAATTATCTATTGCGGATCTTGGTTGCTGGGTCTCTGGATTAGACTATAATGCTGAATGTATTGTAATAAGCAATGATGAAAATGTCCATGACATCCTCGACATTTCCATGACATTATCTATATTTTGAAGTCTCGACATAGATAATGAGGGGTGGAGATATTTCTTCCCAGAGTATCGAACAAATGTTCATAATGTGCAAAAATATCTGTAATATCGATAAATATTTGCGAATATCAGGATATTTTTGGATATTTCTACAAAATGTTTAAAAACTCGGGGAAATTTTTTTTGTAAAAATTTTAATTTGTTTGTTCGTTCCATTTTTTAAAATATGAGAGTATTTTTCAACCCATAATGGTTATACTAAAACAAAATATAAGAAGACGTAATATCACTTAAATGAGTCAAACTGATGAGGATTCTAAGAATGTTTTGATTACATGAACTTAGGATCCGAATAAAGTTAATATGGTTATAATTCTTCTTATGATTCTTAAATAGGGTCTAGTTTAGAAATACAAAATAGAGATGGTTTCTTTGATATATTGGTATATCTCTATCACAAATTGATATTGAGATGTCACTGCATATCCATCAAGTTGGATAAATCAACAATATCCAATTTATGAGTTAACTTTTGGAAGCTAAAACTGAAAAACATACATATGATATATTGTCTATTACTTTCAGAACTATTCCAGGGTAATATCTTGATAAATGTATTATTTAGATTAAGACCAGCAATTACTTTTCCATCCTACTAGAAACTATTTTTGTTATTAAAGACACTCGAAATATGTACATATTCTTTTATGTTTGACATTTAATTTTTATATACTATCATCTATTATTTTATTTTATTTATAGTTATTAATGAGTACATAATATCATACTGAAATTAAATATAATTATTGTGATTTCCTATAATATTAGGATATAATTTTCAGATTTGATAACCTATGTATTTTTTTCTTTTAAATTAGTTTTAGATTAAGTAACATTGATTCTTTTTACAATTTACTATGTAGACATGTGGTACGTACGTGTTTAATCATTTTGTTAAATTAAAAAATTAATTAGGAGGCATTATGAAAAAAATAGTAGTTGGGGGATAATTATGGAAAAAAAAATATGACAACATTTTATTAATAGCAATTTTATGTTAGAGGATAAAATTTAAAAAAAAAATATTTAAGTACTAACAAATTATAGAGAAGTGAGCAAATCACATAGAAAATTAACTATGTTGTACTATGAAAAAAATAATAGTCGAGAAGATCACCAAAAAAAAAAAAAGGTTTGAATAAAGGATACATTTAATATAAATTATTTCAATAGGGTAAAAAGAAGAATGAAAAATAAATAAAAACAAAAAACAAAAGAAAGCAAACAAAAAAGAGACTGACATGTTGGATTTAAGTAAAGAACAATATCATTTTAAAAGGGTAATGAGAATTTTTTAAAAAAATGAAAGAAAGCTAAATAAAAAAACCAAATTTAAAAAAATGAAAAAAAAAGAGGGAGTGACACATGACAAAAGGATAGATGCATGATTTATTTATTTATTTTTTCACAAATACCATGGAAAAAAGTATTTGAGAGAGTCATAAGACAAAAATTAAGTATGCATATATTTAAGAGAGTTTTTTAGATAGGGAATCTTGAATAGGATAAAGAAAATGAAAAAAACAAATTAGCAAAACAAAAAAAAAAAAAAAAAAGGAAAGGAAAAGGGGATATGAAAGAAAACCAAGTTAAAAAAGAAAGCAAAAATTGAAAGGAAAAAAGAAGGGAGTGACACATTGCGAAAGATTGAAGTCGAGTTTGAGTAACTTTTATCTCTTTTATATATGTTAAGATAAAATTTTAGCAGAAATTATAAGCTTTTTTTTAAGTATCTATTTTTTCTCAAGATATCCGTCGAAGTCGACATCTCCGTTGACATTATCCATAAATCAAAACTTTGACAACTCTATCGACATCGACATTTTATCCTTGGCTACAATGTTGCTGAACAAATGGATATTTGTCATTGATACCCTGCTAAATTTGTTTCCTTTGAACAAGTAATCTCTTAAATTTTTAATTTTATTTGACTATACATCCGATAAATTTGTTAAATTATTTAATGTACGACCCCTTTGAGTTAATTTTACACTAAACATGAATAAAATTGAAATTAAAGGACATATTAAGGTTTGCATTAGATTTGGATTTTTTTTTTTTTGTCGGAATTGAGATTTTCCGTCTTCATGAAGCGTACTTGAGTTTTTCATGACTATAACAATAAATTAACTCATAAGAAGTGCATTACAATAATTTAACAAGTCCAAGGGATAAATTAGTCAAATTAGAAGTTTGGGAGATAAGTTATCAAGTGATGATAAAGTTAGGGACATCAGTGCTAAATATCTTTGAACAAATCCCGGTAAGAAACACATAATAATAATAAATGAAAGAAAAAAAAAAGTAAGAAGCAAAAGAGACATCAAAGATAAAAGAAGAATTAATGTAGTACCCATTAAAACGAATAAAACTTTTGGCTTTTCGCTGAAAGGGAGCGAAAAGAATATTTGGTGCCTAGTCTCAACGCTAAAAACCTCCAACGATAAGATTCTCTCATTCTTTGTTAAGGATAAATATTTTTTTTTCCCAACCATGTCAGAATTGTATAATACTTTTTCTCTATGTAGTTAATTCCTTTATTGAAGAGAAGGGACTGTGACATTAATTTTACGACGTCATATATTCCAACTTTATTCTTTTCAGGCAAAAAAAAAAATAAATAAATACACAACTTTAATCTTCTTCATGTGGTTAAAGCTATGAATCTGGTTGGCTTCAACAACTTTATTCTTGGACTTGTTGTGCATTTGCATATGCTTTGATGGGTTTTGTTTGTTGTTGAGCCTTTTCTTTCTTTTTTTTTTTTTTTTTTTTTTTTTGTGCTGGTTATTGTTGTTGAGCATTTCGTTATGCATGATACAAAAACTTTGCGGATCTTTCTTGCTCTATGAGAAATGAGTGGATAAATATACATATTCATGAATTCAAACTTTTAAATTTTTTTGTTTTTTATTTTATTTTTATTTTTTTACTAGGCAAGAACTACATGTGCAAAAGTATATATACATATGGTGTCATAAACTATCAAATAATGAAATTATTTCCCTCTCAATACTTTTCGTCTATAATCTTAATGTTTTTAGCTTTTAGCTTGACATTGTTAACTCTTTCTATGACGAAAACTAATCTTAAGACTATATATCCTTATAGGCTAAGCTGTTTTTGAAGATCTAATTGATAATTATCCAGTAATCAAAGGTGTATAACATGAAGACATTAAAGGCAATTTTTAGAGTGAATAGACTAAACAGAAGAGGAACTTGAGAGAACTAAAAAAAACTCTATAAAAGAGAATTTGAGGCAAAAGTATTGCACAACTTGCACAGTTGAAACCCTTGTGAACTAAAACCAGTTACTTAGTGTCAACTGTCACCCTTAAAGTATTGGAACAACTACAATCGCGTGATAGGGGCAGTATAACACACAATGGAAAAACAAGTAGAGCAAGATAACTAAACGCTTAATAGGAAAACCATGACATTCATAATATGCCATGGAAATCGTTTCCATGACATTGGATAAGTGTCATGTATTCTTGAATTATAAAAAAAAAAAAAAAAAAAAAAAAAAAAAAGAGTGTTAACAAAATATATTTTTTTATTGTTGATTATTTATAATTATTAATACAAAATTTGGAAAACACGAATTATTAAAAAAAATAATTTTTTACTAAAATAATATTATTGATTATTGATTATTTACAATAGTAAATATAAATTTTGGTTCATATAATTAAAAATAATACATTATTACACAATACCAAAAAAAAACTTACGGTGTTAATAAATTTCCAAAAGCCATTGCCAATTCATTTGAATTGGAGGTATTGTTCAAGGAATTTCTTGGTTATCTTCTGCTTGTTCTCATCTTCGAAGAATTGCATCAGTCTTGCCCTTCTTTTTCACAAGTTCTGGCATGCTTTTTTCTCAACTTGGTTCCTCATTTGGCTACAATAGAGTAAAAATCATATTATTATCTCTCTTCACATCACATGTGTGCACGTTCACATGCATGGAAACATATAATGATATTAGGACCAATACTTTAAGATATGACTTTCTCAAAAACATACCTCAACATAGTGCCGAAAGTTATTCGATGTATGGATATCCCCCATGTTAAAATATGAATGAGCAAACTCTTCAATACTCTCTAGCCTGCAAATCATTATCCAATGTATATTATAGTTCTCATTCAGAGAAGTCGATCGTTTTAGGAAAGGAAAAGAAAGATAAAGTTGTTGGATCCAATTAAAAGGGAAAGGTTTATACTTGGTTTTGATGAGGAAAGCTAAAGTACCTATAAACAACACACCATGATCCAGAGATTTTCCTCATTTTTTCTCTTCCAAAAGGCACCTAAAATCGGAGAGTCGACATCTGTCAGTAGAATAGAAATATAGAGCCACAAATGCAAATACAGATGTAAAACCGATTTCCTATTCATATGAATTCTCACCTATATAGAATCTAATAAACATTCAAAAAAATATCTGATAAAACCTTTTTGATTAAAGCAGTAGTGGAGGTTCTGTTTCGATGCAATTAGAGGGCGTGGATGAGGGTGTTCCATATCGATCCAGCGGACGATTTTGGACGATGACTGTGGACGAGACTTTGTTTTGAAATTACAAAAACCATTACAACAAAATTGAAACTTGAAAGCAAATAAATTTGACAAGAGAAGTAAAATTACCTACGAACATGTTGGAGGGGGATTCTTGTGTGAAGGAGAGAAAAAAAGAAACAAGGAATAGAAACAAGAAATTATGTGTTAGTGGGAGTGAGAGCTATAAACATGCATGCAGTTAATATTTAACCAAAAATGCTGTAAAGTTTAAAATGAAAACAAAGCGCCAAAAATTTTATTTTTCACAATCCATTTAAGCGCCAAATCCAAAATTTTTGTTTACCTTCATTTAGGCGCCAACATTTTTTTTTTTTTTAAGAATAGTAGCTCAACACATTTAAATTAAAAAATAGGTATTTAATTACCTAAAAACAATTATTTATGTGGTAAGTTGTGTAGGTAGTTACCCAACCTTTTCTTTAGGAGAATTTTTTTTTTAAGTTCTGTTTTTTTTTTCCTTGTTTTTTCTAAGGAGTAATCCACGTATAAATATAATTGATAACAAATATAAATATAAATAAAAATATTATTGATAGTAAATATATATGTGTTACACTCTTCCGTGCTTATTTTATTTACATTTTTCACTTTTTTAAAAATAAAAGAGTTCGAATTTAAAAAAAAAAATCCTTACAAAATAAAAGAGTCCGAGTTTTTTTAATATTTACTTGGATTAAAATAGTTTGATATGTTCGAAATAAAAAAGTATGTGATCTTATTTTCCTTTTGGAGTCTGAAATCTTTTTTTTCCCCCTTTAAATTTGAAATGTGAAAAAAAAAATTTTTTGAAGCAATATGATTATATGAAGATATTTTGCAATGTGAAGATTACACATTCAAGACTCAAATTTTATTATTAGGATTTATCATTTCTTTATCTATTTTTTAAGATTTATCTTCATGTTTTGATTTTTAAATTCCTTTTGTTTACCTTTATTATTTAATTTTGTAGGATTAGGACTTCAGTGTTACCTATATATAGGCTTTGATTTTATAATATTATCCAGTTTTTGGTTATATTAATAAAACTTGAGAGTAGTTTTCTTACGCTGTTGCTTCAAGATGCCAATAAAAACTATAACTACATTTTTTTTTATTTTTACTTTTTTTTAATATTTTTTCTAGTAACTGTAATCAATCAATTCGACTGACATTGATAAATAGCTAATCTATGGGGAACTTTATTTCCTTCACGATATTAACAATATTTAGAAAATACATGAATATTAGGAGCCAAGCAAAAATGTAATGTAATAGATTGTATATAAAATAAGTTATTTTGTTCTAGTTTCCTAAATTCGTTAGAAACTAATGTTTTTATGGAAGGAAATATTACTTTTTAAAGAATTAAGAATTATTTTGTTCAAAAATTAAAAGTAATTAATAAGAATTTAGGTTAAATATTTATAACAAGAATGACGAAGCATGTAATATAAGATACAATAGTTCGAGAAAAAAATATTAGAAGGTTTTGTTTAGGGATCAACCATCTAAATGTCAAACATTTAGTAGATTGGTGTACTACATAAGCATGATGACGTGAACACATGGTTAATTGAATAATTTCTCTTGAGGAAATTAGTAGGTATTAGTTTAATTGGAATGCATAAGATGTTCATGTTTCTCCTTTGAGATGAAACGCATAATTAATGACAAATTTAAGGAATACATCACCACACATTGACATTAAGGAACACGTTGTAGTCTTCTTAAGTTTGTAGTTTTATTTCTCCCTCAATTCAAATAAACAAATTATTCAAATGTTGTTTATTTTGGTCCCTTTTTTTTTTTTTTTTTTTTCCTCTTTTAAACATTACGATGATAAATTATAAAATTATTAGTTAGTTTGCTATTTTTTTTTCATATTTCAAAATTGAGTAATTATTAGAAGAAATTACATGATTTCTAAAGATATTTGTTAATAGTTAAGTAAACATAAAAAAATTAGCTGTAAAAAAAACCACAAAAGAGAAAGGCAAATATATGATAATGTATATATGATAATGTATATATGATAATAACAATGTCCTTATTATCATCTTTCTCATGATTTTTATGTTGAAACTTGGAGCTGACACTCAAAGCATGAGCTACATGAATATCATAACTATTTATGCCATAACAAAAGAATGAATTTGTACTTAGAACAAAATATCGATCTTGATTTGTAGCAATAAATTTATTTATGCGATGACAAATCAATAAATTTTATAATCTAATTAGAACAAAATGCCAATCTTGATTTGCAATAATATATAAATAGAAGATGAAATTATAACACTAAGTTTTATAGATAGTAATAGTTTAGCTAATACTTAATATAAGTAAACTTGCCAATTACTAGTGTTCAACGGCTCGATTACGAAGCGTAATAAGCGAAAATAGAGTAAATTAATTAGTGGATTACCATTGTTCAACTATTCGATTATTGGATAAATATGCACATAAAAACTATCAAAATCAATCAAACATGAGTGATCATCATTAGTAAACTTGCCGATTACTGTTGTTCAATGGCTTGGTTACAAATCATCATAAGCAAAAACTACAATAATAATCTTATGGATTACCTTTGTTGAATTGCCTAATAATAAGATAAATATGCACTTAAAAACTATCGAAATTGACCAAACAAGAATTACTATATTTGACTTCTATTCCCATATATCGGTTTAATTTGCAATTCTTACAATTTAGAAAGGACTATTTTATTGCGGGATTGAGTGATAAGATACTAATCCCACCAAAATAACAAACATTGTGTAATTTTCCTAAGCATTTAGCATCTAAGTTGTTTAAATTAGTGTAACATAATATTGTCTATGCCTTTCTTGATAGCTACTTCTAACTGTATGTTTGTGTTTGGAACATCGATTTGAGTTGGAATTTAAGTCAAAACAATATACTTATTTTTATTTATTGAAAAAGAATATATAAAATCATAAAAATGTCAATGTGTTGTGTCCTTCCTTTATTTGAGAATATTTTCTATCAAACTCCAAGGTAGAAAATATTTTATATAGAAATTGATAGAAGGAAAATTCCAAGGTAGCATTTCTATTTCTTATTTTAATTAATTTTCAATGTATGAAATTTTCAATATTGAAATTTCGAATAAAGAAGTTGTGCCCCATAAGTTTTTAATTTAAATGTTCCCATTAAAGATTTGAAACATTATTATACATTCTTCAAAATTTTTATATTTAATTAAATATGTTTATATTCATTAATATTGTAACATGTAAGTTGCAGTTGATCTCCCACGTTACACATATCTTTTTCTTTTTTAAAATAGTTTATTTATTGGTTCTTTGTAATTAGTGAAAATTTTCATAGCTGCACTTACTTTTTTTTTAATCGATTTTTAAAACTTAAAAAAATATTTTAATTTTTATGTTATTGTCGTAGATAGAATTTTTTTTTTAAAGTGTTCTTATTAATTATATTTTAACTGTTTTTTTTCCTTAAATACATATTCATTCAAAAAATTAAAATTCTATTTTTTAATTTTCTTTTACACATTTTTTTGAAACTTTCATTGCAGGTAGGTATTATATGTAAAGAAAAATCACACCTCTATCCCATCATCTTCATCCACTTCTCTTAACAACGTTTGCATCATTCTTTTCGTTATGCTCAAAAAAGAAAAAAAAAAAAAAAAGAAAAACTTCTTTTAGATAGGTTTGAAAAAAAAAAATCATTTAACTTTAAATTATTTTTGGTTTTAAAATGCCCTTACAAAAATAACTATTCTAGATTTTTCCTTCTATTTTAAACGAAAAAACAAATGTCAAAGTAACTTCTTAAAAAAAATATATAATAAAAACCGCCAAATGCAGCATTGCTCGGTACCCACCAAAATGAGCGTGCCAAAAAATCTCTCTATTTTCCTTTCTCTATCTCCTCCTTACGGTTTCTTTGATTGTGTGCGAAACCCTAGTGAGACAATCTGTCATATTCCCCCTCTCTCTTCCTCACACTTTCATCAGTTTTTCTAATGCTCTGTCTTTATTGAAGAGTGAAAAAAAAAAAAAAAAAAAAAACCCTAGTGAGACAATCTGTCATATTCCCGCTCTCTCTTCCTCACACTTTCATCAGTTTATCTAATGTTCTGTCATATGGAAGGGTGAAAAAAAAAAAAAAGAGCAAAACCCTGATCGTTTAAGGGTCTGGAGAATTTAGCCCCTAGAAAACTGATAATAAGCAGCACCGTTGACATCAGTTGAAGCCCACCATCAAAGGCTTCACCATCGGCACTCTGTCAACTGAACATCAATCACCGTTGAAGCCATCGCCAACCATGGTCGAGACAAATTTTGCCCCAAAATAGCGTTAATGGCAGTTCTGGGTTTGTGTTCTTTGTCTGCTTTGGCCTCAACGATTGTAAGGTCGTGGGTTTGAGACATCTGGAATGGGAGATTCTGGGTGTCGAGGACTATGTGGAACACAGGAGGTCCTTGTATGGTGAAATCAATCACAAGGCTTTGCTTGTTGACGCTGTTGGTACACTTGTTGTTCCTTCTCAGCCGATGGCTTAGGACTTCCCTGTTTCTTTTCTTGTTCTTGATTCACAAACACACACACACACACACACACACACACACATACATATATATATATATATATATCCACACACACAAAAACGTATGTTTAATGGGGTTTTATGTACTCAATATATGGTTTCTTGGATCATCTTTCTCTTTTAGTGTTTTTTTTTTTCCCTTGGTATTTGTTTTTATTTTCTTAATTTGTGGTCTTCTGGGTCATGTTTCTCTTTTTCCGAGTTCTTTGTCTCGTTCTCATTTGGTTTATGAGGTTTTTATTTTTATTATTATTATTATTATTATTACTATTAATTTTTGGTGATTGTTTGTCATGGGGTTTTTCGCCCCTCTGTCCTCCGTTGCAATGAGTTTCAGAAGGTCCCAAAATTTACAAATTCGAGTAAGATGTATTCATCTATAATTTTCTTCGAATTCTTTATTTTCCATAGAAATTTCAGCAAGTTTTCAAATGAGAGTTTTTGCTTAAAGCATATGTATTTGAGGAATTCTAATTTTTTGGTTGCTTGGATTGATGAAACCCTGCATGTCATTGTTTCTAATTATTTATATAAAGAATATCAGGTGTAGGATGAAGTTTTGTTTAATTTTCTGGAATATTCTCTAAGTATGATGATTCTTTTATTGTAAGGATGAAATTGTGTGTCTTATTAACACTTAACTCTCTATACATGCAATTTCCATAATAACTGGACAACAAGTACTATTCCTAGATTCATATATAACATATATGCATCTTGAACTTGATATAACATGGGAAATAGGAGATTTGTTTATCCTTTTTGCTAATTGGGGAGTTTACGAATCAAGCTTTTTTTTTTTTTTTGTTTTTTTTTTTTTACTATCCAAAACCTTTTCCAATTCTCTTTTCCAAAAATTTGGCTGGTTGAATCGGCCCCTTGGTTTTTTTTTTCAAATTAATTTTTTAATTCTCAAAGAATGCTACAAATAGTTGTTGTATCTCTTTTACCTCCGTGTCTTTCCTTTTTCCTAAAATATGAGCTTTATTTTATTTTTGTTGATCTTCCTTTCAACCTTTCTTCTTTATGCAAATCTTATTAGCTTAAAAGGACCCTTACTCACAGTTTTGTGCATGTTTTGCAGATAGGTTTGAGATTGAAGCCGGTCTTGCTGTCAAGTTAAGATATTTGATTTTATCACAAAAAAGGCGTTTTGCTTTAATTTTGACAACGTAGCATGGAGTTTAGGCATTCATAATTGATTGATAGGCCTGAGGATTGAATTGATATTTGAATCCATCTATAGTTTGACAGATCTGCGCATTATTCTATATGTTCACTTTGCATCTTTGTAGCATCATGGTCTTGTTTTCCATCCACGCATCACAAGTCTTTGTGTCAACAATTTAGTTGGTTCATATCTTTTGTTTTGGTGAATATCTTTATTCTTTTTCATTGGAAACCAACTTTCTTAACTACAAACTTTATATTACTTTAATTGACAAACTTTATCATGTTTACATTTAATTCAGTACTGTTATATGTCATCATAATTGATTTTCATAATCCATCATAAAATATAATCTTGATGTAAAATTATAGTATATGCCATTGGAGAAAAACAACAAATAGAAAGCTTGATTCTTCTTTGTTCCACCTTTGCTCAAAGTAAACTAATGACATCTTGTAGATCATGTTTTAATTGGTAACATCTATATTACACTTCTTATGAATAATTTTTTGTTTTCATTATTAGTATATGTCAATCTTAGACGAACGATATGAAGGGTATAGATGAAGTGCTGACTTTATTTATTATTTTATATTAATCTCGGATGAATGACATGACAAGTATAGGTGAAATTCTGACTTTATTAAGGAGTACAGTTATCCTAATCACTACAACAAAAACTGCCTTCCATAGCTCCAAAAAAACGCTATAGAACAATTCGATAGCAGTTTCCAAAATGCTACATTAGCCCATGTTATTAAAAGCGTAGACCTATCATAGCATTTTCTTGACGCTATGTTTTCTCTTTCTATAGCAGATTTCCGATGCTATTAGAAAACTTAGATAGCATGATGTTGGTCTTAAGAATCCAATTTGATTGTAAAAAGGCATTGTCATTTAAGAGATGAAGTAAATAAATTTTTTCATCACTACATCTAATTATATTAGTACCAGTATAATTTATATAATACAATAACAATAATTTGACATCTCTAGATAAATAAGCAAATACAAAAATGAAATTTTATTAAACAATCAACAGTTATAGAATCTAATATATTGACTCATAAGTGCAAGAAACAAAACCAATTACAAATGATAAATACTGGTTTCCAACAAGGAAATCTAAATTCAAAATATAAAACCAGCTAAGATTTAAATCCAATCTGGGCTAAAGAAGGACTACAAGAATGCTGAAAACAACCCTTGAACAATGTTTAGATAGACAAAAATTTAACACGTACCCCAACTTGTAAAGCCTCCAAAATTCCTGGAATAAGACATGGCAAAGGACATAAATACATAGTCAAAATAATTTATATTACTATCAAACTGTATATGTTATGTAAATTTTCCTACAAAACATATTGAAAAACATGGTTTTTCTAAGCAGTTGTATTATATCCACTAGGCTATGATAATTTCCAACCAGTATCAATAGAACAAAGGTTGTAAACTTTATTACCTTGGTGCATCTTTCAACCTCAACTAAACACAAAAGAATAAAAAAGGATATCAAATAGTGCTGTAACAAAATAGTCCTACAAAAAGTGAGTATTGAAAACTTAGTTAAATTATTAAAAGAAGTTCATAGTTAATGTTAAGAGGTAAATACACTATAGTAGATTACAATGATTGAAAACTGGACTAACTTCACATGGTATTCTCTTCTTTATATAGTTACTAACACCTATCTTATCATATTTAAAAGTAAGAAAGGACAAAATACCAAAGACCAAAACAACAGCAACAGGGCAACAAGAAGTTTGAAAATGAAAATGACATTAGTTCACCACAATCAAAAAACAGATATGTACAGAGGAAACATGTATACCTACGCAATAGAAAGTGGAAGCAGACCTGAAAATTTCAGACCTGTGAATTTCTTACAGCTTCGTCATTTGGACATTAAACTAAAACTTTCAGATCTATGAAAATAAAGATAAATATTAGTAAATTGATAGTAAACACACAATTAAATGAGAATCCAAAAAATAAATAAAATAGTGGAACAAAGACAAACAATTACCCATTAGATGGAATTTTCTTCACTAGTAGCACAAACAATGCAACAGTGTAATAAGCAAACAATAAATCTAATTGAAAATGAGCAACAATAAAAATAACAAAATAAAATGATCAGGTAAAAGAAATCTTGAATGAAAAATCTTATACTTAGTGACTTAGCTTTTATCAATTCTACAACTTTCCACAGTACTACTTTGCTCATTTCACTTCAAACTCTAAGTAGGGTCAACTTTATTTTGCGAGTGAACATTTTTTGTATTTTTAGTCATGAAAATCAAAAACCTTTTGGTCATTTCACAAAAGTGGACAATAGTTGCTCATAATTTTGAGAAGAAAAGGATAACAGATATCATGATGCTTAAGAAATAGTATATTTGCTCTATTAAATAGAACTTACCTAATACTCACATCCCCTACTACTTGAAATTCGAGTACACGAATATCTGTTAAAAATTACAGATTCTTCACCACCAATATCCAGTGATTCAAAAATCAAGTAATATAAAAGTATAATAAAGGAGAAAAGAAAAATCTCTCTCTCAAAAAAAAAATAAAAATAAAAAGAGAGAGAGAAAAGATATAGAGATCAAATTTTAAAGCTAATTAACCGAAAAGCGTTCATAGATTACCCTATTTTAAAATCTGCTAATGACCCAATGAACAAAAAAAACTCAACTCAATAATAATCACAAGAAGAGGAATAATAATAATAATAATAATAATAGATGAAACATAATTATAAGATTTGAAGTCTGAAATAAGAAACCCAATGGAAAAAGAAATTTACCAAGCACTCATACCTCTTTTATCATTCTTGCGAGAGAGTTGATCCCTAAATCAGAAATAAAGGATGAAAATTCAAATAAGAAAAATACCTCAACAACCCATTTCTAAATCAAAATGACAAAAAAAAAAAAAACAAATTTAGAGAGCAAAATTGCAAATATATAAGAAATTTCTTAGAATCAGTTGTGGATTGAAACCTGATGTAATAAAAATTAGGGTTGAGGTTGTCAAATACTTCTAGATTGTAATGAAAAAGTTGAAAGAAAAAAATTACTTTGGTGATAAGATTTACTAACCAACTCACCGGGATTTGATTGTTGATTCAAACGCAGTGGGCAGAAAATGGAAATTGTGGCTGGTGCTATTGAGTTCTTGAGATTGCACAAAAAAAAAAAAAAAGGAAAAGACAAAAAAAGGACACAGAGAGAGAGAGAGAACGAAAGTGGAAATAAGAAAATAGGGCCCACTAGGAATGTGGGAGCATTTGCATTTATTTTTTTAAAAATTGATTTTTGTTTTTTTGTTTTTTCATATTTTTTGGATTTGTGAAGATTTTCCCTCCAGTGGACTTTGGTTCCCACTCAGTGAATGCGTTTTTTTAAGGGCTCATTATAACGTTAATTTAAAAACACTATCACCTCATGTTATAAAAGCCTATCATTGTTGTAGTGAATGGATGTCTACCTCCAACTAAGTGAAGTAACATTTGTTGTATCAAGGCTTTGGTATGTTTTTTGTTTTTTGTTTTTTTTCCTTTTTGAAAAGTAAAGTTTTGTTGATTCAACCTCACTTTTTCTTTTCTTTTCATTTTTTATTCATTTTTTTCCTTGTCATACCAAAATTATTAGAACTGCAGAGCACATTGATGACATCGGAATTCATTAGTTACCATCAAAAGCTCAGATGTCAAAAGGAAAATTTCATTGGAGTAGCAAAGATTTTTTTCCTTTTTCCATGAGCTTCAAAATAACCTAAATGTAGGACCTCGTATTTGGTTCCAAGTTTTTTGTTTACCAATTTTTTCGATGATGAATGTTTGAAATACTATCATCATTTAAGTCATGATAGTACTAATTAACGTGATTATATTATGCAGCAGGTTTCAAGTTACATACCCTTAGAAATTTCAGGTATAAAATTTCGATTGGCGCACTAACCTTTTATTTGTATAGAATAGGAAGAAATGAAACCAAATGTATCTTGAAAGTTTATGAAAATAAGACAAAACAGTAAAGCTGATTGAAAACAAATTCAAAAAAATTTGAAGAAAATTCAAGCATTTGCGTCTATTAGCATCATATTAAAATTTTTTATAAGTAGTTTAGTTTGATTTGTAACCATATGAACTATTCTTAGAAAACAAGACTATTGAAATGAAAGGTATGAATTTTGTTTTGTTTTGTTTTTTTTTTTTTAGAACTAAGGATGGTTAGGAGATTTGAACTCTACATCTCATGCTGCAGTCAAATATGATATTACCATTCAGTTATGTACTACTTCAAGTTGCAAAAATTTTTTTGATATTATTTTGCTTCTTATTCAATGGAAAACCATGAATTTAAATACACGTAAGAACTCCACACATGTTTAGTAGGCATTTTTATTGTCATATAACTTGTGCAATTCCAAAAACTTTCATGACATTTTTTTGTTAAATGTCATAAAATATATTTTCAATGACATTTATGGTTTAATGCCGTCAAATGATATCTTCTACGACATTTAAAAATGAAATGTCGTCTTAAATATACTTTGATGACACTTTCAGAAAAATGTCATAAATTTTGTGTTGTTAAAAGCACTTTTTGTTGTAGTCTAGTCGCTGCTGGGAGATGGCTAAAAGAACTTTTTTTTTTTCCATGGCATCTTTTTCTAGGACTTCAATGACCAATTTTGAAATGGATCTTTAATATACCATTTACATCACTATTTTGAGACTGCTTTAATTTGGGCACTACTTAAAAAGTTTTCTATAATGTTTTCTCTTACAATAATTTGAATTTACATTTCAGCCTATATGATCATAACGGGGGCTAAATGTAATTTTAGAACTTAATTAATATTTTTCAACAATAATTAATTCATACTCGTATAATTTTGTCTAGTCATCTAGGTTTCTTCACATGACATAGCTTCACGTACCACAAAGGTAGGTAAAAATTTTCGTTTATTAAATGACTCTAGTTTCCTATATGTAATAGTACAATTCTGTGCATATAATAATATAGATTATCTATATCTATATCTAAATCTATACATTCATATATAACTGATATACACATTGAACAGACGTAATTATTTTCAGTATTCAATGTATGTGGCCATCCTAGGATCACTGCTTACATGCACTAATCTTGTTGCAACTGGTGGTCCACCTTAGGACCAAATTAAGAGTGAAATGATAACGATTTCCAATAAATATGTAACTGGTGGTCCACCCCACTTTACAGTTATTCATTTGAAGGAATTTAATAATAAGAAGCGACAAAACTGAAAAGGAAGATAACGAGCATTCCCATAATGACAGTATTTTCTTCTTCTTCTTATTCCCCCTCCCCCCACACCCCCCTCCTTTTTCTGGGCTAAAGCAAAGGAGTATAGTACTATAAATAGCCATGAATTGGTGTCCATGTATCAGCCATTCACGAGCTTTTAGTCCTCCTTTTTTCTTCTTTTCCTCTTGCTATTGTTATTATTATTTTTTTTTTTTAAGAAATAAAGCTTCAAGTATTTTACTAGGATTTTAGTAAAGTTTTCTTGAGGTTATACCAACCATGCCTACGGATCCTCTTGTGGTTGGAAGAGTGATTGGTGATGTATTGGAACCCTTCACAAAGTCAATATCTCTCAGAGTCACTTACGGAAATAAGATTGTTAACAATGGTTGTGAGCTGAAACCTTCTCAAGTCCTCAACAAACCTAGATTTGATATTGGTGGAGATGACCTCCGTAACTTGTACACTTTGGTATCTTATCTCAATTAATATACTATATTTTTTTATGTCCATAGTTTTTTTTCTTTTCTTGTTAACTTATGTTTCGTGTAAGCTAGAATTTGTTCTCGTTTCCCATTTTATTTCTTCTAATTCATATGCATATTGCAGGTTATGATTGATCCTGATGCTCCTAACCCAAGTAACCCTACTCAAAGGGAATATTTACATTGGTAGATTCCCCATCAACGTTATTAACGTTTTACCAGGGTTTTTTTTAAATATCGGATTTTACGAGGTTTCAGTGCAACAATTAAAGTATGAACAGAATTTTCCCCCTTTTTTTCGAGGCTATAGACGAACAAGATCCATATGTGTTACTATTTTTTTTGAACACATTTCAAAATTGTTACACTTTTTAATTTCAAATAGTTAATTTTCAACCAAACACACAGTAATCAAAATAGCTCCAATACTTCAACTCAATTGTATACACAAGCGGGGCTAAGTAATTAAAACTAATAGATATTTAAAAAAATTACCGATAAAGTATTGTTATGAATCGTGACTTCATTATGAAATTCTATCAGTTCTATCAACTTGATGTATTTTATCATTTTCATGTGATTAGCTTTAGGACTATTTTGTTTATGTATAAAAGGATTTAAATCACAAGATTAATTTGTTTTGTCTTCCCTTAGTTCAAGAATTAGTAATTTAAAAGTTAATTTTCTATTCGTAAGTTCCCTAGCTTCGTTAGGGGGTGTTACATATAGATGAGGAGATTGATACTTCATTTTAGTTTAATTATAAGATCTAACGTTAAGTACAACCTAATTAAAAAGCAGAAATGCATGCTTATATAGGAACTCAGAAATATATACATAAGTAATTACTAGAAGTACTTTTCCATTTGAAGTCATAGTTTGTTTGAAACTGAGAAATATGTTTATCGAAGTAGTACTACTTTCAATGCTTTATATGTATATTATACAACGAAAATCCTACCAAAAGCTAAAGTTCCGAGCTTAATTATTTTTTGTGAATGACCTTTCAGGTTGGTGACTGACATTCCAGAAACCACTGGGACGGGTTTCGGTAAGTAGTTTTCTATTTCAAACAAATGAAATTAGAAAATAAAATTAAAGAAATAAGAACACACGAGATTTATTATGGAGCAACTTTGATGTGAGAGTTTGCTTCATTTTAAACCGCTTAAGCAATCAAAAAAAATACAAAAGAAGGTTAAAAGATAAAACTGCACACCCATCAAATTCTCTATGTGTTTCTCTATCTTTTCTATAAATCCTAAAACCGGTGCCCCCATAAATAAAGAAATATTAAAACAACCGATTTTAGGAATGTAAAATCTCTCCACATATAAGGTCGACCCGTCAGCTTTATTAATAGTAAGCTCTCAATTTTATACTAATTTCTCTCTCATTTGAAATTAAATAAAAAAGCTTTTTCATAATGGCTAAGAGTCCATCAAAATTTGCTCATGTCATTATAATATGGTTGTATGAATAGATATAGTAATTAAGTTGAAAATTGTTGCAGGGCAGGAGGTGGTGGCCTATGAGAGTCCACAACCAACCACGGGGATTCACCGTTTCGTGCTAGTGTTGTTTCGGCAACTCAGAAGGGAAGCAGTGTATGCACCAGGGTGGCGCCAGAACTTCAACATCAGAGACTTCGCTGAGATTTATAATCTGGGATTGCCGGTTTCAGCTGTTTATTTCAATTGCCAGAAAGAAAGTGGTCCTGGTGGAAGGACTGCTAGTAGAAGATAAAGTCATCGTATGTGCACTTTAAGCATAAGTTGAAATGCATGAATAAGGGTGAAAGTGAAGACTTCATTATATGCATGTATGTATAAGATGGGACTGTAAGATTAGTACGCTTAGCACCTCCTCCTGGCTATGAATATTTTTTACGTAATGTTTGCCCACTAAGTTCACCTAGTGAATATATTTTTGGGAAGCTCAATTTACGTCCTCTTCAGGAACATGAAATTTTGACTTATCCAGTTGTACGTAATTTGAAAGGGATATATAAAATATGTTATATATTACTCAATTTTTGGTAGTCTAAGAGCTGCATGCAGTCAATTTTCTTCGAAGTCATGCGAGAGTTTAACTGGCTAACAGTAACTAATTAAGCATCTTTAGCTCTGCAATCGAAAGAGCATATCCACAACAAAAGTACAATCAATTTCCAAAAAGAGCGAGATATTATCATCGTCCATGAGAGTACCTCGAGCGGCAAGTAACACGAGTACGAATGGTTAAAAGCCGTCGTCAAAAGGTACGGTAACACTTTTTTTTAATATAAAATTTCGAAGAACATGACATAATTAACCTTTCTATTGGTGAAATCGAAATATATTTATATATAAATTACAAAAGTTTGTCCTCTAGATAATTACCTTGAATTAAGAACTTTACAAATCAAATAAAATTCAAAATTTAAAAGAAAACTAACTAGATAAGTACAGAAATTTATAAAATATAATAAATACAATTATTTTTATTCTCCTACATGCCCTCATAAGATGGAGCTGCGGGAGGAGAGTCCAATCTTGGTCTTGAGTTTGAGAAAACATTCGTGAGGAAGCAGCTTGGTGAGAGCATTTGGCTAATTGATCCTCAGACAAAACATGAGTAACATGGAGAGCACCAGTCTAGACTTGATATCGAATGAAGTGATAATCTAAAACAACAAGTTTCAAGAAAGAATGAAACACACCTCAATATATCACAGTAAATCACATGAACTTAAGGAGTGGTGACACCAAATTCAGAAAAAAGAGAATATACCCAACTCAATTCAGTGGCAGGCAGCAGTAGCTTGGTGTCTAGCGGAAATTTCACGCTTGATTAAATCATAAGGTGTAGAGTTCGAATCCTCCCAGCACTAAATGTTTTTTTTAAATTGCTTTTCAAATATAGCCCTACAATTTTCTCCTTAACAAGCTCTCAACTACTATTTTCTCATAATGCCTTCTAATTAATATTTTTATTTAACAAATTGATTAAGCACGTGCGTGACACTTGTCTACAATTAGTATTGAGAAGCATCACAAATATATATACACATATTAAAATAATATATATATATACACACACACATAACATAATCAAATATGATAAAAGCAGGGTTGTGATGCTTCCCTTGTCCTCATCTCGCTTCCAATTCGGGGAAAAGATTTCGTCCCCATCCCCGCCTCATAATATTCCCATCCCTAACCGAGAAGAGTTTTCTATACCCTACCCTTAGATGCTCTCACAAACTTTCAACTGTATGATTCCTTTATTCTTATTAGAAGATTACATGTCCTCTAATCAACGTAGAATATTTCAAAATTGAGGAAATTTGTAATAACTAAAATTTTTTTAACATTACGATTTCTTGTACAAAAATCCAAGCTGTACCATGAAGGTATTCATGAGGAAGCCCGATTAGGGTTTTTGTTAATTTTGTGAGTTCTTATGATTTTATAAGACTCAAAAATAATTGCTTAGTCAAGCATGTGACCTTTTAAAAAAAAAGGGGTAGAAAATCTCATGATTTATGTTGGTCAAAGGTTAACCATCGAAAGTCAAAGTTGACCAAAAAGTCAAAGATTGACTAGAAAGGTCAAATGTTTGACAATACTGAGAGATGACAAGCAGTATGAGAAATATACTGCGAAAACAGTAATTACAGACAAGATAATATAAATTAGAATTAAAACCATCATAGAAAAATCAAGCACATTAAATAGAATTTATTGGGCCAAAGGGCTTTAAGCAAAAAGAAAATTTTTTCGTACAGTCTACTTTTACACAGATAAATTTTAGACTGCAGTACAGTATAACAGTACTGTGTATTAGTGAGCACAGTACTAGAAATATCTGTGTTGGCATTAAAGTGGACTGCTTTTTAAGTGAAATAGCCAAACAAGCCTTAATTAGGCTTACCTCATCAACCTTTATATTTATGACAACATTATGGAATTAAGCCAAAAAAAAAAAAATTAGAAGATAATGGGATGTTCTAGAGCATGAGGTGGCCGGCCATTTGGGGGGTTAATTGGTAAATATTTTTGTTTTAAGGGTTTTCAAGCAAAGTTTAAATTAAAAATAAATCCAAAAACAAATTCTTTTTCACCTATAAATAGCCCAAGAGGGGGGGGGGGGGGGGGGGGGCGGTTTTTGGCTCCAAGAATTAAGAAAAATCAGCCAAACTTTGCCATTTTTCTCTCTCAAAAATCCGGACATCCTAATGTGAGCAAGAACAAAGAAAAATTTGTAAACCAAAGGAAAAAAGTGTTGGGTGGTGGTTGGTTTTTCTACAACAACAAGCAAGGGTTTTGAAAAATTTTGTGCCCTTTTTCTAGGCCTAGTGGCCGGCTGTGATAAGGAAGAAAGTGAGGAGAATTGAGAGTGGTTAGTGGCCGGTTTTGGTTCATGCAAACACCAAGAGATCAACACAAATTTTGGTGCAAAATTGGTGGAGTGAAACCGGTTTGGTGGAATCTAGGAGGGTAGGAATTTGAAAGTCAAACCCTAGCCCAAAATCTTGAGTTAATCAAGGTAATTTTCCCTAGACCTCAAACTCTTTAAATTGACATTCAATTTGAAATTTAAGTGTATTTCAAGTTGAAATTTGTAAGAGCATAAGCTTAATTTAATTTTGTGCCAAGTTTAGGATTTAGGGTTATGTGCTTGAGTTAGGTTAAGGGTGGTTTGATTTATGATTTGCATGCTTGCTTTAATTTTGTGATTTGCATGCTAAATGTTTGATATGTTGTATGTCCCCAAGTGTGTTCAAGCATGATGATGAATATGGTATGTTAGGTTGCTAGAATAGAACTAGAATGTTTGGTGTGGAATTGTGCAACCTAGAACCATGCAAACTTTAGTCGATCCAAAGTCAATTAGGGTTTGCATAGAGTTGATGGAGAATGAGTTTAAAGAAAACCTTACATTAGAAACCGCTGCATGTCTGTTTTCTAGGCTCCCGCGTGTTCGGTTGAGTTAGATTACGCGAAATAGGACGTAAAACGAATTAAAAACCAAAAACTTCCATTTTCGGGTAGAAACTGTCCAGTTTCTGGAAAAGCAGATTTTGAGGCCTTTAGAGGCCGAATTTGGAAAAACTTAAAACATAAAAGTTGTAGAGAATGTTTTTTACTAGGGGGTATCATGGACGGATTTCCAAAATAAGGCCCTAACGGCCTCGGTTTTGATAAAAATCCGAGCCTGACCGTGCCCAGACTTCATGCACGGCCATGTGAGTTCAACAGGGGAAATGAAAAGGTTGGAACCTGAACCAGATTTTGAGTAAAACACAAAAGTTGTAGGATTTTTCGATATCTAAAACTTTTGTGAAGAAAAATTTTTCAAATTCGACATAGATTTTTAAATAGAAATTAGAGTTTAAAAACTGTGCAGGAAACAGGAAATTCCTGCACAGGATTTTCTAAAACAGTGCAGGAAAAGGGCATTTCTGCACATACAAAGATAAATTAACTGTGGAAAGCTGTTCCAAAGGCAGTTTCCAATACTTAATAATTTTACTCAAGAATTATAATTTTTCATATGATAAACAAAGGAATTTCTAAAGTAAATGATGAGTTTTTCCAAAAGAAAACAAAAATGGGTTTTTAAAACCAAAAGTCAAATTTTTGACCCGAGTAGGGTAAGTTTTAAACCCTAGGGTTACTCGATGTAACCAAATAGGTTAGCAGATGATTTTTTTTAATAGGGGGACATAAAACTCAGATTTTGTAAGAATGTTGGTTAAATCACCAACGTTTCTAATCTTTATCTATGTCCTTTAACAGAAGGTTGAGTACTGAGGTATCCTGATCGGATCAGTACAATATCGGACATAATAAACAAGGTAAGTACAACTCCGCCTACAGCATAGGCTTTTGGTTGTGATACTTACCCAAGTATGATCCATGAATATTATAGTACATATTGTGATTGTTCGATGCTAGGATATGCTGTATGGTATGAGATGCTGATGTTATGTTATGTGATATGGTTATGTCATGATATATGTATGTCAAGTTCATGATTATGATATGAGATATACTATGTTAAGATATGATTATGGCTTATGTATGTGTGACATCATGAGGCATGTTCACCATTACTAAGATAAGAACAAGATCAAGTATGAGATAATGACCAGTAAGCATGATGGCAAGCAAGCTTGCCTGTGTCGTACCGACCCGCGTCAGGTCGGGTTGGACTATGGTTTGAGTTGGATTGGGCTGGCCGCCCCAACCACTCCATAGTTGCGCGCCCGGTACGAACACTTATGTAAGGGGCCCATAAGATAAGTCAAGTCAAGTTAAGATAAGTTATGAAAGTATGTTATGAAAAAAATAAGCAAGCATAATGAAGCATAAATGGCTCATGCATGATTATGATAAGATAAGATATGACATGTTGAAGTAAGTTATATTTGTATGGTTTGTATTATTTGTGTTGCGGATATCAATGTTGTACTTGCTGAGCGAAAGCTCACGTCTTACGTCTATGCTGTAAGTAAGCAACCTACGGGCACCTGTTGATACAAGATGACGAGCGTGACAGGGCGAGCTGTGAAATGTGGGATTTATAGCCGCTACGCGTTTTGTTCTTTTATGAATTATTTTATTTGGTATTCGACCATCGTAATTAATTATCACATATATGCACATACGTTTAAAAAATAAAAAATAAAATTCCGCTGTTTCAGTTAAGTAATTATGTAAGATTTATATGTATGTATGTATAGCAACGGCCTGTGCTAGGCGGGTCGTTACAAAATTTTCCCTATTTTGTAAGGGGGTTTTGTACCCATTTTTAAATGTTCGATTTACATTGAAACAACATTATAATCTAATAATGTACGAAAAAAAAAACATTCTATTGGAATTTTTGTCTCTATTTCCCCTATTTTGAAAGGGGGTTTTGCACCCATTTTCAAATGTTCGATTTATGTTGAAATAACATTATAATCTAATAATGTACAAATAAAAAACATTCTATTGGAATTTTTTTTCTCTGAAAAAAAGTGCATATTATTACCAAAGGGATATAGTTTACTATTCGATTACAACTCTCAAGCGACCAAACAGAATTATTAACCACTCTCCTGCTTAATGTCCTTCTATCAAACTCTTTATACAATGACGACGCAGTTCTATTCATCATCAACACTGATATATATAATGCTCTCTCTCTCTCTCTCTCTCTCTCCCTCTCTCACTCTCAAAAAAGCAAGACATTGATCAGATTCTACTTTTCTACTACAAGAATAGAGAAAGAAACAAGGTAAAAATCCCTTCTTCTCTAAAATTGATTAATATTTCTGTGCTTGGTGGTACTATTACTCTACATTTCTCACGTCCTAGCATCTTCTCGACGGATTTGTGTCGTCTCCAGAGAAAATTAACGCCCTGATGGAGAAGAATGAGGAAGAAACGAATACGGCCAACGACCACTCAATGGAAATACTTGCTTCCTTTGATTTCTTCCAGGCTGTGATTGATTCAATCCAAGACCACCATGAAGAAAATAAGAAGAGACTAGATCACCAGAAGGATTGCATCTCTCAATTTCTTAACTTACGATCAGAAAACAGACTCCTCAGGGAGATATTCGAGATCGATCTTTTGGAGTTAGGTTTTGAATCTTTCTCTAAATTCGATGAGGGTTACGAGGTAAAGTTGTGTCAAAAAATCCGTACTCAGAAGGAAGCAGCAAAGGAAGGTAGACGGAACCAAAAAAAGAGTTTCTTTGAATTGGCGCAACAGCTTAATCAATCGGATGAAGAAACATTTATTTCAATGAGATTAAGGCTACGGAGATTGATATTGGGACCAAGCTCTCCCATTTTCTTGTTGAGTACTTCTTGATGATTTGGCAGGCAGAGTGGACGGTAATAGAAAGCAAGATTCAGGCAGTCAAGGATGTCATCCAATCGGAGAGTTTGGAAGAAAATTCAGTCATGATCGACATGTTCATTTCCATGATGGAATTTATAAGCAAAGAAATTGGGAGGTGCAAGAAAAAACGAGGTGCAAAGAAGGACGTGATACAGAAAGCAAATGTTTCGCACAGTAAGAGTGAAAATGATCTCCTTGGTATGATTTTCTTTAAAATCTTGAACTTTGAAATTGCTTTTTGCCAGTCCAATCTTCTCAATGCCATGGGCAGACAGAGTACTCTTACTGGTAGTGGAGAAATACACAAGGCAAATGTTGGCATCCAAAATGGGAAACATACGTTCATACATGAATAAGCTGGAGGCGGAATCTGCATCTACCTCCGATCGAGATCCAAGGAAGAAGAAGTTGAAGGAAAAGCTGAATGTGGGAATCGGAAACTTGTGGAAGAAACTTTGAGCTGCAGGTTAAGAATTGAATAAGGTAGAGAGTAGTTTTCACATTTATGGAAATTAGCAGTACTTTTTATCTTTCTGTAACTGTGATCAGTACTTGATTAGTACTTCTCTAATACTTGGTGAATTTTTTGTTTGATAACTGACCTGATGGCTATTTGCTTATGCAATTTTGCTATTTACTTTTAATTGTCCCGCTAATTTGAACATCAAGTAATCGCAAAAGATTAGTTGTCTTTTAAAAAATTTCGTTGGATGAACACCACTCGTAAGTAGGGAAAAACAGGTTCCCAAGTCTTTCAACGGCCAAATGAGCTGATTCCAAACACCTAAACACTACCTCAAACGGTCGTAACCATGAGCCTACGTCAACATGCAACGTGACGGATTTGTTCTTAACATTCAACATACACTTGTCTTCTTACTTTAAAAATACCAAATAGATCACCTTACCTAATTGTGTTTCTAGGTTATTTTCTTAACCTTCATGCATCTATCATTTACAAGCATCATTACCATCATCATCATCATCATCATTCATAAAATGTCTCTACTTAAGCATATGAAGACATTTTCACAAACATATGATGGGCATACATAACTTTCACATTCCTTCTAGGGCATAGAATCACATTCATGCATTAAACTTAGCAATCAAGACATTCTAAACTTAGATCATGCATAAACTAATCTCATCACAACCATAAATAAAGAGAAAAAGGGACATGAGCTTATGCTCTTACAACCCAAGCTTGAAATATATTTAAACTTTATTGAATCAAAATTAATGAAATTCTTAAAAAAAGGGTTAAGGGAATACCTCTAAGGCTACGAGAATTTGATTCTAGACTCTTTTCGAAAGAAGTTTGCCCTCCCTTTTCTACCACACAAGGACCAGCCACTACTACTCTTTCTCACTCACTCTCTCTCCCTCTCTCTTTTTTTTTTTGGTGAGCTAGAAGAAGAAAGTTGAAAGTGAACTAGAGCTTTGGAAACTAACTAGGGGTTCTTCACCACCTCACCACCCCTATTTATAGGGAAAAATACCAAATTTTCTAGAATTATTTTTATTCTTAAAATTACACATTTAACCCTAAAAACAAAATATTTGCTCTTTAATCCTATGAGGTGGCCAGCCATTGTGGAGCCATTTTGCTCCTAATTAATTCATAATTATCCACTTAATTAATAATTCCCAAAATTTCTTAATTATACATAATGAGGTATCCACCAAGTAAGGCTCTGTTTGGTACTTCCTGTAATAACCAACGTTTTATGAAATTACGATTTCCTTTTTAAAGGAATTTAAGTTGTATTATGTAAGTATTTACGAAATGCCTAATCTGATTTTTATCAAATTTTGTGTGAGTCCTTATAGCTTTATAAGACTCAATAATCGATTGCTTAGCCAAGCATAAGGCCTTTTGAGCAAAAAGGTATAATAAAAATTTATGATTTTATTTTGGTCAAAGTTTGACCAAGAAAAGTTAAAGGTATGAATATGACGGTACTGTAATATAGCAAGCAGTATAGAAATTATACTGCGAAAAACCATCATCACAGATAAAATAGTAAGAATAAGGCTCAAGACCACTATAAAAAAATCAAGCACATTATTTAGTACAATAAGGGCTAAGTAGCTTTAAGTCATAAGAAAAATTTATACGCAGTCCAATAATACACAGATGAATTTTGGACTGCAGTCCAATATGAAAATACTGTTGTTAGTGAAAGCAGTAATTGTAATATCTGCATTAGTATGAAACTGGACTGTATTTTGAGAGGAAAGCCAAACATGGTCTTAGTGGGTGACACCTCATTAAGATAAATAAGAGATTTTTGAATTAAAAAGTTAGTGGATAATTATACATTAAATGGAGTGAAAGTTGGCACCTTGTTGACCAGCCACCTCAAGTGGTTTCTTGGCAAATATTTTACTCTTGAGGACTAAAATACAATTTTAGAAATAAAAATAAATCCAAAAAGAAATTATTTTTCACCTATAAATAGGTGATTGGGGAGGGGGGTTTGGATCATTTTATGTGATTCTACCCCAAAACTATGGCTCATTTTCACCTCATCTTTTCCTCATAAGAGCCAAACCCCAAAGAGAAGAGAAGAAAAAAAAAAAAAACAAGAGAGAGAGAGAAAGAAAAGAAGAAAAGGTGGTCGGATTTTGTGGTGGAACCAAAGTGAGAGGGAAGGTTTGATTCAAGGCTTAGAACCAACCTCCAAGCTTAAAGGTAACCTTTTAAAACCTTTAAGCTATCCAATTAAGTTTTGATTCAAGATTTATGTGTATTTCATGTGGGTATGTAAGAGCATAAGCTCATTTTATTTTTATGTAATATCTTAGATTCGTGCTTGATTAGAGTTAGTGGTTTTGATTTATGGTTTGGTGTATGGTTATGATTTTATTTGTTAGAGTATGTATGGCATGTTTGAATGCCTAGTAGATGTTTGTAGTATGTCCCCACACACTCAAGAAGATGTATGGTGTGATTGATTATGTTGATGTTGATGTATGATGCAAGGAGAGTTAGAGAAAACCCTAAAAACCCTAATTGGTGAAGATTCACCATATGGATTTGCATGAATGATTTTATGAATGAAAATGAATGCATGGCAATGAAAACATTACGTAACGCACTGCATGCTTGTTGTAGGCTCACGGTTTTAACCGTTCGAGGTAGTGTACGCGTAATTTTACGTAAGAAATAATTAAAATAGAAACTGCCAGTCTCGGATTAAGAATGGATAGCAATCTGGAAACAGGATTTTGAGGCCCTTAGAAGCTGAATTTGAGGAAAGTTAAAACTGAAAAGTTATAGAAAATGGAAAATCCTAGGGGGTAACGAGGACAGTTTTAAAAATAAGGCTCCAATGTCCTCTGTTTTCACTAAAATCCGAACCTGGTCATGCCCAGACCCTGTGCACGGCCAGGCAGGTTCAATAAGGAAAAAGAGAAGGTTAGAATCAGAACTGGGTTTTGAGAAAAGAACGAAAGTTGTAGGATTTCAAGATCTAAAACTTTGGTGAAGAAAATTTTTTTAAATTCAAAACGGATTTTAAGATATAACTGGATTCTGAAAACTATGCAGAAAACAGGAATTCCTGCACAGGATTTTCAAAGCAGTGCAGGAACAGGCAATTCCTGCACATGCACTGATAATTAGATTAATGGGACTATTTTTAGTAAATTCCTCCAAACTTAGACAGTTTTATAAAAAACAGTTTATAAAATGGTTAATTAAACCAAGTCTAGTAAGGGAAAAATAAATGAATTGGGCCAAGTAATAGGGTAACCATAGTAAGATGGATGGTCATCAGATTGGTTACTAATTTTTATTCGGGCCAAAATTATTTTAAAACATAGTAACAAGATGATGACCATTAGTAACCGGATAGGTTACCAAGTTATTGGGTTGGGCTTAAAGCCCATGGTTACCAATAGTAACCTAGTAGGATATGATTTTAAAAATTGGGCCATAATAACCCAATAGGATTTTGATCCAAGTTTGACTTGGGCTCATACCTAAGGTTACTAATAGTAACCTAATAAGATACCAAATACAAATAGGGTCTTAAACCCAAAGTTCATTAATTAATCAAACAAGATATTTTTTGATTTAAATTGGGTCATATGCCCTAGAGTTACACTAAGTAACCCAATGAGTTATCATGGTAATGTATGGGGGACATGCAACTAGGATTACTAAGTAATGCTGGTTAAGGATACCAGCTTTAAATGTAATAATCTATGGCAAGATAAGATAATCCTTATCTTACGTCCTTTTTGAAAATAGGGAAGTAACCTGTTGTTGCAACCTGATTTGGAGCAACAAAACACAGGACGTAGCCTAACCAGTAAGTACAACTCTGCCTACAGCATAAGCAAATTGTTTTGTTACTTGCATTTATGTGATGCATATGATTTATGTTTTGTTTTATGACATCATGAAGCATGTTCACTAATTCATATGGTAAGACTAAGATCAAGTTTCAAGAATGAAATGGTTTATTAAATATGTTTTAAGATAAGAACAAGTTTTATGGATTTAAAGTAAGTTTTTAAGTAAGATTGGCAAGCAAGTTGCCTTGTGTCGTGCCGACCCGCTCTTAGGTCGGGTTTGGTCTATGATTTGAGTTGGATTTGGGCTGGCCACCCCAATCACGCCATGGCTGTGCGCCACGGTATGTACACTTATATTAAGTAAGGTGCCCAAAAATATGCTAACCTAAAAAAGCATAATGAAGCATAATTGGTTCATGCATTGCTTTATTAAGTCTTGTTTTGTGGGTTTACGGTTGTACTTGCTGAGCGAAAGCTCACGACTTACGTCTACGCTGTAGGTAAGTAACCTATCGGCAATCCTTGATACAAGATGGTGGGGCTTGGCATGGCGAGATGTGAAACTTGGGATGGCGACCGCTACGCGATTTGTTATATTATGTTATTATTATGAAACATGTTGTATGGAAGTTTGGTAATTCAATACTGAAATAAGTGTGTGTGTAAACATGTAAGTATGTTATGAGATAGATTTTAGTTTTAAGTGTTTAAAAAAAAATCCGTATATCCGCTAAGTTAAATAAGATAAGCAATTATGTATGATATGTACGGTAACAGCCTACGTAAGACGGGTCATTTCACTTCCTCTAATATGCAGCCCATTTTCTTAATAACTCAGATAGTGCTATTACTGTTTCAACTGATAACAGTATAGTTATACTGGACTGCAGTTCAGAATTTATCTGCACTTAACTGGACTGCGTATAGGTTTTTCTTAGGACTTAAAGCTACTTAGTCCTTATTGCTCTAAATATTATACCTGATTTTTGTAAAGTGGTCCCGTGCCTTATTCTTACTTCTGCATCTGTAATGACAGTTTAACACAGTATAATTTTCATACTGCTTATTATACTGTAGTACCGTCTTAATCATATCTTAAATCATCCTGGTCAAACGTTGACCGGAATAAAATCATAAATCCTTATTCTGCCTTTTTCATCAAAAGGCCTCATGCTTGATGAAGTAAACTATTATTGAGTTCTTATAATATTATAAGAACTCAAATATATTCTGATAAATCAGATTATGCATTTCACATAAACATACATAGTACAAACTTAGATTCCTTACAAAGGAAATCGTGAATTTATAAAAAGGTTGGTTATTACAACCTACCCCCCTTAAAAATTTTCTTTTAGTTCCCACGTTGCTTCTTCAACATTATGATTCTGCCATAACACTTTAACCATAGGAATTGTTTTGTTCCTTAAGACCTTTTCTTCCCGATCCAGAATCTGTACTGGCTTTTCTTTGTACGTCAAATCAGTTTGGACTTCAATTGGTTCTTGACTTAGAACATGGGAAGGATCAGGTACATACTTTTTCAGCATCGAGACATGGAAAACATCATGCACAGAATCTGGCAGCAAGGCAAGCTTGTAGGCTACGTTTCCAATCCTCTCAAGGATTTCAAATGGTCCTGTATATCTCGGACTAAGCTTTCCCTTTTTACTAAATCTCATTATTCGCTTCATAGGAGTAATCTTAATGAAAACAGTATAACGACCCATCTTACGTAGGCCGTTACCGCACTTATCTTACATACTAATTTGACATACTTACTTACTTACTTACTTATGCAGAAACACTGTACATATTTTTTTTTAAACGACTTGAATCCATACTTTACTATTTACATGTCTAATAATATACGTACGTACTTAGTTAATATTTACTTTTTAAAATTGTCGTAATATAAAATAACTTGTAACAAGTAAACAATACATATATTTATTTCAAAACGCGTAGCAGTCTCCATCCCACGTTTCACAGATAGCCCTGCCAAGCCTCACCGCCTTGTATCAAGTATTGCCAATAGGAAGCTTACCTACAGCATAAACGTAAGTTGTGAGCTTTCGCCCAGCAAGTACAACTATTAACCCGCAAAAACATTTCATAAGAAAACCATCCATGAACCAATTATGCTTTCATTATGCTTTCTTGGTTTTCATATTTTTAGGGCCCTTACTTAACATAAGTGTACGTATCGTAGCGCGCAGCCATGGAGTGGTTGGGGCGGCCAGCCCAGTCCAACTCAAACCATGAACCAAACCTGACCTAGAGCAGGTCGATACGACACAAGAAAACTTACTTAACAACATACTTGAAAACATTTTCTTAAAACAGTTCTTACTTAAAACATAGTCTTCTTCTTACCATATGAATTACTGTTAGTGAACATGCTCCATGATGTCACAACAATAAACGTACATCATACATACCACATAAATGCATGAACTTTAAAAACAATCATGCAAAGTCGTAACACAATTTGCCTATGCTGTAGGCGGATTTGTACTTACAGTTTACTCTAGGTCTTTGATTTTGTCGTTCTGACAGGTTACCTCAATCGGTTACCTACCTGTTTCCAAAAAGGAAGTAAGATAAGAATCATCCTATCTTACCATAATTTATTTCATTAAATGTTGTTACCCTAACCAACATTTATTAGTGACCCTAGTTATATGTCCCCCTCATATGCTTTAATGATATCCTTATTGGTTACTAAGTGTAACCTAAGGCACATGTCCCAATAGTAATCAAACAGTATCCTGTTTAATTACTTAATGTACTTTGGGCTCAAAACCCAATGGTACTTGGCATCCTATTAGGTTACTATTAGTAACCTAAGGTATAGGCCCAAGTTAGGTTTGAATTTAAAAGCCTGTTGGACTTACTAAGGCCCAATGATTAAAGTGGTATCCCTTATGGTTACCCTAAATAATCTTGGACCCAAGGCCCAACATACAACTTTTGTTTCTAATTATCTTATCCCAATTAAAATTTGGTAACCTATCTGACTATGTTAGGTTACCAATTTGCTTACTTTGCTTAATTATTTCTTTTCTTACAAAACTGAGTTTGATTGACCCTTTAAAACTTGTTTTTAAATAAAACTGTCTAAGTTTTAAAGGTATTTGTTGAAAATAATCAATTTGTCAGTGTATGTGCAGGAATTTCATGTGCATGCACTGTTTTAAAATTCCTGTACTAATATGATTCAGTTTTCTTTTGAAATCTGTTTTGATTTTGAAAAAGTTTTCTTCACAAAAGTTTTAGATATTGAAAAACCCTACAACTTTCACGTTTCACTCAAAGTCCAGTTCTGTCTTTAACTTATACTTTTTCCCTGTTGAATCTGCCTGGCCGTGTTCATAGGTCTGGGGTGGTCTGGGCTCGGGTTTTTGTAAAAACGAAGGCCTTTGGTGCCTTATTTTCAAAAACTATCCCTATTGTCCCCTATAATTTTCAATTTTCTACAACTTTGTAGTTTTGAGTTTTCCCAAATTCGGCCTCTGAAGGCCTCAAAATACCGTTTCCAGATCACTGCCCAGTTTTCACCCGAACTGGCAGTTTTGGTTTCGGTTCATTCTTACGTACAATTACGCACACCCTACCTCAAACGGTTACAACCGTAAGCCTACATCAAGTATGCAACGTATAATCTAACGTTCTCATGATCATTCATTCATTCATTCACCATCATTCAATCATAATTAAATCCGTTTGGTGATTTTCACCAAACTTGGTTTTCTAGGGTTTTCTTGAACCCTAATCATCATACAAGCCATCCAAGTTCATAATCATTCAATCAACATCAGTTTTAAGCCTATGGGGACATATAACAAACACTTGATGGTCACACACATCAACAACATAATTTCTAGGGCATACAATCCAAAACATAAACCAAACCATAACATAAACTTACTAAAACCTAAATCAAGCACATTCTAATCAAACTAACTAAAATAAGGACATAAATGGGTGAGCTTAAGCTCTTACAACCAAACTGAAAATACATGATAACTCGGTTTAAAACTACAATAAAAAGGCTTAGGAGTTGAGAGAATTACCTCTAAACCGTGGAGATAATCTCAAGCTTGGCTCTCCGAAATTTTTTTTTCTAGCTTTCCTTCACTAAAAATCCGACCACACTCTCTTGGGTTTGGCTGCCTATGGGGTTCGGCTGAGAGAGAGAAAAGGAGAAGAAAAATGGCCAAAGTTTGGGGGAATTTTTCAATAAAATGAGTCAAAAAGTCACCCCCCTCCACCTATTTATAGGTGAATTTTAATTTCTTTTCTTGATTTATTTTTATTCTCTAAATTGCACTTCAAACCTTATAAAACAAATTTTTGTTGAAAAGTCCCCATAGGTGGCCGGCCACTAGATGGTTCCATGAGCCAAAATTATCTCATTGTAATACTTTCCAATTTTTCAAAAAAATCAAGAAATTACATAATTATCATATGGTGAGGTGCTCTCCACCTAGGGCTTTGTTTGGTTTTTTTTTTCTGAAAAACAATCTATTTTCATACTAATGTAATTATAACAAATACTGTTTTCAACTAAAACAGTACTGTCATATTAAACTGCAGTCCAGAATTCATCTGTGTTTAACTGGACTGCGTATAGGTTTTTCTTAAGACTTAAAGCTAATTAGTCCTTATTGTCCTAAACATTGTGCTTGATTTTTCTAACATGATTCCATACCTTAATCTTACTTATATATCCGTAATGATGGTTTTTCACAATATAATTTTCATACTGTTTATTATACTGCAGTACCGCCTCAACCATACTTTAGATCATTCTGGTCAAACTTTGACCGGAATACAATCATACATAAATCCTAATTCTGTTAACTCAAATTAGGCAATTCATATACTTATTCATAACACAAACTTTGATTCCTTGAGAAACAAGAAATCATAATTTGTAACAAAGTCGGTTATTACAATCTACCCCCCTTAACAAATTTTCGTCCTCGAAAATTAGAACAAGTGGAGAAAATTCTTTCTCATATCCTCTTCTAGTTCCCATGTTGCTTCTTCAACATTGTGGTTTCGCCATACCACTTTAACCATGGGAATCGTCCTATTTCGTAAGACCTTTTCTTCCCGATCCAGAATCCGAATTGGCTTCCCTTCGTACGTCAAATCGATTTGGACTTCAATCGGTTCTTGACTTAACACATGGGAAGGGTCCGGTACATACTTCTTCAACATCGAAACATGGAAAACATTATGCACAGAAGCTAGTTCTGGCAGCAAGGCAAGCTTATAAGCTACTTTTCCAATCCTTTCCAGTATTTCGAACGGCCCTGTGTATCTAGGACTAAGTTTTCCTTTCTTGCCAAATCTCATAATTCCTTTCATAGGAGCAATCTTAAGGAAAACATAATTCCCAACTTGGAATTCTAAGGACCTTCGATGTTTATCAGCGTAGCTTTTCTGGCGACTGAAAGTTACGTCGAGCCTTTGCTTAATCTTCTTAATATCCTCTGAGGTTTTCTGGATGAAGTCCGTGGTTTGAAGTTGCTTCTGTCCAACTTCCTGCCAATGAATGGGTGATCGATATTTTCTTCCATATAACGCTTCGAATGGAGCCATACCAATGGAAGCGTGATAACTATTATTGTAAGAAAATTCGATCAAAAGTAGCTTCTGATCCCAGCTTCCTTTGAAGTCCAGAACACATGACCTTAGCATATCCTCCAGCGTTTGAATAGTTCATTCCGATTGTCCATCCGTCTGGGGGTGAAACGCTGTACTAAATTTCAATTTCGATCCCATAGCCGTATGAACACTTTTCCAGAATCGCGAAGTAAAGCGCCCATCCCGATCTGAAATGATGGATCTTGGCACTCCATGCAACCTAACAATCTGGGATACGAAAATTTCAGCCAACTTCTCAACTGAAAAGGTAGCTTTAATAGCCATGAAGTGGGCTGATTTGGTTAATCTATCCACAATCACTCAAATCATATCATTCCCACTTGCGGTCCTTGGTAAACCTACTACGAAATCCATAGTAATTTGTTCCCATTTCCACTCTGGGAGCTCGATCTTCTGAAGATCTCCACCTGGTTTCCGATGTTCAGCCTTAACTTTTTGACAAGTTAGGCCTTAACTTTTTGACAAGTTAGGCATTTTGACACAAAGTCAGTGATTTCGTTCTTCATATTCGGCCACCAATAGTTCTCTCTAAGGTCCTTGTACATCTTGGAGGCTCCAGGATGTACCGAATACGGCGTTTCATGTGCTTCGGACATGATTTGTTTCTTAAGGATTTCAAAGTCAGGAACGCAAATCCTTTCTTTGAAGTAAACTACTCCATCCTCAGAGGTCTAAAATTCCTTATTCTTTCCGCCAAAGATTTGCATATTTAGTGAAAAGAATCTTTCCCCTGATGACCCTTAATGGACTCTAAGAGGTCAGACTGGAGAGTCAAAGTAGACAGCTTTCCAGTTATCATCTCCAGATGGAAATCAAAAATTTCATTCTGGAGTGGCTTAGGCAACGTTTCTAAAGACATCAGCATTCCGGATGACTTCCTACTTAGCACATCTGCTACTCTATTTGCTTTACCAGGATGGTAAAGGATCTCGCAATCGTAGTCTTTCACGAGTTCAAGCCATCTTCGTTGCCTCATATTGAGCTCTTTTTGGGTAAAGATGTATTTGAGACTTTGATGATCAGTGAAAATCTCACATCTATTCCCATACAAGTAGTGTCTCCAGATTTTTAATGCGAAGACCACCGCCGCGAGCTCTATATCGTGCGTAGGGTAATTCCTTTCGTGATCCTTCAGCAGTCGGGAGGCATAGGCGACTACCTTTCCTTGCTGCATTAGAACCGCTCCTAGTCCAGTTTTAGAAGCGTCGCTGTAAATCACGAAATTTCCTGCATCCACGTCAGGAATTACTAACACCGGGGCGCTAGTAAGCTTCCTTTTGAGCTCTTGGAAGTTTTCCTCACACTTCTGTGTCCACTCGAACTTCTTCCCTTTTCGAGTAAGGGCGGTAAGGGGTGTAGCAATCTTGGAGAATCCTTCAATGAACCGTCGGTAGTATCCGGCCAATCCAAGAAAGCTCCGTATTTCCGTAACGTTTTTGGGTTTGGGCCACGTACTGACCACCTCTACTTTAGCAGGATCGACGGAAATCCCTTCATTTAACACTACATGACCCACGAAATGAACTTTCTCCAACCAAAATTCACATTTTATGAACTTTGTATAAAGCTGGTTTTGACTTAACGTCTCCAAAACCATTCTAAGATACTACTCATGTTCCTTCATGGACTTTGAGTATATCAGAATATCATCGATGAAGACGATGACAAACTTATCTAGGTACTCTTTAAACACCCGGTTCATCAGGTCCATAAAAGTAGCTGGGGTATTGGTCAAACCAAACGGCATAACAAGGAACTCGTAATGCCCATAGCGTGTTCAAAAGGCCGTCTTTGAAATGTCGCCCTCCTTAATCCTGAGTTGATGGTATCTCGACCACAAGTCGACCTTCGAGAATACCACTGCTCCCCTAAGTTGATCGAAAAGATAATCTATTCTAGGGAGAGGATACTTATTCTTAATCGTAATCTTATTTAGCTCACGATAGTCGATGCACATCCGCAACGACCCATCCTTCTTCTTGACGAATAACACCGGTGCTCCCCATGGGGAATGACTTTGACGGATGAATCCCTTGTCGAGCAGTTCTTGTAACTGCACTTGGAGTTCCCTAAGTTCGGATGGGGCCATACGATAAGGCGCTTTGGATACCGATGTAACTCCGGGCAATAATTCTATCTCAAAAGAAATTTCCCGTTCAGGAGGGAGTCTGGGCAATTCTTTTGGAAAGACATCCACATATTCCCTGATAATGGGAACATCTTCTGGCTTCAGCTCTACCTCTTTCTCTTTGTCCACCATGTTGTCTAAGTATCCTTGACATCCATTCGCCAACCTTTTCCATGCCTTCATTGCCGATACTAACCTAGTTGAGGAGTTTCGAGACTGACCGTAGAAGTTGAATTCCTCCTCACCATGAAGACTAAACATAACACAACGCTTTCGACAATCGATCTTAGCGTTGTACTTACCTAGGAAGTCCATTCCTAAAATAACGTCATAATCCTGAAGTTTAATTGCGATGAGATCAACGTAAGTTCTCTACCGCAAATAACTACAGGAACATTTGGCAACCAGAAGTCGGATAACAAAACTTCTCCTAACGGAAGGAACGTTCTGAAAGGTTGCTTAAAACTATCGACATGTCTTCCTAATTTCTGGACAAACTCCATTGATATAAATGAATGGGTGGCACCAGAATCAAACAGAGTAATAGCATTACATGTGGCGATAGAAATCTGACCTGTCACCACGTGAGAAGTTCCAGCCTCTGCATCCCCCTTGGTATAAGCATAAATCCTGGCTTGGGGTCCAGGAGCCTCTAGCCTCCCTTGTGCATTAGAAGTGTCCTCAATCTTGGCTTGCACAGCATGCAGCTGACTGCCTGCGTTCCTATTCGGATACTAGTGGTTCTGGTTCTGGTTGTTGAAGGTGCAATTCCTCGCGTAATGACCTTCCTTGCCATAAAGGTAGCAAGCATTTGTCCCCAGTCTGCATATTCCTAGGTGCTTCCTCCCGCATTGTGCGCACACTGGATAGTCATTATTATTACCCTCATTGCCTCGGTTACTTTTCTTTTGAGGGTAATTTCTCTGCTGACCCTGGCCAGTAGCATTTCCCTTCCATTTGTTCTTTCCGAACTGCTTAGAATGCTAGGCCGCATTACTAGTCTGGCCCTTCGTATACGCGTCCTGGTTTTGCCTGGGCTGTAGCTGTCTCTCCGCAGCCTTCTCCTCTTTCTTAGCCTTAAAAATTTGTGCCCTCGCCTCCTTATCTTGGTTAATCCAATACTCAGCCCTAATTGCCCGACTAATGCAGTCAGACACTAGGGTTGGAGGGCTACTTCCTGCACTCACTTGCTTAGCAATGTCCGTCCGAAACATTTTCATCATTCGTCTTACTTTCTCTGTTTCGTTCGGTACGAGTTCGGGGCATAAGCGGCCTAGCTGTTCAAATTTCTTAATAGCTTCCAGAACTGACATCGATCCTTGTTTCAAACTATTGAACTCGTCCTGTTGAGCGGCAAGGATTTCCCTGTTGTAGTACATCGTCTTAAACTCAGCTACAAAATCCTGCCAACTCATAGCCGTAACATTTCTATGCATTTGCACTGTTATCCACCAATGCCTAGCATCCTTTTTCAGTGCAAAAGACGCACAGAGAACCTTCTCATGCTCTGTAAGTCCCATGAAATCCAAAATTACTTGGATGTCCATTAGCCAGTTATCAGCTTCTATCGGGTCTGTAAGACCCTCAAACTCAGGCGTCTTCATCCGCCTGAATCGCTCGTACAGTAAGTCTTCCCGAACTTTGAGTGGGTTCACTTGCATCCCTGCAGGTGCTAACGGAACTCCTTGATGAATCTCCGGTACCTGAGGCGTTACCGGGGGTGCAGGGTTATCCTGTCGTGGAATTTCATTTGCACGAGGCATCTGGTTCAATCGGGCTATCTGCTCACGCAGCCGATTCGTTTCTTCATATTGTTATAGCAATTGTTATTGTAACATGGCCACAACATTCGCAAGATCTGGCTCTTGCGGATTCTGATTGGCTTGTGTGCGTGTACGCACTATTTATTAACTCCTAATAAATTTCAAGAAAAGATATCGTTATTCCGAATATCCTTTCTTCCATTCATATCCTATTATTCATATCATAACATATCGTACTTAATCATATCATAAAACATTATACAAAAATCCTTCGGGATTTCTTCATAGCATATCATATCATAAATACTTTTTATCATGATATCGTAATCATCATGATATCCTTTTCATACATAAACTTATCATTTTATATATTTTCAAAAATACATCGTATACACTATATACATAGTCAAAATGGGATGGAAGTGTCTACCACTTTACCATCGTTTCTATCCTATATACAATCCTAACGTCAAAAAGAATAAAAGAACAAAAGTTCGACTTAGATCTAAACTATCTACTCGGACGTTACGTCGGAAAATACATCCCAATCCTCATCCTCGAATAGAATCTCCTCAGGATCCTCCTCCTGCTCCTCGAGATCCTCTAGCTCCTCCTCTTCCATATCCTCAAACTCTTCCCATACTTCTTGTTCTTCATCATCGCTCTCGATGATGATCAATGGAGGCTCATCAGGGTTTTCCCCTGGATGGACTGGAGCATCAGCAGGATCCATAACGTCATCGTCCGGTCTAGCCTCTGCCTCCTACGGAGGAATCTCCTGAAGTGGGATCACTGGAATAGGATCCTCGGGTATAGCAGGAATTCCTTCGAATAACGGCTCTGGAATCCCAGCATCGTCGACTGGATCCACATGATATACATCCTCAGGGTCGGCTACCTGTACCATGTATGTTATTATTTCTGCCTCCATAATAGCATCTATCATGTCCTCTAATGATACTCCTATCTCTGGAGCTGGAACAAAATACTTAACCTCTGGTGGTAGCCTATCCCTGATGATGTGCAATGCCTGCCACTCTGGATCGACTAACTCCTGAGGAATATAGGGCAACATTGCCTCTCGGAACCTATGGTAATAGTGGCCCATGGACTCATTCGGGTAGGCGTGCCACTCCGCAACAAAATCGAGATATCGCCTTCGATGCATATCGCCATAGATATCCGGGCCGCGGTACGGCGCGTTGGCCCCCTAGTTAGGCAGAGGCCCATATCGTGCTATAATCCGGGCACGGTACTCCGCCCATGGTCCTCCGTGAATAGCCTGGTCCCCCTGTGCTGTCCATCATAGTCTAGCACCTCCTGCTAAACACCTACTTGCTAATAAAACCTGGAGATGGGCTTCGATATGGCATATTCTGAAAATCGTCTTCATATCGAATAGCCATCCCACTAACGATACTGTTCGCCGAGTTCCATCAAATAGTAAAGGTCGCAGCTCGAAAAATGCCATCGCAGCATCTCGATCCTCGTCCATGTCTCGAACTAGATAATGGATCTACCAAATTATATGTACGTAATAAATATAGATGCACTAAAATAACTTCTACTTACAATGACGGTGGCACTGGCAGGCAGACTGTGAAACTGGAGGATAAGATCCCGCTTTGATACCAACTCTGTAACGACCCGTCTTACGTAGGCCGTTACCGTACTTATCTTACATACTAATTTGACATATTTACTTACTTACTTACTTATGCAGAAATACTGTACATATTTTTTTTTAAACGACTTGAATCCATACTTTACTATTTACATGTCTAATAATATACGTACGTACTTAGTTAATATTTACTTTTTAAAATTGTCGTAATATAAAATAACTTGTAACAAGTAAACAATACATATATTTATTTCAAAACGCGCAGCAGTCTCCATCCCACGTTTCACAGATAGCCCTGCCAAGCCTCACCACCTTGCATCAAGTATTGCCAGTAGGAAGCTTACCTACAGCATAAATGTAAGTTGTGAGCTTTCGCCTAGCAAGTACAACTATTAACCCGCAAAAACATTTCATAAGAAAACCATGCATGAACCAATTATGCTTTCATTATGCTTTCTTGGTTTTTATATTTTTAGGGCCCTTACTTAACATAAGTGTACGTACCGTGGCGCACAGCCATGGAGTGGTTGGGGCGGCCAGCCCAGTTCAACTCAAACCGTGAACCAAACCTGACCTAGAGCAGGTCGGTACGACACAAGAAAACTTACTTAACAACATACTTGAAAACATTTTCTTAAAACAGTTCTTACTTAAAACATAGTCTTCTTCTTACCATATGAATTACTGTTAGTGAACATGCTCCATGATATCACAACAATAAACATACATCATACATACCACATAAATGCATGAACTTTAAAAACAATCATGCAAAGTCGTAAAACAATTTGCCTATGCTGTGGGCGGAGTTGTACTTACAGTTTACTCTAGGTCTTGGGTTTTGTCGTTCCGACAGGTTACCTCAATAGGTTACCTTCCTGTTTCCAAAAAGGAAGTAAGATAAGAATCATCCTATCTTACCATAATTTATTTCATTAAATGTTGGTACCCTAACCAACATTTATTAGTGACCCTAGTTATATGTCTCCCTCATATTCCTTAATGATATCCTTATTGGTTACTAAGTGTAACCCTAGGGCACATGTCCAAATAGTAATCAAACAGTATCCTGTTTAATTACTTAATGCACTTTGGGCTCAAAGCCCAATGGTACTTGGCATCCTATTAGGTTACTATTAGTAACCTAAGGTATAGGCCTAAGTTAGGTTTGAATTTAAAAGCTTGCTGGGCTTACTAAGGCCCAATGATTAAAGTGGTATCCCTTATGGTTACCCTAAATAATCTTGGACCCAAGGCCCAACATACAACTTTTGTTTCTAATTATCTTAGCCCAATTAAAATTTGGTAACCTATCTGACTATGTTAAGTTACCAATTTGCTTACTTTGCTTAATTATTTCTTTTCTTACAAAACTGAGTTTGATTAACCCTTTATAACTTGTTTTTAAATAAAACTGTCTAAGTTTTAAAGGTATTTGTTGAAAACAGTCAATTTGTCAGTGTATGTGCAGGAATTTCATGTGCATGCACTGTTTTAAAATTCTTGTACTAACATGATTCAGTTTCATTTTGAAATCTGTTTTGATTTTGAAAAAGTTTTCTTCACAAAAGTTTTAGATATTGAAAACCCTACAACTTTTGTGTTTTGCTCAAAGTTCAGTTCTGTCTTTAACTTATACTTTTTCCCTGTTGAATCTGCCTGGCAGTGTTCATAGGTCTGGGTGGTCCAGGCTCGGATTTTTGTAAAAACGAAGGTCTTTGGAGCCTTATTTTAAAAAACTATCCACATTGTCCTCTATAATTTTCAATTTCCTACAATTTTGTAGTTTTGAGTTTTCTCAAATTCGGCCTTTAAAGGCCTCAAAACACCGTTTCCAGATCACTGCCCAGTTTTTACCCGAACTGGCAGTTTTGGTTTCGGTTTGTTCTTACGTACAATTACGCACACCCTACCTCAAACGGTCGCAACCGTAAGCCTACATCAAACATGCAGCATATAATCTAACGTTCTCATGATCATTCATTCATTCATTCACCATCATTCAATCATAATTAAACCCGTTTGGTGATTTTCACCAAACTTGGTTTTCTAGGGTTTTCTTGAACCCTAATCATCATACAAGCCATCCAAGTTCATAATAATTCAATCAACATCTGTTTTAAGTCTATGGGGACATATAACAAACACTTGATGGTCACACACATCAACAACATAATTTCTAGGGTATACAATCCAAAACATAAACCAAACCATAACATAAGCTTACTAAAACCTAAATCAAGCACATTCTAATCAAAATAAGGACATAAATGGGTGAGCTTAAGCTCTTACAACCAAACTGAAAATACATGATAACTTGATTCAAAACTACAATAAAAAGGCTTAGGAGTTGAGAGAATTACCTCTAAACCATGGAGATAATCTCAAGCTTGGCTCTCCGAAATTTTTTTTTCTAGCTTTCCTTCACTAAAAATTAGACCACACTCTCTTGGGTTTGGCTGCCTATGGGGTTCGGCTGAGAGAGAGAAAAGGATAAGAAAAATGGCCAAAGTTTGGGGGAATTTTTCAATAAAATGAGTCAAAAAGTCACCCCCCCTCCACCTATTTATAGGTGAATTTTAATTTCTTTTCTTGATTTATTTCTATTCTCTAAATTGCACTTCAAGCCTTACAAAACAAATATTTGCTGAAAAGTCCCCATAGGTGGCCGGCCACTAGATGGTTCCATGAGCCAAAATTATCTCATTGTAATACATTCCAATTTTTCAAAAAATCAAGAAATTACATAATTATCATATGGTGAGGTGTCCTCCACCTAGGGCTTTGTTTGGTTTTTCTTTCTTAAAAACAGTCTATTTTCATACTAATGTAATTATAACAAATACTGTTTTCAACTAAAACAGTACTGTCATATTAAACTTGTAATAACCTGAATTTTGATGACTCTAGATTTCCTTTGAATGAGGAAAACTTAAGTCTAGATCATGTTAACAATAGAATATCGGTACAAGTTTGAGTTTTCAGTTAATTAGCTACGAGACTCAACGATGGATTACTTAGCCTAGTATAAGGCATTTTAAGGAAAACGGCATGACAAAAATTTCATGATTTCATGTTGGTCAAAGTTTGACCAAGAAAGTCAAAGTTTGACCAAGAAAGTCAAAGTTGACCAAAAAGTCAAAGGATTGACCAAGAACAGTCAAAGGTATGACTGTACAGTAATGGAATAAGCAGTATGAGAAATATACTGCGAAAATTATCTTTTGGACAAAATAACTGGAATAAGCTAAGAGACCACCCTAGAAAAATCAAGCACACTAAGTTAGATATCAAGGGCAAAAAGGTTTGAAGAAATAAGAAAAAATTTTTACAGTCCAAAAATACACAGATAAATTTTGGACTGCAGTCAAGCAAAACAGTACTGAATTGTACTGTGTATTAGTGAACACAGTATTAGAAATATCTGTATTGGATTTAAAGTGGACTACATTAAGGAAAAGCCAAACAAGGCCTAAGGTGAATGACATCACCTTATCCTTTAATTATGACATCATAATTATTTAATAAGCTTGGAAAGAAATTTTTTTGCTTGTTCACCAAGCATATGGCCGGCCACCTCACCCTCCCATTGTACAATTTTTAATTTTTTTGTGCAATTTAGCAAAGTTTCTCCACCTCTATAAATAGGTGAGAGATTTAAATCATTTTATTCAAAATCCTAGCCAAACTCTTGTCTTTTTTTTCTTCACCAAAAACCGACCATTAGGGAGAGAAAAGGGAAAAGAGAAAATCAAAATTTTCATAGGGCTTTTACTTAGGGAGAGTTCGGATTTCATCTAGGAAGTCAAGGAAAAGTTTGAAAAAATTTTGGGACCATATTGGCCAAGTGGCCGAGTGATAGGGGAGGAAGAAAAGGAAGAGAAAAAGTGAAGTGGGAAGGCTTGGTGGTATGCTCGGTTTTGGTGTGGATCAACCAAGGAGCCAAGAGAAAATTTTTGGGTACCTAACTAGGTGGAAGCCGTGGGCAAGGGAAGGCAAGGGAGGAAGGGGAGTTGCAATTTTCAAACCCTAACTTTGATCTAAGGAGGGAACCTGCAACTGTACTCAGAGCAGGAGCAGCATTGCGCAGGACATAACAAGAGAGGTAAGTACAACTCCACCTACAGCATAGGACCTTTGTTGTGCTACCTGCTTAATGTGTTATATATGCTAAGGTATGATGTGGTACGTTATGGTATGCTAAGGTATGATGTGGTACGTTATGGTATGCTAAGGTATGATGTGGTATGCTATGTTATGAGGAAGTATGTTATGTTATATGTTTTAATAGTGTAACATCATGAAGCATGTTCACTAATATTGAATCACATGGTAATAACAAGACAAATAAGATGCTGTGTCGTACCGACTTGCCACAAAGGCGGGTTTAAATGGTATGGTTCATGGTTTGAGTTGGATTGGATGGCTACCTAAACTACTCCATGTTAAACTTTGTGTTTCATGGTTTGAGTTAAAACGGACTGCCGCCTTCAACCATTCCTTGGCTATGTACTACGGTACGAGCACACATGATAAGTAAAGGAATAGAACTAAGCTAAGTTATGAATCCATATTTGATTCATAAGAGGTCATAATTGGTTCATGCATAATGATATGTGTTTTGCGTCGCGGATGTAACAGTTGTACTTGCTGAGCGAAAGCTCACGTCTTACGTCTATGCTGTAGGTAAGCAATCTGCCAGCAATCTCTGATGCAATACTGTGGAAGGCTGGTGCTGCGGACTGTGAAATGTGGGATGGACACTGCCACGGATTTAAAAAAATATATACTATATGAAATATGTTGTAATGAAAAAGGGTTTTCATATTTTCATGATGTCTTAAGTATGAATGACAAAGTTTATGTATGTATGGCAAGCAAGTTGCCTCTTGTGGTACCAATCCGCATTAAGTCGGGTTTGATCTACAATTTGATTTCGATGGCCTTCAAGGAGGGTTTGAAAGTTCGGTACTAGAGTAAGTACCTATCAGTAAGTATGAGTTTGAGGATGAAGTTCAAGTTGAAAGTTTTAAAATAAAGTTAAAAAAAAAAAAAAAAAAATCTCCCAAATTTTCCGCAAGTTTAAGTTCAGTATGTAAGTAAGGTGACGACCCGGCGTGGGAAGTCGGGGCGTTACAGATTGGTATCAGAGCAGAGTTCCTGCCATCCAATTTCACAGTTCTGCTGCCAGCACCACAGTTTTGTAAGTTTGTTTTTTTTACTTTGTTTTATAAGATTATTATAATGGCATGTACCTGGTGTTAAATTTGGGTCGGACTAAAGAGGACCACGAGGCTCCGTTGACATTCCGAGGAATGGAGGAGAAGCTTCGCATCTTCAATAAGACTCAAGGAGTGGATGCACGATATGGAGACCCTCCTCAGATTATGTCATGTAGGGACGTATCTTCAGGATATGCTTGCCAGTCGAGCTGATGTCTAGTCAAGGAAGCTCGTGCAAGGAGCCTTGGCCAAGAGGATCTTGAGAGGAGATTCCTAAATGGATTTCTCGATGACAGCAAGGATCGCCCATGTATTACCGCGATATCAAGATATACTAGGATATGTACATGAGACGATACGTCAGCTATGTTGCAGCCTGATATGCTTATCCGAATGAGTTTATGGGCTTTTATTGCTAGTAAATCGAGTCGCACAGTGGAAGCGTGATGGATAAACTAAGCTTACGATATGATGATCGCTAGAATAGCAATAAGAAATGAGTAGGCTCTAAGATTAGATAGCCTATCGCCTCATTTTGGGTATAGTGATCTTTCCATTTAAGGAATTGGATTGAGATTATGGAAGTTAAGCTTCCTGATTGTGAAACTTTTGCTCTATAAGAGAAATATTGGACATGGCGAAAATTTTGAGGATGCCTTAGTTTGGGGGTAGCAAATAAGCAATATGCTACCAACAACAATTTATTAGGCTATGATTTTTTATGATAAGGATGATGATTATGAGATTTGATGATATGAAGTTAAGGAGGTTAAGGTCGATGATACCAACCCTGAAATCGACATATAATGGATGATTAAGGTCGACTGTAGACAACCATTTAAGTAATGGAAATTATGAGATGATGATTGGGAGTTTTAGATATCCCTTAGAATTATGATTATGCCTTTGAGCTTTAAAAGAAATGCTAAAGGCAAGAAGAACATTTCTACTAGCTAACAAGTAGCTAGTTGATACAAGGATACCTTTCATTGCATCACTTGAACAGTAATATGTTTTCAATAATACTATTTATTATTGATTTTCATAATTGAATTGGAAAAGATTCCAAAAAAGTATCTTAAATGTAAGAACATATTAAGAGACATGAAAAGACAAGTAATAGTAAGGTGTCGTACCAACCTCCCGTGATCGTGGAGGCTACATGTTTCAGTTGTGATCTTGACCGTCCGTGATCGTGAAGGGTCAAGTTTATAAGACCTTTCGTAAAATCGCAAAGGCTTATAAAATTCCCAGAACTGTTAGGGACCTTGCAAACCCTAGCTTTGTCTGGAGGCTGCGCGCATTTGGTACGTACACTATGGGCCCACATATTAAAACAAGATAATAAGACACAATATGCTTTTCAAATATGAAAAAGCTATATGATATGATATGTTTTTAAAGTATGGAAAAGTTATATATATGCTTTTCAAACATGGCAAGTTATATGATATACTTGCTCAGTTTTTCATGTAAATAGTTCTTGTGATGCAGTATGAAAGGAAAGTATGATGGTATGAAATGAAAGCATGAGAGTATGAGGAATAAATTATGATGATGTAGAAAGAAGATTATGATTCTATATAAAAGACATGATCCCATTAGGGTATTAAAATGGGAACATGAACAAGTCATTCAATCCATAGTAACTTGTTATGGATTGATGGTGGATTTGAAGAATAGCCACTCAGGATTATTCGAATTTTCGAGGACGAAAATCTTTTAAGGAGGGTAGGATGTAATAACCCGAATTTTGATGACTCTAGATTTCCTTTGAATGAGGAAAACTTAAGTCTAGATCATGTTTGGAATAGAATATCGGTACAAGTTTGAGTTCTCGGTTAATTAGCTACGAGACTCAACGATGGATTACTTAGCCTAGTATAAGGCATTTTAAGGAAAACGGCATGACAAAAATTTCATGATTTCATGTTGGTCAAAGTTTGACCAAGAAAGTCAAAGTTTGACCAATAACAGTCAAAGGTATGACTGTACAGTAATGGGATAAGCAGTATGACAAATATACTACGAAAATTATCTTTTAGACAAGATAGCTGGAATAAGCTAAGAGTCCACCCTAGAAAAATCAAGCACACTAAGTTGGATATCAAGGGCAAAAAGGTTTGAAGAAATAAGAAAAAATTTTTACAGTCCAAAAATACACAGATAAATTTTGGACTACAGTCAAGCAAAACAAACTGAATTATACTGTGTATTAGTAAACACAGTATTAGAAATATCTGTGTTGGATTTAAAGTGGACTACATTAAGGAAAAGCCAAACAAGGCCTAAGGTGAATGACATCACCTTATCCTTTAATTATGACATCATAATTATTTAATAAACTTGGAAAGAAATTTTTTTGCTTGTTCACCAAGCATATGGCCGGCCACCTCACCCTCCCATTGTACAATTTTTAATTTTTTTGTGCAATTTAGCAAAGTTTCTCCACCTCTATAAATAGGTGAGAGATTTAAATCATTTTATTCAAAATCCTAGCCAAACTCTTGTCTCTTTTTTCTTCACCAAAAACCGACCATTAGGGAGAGAAAAGGGAAACTCATAGGGCTTTTACTTAGGGAGAGTTCGGATTTCATCTAGGAAGTCAAGGAAAAGTTTGAAAAAATTTTGGGACCATATTGGCCAAGTGGCCGAGTGATAGGGGAGGAAGAAAAGGAAGAGAAAAAGTGAAGTGGGAAGGCTTGGTGGTGTGCTCGGTTTTGGTGTGGATCAACCAAGGAGCCAAGAGAAAATTTTTGGGTCCCTAACTAGGTGGAAGCCGTGGGCAAGGGAAGGCAAGGGAGGAAGGGGAGTTGCAATTTTCAAACCCTAACTTTGATCTAAGGAGGGAACCTGCAACTGTACTCAGAGCAGGAGCAGCATTGCGCAGGACATAACAAGAGAGGTAAGTACAACTCCGCCTACACCATAGGACCTTTGTTGTGCTACCTGCTTAATGTGTTATATATGCTAAGGTATGATGTGGTACGTTATGGTATGCTAAGGTATGATGTGGTATGCTATGTTATGAGGAAGTATATTATGTTATATGTTTTAATAGTGTAACATCATGAAGCATGTTCACTAATATTGAATCACATGGTAATAACAAGACAAATAAGATGTTGTGTCGTACCGACTTGCCACAAAGGCGGGTTTAAATGGTATGGTTCATGGTTTGAGTTGGATTGGATGGCTACCTAAACTACTCCATGTTAAACTTTGTGTTTCATGGTTTGAGTTAAAACGGACTGCCGCCTTCAACCATTCATTGGCTATGTACCACGGTACGAGCACACATGATAAGTAAAGGAATAGAACTAAGCTAAGTTATGAATTCATATTTGATTCATAAGAGGTCATAATTGGTTCATGTATAATGATATGTGTTTTGCGTCGCGGATGTAACAGTTGTACTTGCTGAGCGAAAGCTCACGTATTACGTCTATGCTGTAGGTAAGCAACCTGCCAGCAATCTCTGATGCAATACTGTGGAAGGCTGGTGCTGCGGACTGTGAAATGTGGGATGGACACTGCCACGGATTTAAAAAAATGTATACTATATGAAATATGTTGTAATGAAAAAGGGTTTTCATATTTTCATGATGTCTTAAGTATGAATGACAAAGTTTATGTATGTATGGCAAGCAAGTTGCCTCTTGTGGTACCAATCCGCATTAAGTCGGGTTTGATCTACAATTTGATTTCGATGGCCTTCAAGGAGGGTTTGAAAGTTCGGTACTCGAGTAAGTACCTATCAGTAAGTATGAGTTTGAGGATGAAGTTCAAGTTGAAAGTTTTAAAACCGGCGTGGGAAGTCGGGGCGTTACAAAACTGCAGTCCAGAATTCATCTGCGTTTAACTGGACTGCGTATAGGTTTTTCTTAAGACTTGAAGCTAATTAGTCCTTATTGTCCTAAATATTGTGCTTGATTTTTCTAACATGATTCCATACCTTAATCTTACTTATCTATCCGTAATGATGGTTTTTTACAGTATAATTTTCATACTGTTTATTATACTGCAGTACCGCCTCAATCATACTTTAGATCATTCTGGTCAAACTTTGACCGGAATACAATCATACATAAATCCTAATTCTGTTAACTCAAATCAGGCAATTCATATACTTATTCATAATACAAACTTTGATTCCTTGAGAAACAAGAAATCATAATTTGTAACAAAGTCGGTTATTACAAACAGAGTCTCCAACTTGGAATTCCAAGGGTCTTCGACGTTTATCGGCATAACTTTTCTGTCGACTAAAAGCTATGTCGAGTCTCTGTTTGATCATCTTGATATCCTCTAAGGTTTTTCTGATGAAAACCGTAGTTTGAAGCTGCTTCTGTCCAACTTCTTGCCAATGAATAGGAGATCGACATTTCCTTCCATATAACGCTTCAAATGGAGCCAGATCAATTGAGGCGTGATAACTGTCATTAAAAGAAAATTTGATCAAAGGTAGCTTCTGATCCCAACTTCCCTTGAAATCCAAAACACATGACCTCAGCATATCTTCTAGTGTTTGGATAGTTCGTTCCGATTGTCTATCAGTTTGGGGGTGAAAAGCTATATTGAACTTCAATTTTAACCCCATAGCAGTGTGAACACTCTTCCAAAATCGAAAGGTAAAACGTCCATCATGATCTGAAATGATAGATTTTGGCACTCCATGCAGTCTCACAATTTGAGATACGTAAATTACAGTAAGTCTTTCTACCGAAAATGTAGCCTTAATAGCAATAAAGTGGGCTGATTTGGTTAATCTATCAACAATGACCCAAATCGTGTCATTCCCACTTGCGGTCCTGGGTAATCCAACTATAAAATCCATAGTAGTTTGTTCCCATTTCCATTCTGGGAGCTCGATTTTCTGAAGATCTCTGCCAGGTTGCTAGTGTTCGGCCTTAACTTTCTGACAAGTTAGGTATTTTGACACAAAGTTAGCAATCTCATTTTTCATGTTTGGACACCAATAGTTTTCTCTGAGGTCCTTGTACATTTTGGAAGCTCCGGGATGTACTGAGTATGGTGTCTCATGTGCTTCTAACATGATCTGTTTCTTAAGAAACTCAAAGTTAGGAACACAAATTCTTCCCTTGAAATAGATTATTCTGTCCGTAGAGGCCTTTAATTCTTTATTCTTTTCTCCAAGGAAAAGTTACGCCTTGAGCAAAAAGGGGTCCTTCCCTTGATAGAGCTTAATAGATTCTTGGAGATTGGACTAGGGAGTCAGAACAGATAATTTCCCAGTTATATCTCCATATTGAAGTCAGAAATTTCCTTTTGAAGTGGCATGGGCAACGTTCCAAGAGACATCAGCATACCGGATGATTTCCTGCTTAGAGCATCCACTACTCTGTTTGCTTTTCCAGGGTGGTAAAGAATTTCACAGTCGTAATCTTTTAAGAGTTCTAACCATCTACGCTACCTCTTATTGAGCTCCTTTTGAGTTAAGATGCATTTGAGACTTCGATGATCAGTATAGATTTCACATCTATTCCCATACAAATAGTGTCTCTACCATTTTTAATGCAAAAACCACCGCCGCGAGCTCTAGATCATGTGTCAGATAGTTTAGTTCATGATCCTTTAACTCTCGTGAGGCATAGGTGACCACCTTCCTTTTTTGCATTAGAAGCATCACCGTAAATTACAAAATTCCCTACGTCTACGTCAGGAATTATCAACACCGGTGCACTAGTAAGCCTTTTCTTAAGCTCTTGAAAGTTTTCTTCACACTTCTATGTCCATTTGAACTGCTGCCCTTTTCGAGTAAGAGCTGTAAGAGGGGCAGCTATCATGGAGAATCCTTCAACGAAGCGTCAATAGTATCCAGCTAATCCAAGAAAGCTTCGCATCTCTGTAATATTTTTCGGTACTGGCCACTTACTGACCACCTCCACTTTAGCAGGATCGACGGAAATTCCTTCCTTTAAAACCACATGGCCTTAGAAAAAGTGGCTTAGGAAATGAACTTTTTCTAGCCAAAATTCACACTTTGTGAACTTGGCATAGAGTTGATTCCGTCTTAATGTTTCCAAAACCATCCTGAGGTGCTGCTCGTGTTCCTTCCTGGACCTTGAGTAGATTAGAATATCGTCAATGAAGACGATAACAAACCTATCTAAGTACTCATTGAATACCCGGTTTCATAAGATCCATAAAAGCAGCTGGTGCATTGGTTAATCCAAACGGCATGACAAGAACTCAGAATGCCCATAACGTGTTCGAAAAGCCGTCTTGGGAATATCTGCCTCCTTAATTCTAAGTTGATGGTATCCCGATCGCAAGTCAACCTTCGAGAATACTACTACTCCCCTGAATTGATCAAAAAGATCATCAATTCTAGGGAGATGATATTTGTTCTTAATCGTAATCTTATTCAGCTCACGATAATCGATACACATCCGCAACGACCCATCCTTCTTTTTGACTAAGAGAACCGGTACTCCCCATGGGGAATGGCTTTGTCGAATGAATCCTTTGTCCAATAGTTCTTGCAACTGCACTTGGAGTTCCCAAAGTTCGGCCGGGGCCATATGATAGGGTGCTTTTGATATTGGTGCAGATTCAGGCAATAATTCTATCTCAAAAGAAATTTCCCGCTCTGGAGGAAGTCCTGGTAGGTCTTTCAGAAAGACATCCATATATTCTTTTATAATGGGGACATCCTCCGGCTTTAACTCTACCTCTTACTCTTTGTCCACCATGTTAGCTAAATATCCTTGACATCCATTAGCCAACATTTTCCATGCCTTTATTGTCGATACTAACCTGGTTAAGGAGCTTCGGGACTGACCGTAGAAGTTGAATTCCTCCTCGCCAAAAGGACTAAACATAACACAATGCTTTCGACAATAAATCTTAGCGTTGTACTTTCCTAAGAAGTCCATCACTAGGGTAACATCGTAATCTTGAAGCTTAATCATAATGAGATCTACATATAGCTCTCTACCATAAATGATCACTGGGACATTTTGCATCCAATAGCCAGGCAACAGAATTTCTCCTGACGGAAGGGAGGTTCTGAAGGGTTGCTTTAAATTAACAACTCCTCTTCCTAATTTCTGGGCAAACTCCATCGATACAAATGAATGGGTGGCACCAGAATCAAATAGGGCAATTGTCTCATACGTGGCGATAGAAATCTGACCTGTTACTACGTGAGAAGTCCCAGCTTCAACGTCCCCTTTTGTGTAGGCGTATATCCTGGCTTGTAGTTCAGGAGCCTCTAGTCTTCCTTGTGCGATCGATGGGCCTACGATCTTTACTTGCACTGCATGTAACTGACTACCTGAATTCCTATTCGGGTACTAAGGGTTCTGGTTTTGGCTGTTTAAAATGCAATTCCTCGTATAGTGGCCTTCCTTGCTACAAAGGTAGCAGGCGTTTGTCCCAAATGTACACATTCCAGAATATTTCTTTCCACATTGGACGCACACGGGATAATTATTGTTATTACCCCCATTTCCTCGATTGCTCTTCTTTTGAGGGTTATTTATCTGTTGACCCTGGCTAATAGCATTCCCTTTCCTCTTATTCTTCTCGAGCTTTTTGGAATTTTGGGCAGAATTACTGGTCTGGCCCTTCGAATAAAATTCCTAGTTCTGTCTGGCCTATAACTGCTTCACCACAGCCTTTTCTTCTTTCATGGCTTTAAAAATCTGAGCCCTTGCCTCCTTATCCTGGTTAATCCAGTGCTCAGCTCTTATAGTCCGACTTATACAGTCAGCTTTAAGGGTTGGAGGGCTACTTCCAGTACTAACTTGCTTGGCAATGTTCGTTCGAAATATCTTTATCATTCTTCTTACCTTCTCTGTTTCATTCGGTACAAGTTCTGGGCACAGACGGGCTAGCTGTTCAAATTTCTTGACAGCTTCCAGTACTGTCATCGACCCTTGTTTCAGGCTATTGAACTCATCTTGTTGAGCAGCAAGGATTTCTTTGTTGTAATACATAGCCCTAAACTCAGCTACAAAATCCTGCCAACTCATATTTGCAACATTTTTGCGCATTTGGATTGTCATCGACCTGTAACAACCCAAAATTTTGACGAACTTATGATTTCCTTAGATATAAGGAAAATCTAAGTCTGAATCATGTATGTCAACATGAAACTCATGATCTGATTTGATTATCAGAGTATGTTTGAGTTCTTATAAGTATTATGAGACTTAGTGATAATTTATTAAGTCAAGGATAAGGCTTTATGATGAAAAAGGCCAAACCATGAATTATGATTTTTGTTCAGGCCAATGAATGATCAGGATAAATTATGACTTGAATAGGACGGTACTGCAGTGTATTAAGCAATATAGGAATTATACTGTGTTTGACCGTCATTACGGACAGAATGAAGAATAAGGAATGGGATCACTTTAGAAAAATCAAGAATAATATTTGGAGTAAGGAGGACTAAGTAGTTTCAAGTCCTAAGAAAAATCCATACGCAGTCCAATTAAGTGTAGATGAATTCTGGATTGCAATCCAGTATTACAGTACTGTTGATAGTTAAAACAGTATTGGTATTATATGGATTATTATGGAAATGGACTGCATATTAGGAGAGAGTGCCAAACATGGCCCTAATTGGAGGACACCTCATCAAAGATAATTATCCAATTTCGGGAATTGTTGGTAATTATGGAAAATGGATAATTATGAAAAGATTTTTTAGTGGAATGAACTCCACATAGCCAGCTACCTCAAGGCACTAAAGGGTAAATATTTTGTTTTTAGGGTCAAATATGTAATTTTAAGAAAAAAAATTGTGAAAAATTAAGTATTTTTCACCTATAAATAGGGTTGGGGTGTAGAAGAAAACCCATTTAGTTGGGCCCCAAAAATTTGGCTCTCTTTCAACTTTCCTCTCTAGCTTTAGAAGAAAAGAGAGAGAGAGAGAGAGAGAGAGAGAGAGAGAGAGCTTGGAGTGGCCGGTTGTTAAGGGGAGAATGTTGAGCAAATTTTATCTCATCTTAAGGTCTAGAACAATCTTTTCAAACTTTAAAGGTATTCCTCTTAACCTTCTAAGAATTTCATTAAGCTTTTTATTAAGGTTTTATGTGTATTTCCAAGTTTGGGTTGTAAGAACATAAGGTCATGATTTTTTATGCTATGATTTTTATTTGGTTGATTTATGCTTAGGATATCCTGAATGCTAGCCCTAAGCATGAATTTAATTTTTATGCTCTAGAATAAGTTCTAGGGTTGCATGTGCTCACCAAGTGCTTGTGAATATGTCTTCACCTGTGGAAGAAGGAAAAAGTTATGTATTGTAATGCCCTGACCTACGTAGGGCCATTACCGTGCTTACATACTAAATCTTATTGCGACCTATCTTACGTGGCCGTTACTTCATACTTAACATACTTAAATATACTCTCGTATTTCGTAAAAATACGGAAATGTTTTTTTTTAATCATACATAATTTAAATTTCTTTTTTAAACTCAATATAAAACTTAATTTATATTTATACTTATTTATATGTACTCATTCGAGTACCAAGCTTTCAAACCACATTTTTTTTTTCAAAACATACTAGTTGTCATAGTAGTAAGCACTGTCCCAGTACTAAGTACCGGTGCTATCAAATTAGTATAACATATCACAAACATTTTATTATTATTATTTTTTTTTTTAAACATGTGGTGGTGTCCAACCCAAATTTCACAGTCTGCAGTGCCATCTCTCCACAGTCTTGCATCAAGCATTGCCAGTAGGTTATTTACCTACAGCATAAACATAAGTTATGAGCATATGCTCAGTAAGTACAACTTTCTAATCCGCAAAAATATTTTTTGGTAAAAGAATGTATGAATTGATAATGCATGAACCAATTATGCTTTCTTATGAATCGATTATACTTCCATTATGAACTTATTATCTTGCTTAATATATGGGCCCCTGGTGTACGTATCAAACATGCACAATCCACAGAAATTTGGGGTTTGCAAGGTCTCTAACAATTCTGGGAATCATGTAAGCCTTCATGATCTGGCGGAAGGTCTGAGAAGTTTTTTTTTTTAATATACATAATCCTCCACGATCTGGCGGGAGGTTGGTACGACACTTTTCTTATCTTGATTTAGTCTTAGCCTTGTCATGTGATTATTATTAGTGAGCTTGCTCACATGATGCCACAATAACAAAACATAAATCATATTAACACATAATGCTTTGAAAAACATGCAAAGCAGTAAAAACATTTAAATCAAGAACATAAAACATAAGACATAAAATATAAGTACATCATGTAAATCAATGCATGAATTTTTGAAAAACATGCAATTCAATAAAAACATTTTGCCCATGCTATAGGCGGAGTTGTACTTACAAACTGTCCTATGCTCTTGGTCTATCGTTCCATCAAGGTACGACAACATGTCATATTCCTGTTTCAACAGGTCGTAAGATAAGAGTCATTCTATCTTACCATAAATCATTACATTCAATGTTGGTATCTTAACCAACATTTACCAGTAACCCTAGTTACATATCCCCCATATACTACAAAGATATCTTATTCGGTTACTAAATGTAACCCTAGAGCACATAACCCAATTATAATCAAACAGTATCTTGTTTGATTACTTAATGCAACCTTGGGTACAAGACCCAATTATACTTAAATAGTATCTTATTGCGACGACCCGCCTAGCGCCGGCCGTTACCATGCATTCTTACATAATAGTATATGAAAATTTAGACAGAAATTTTTTTTTTTTTTTTTTTTTACAACTGATAAATATTGTTTAACTTGGAAAGTCCATAATAAACATTTATATCCATACATATACTTATACATAATTACTTATAGCGGAAATGAGTTTTTGTACTTAAATACATCATATTTAGCGTAGCATAATTTAACAAAAAGAAACGTAGTGATTCCGTCCCACAGTTTCACAACTTTGCCTTGCCATGCTCCACCGCCTTGTATCAAGAAATACTGCATGGTTGCTTACCTACAGCATAAACTTAAAACATGAGCTTTCGCTCAGCAAGCACAACTATTTATCCACAAAACATATCATGATAACATAATGCATGAACCATTTATGATCAATTTCTGTTTTCATAAGTTAGCATAGATTTTGGGCCCTTACATAACTTAACATGAATGTACGTACCGTGGCGCGCTGCCATGGAGTGGTTGGGGCGGCCAGCCCTGTCCAACTCAAACCATGAACCAAACCCGACCTGACGCGGGTCGATACGACATATAGCTTCCTGCTTATATTAAAAGTCTTGTTCTTGTCTTATTTCATACTTGAAATATTGTTTCATGTTCATAACCAGTTTCTTAACTGAAGCTGGGGTTTCATATTTTACCAACTCGTTATTCTTTAATGAGCATACTTCGTGATGTCATAATATCACATTTCTCATCATATGAACATACATACTTTCAACATACATTCATGAACTTGGAAACATACATGCTATACATTCATCATTTCTTGCATACATACATGCCATACATTCATCATTTTTTGCATACATACATGCCATACATTCATCATTTCTTGCATACATACATGCCATTTGTACCTTAATATTATCATATCTTAAAAGAATGTACATACATACATATCATAAATATTTCTTATACACATAACATTATAAACTTGATATCATACAAGCCATAACATTTTATCATGCTTATATCATTTTAACTTGAAAGCATTCAACAAACAAATTTTGTTTATGCTGTAGGCGGAGTCGTACTTACAGTTACTGCGCCTTGAATCACAATCTTTCACTCAAACAGGTCGTTTCCCTGTTTTCAAGAAAAATCATAGGATGAGTATCATCCTATCATAATAATACAATGATTCTAATTGCTAACAACCATTCCTAAATTTCAACTTCTTTTTGAAATTTAGTTAAAAACTCTAATCATTTTGAAAATCGGGTTCCAAAACCAATTCATAAGATTTAGTTCTTTTCTCATAAATCTGTTTCGAATTTGGAAAAGTTTTCTTCATTAAAGTTGTAGATCTTGAAGTCTCCTACAACTTTTGTTTTAATCTCAAACTTCAAATCTGCCTTTAACATGCTTATTATTGTCTTAGAAAATTATTCGACCAAACTGACTACTCAATATTTGGTCTCGGGTTTTTATAGAAATAAAGGTCTTAAAAGCCTTATTTTTAAAAACTGGCCGCGTTGGCCCCTAGGATTTTCCCTCCTCTACAACTTTGCAGTTTTAACTTTTTAAAGATTCGGCTTCTAAAGGCCTCTAAATTTTGTTTCAGAAAAACTGCTCGGACAGAGACTTAATCAAGCATACGAAAACCCTAGTGCATGTATCTTACAAAAATTAAACTCTTGCTTGATCATACTAATCATTCTCTTAATTTATAAATGGAGAACTAGAGGATAACAATATTTACCTCAAGTTTCACGGATGGAATTCTTAATCTAAGGTAATTGAAAATTCTCTCACACTAAACCGAAAAGCTTTTCTAGTTTTCTTTTCTTTCTTTTCTTTCTTTTCTATGCTCGGTTTCTATGGCAGGGTTGGGAGGAATTTGTGCTGCTCAAGGTTGTGTGTGTGTGTTGGCTAACCAAATATCACAACAGCATCTTCACCTATTTATAGATGAAACACAATTTTCCAAAATTGCTAACTAACCCCTAAAGATACCCTAGTTTGTTCTTTGGTCCCTACAAGAGACCAATTTGGTCTTGTCTTCTTGAATGGTGGCCGGCCACTCTTGTGTCTTTCATGCCAAGTAACCCAAGCTAGGGCTGCTTACTCATGTGGCCTAGGGACCATGAGGTGTCCCCTCCTTGGTGTGGCCGGCCTTGGGTGGAAGTCATACATGCCTTGGTTTGCCAACAAGCAAAGCTAGTATGCTTACTAAGCTTGCCTAGGTGCAAAGGTGTCAAGCCCTAATGGAGTTCAAGAATTCCATCTTTGGTAAATTGGGAGATAGTCCTTGAAGTCAAGCTATTTTTCTCCTTGGTCCCTATGTGTTGGCCGGCCATGCTTCATCCAATATGCCAAGTAAGCCAAGCTAGAATTGCTTGCTCATCAAGGCTACACTTTGAAGTGGCACATCCTTGGTGTGGCCGGCCCTAGGGTGATGTGTGCAAGCCTTGGCTTGCCAAGGAAGCTAGGCTAGGCAACCTAGGGTGTGTCAATGTCTTGGCTATCCATGTGAGCAAGGCTAGAGTAGCTTACTCACCCTAGCTACAAAATGATGTGTCATTCACTAAGGATGGCCGGTCTTGGTGTTGGCTTAGCAAAGCCTTAGCTTGCCAAGTAGGTGGAGCTAGGTTTGCTTACTCACCAAGGCTAGGCCATGAGATGTCATTTCCTCATGGTGGCCGGCCTTGGTGTGGTGGCTTAGGCAAACATGAGCTTGCCAAGTGAGCAAGTCTAAGGATGACTTACTCACCAAGACTACACCACGATGTGTCGGTTCCTTGGATGGTCGGCCTTTGGTGCTTAGGTGTGCAAGCCTTGGCTTGCCATGGGTGCAAGGCTAGGGGTGACTAAGCCAAGCTATCACCTAGGGTTTCTCCCCTATGTGGCCGGTTTTGGTGTAACCAAGTGAGACAACATTGCTAAATGTGTCTTAACATAAAATCAACCAACCATACTAAAGTGTTAAAACACTAAACTTAGAGTTTGATTTGTAAACTTCTATTAACACTTAAAATCTTCTAATTTGCATAACCTTTTTTAAGAACAAGGTTACTTGCTCATCAAGCCATGACGTGGCCGGTTCCCATAGTGACACATGGCAAAATGGGATTGGTTTTAGCTAGAGTTTTCAAAAACAATCTTAACTTAACATCCTTGATTTCAAACCAAACTAACTAAACTAAAAATGGGTCAATAACTTAATTGAACTAAGAAACTTTACTTAAGGAGTCCCTGGTTCAAAAATTTACATAATTGCTGATAAGTTTACAATCTTTTTCAAAATTGCACAATGGCCCCTAAAGGCAAAATATTTGCACTTTAGTCCCTATGACTTGGCCAATTTTTGTTAAACCTTTAAACATCAAGTTTCCACTAAATCCTTCCTTAAAAGACTTTTTTAGCTTCAAAATCATAAACTTTTCTTAATTTGCAAATTGACCCCTAAACATAAAATATTTGCATTTTGGTCCCTGTGAGGCGACCAATCATAGTAATGACACTTGTCATCAGAGGTGTTATCCTTGAAGGTCTGGTTTGGCTTATCTCCCAAATGCAGTCCTTTCGTAAATTAACATAAAATCATAAAGCATAAACTTACACCTTTTTCTTTTAACAAAAAGGTCTTAAACTTGCATAACTAACTTATTTGAATCTTTTAACTAAAGATTCAACAACTTTTCATAGAAGCATATCATACATATAACATAAACAGACTTTGATTCTTAACAAAAGAAATCATAAGTTTACAAACAAGTTGGTTATTACAATCTACCCTCCTTAAGGAAATTTTCGTCCCCGAAAATCAGTACAAGTAGGGATAGTTCTTCCTCATTTCTTCTTCTACTTCCCACGTTGCTTCTTGAATATTATGATTCTGCCATAACACCTTAACCATCGGAATGGTTTTGTTCCTTAAAACCTTTTCTTCCCGATCTAGAATTCGTATTGGCCTTTCCTCGTACGTCAAATCTGTTTGTACTTCGACCGGTTCTTGACTTAGCACATGAGAAGGATCAGGTACGTATTTCTTCAACATTGAAACGTGAAAAACATTGTGTATAGAAGCTAAAGCTGGCGGTAAAGCAAGCTTGTAGGCAACTTTTCCAATTCTTTCGAGGATTTCAAACGGACCTGTATATCTTGGACTGAGCTTTCCCTTCTTACCAAACCTCATAATCCCCTTTACTGGAGCAATCTTGAGAAAAACAGAATCTCCAACTTGGAATTCTAAAGGTCTTCGACGTTTATCAGCATAACTCTTCTGTCGACTGAAAGCTATATCGAGCCGTTGCTTGATCATCTTGACGTCTTCTGAGGTTTTTCTGATGAAGTCCGTAGTTTGAAGTTGCTTCTGTCCGACTTCTTGCCAATGGATGGGAGATCGACATTTCCTTCCATATAGCGCTTCAAATGGAGCCATACCAATAGAAGCATGATAACTATTATTATACGAAAATTCGATCAAGGGTAACTTTTGATCCCAATTTCCCTTGAAATCCAAAACACAAGATCTCAACATATCTTCTAAGGTCTGGATCGTGCGCTCCGATTGTCCATCTGTCTGAGGGTGGAAAGCAGTACTGAATTTCAGCCTTGATCCCATAGCTGTATGAACACTTTTCCAAAATCGCGAAGCAAAACGCCCATCTCGATCTGAAATAATGGATTTTGGAACTCCATGCAACTTAACAACCTGAGATACATAAATTCCAGCTAATTTCTCAACCGAAAAGGTGGCTTTACTAGCAATGAAATGGGCTGATTTGGTTAATCTATCCACAATTACCCAAATCATATCATTTCCATTAGCGGTCCTAGGTAGTCCAACTACGAAATCCATGGTGATTTGTTCCCATTTCCATTCTGGGAGTTCTATCTTTTGAAGATCTCCGCCAGGTTGTCGGTGTTCAGCTTTAACTTTCTGACAAGTTAGACACCTTGATACATATTTAGCAATTTCTCTCTTCATGTTCGGCCACCAAAAGTTCTCCTTAAGGTCCTTATACATCTTAGTAGCTCCAGGGTGAACTGAGTATGGCGTTTCATGTGCTTCTGACATGATTTGTTTCCTTAGAAACTCAAAGTTAGGAACACAAATCCTTCCTTTGAAAAGAATTAGCCCATTCGCAGACGTCTTAAATTCCTTATCTTCTTCGCCAAGTAGCTGAATTTTCAACAAAAAGGAATCTTTCCTTTGATAGTCCTTAATGGTTTCTAGGAGATTAGACTGAAGAGTCAAAACAGAAAATTTTCCGGTTAGCATTTCTAATCGGAAATCAGAAATTTCCTTTTTGAGGGGTTCGGACATCATTTCAAGAGACATGAGCATACCGGATGACTTCCTGCTCAGCGCATCTGCAACCTTGTTTGCCTTTCCAGGATGATAAAGAATTTCACAATCATAATCCTTTACGAGTTCGAGCCATCTTCGTTGCCGCATATTAAGCTCCTTTTGAGTAAAAATGTATTTGAGACTTTGATGATCGGTAAAAATCTCACATCTATTACCATACAGGTAATGTCTCCAAATCTTCAAAGCGAAAACCACCGCAGCAAGCTCCAAATCGTGAGTCGGGTAGTTCCGTTCATGATCCTTTAGTTGACGTGAAGCATAAGCAACCACATTTCTTCCTTGCATAAGGACGGCTCCTAGTCCAGTTTTCGACGCATCACTATAAATGGCGAAATTTCCTGCATCAACGTCCGGAATGATCAACACTGGTGCACTTGTAAGTTTCCTCTTGAGCTCTTGGAAGTTTTCTTCACACTTCTGTGTCCACTCAAACTTTCTCCCCTTTTTAGTAAGAGCTGTTAGTGGCGCTGCTATCTTGGAGAATCCTTCAACGAACCGTCGGTAGTATCCGGCCAAGCCAAGAAAGCTTCGTATCTCCGTAACGTTTCTGGGTGCTGACCATGCACTAACTGCTTCTATCTTAGCAGGATCGACAGAAATTCCTTCCCTTGAAACTACGTGGCCTAAGAAATGTACTTTCTCCAACCAAAATTCACATTTAGTGAATTTGGCATAAAGCTGATTCCGTCTTAAGGTTTCTAAAACCAACTTGAGGTGCTGCTCATGTTCCTTTGTAGATTTTGAATAGATCAAAATATCATCAATGAAGATGATAACAAACTTATCTAAATAATCTTTAAACACCCGATTCATAAGGTCCATAAAAGCAGCTGGAGCATTAGTTAGTCCAAAAGGCATGACTAAATACTCATAATGTCCATAACGTGTACGAAACGCCGTCTTAGGAATATCTCCTTCCTTGATTCTGAGTTGATGGTAGCCTGAACGCAAGTCAATCTTCGAAAATACCAAAGCTCCTCTAAGTTGATCAAAGAGATCGTCGATTCTCGGAAGAGGGTACTTGTTCTTAATCGTGATCTTATTCAACTCGCGATAGTCAATACACATTCGTAAAGTTCCATCCTTCTTCTTGACAAACAACACAGGTGCTCCCCACGGGGAATGGCTTTGACGAATAAATCCCTTGTCCAACAGTTCTTGCAACTGTACTTGAAGTTCCCTAAGCTCAGCTGGGGCCATGCGATAAGGTGCTTTTGATATTGGAGCTGTTCCTGGCAACAATTCTATTTCGAAAGAGATTTCACGCTCGGGCGGAAGTTTAGTTAAATCTTTCGGAAAGACGTCTACATATTCCCTAATAATAGGAACATCTTCGGGCAGTAGCTCATTTTCTTGTTCTTTGTCCACCATGTTAGCTAAGTACCCTTGACATCCATTAGCTAACATTTTCCAAGCTTTCATTGCAGAAACAAGCCGGGTTGATGAACTCTTAGACTGGCCGTGAAAGTTGAATTCCTCTTCGCCGAAAAGACTAAACGTAACACAACGCTTTCGACAATCAATCTTAGCGTTGTACTTATCTAAGAAATCCATTCCCAGGATTACATCAAAATCCTGAAGCTTAATAGCAATCAGGTCTACATATAATTCTCTACCACACATAACTATCGGAATATTTCGCATCCAGAAATCAGATAACAAAATATCTCCCGATGGAAGAGAGGTTCTAAAAGGTTGCCCTATACTTTCTACACTTCTACCTAACTTCCGGGCATACCCCATTGATATAAACGAATGGGTGGCACCAGAATCAATTAGGGCAAATGCATCATGAGCGGCTATAGAGATCTGACCTGTTACTACATTAGAAGTTCCAGCCTCAGCATCTCCCTTTGTGTAAGCATAAATCCTGGCTTGTGGTTCAGGAGCTTCAAGTCTTCCTTGTACCATCAAAGGACTTTCGACCTTTGCTTGTACCGCGTGAAGCTGTCGGGTTGGATTCCTATTCTGGTACTGAGGGTTCTGGTTCTGACTATGGGAGGTACAATTCTTCGCATAATGACCTTCCTTGCCACAAAGGTAGCAAGCGTTTGTTCCCATCCTACATACGCCTGGATGTTTCTTTCCACATTGAGCACACACAGGATAACTGTTATTATTACCCTCATTCCCACGGTTGTTCCTCTTCTGGGGGTAATTCTTCTGTTGGCCCTGGCCCGTAGCATTCTCTCTTCTCTTATTCCTTCCAAACTGCTTGGAACTTTGGTTGGAATTACTAATCTGGCCTTTTAAGTTCGGCTGCTGGTTCTGCCTAGACTGTATCTGCCTTTCTACAGCTTTTTCTTCCTTCTTAGCTTTGAATATCTGAACCCGTGCTTCCTTATCCTGATTAATCCAGTATTCTGCTCTCATAGCTCGACCTATACAATCAGCTACAAGAGTTGGAGGGCTACTTCCAGCACTAACTTGCTTGGCGATGTCTGTCCGAAACATTTTCATCATCCTCCTTACTTTCTCTCTCTCGTTCGGTACCAGTTCCGGACATAAACGAGCAAGCTGTTCAAATTTCTTAACTGCTTCCATCACGGATAAAGATTCTTGCTTAAAGCTGGTAAACTCATCCTGTTGAGCTGCAAGAATCTCCTGGTTGTAGTACATCACTCTGAATTCGTCTACAAAATCTTGCCATCGCATGAACGCCACGTTTCTGCGCATCTGAACCGTTCTCCACCAATGACGTGCGTCTTTCTTAAGTGCAAAGGAGGCACAAAGAACTTTCTCCTGTTCCGTAAGTCCCATAAAATCCAAAATTACTTGGATATCGATCAGCCAATTATCTGCCACTAATGGATCTGTGGTTCCTTCAAATTCAGGTGCCTTCATTCGCCTAAATCGTTCATACAACAGATCTTCCCTAACTATAGGTGGATTCCTTTGCAGACCTTCGGGTGCTATCGGAATTTCTTGATGAACCTCTGGTGCTTGAGGCACTTGATTCAGCTGGGTTACTTGTTCCCGAAGCTGGTTCGTTTCTTGTTGTTGTTCCCGCAATTGTCGTTGCAAGGTAGCTACTATATTTGCAAGATCAGGTTCTTGCGGAATGGGATTCGCTCGGGTACGTGGACGCGACATCTTCTATTTCTTATCTAATTACGATAAAGATATTGTTATACTACAAATATCTTTTCGTTCATTCATATCTAATCATAAAATCTTATTATGAATACTACTTACTTATCATATCATATCATAACATCATGACATAAAACATAACATTTGAGATTCATCATGATCTCATCATTCCATGACATATCATATGTTGTTCATAATCTTGTATTTCATCATCATTCATAATTCATAACTCATAATTCATACATTCATAATTCAACCATACCATCATGTACATATTCTCTACTTGCTATTTACATAAATACATGATCAAGTACAAGATAGAAGTGATTATCACTATCTATCTTACATACATACTATTTTATTCTTAAACTATCTATTCCGATGATATCTCAGAGAATACGTCCCAGTCTTCCTCATCGAACAAGACTTCCTCCGGATCATTCTCCATATGAACATCTTCTTCTTCTTCATCTCCGTTATCCAGGATGATTTCGTGGGGATCCTCTTGCAATTCGGGCTCACCAAGAATATCTTCGGGATTCATGCCATCAATATCCTCTTGTGGAAGAATCTCCTGAAGTGGTATTGCCGGAATAGGGTCCTCTGGCACTGCTGGTCCCCATTGGAAGGGTGGCTCCTCCACATCATTGTTGTTAACTGGGACTTGGATATTGTTCTCCACTAAGGCATCTGCTTGAACCATGTGAGCTATCAACTCCGCTTCCATGATGTCGTTAATCATGTGTTCCAGAGTCATTCCTAGTGCCGGTGGCTGAATGTGATCCCTGACATCAGGTGGCAGTCCTTCTCGGAGTAGTTGCAATCCCCGAAACTCTGGGTCGCCCATATCAGGAATATGAGGCAACATAGCCTCCTGAAATCTTCTACAATAATGGCCCATCGACTCTCCCGGATAAGCATGCCAATCATACACATAGTTAAGATATCGGACAAGATTCATGTCACGATAAATTTCTGGATCCCGATAATGTCCGTTGGCGTCTTCCTCCAGTGGAGGTCCAAAACGAGCAGTGATAACATGGCGAAAGTTTTCCCATGATCCTCCCTGAACTTCTTGTTCTCCTGTTATCCTCCACCACAATCTAGCATCTAATGCTAGACAACGACTTGCTAACGATACCTGTAGATGGGGTGGAATATGACCTATTCGGAATATAGCCTCCATGTCGTGAAGCCATGATGCGAGTGTCACAGTTCGTCTACTTCCATCAAATACTAGAGGCGACATTGTGAAAAATGCGTAGGCTGCACCTCGATCGTCGTCCATTATCCTCAAATCTAGATTATACAAATTCACAATATAAATACGAAATATTTATTTAACTTACAATGACTGTGGCGCAGGCAAGCAAACTGTGAAACCGGAAGGTAGGAACTAAGGCTCTGATACCAACTCTTGCGACGACCCGCCTAGCGCCGGCCGTTACCATGCATTCTTACATAATAGTATATGAAAATTTAGACAGAAATTTTTTTTTTTTTTTTTTTTACAACTGATAAATATTGTTTAACTTGGAAAGTCCATAATAAACATTTATATCCATACATATACTTATACATAATTACTTATAGCGGAAATGAGTTTTTGTACTTAAATACATCATATTTAGCGTAGCATAATTTAACAAAAAGAAACGTAGTGATTCCGTCCCACAGTTTCACAACTTTGCCTTGCCATGCTCCACCGCCTTGTATCAAGAAATACTGCATGGTTGCTTACCTACAGCATAAACTTAAAACATGAGCTTTCGCTCAGCAAGCACAACTATTTATCCACAAAACATATCATGATAACATAATGCATGAACCATTTATGATCAATTTCTGTTTTCATAAGTTAGCATAGATTTTGGGCCCTTACATAACTTAACATGAATGTACGTACCGTGGCGCGCTGCCATGGAGTGGTTGGGGCGGCCAGCCCTGTCCAACTCAAACCATGAACCAAACCCGACCTGACGCGGGTCGATACGACATATAGCTTCCTGCTTATATTAAAAGTCTTGTTCTTGTCTTATTTCATACTTGAAATATTGTTTCATGTTCATAACCAGTTTCTTAACTGAAGCTGGGGTTTCATATTTTACCAACTCGTTATTCTTTAATGAGCATACTTCGTGATGTCATAATATCACATTTCTCATCATATGAACATACATACTTTCAACATACATTCATGAACTTGGAAACATACATGCTATACATTCATCATTTCTTGCATACATACATGCCATACATTCATCATTTTTTGCATACATACATGCCATACATTCATCATTTCTTGCATACATACATGCCATTTGTACCTTAATATTATCATATCTTAAAAGAATGTACATACATACATATCATAAATATTTCTTATACACATAACATTATAAACTTGATATCATACAAGCCATAACATTTTATCATGCTTATATCATTTTAACTTGAAAGCATTCAACAAACAAATTTTGTTTATGCTGTAGGCGGAGTCGTACTTACAGTTACTGCGCCTTGAATCACAATCTTTCACTCAAACAGGTCGTTTCCCTGTTTTCAAGAAAAATCATAGGATGAGTATCATCCTATCATAATAATACAATGATTCTAATTGCTAACAACCATTCCTAAATTTCAACTTCTTTTTGAAATTTAGTTAAAAACTCTAATCATTTTGAAAATCGGGTTCCAAAACCAATTCATAAGATTTAGTTCTTTTCTCATAAATCTGTTTCGAATTTGGAAAAGTTTTCTTCATTAAAGTTGTAGATCTTGAAGTCTCCTACAACTTTTGTTTTAATCTCAAACTTCAAATCTGCCTTTAACATGCTTATTATTGTCTTAGAAAATTATTCGACCAAACTGACTACTCAATATTTGGTCTCGGGTTTTTATAGAAATAAAGGTCTTAAAAGCCTTATTTTTAAAAACTGGCCGCGTTGGCCCCTAGGATTTTCCCTCCTCTACAACTTTGCAGTTTTAACTTTTTAAAGATTCGGCTTCTAAAGGCCTCTAAATTTTGTTTCAGAAAAACTGCTCGGACAGAGACTTAATCAAGCATACGAAAACCCTAGTGCATGTATCTTACAAAAATTAAACTCTTGCTTGATCATACTAATCATTCTCTTAATTTATAAATGGAGAACTAGAGGATAACAATATTTACCTCAAGTTTCACGGATGGAATTCTTAATCTAAGGTAATTGAAAATTCTCTCACACTAAACCGAAAAGCTTTTCTAGTTTTCTTTTCTTTCTTTTCTTTCTTTTCTATGCTCGGTTTCTATGGCAGGGTTGGGAGGAATTTGTGCTGCTCAAGGTTGTGTGTGTGTGTTGGCTAACCAAATATCACAACAGCATCTTCACCTATTTATAGATGAAACACAATTTTCCAAAATTGCTAACTAACCCCTAAAGATACCCTAGTTTGTTCTTTGGTCCCTACAAGAGACCAATTTGGTCTTGTCTTCTTGAATGGTGGCCGGCCACTCTTGTGTCTTTCATGCCAAGTAACCCAAGCTAGGGCTGCTTACTCATGTGGCCTAGGGACCATGAGGTGTCCCCTCCTTGGTGTGGCCGGCCTTGGGTGGAAGTCATACATGCCTTGGTTTGCCAACAAGCAAAGCTAGTATGCTTACTAAGCTTGCCTAGGTGCAAAGGTGTCAAGCCCTAATGGAGTTCAAGAATTCCATCTTTGGTAAATTGGGAGATAGTCCTTGAAGTCAAGCTATTTTTCTCCTTGGTCCCTATGTGTTGGCCGGCCATGCTTCATCCAATATGCCAAGTAAGCCAAGCTAGAATTGCTTGCTCATCAAGGCTACACTTTGAAGTGGCACATCCTTGGTGTGGCCGGCCCTAGGGTGATGTGTGCAAGCCTTGGCTTGCCAAGGAAGCTAGGCTAGGCAACCTAGGGTGTGTCAATGTCTTGGCTATCCATGTGAGCAAGGCTAGAGTAGCTTACTCACCCTAGCTACAAAATGATGTGTCATTCACTAAGGATGGCCGGTCTTGGTGTTGGCTTAGCAAAGCCTTAGCTTGCCAAGTAGGTGGAGCTAGGTTTGCTTACTCACCAAGGCTAGGCCATGAGATGTCATTTCCTCATGGTGGCCGGCCTTGGTGTGGTGGCTTAGGCAAACATGAGCTTGCCAAGTGAGCAAGTCTAAGGATGACTTACTCACCAAGACTACACCACGATGTGTCGGTTCCTTGGATGGTCGGCCTTTGGTGCTTAGGTGTGCAAGCCTTGGCTTGCCATGGGTGCAAGGCTAGGGGTGACTAAGCCAAGCTATCACCTAGGGTTTCTCCCCTATGTGGCCGGTTTTGGTGTAACCAAGTGAGACAACATTGCTAAATGTGTCTTAACATAAAATCAACCAACCATACTAAAGTGTTAAAACACTAAACTTAGAGTTTGATTTGTAAACTTCTATTAACACTTAAAATCTTCTAATTTGCATAACCTTTTTTAAGAACAAGGTTACTTGCTCATCAAGCCATGACGTGGCCGGTTCCCATAGTGACACATGGCAAAATGGGATTGGTTTTAGCTAGAGTTTTCAAAAACAATCTTAACTTAACATCCTTGATTTCAAACCAAACTAACTAAACTAAAAATGGGTCAATAACTTAATTGAACTAAGAAACTTTACTTAAGGAGTCCCTGGTTCAAAAATTTACATAATTGCTGATAAGTTTACAATCTTTTTCAAAATTGCACAATGGCCCCTAAAGGCAAAATATTTGCACTTTAGTCCCTATGACTTGGCCAATTTTTGTTAAACCTTTAAACATCAAGTTTCCACTAAATCCTTCCTTAAAAGACTTTTTTAGCTTCAAAATCATAAACTTTTCTTAATTTGCAAATTGACCCCTAAACATAAAATATTTGCATTTTGGTCCCTGTGAGGCGACCAATCATAGTAATGACACTTGTCATCAGAGGTGTTATCCTTGAAGGTCTGGTTTGGCTTATCTCCCAAATGCAGTCCTTTCGTAAATTAACATAAAATCATAAAGCATAAACTTACACCTTTTTCTTTTAACAAAAAGGTCTTAAACTTGCATAACTAACTTATTTGAATCTTTTAACTAAAGATTCAACAACTTTTCATAGAAGCATATCATACATATAACATAAACAGACTTTGATTCTTAACAAAAGAAATCATAAGTTTACAAACAAGTTGGTTATTACACTTATTAGGTTACTATTAGTAACTCTGGGTATAAGCCCAATCATATTTAGAATAATACCCTATTAGATTATTAAGGCCCAATTAAAGTAATACCCTATTAGATTACTATTGGTAATAATGGGTTTTAGGCCCAACCCAATAACTTGAGTATCCTATCCGGTTACTAATGGTCATCATTTTGTTAATATGTTTTCAAAATAAGTATTGGCCTATGTATTTATTTTTCTCTTTTCTTAACAAGACTTAGTATTGTTATCTAATTTTTCTTTTTAAAAGTCTTTTGTAAAACTTTAGTCCTTTAAAAACGTATTTTTATAAAACTGTAACTTTTTAAGCAAGATTAGTTAAAAACTGTCAAATTCTGAAAACAATCCTTGAAAACAGTTTCATAAATTCGGTTATTAGTGCATGTGCACGAATTGCCTATTCATGCATTGTTTCTAAAATCCTGTGCAGGAATTTCCTGTTTTCTGCACAGTTTTGAAGATCCAGTTTTATCTTAAAATCTGTTTTGAATTTGAAAAAGTTTTCTTCATGAAAGTTGTAGACTCAAAGAGTCCTGCAACTTTTGTTTTTAACTTAAAACCTAATTCTGCCTTTAACCTATCCTTTTTCATTGTTGAAACTGCCTGGCCGTGCACAGGGTCTGGGCAGACTAGGTTCAGATTTTTATAAAAACGGAAGCCTTTGGAGCTTATTTTTCAAAATTTGTCCACGTTCCCCGTAGCGTTTTCAATTTTCTACAACTTTATAGTTTTAACTTTTCCAAATTCGGCTTCTAAGGGACTCAAAATTCCATTTCCAGATTAGTACTCAGTTTTACCCGAAAACTGGCAATTTTATCTTCAATTGATTTTTACGTAAAATTACGCAAACCCTGCCTCAAACGGTTGAAACCGTGAGCTTACATCAAACATGCAGCATGCTACGTATGTTCTTCATCATCATACTCTTGTTCCTCATCCTTACAAACCCGTGTGGTATCTTTTACCAAATTAGGGTTTTGGGTTAGTTTTAACTCTTGATACATCACACAATATCATCACCATCATTCATGCATACCATGCTTGTTCTTAAGCATGTAGGGACATATAGCAAACACATAATAGGCATACACACATACCACATAATTTCTAAAGCATAAGATTAAAAACATACACAAACTTATAGATCAAGATCACTAAAACCCTAATCAAGCACATACTAAACATACTAAACTATTGCATGAAAAATAAAAGGTGAGCTTATGCTCTTACAAACCCAACATGAAATACACTTAAATTCTTGAACCAAAACTTAATTGAAATGCTTAAGGGGTTTAGGAAGGTTACCTTTAAACCTTAAAAGTGGATCTAGACCTTGGATCAAAATTTTCCTCCTTGCTTCACTTTCTCCAAAAATCCGAACCCCCTCCCCCCCCCCCCCCCTTTTTTTCTTTGGCTTCGGCTCCTAGGGTGAGAGGAAGAGAGAGAGAGAGAGTTGAGAATGAACTAAAGGTTGGGAAGTTCACTAACCACCCCTATTTATAGGTGGAAATTTCTAAATTTTCCACAATTATTTTTATTTCTTAAAATTACATATTTGGGCTAAAAACAAAATATTTGCCCATTAATCCTCCTTAGGTGGCCGGCCATGAGGAATCCTTGGCGGCCAAGAAAAATCTTTGTAACTTATCTCTACTTTGTTTCCTTCTTCTCCAAGCCACCAAGACAACCGGCCATGTGGAGGCATAGGTGGAGAGATAATCCAAAAACAATAAATAAAAAAAAAATAGTGTATTATCCATAATTACTTGGCCTCCAAGTAAGGCCATGTTTGGTACTCCCCTTAATATGCAGTCTAAATTCTTGATAATCCAGATAGTGTCAATACAGTTTTAATTATAAACAGTACAGTTATACTGAACTACAGTCCAGAATTCATCTGCACTTAACTGGACCGCGTATGGATTTTTCTTCGAACTTGAAACTATTAAGTTCTTCTTGCTCAAAATATTACTCCTGATTATTCTAAAACAATCCGATACCTTATTCTTAATTCTGCATCCGTAATTACGGTTTATCGCAGTATAATTCCAATACTACTTAATACATTGCAGGACCGTCCTGTTCAAGTCAAGAATTATCCTGGTCATACATAGCCAGAATAAAATCATAAATCATGATCGAGTCTTACGACACTATAAGAACTCAAACATACTCTAATAATAAAATTACGAATTTCACATTGATATTCATAACTTTCATGAAATATTAAATAAACACAGAGTACGGACTTAAATTTCTTTACATATAAGGGAATCACAAGTCCGTAAAAAATTCCGGTTGTTACAATCCACCCTCCTTAAAAGATTTTCGCCCTCGAAAATTAGAATAATTCTAGTGGTCTTATCAACTCTTTCGAGTATTTTCTAATGGCTCTATATATCTTTGGACTTAATTTCCTCTTCTTTCGAATCTCATAAATCCTATATAGAACCATAATCTTACTTTCATCCCATATCATATCATATCGTATCATATAACACTCCTTCCAAACTAGCAACTTAAGAAGGACGTTAACTAACTAAAAATATATGGATCAAATTTCTAATTTTGTCACGAGACTTTGCAAACTGTAAACTGCATACTTCATACTACATACTTTCATACTTTCGTTCTTTCATACTTTCATGCTATCATAACTTTCATAGCTATCATACTTTCATGCTATCATAACTTTCATACTCTCATGCTATCATAACTTTCCTACTGAATCACAAGAACTTTCTGCATAAAAACTTAGCAAGTATATCATATAACTTGCCACATTTGAAAATCATATTATATTATATAACTTTTTCATACTTGAAAAGTATATCGTATCATATAACTTTTTCATATTTGAAAAGCATATCATATTTAAAATACTTCTCTTTAACTTTAATTGAGGGCTCAGCAAGTATAGCATATTAAAATATTTTTCTTTAAATTTAGCTGAAGCTGAGGACCCATAGTACAATGTTAATCTTGTGCTATTAGAACTCTTTACTTTTCATGATGGCCTCTTTCTTGGAACTCTGTTCCTCAAAGATTTGGCCTATGGCCCCTATCTTGGAATGTCTCTTCCTCAAGGATTGGCCCTTACATAACATAACATGGGTTGGTTCTAATAAGCTTGAGATCAAGCACCATACATGAAATAACTTCTTTGAACCTTTTCAAAGTCAATCATAGAAAACCATAATAAATAGCATAATTGAAAATATATATATATTTTTTTTCAAAACATAATACCGTTCGAGTGATGTAGTGAAAGGTATACTTATATGAACTAGCTACTTACTAGATAGTAAAAGCATCTCTTATTACTTCTAACATTTCCTTCATAGCATAAGTGCATAATCATAGCCTTTAGGAATATCTAAAACATCCCATCATTGCATAATTTCTATTACTAAGGAATCATATCATCAATTTCATCTTCAAACTCATAGCCATTGTAACGACCCGTCTAGCACGGACCGTTACTATACATACATACGTGTTTGACTTGTTTCTATAAACATACTTGTTTATTTAAGGAAAATAGCGGAACATTTTTTTTTTTTTTTTTAATATACGCGTATAAATATATATATACGTGTATTGTCTCGGTGTGTTTAAACATAAAATAATAAACATGATTAAACAAAACGCGTAGCGGCTCGACATTCCCTCGTTTCACAGTTCACCTCGCCACGCTCGCCATCTTGTATCAAAAATCGCCAATAAGTTGTTTACCTACAGCATAGACGTAAGTTGTGAGCTTTCGCTCAGCAAGTACAACTATTTTACCCGTATAATAAACATACACAAACATACATAAACATACATAAACATACATAAACATTTCATAGCATAATATAACATAATCTAGCATATTCTAATAATGCATGATCCAGTTATGCTTCATTATGCTTTCTTATCATACTTCATAATTCCTTTTATTGCTTATCTTGCTTATGGGCCCCTTGTCATGAGTGTTCGTACCAGGCGCGCAACTATGGTGTGGTCGGGGCGGCCAAACCAAATCCAACTCAAACCATAGTCCAACCCGACCTGACGCGGGTCGGTACGACACAGGCAAGCTTGCTTGCCATCATGTTCATATTGTACTTGATATTGTTCTTATTATATGTGAACATGCTACATGATGTTACAAAGTTATAATCTTTATTCATGTATTACATCATAACATACACTTAACATATTCAGGTAAGTAATACATAAGCCTATGCTGTAGGCGACGTTGTACTTACCTTGTCCGCTATGTCCGATTAAACGTTGATCTTATTCAGGATGCCACAGCAGGTTATTTTCTGCTATACATAAAGGACATAGGTAAGTATATTGTTGGTATTAAACCAACACTCGTGCGTAATTTAAGCTATATGTCCCCTTCCTATAGTTATATTTTATTGGGTTACAATAGGTAACCCTAGGGTAAAACTTTAACTTTAGTTTCCAAATTCATGTTTATTTTCTTTTTAGAAAACTTAGATTTTAAACTTAAAAATCCCTTTGAAAAGTCATAATTCTTGAGTTATATTCATAAAATACTTAAGGGTTGGAAACTGCCTTTGAAACAGCTTCCTTTGATTAAATCATCAGTGTATGTGCAGAAATATCATTTTCCTGCACTGTTTTATAAAATCCTGTGCAGGAATTTCCTGTTTCCTGCACAGTTTTTGAAATCTGTTTTCATTCCAAAATCTAAATTGATTTTGAAAAAGTTTTCTTCACGAAAGTTTTAGATCTCGAAAAATCCTAAAACTTTCGTGTTTTACACAAAACCAGATTCGGGCTCTAACCCCTTCGTTTTCTTTGTTGAGTTCACCTGGCCGTGCATCAAGTCTGGGCACGGTCAGGCTCGGGTTTTTGTAAAAACCGAGGCCGTTGGAGCCTTATTTTGGAAAACTGTCCGCGTTGTCTACTAGGAAAAACCATTCTCTACAACTTTCGTGTTTTGAGTTTTTCCAAATTCGGCCTCTAAAGGCCTCAAAATTTGATTTTCCGAAACTGGGCAGATTCTACCCGAGAATGGCAGTTTTGGTTTGAATTTCGTTTTTCGGCCTAATATGCGCATACTACCTCAACCGATCACATCGGGAGTCTAAAAAACATTCATACAACGCTTTTCTAACGTAACCTTTTCTTAAACACATTACCTATCCAACTCATGCAAACCATTTTTTTAAAAATCACCCATTAGGGTTTGCATGGTTTAGGTTGCACAATTTGGTTCAAAAATCATTCTAACTTGATTCTAGCAACCTAACATACATTTGATCATCATTCATGGCATATAAAGGGAACCTATAACATATCCATCATCAAGCACATAAATCATAAACTTATCATGCAATCCTAGATATTTAACATACTAAATAATCACAAAAATAACCAAACCACCCTTAAATCTAAATCAAGCACATAATTGATTCTAACCTAAGCAAATAAATAACTTGAGCTTATGCTCTTACAAACCCTTGGGAAATACACTTAAATTTCTCAATTGAAACATAAATTGAGAAGCTTAGAGTGTAAAGAGGTTTACCTTGCTTTGGTTCAAGAAATGGACTAGGTTAGGCTTGAAATCTCCTTTTCCTTTGGCTCCCCTAGAACCGGCCTTTCTTGGCTATCTAGGCTCCAAATCTTTCCCCCCACCCTTGCACTAAAATCCGGCCACCACTTGATGCCACAAATCCGGCCAAAACAGTTTTTTTTTTCTTCCTTCCCCTTGCTCCACCACAACCGGCCAAGGCTAGAAGAAATGGGTCCCAAAATTTTTCTTTCAAATTTGTGGGTTCTAGGTTAGAAATCCAACTTCCCTAACCTTGATTCTCACTTGAAACACTTAATCCTCACTCTTGGTTTTGCCTCTCCAATTTTCGGATTTTCTAGAACAAAATGGACAAAGTTTGGCTAGCTTTTCCATTTTTTGTGAATAATGCTCACCCCTATTTATAGGCAAATGGAAACTTTTTGAAATTGCAAAATAGTCCTTGAAGAAGCAACATTTTGCCCAAAAAGCATGCTAGGTGGCCGGCCATTAGGGAGGGTTCTAGAACCAATTTCTTTCCAAATTTTCATTAAATCCTTAATGATGTCATAATTTAAAAGTTAAATGATGTCATCCTTGCTAGGGTTTGTTTGGGTATTTACTTGATATGCAATCCAATTTCATGCTATCACAGATATTTTCAATACTGCTTTCTACTAAAAGCAGTATTTTTACACTGAACTGCAGTCCAAAATTTATCTGAATAAAAATGGACTGCATAAAAATTTTTTGATAACTTAAGGCCTCCTGGCCCATGATACCTTATCTTATGTGCTTGATTTTTCTATGGTGGTTTTAGGTCTAACACATGCAATCTTGGCCGTAAAAATGGTATTTCGCAGTATATTTCTCATACTGCTTATCATATAACTGTATCATCTCATATTTGACTTTTGAAGTCAACCGTTGACTTTTTAAAGTCAACTTTGACCTTTTAGGTCAAGCTTTGACCAACATAAAATCATAAAATATTTAACCCTTTTTACTCAAAAGGTTACATACTTGACTAAGTAATTATTTTTGAGTCTCGAAAAATCATGAGAACTCATAATGTTCATGAAAAACCCTAATCAGGCCGTTTCATAAATATCTCCTTGGTACAGCGTACGGGTTTTTACAGGAAATTAAAAATATTGTAAAAATCTAGTTATTACAATCTACCCCCCTTAAAAATTTTCGTCCTCGAAAATTAGAACAAACTGGGGTAGTTCTTTCTCATTTCATCTTCCAATTCCCAGGTTGCTTCTTCAACCTTGTGGTTTTGCCAAAGCACTTTAACCAGGGGAATGGTTTTGTTTCTCAGGACCTTCTCTTCCCGATCCAGAATTCGAACAGGCTTTTCTTCGTACGTCAAGTCCGTGTGCACTTCAACTGGTTCTTGACTAAGCACGTGCGAAGGATCTGGTATATATTTCTTTAGCATCGAGATGTGGAATACGTTGTGCATCGCAGCTAATTCTGGCGGCAAGGCAAGCTTATAGGCTACTTTTCCAATCCTCTCAAGGATTTCAAATGGTCCTGTATATCTTGGGCTGAGTTTTCCTTTCTTACCGAACCTCATTACTCCTTTCATAGGAGCAATCTTGATGAACACGGCATCTCCAACTTGAAATTCTAATGGCCTCCTTCGTTTATCGGCATAACTTTTCTGTCTGCTAAAAGCTATGTCGAGCCTCTGCTTGATCTTCTTGATATCTTCAGAGGTCTTCTTAATGAAGTCTGTGGTTTGCAACTGTTTCTGTCCGACTTCTTGCCAATGGATAGGAGATCGACATTTTCTTCCATACAATGCTTCAAATGGAGCCATACCAATCGAAGCGTGATAACTGTTGTTGTAGGAAAATTCGATCAATGGCAGCTTCTGATCCCAATTTCCCTTGAAATCCAGAACACATGACCTCAGCATATCTTCTAGCGTCTGGATGGTTCGTTCTGATTGACCGTCTGTTTGTGGGTGAAAAGCTGTACTGAACTTCAATTTCGACCCCATGGCATGATGCACACTTGTCCAAAATCGGGAGGTGAAACGTCCATCACGGTCTGAAATGATCGATCTTGGCACTCCATGCAGTCGGACTATCTGGGATACATAGACTTCTGCCAATTTTTCTACTGAAAAGGTGGCTTTGATTGCGATGAAATGGGCTGATTTGGTTAATCTGTCCACAATTACCCAAATTGTGTCATTCCCACTTGCAGTCCTGGGTAGTCCTATTACAAAATCCATAGTAGTTTGCTCCCATTTCCATTCTGGAAGCTCTATTTTCTGCAAATCCCCTCCAGGATGTCGGTGTTCAGCCTTAACTTTCTGGCAAGTTAAGCATTTCGACACGAAATCTGCAATTTCATTCTTCATGTTTGGCCACCAAAAGTTCTCTCGGAGGTCCTTGTACATCTTGGAAGCTCCTGGATGTACCGAATATGGCGTCTTATGTGCCTCTGATAGTATCTGATTCTTCAGAAATTCGAAGTCGGGAACACAAATCCTTTCTTCGAAGTAAATTACACCATCTGCAGAGGTCTTAAATTCCTTGTTCTTTCTGCCAAAAAGTTGTGCTTTCAGTAAAAAGGAATCTTTTCCTTGATGAGACTTGATGGATTCCAGCAGATTGGATTGGAGGGTCAGAGACGACAGTTTTCCTGTAATCATCTCCAAGTTGAACTCAGAAATCTCTCGTTGTAATGGCTTAGAAAACGCCTCAATAGACATCAGCATGCCTATTGATTTCCTACTCAAGGCATCTGCTACCCTGTTCGCCTTTCCCGGATGGTAAAGAATCTCGCAATCGTAGTCCTTTACCAGTTCTAGCCATCTACGCTGTCGCATATTGAGCTCCTTCTGAGTAAAAATATACTTAAGACTCTGATGATCGGTGTAGATCTCACACTTGTTTCCATACAGATAGTGTCTCCAGATTTTGAGCGCAAAAACCACTGCTGCAAGCTCCAAATCATGTGTGGGATAATTTCTTTCGTGAGTCTTCAGTTGGCGGGATGCGTAGGCCACTACTTTCCCGTTTTGCATCAGGACCGCTCCTAATCCACTTTTGGAAGCGTCACTGAAGATCACGAAATTTCCCGTATCTACATCAGGAATAATTAGCACTGGCGCACTGGTCAGCCTTCTCTTGAGCTCTTGGAAGTTTTCCTCGCACTTCTGGGTCCATTCATACATCTTCCCTTTTCGAGTAAGAGCGGTGAGTGGTGCTGCAATTTTCGAAAATCCTTCGACAAATCGTCGGTAGTATCCGGCTAACCCAAGAAAACTTCTGATCTCAGTAACACTTTTGGGTGCTAGTCATGCACTGACCGCCTCCACTTTTACAGGGTCTACAGAAATTCCTTCCTTAGACACCACATGACCCAGGAAATGAACCCTTTCTAGCCAAAATTCGCATTTCGTGAATTTGGCATAAAGCTGGTTTCTCCTTAACGTCTCCAATACCAACCTAAGGTGATGTTCATGTTCCTCCTTGGACCTTGAGTAAATCAAAATGTCATCAATAAAGACGATAACAAATTTATCCAAATACTCTTTGAATACTCGGTTCATAAGGTCCATGAAGGCAGCTGGGGCATTGGTTAACCCAAAAGGCATAACCAAAAACTCGTAATGTCCATAGCGAGTTCGGAAAGCTGTCTTGGATATATCCGACTCCTTGATCCTAAGTTGATGATATCCGGATCGTAGATCGACTTTTGAAAACACCACTGCTCCTCGGAGTTGATCAAACAGATCGTCAATCCTTGGAAGTGGATACTTGTTCTTGATCGTAATCTTATTCAGCTCACGGTAGTCGATGCACATCCGTAACGATCCATCCTTCTTCTTTACGAATAAAACAGGTGCTCCCCACGGAGAGTAACTCTGTCGGATGAATCCTTTGTCAAGCAGTTCCTGTAGTTGGACTTGGAGTTCCCTAAGCTCGGCAGGTGCCATACGGTAGGGTGCTTTCGATATCGGTGCAGCTCCGGGCAGCAACTCAATTTCGAATGAAATTTCGCGCTCCGGCGGGAGTCCTGGTAAATCTTCCGGAAAGATATCCACATATTCTTTGATAATGGGCACATCCCCTGGTGTTAACTCCTTTTCTTGATCTTTATCCACCATGTTAGCTAAATATCCTTGACAGCCATTAGCTAACATCTTCCAAGCTTTCAATGCCGAAACCATTCTGGTTGCTGAGCTTCGTGATTGCCCGTATAAATTAAACTCTTCCTCGCCGTAAGGGTTGAAAATCACACAACGTTTCCGGCAGTCGATCTTGGCATTATATTTGCCCAAGAAGTCCATTCCTAAGATCACATCGAAATCCTGAAGCTTGATTGCGATGAGATCTACGTACAATTCCCTGCCACAGATAATTACGGATGTATTTCGCATCCAAAAACTGGACCACAAAATTTCTCCGGATGGCAAAGAGGTTTTGAAAGGTTGAGTTAAACTATCCACACCTTTTCCTATCTTCTGGGCGAACTCCAACGATATGAACGAATGAGTGGCACCAGAATCAAACAAGGCAATTGCATCATGAGTGGCGATAGAGATCTGACCTGTCACCACATGCGATGTTCCGGCTTCTGCATCACCCTTGGTATAAGCATATATCCTGGCTTGGGGTTCAGGAGCCTCCAATCTGCCCTGCGTGATTGAGGGTCCTTCCAGTTTTGCTTGGACTGCGTGCAACTGGCTAGGGGTGTTCCGATTCTGATAGGAAGGGTTCTGGCCTTGGGTGTTCAGATTACAGTTCTTCGCAAAATGCCCCTCCTTGCCACAAAGGTAGCAAGCATTGGTCCCCATACGGCATACTCCCGGATGTTTTCTCCCGCACTTGGCACACACGGGGTAGCTATTGCTGTTTCCCTCATTTCCCCGATTATTTTTCTTTTGAGGAAAGTTTCTTTGTTGGCCCTGACCAGTAAAGTTTTCTTTTCTTTTGTTCCTCCCAAACTGTTTGGAACTTTGTGCAGGACTACTGGTCTGGCCTTTCAGGTTTGATTCGGCATTCTGTCGGGGCTGTGTCTGCTTTACCATGGCCTTTTCTTCTTTCCTTGTCTTGAAAAACTGAGCCCTAGCTTCCTTGTCCTGGTTGATCCAGTACTCGGCTCTTAATGCTCGGCTTATGCAATCGGATACCAGGGTAGGTGGGTTACTGCCAGCGCTTACTTGCTTAGAAATGTCTGTCCGGAACATTTTCATCATTCTCCGGACTTTCTCTGTTTCGGTGGGCACCAATTCAGGGCACAGACGGGCTAACTGCTCAAATTTCTTGACAGCTTCCATAACGGTCATCGACCCTTGCTTCAAACTTGTAAACTCATCTTGTTGGGCCGCAAGAATTTCACTGTTGTAGTACATGGTTCGAAACTCAGACACAAAATCTTGCCAGCTCATGACTGTAACATCTCTGCGCATCTGGACTGTCATCCACCAGTGTCGCGCGTCCTTCTTAAGAGCAAATGAAGCACATAGAACTTTTTCTTGCTCTGTTAGCCGCATGAAATCCAGGATGACCTGGATATCGATCAGCCAATTGTCGGCGGCTATAGGGTCAGTGGGTCCCTCAAATTCAGGCGCCTTCATCCGCCTGAATCGCTCATAAAGTAAATCTTCCCGTATTGGGGGTAAATTCACCGGTGCTTCAGCGGGTGGTAACGGGACTTCTGGATGGGCCTCTGGTTGACCCTCGGGTACTGGAGGTACTACAGGGGGTACCCTATTGTTTCGATGAGGAACCTCGTTAACTGGCGGTTGTTGATTTATCCGAGTTAACTGTTCTCGGAGTCTGTTTGTTTCCTGCTGCTGTTCAAGCAATTGCCGTTGCAGATTTGCCACAACAGTTGCCAAATCTGGTACAGGTGGATTTTGGTTTAAAGGTATCGTTCGTCGTGGACGTACCATCTTCCTATCAAACCATGAGAAAAGATATTATCGCACTATTAATATCCTTTCTTTCGTACAAACTATTTACATATCGTAACATAATCATGCATTTCGTATCATTCATACATTTATCGTAACATAGCATATAATATCATAACGTATCATGACATAACTTTTGAGCATATACAAAAAGTACATCATATTTACAATATTGTAATTACATAATTATTACATTAATACATACATGATCAAAACTGGGATGGAAGTGTTTACCACTTTACCATCATACATAAGTACAAGCCTATCATCAAAAAGAACAAGCTAGTACATCCGTCTAAAAAAAAACAAACTAAACCTAATCTATAAACTCGTCCGTGATCACTGAGGCGGCATCGGAGTCAGACTCCCAATCTCCATCATGGAATAAAATCTCCTCCGGATCATCCTCAAAATCTTCTTCCTCTTCTAGCCAACCCGCGTGCTGCAACCCTTGATCTACTTCGTCTTCCATCCAATCAGCATGCTGGGGTCCCTGATCTTCTGCATCTTCTTCTGGCTCTTGCCCTTCGTCGTCGCTCGGGATGTCTATGATCGGAGGATCCTCAGGTTGGTCTTCCGGGGCAATGATAAAATCATCAACATCATGATCATCGGCATCCTGGTCGTCAGCATCAATCCCTGCCTCAGCCTCCTGGGCTGGTACCTCCTGTAATGGAATGGCAGGAATCGGGTCCTCGGGATCAACCGGACCTGGCTCATACACTGGCTCAGCCATCCCGGCATCATCTACAGGTGCCTGGTGCTCTCCAACGAAAGCATCGGCCTGCATCGCATGTGCCACTATCTCGGCCTCCATGATGCTCTCGATCATGTGTGCTACGGACATACCCCGTGCAGGATCTACAACAAACTGTCGAATCCGAGGTGGCAACCCGTTGCGAAGGATCACGAGTGTCTGCATCTCCGGACTCTCAATGTCCTGAGGAATATATGGCAGCATCTCATCCTGAAACCGCCGACAGTAGTGACCCATGGACTCCTGAGGGTAGGCATGCCATGTCACTGAAAAGCTCAGGTATCGGGCCTGGTGCATGTCTCGGTAAATCTCGGGATCGCGATAAGGCTCAGCGGCTCCCTCACCAGGTAGGGGTCCGAAACGCTCCATCATCAAGGTACGAAAGTTTGCCCAGGTACGGCTAGGCAATGCTTGCTCGCCCCATGTCAACCACCATAAACGGGCGTCTTCAGCTAAGCATCGGCTAGCTAAGGAGACCTGTAAGCGGGCCTCGATATGACATAAATGGAAAATCAGCTCCATATCTCGTAACCATGCCGTTAATGCTCCCGGCTGTCTCGTGCCAAAAAAGTACAGTGGGTGCGCCTCAAAGAATGACGTCACCGCCTCTCGATCCTCGTCTACTCGTGCGGGATCCATGACGTCGTATCTACCATATCATAATTAAATAATAAATATTTACGCAAATAAATAATTTAACTTACAATGATGGTGGCGATGGCAGGCAGACTGTGAAATCGAGTCGCAGGAAACCGCTCTGATACCAACTCTGTAACGACCCGTCTAGCACGGACCGTTACTATACATACATACGTGTTTGACTTGTTTCTATAAACATACTTGTTTATTTAAGGAAAATAGCGGAACATTTTTTTTTTTTTTTTTAATATACGCGTATAAATATATATACGTGTATTGTCTCGGTGTGTTTAAACATAAAATAATAAACATGATTAAACAAAACGCGTAGCGGCTCGACATTCCCTCGTTTCACAGTTCACCTCGCCACGCTCGCCATCTTGTATCAAAAATCGCCAATAGGTTGTTTACCTACAGCATAGACGTAAGTTGTGAGCTTTCGCTCAGCAAGTACAACTATTTTACCCGTATAATAAACATACACAAACATACATAAACATACATAAACATACATAAACATTTCATAGCATAATATAACATAATCTAGCATATTCTAATAATGCATGATCCAGTTATGCTTCATTATGCTTTCTTATCATACTTCATAATTCCTTTTATTGCTTATCTTACTTATGGGCCCCTTGTCATGAGTGTTCGTACCAGGCGCGCAACTATGGTGTGGTCGGGGCGGCCAAACCAAATCCAACTCAAACCATAGTCCAACCCGACCTGACGCGGGTCGGTACGACACAGGCAAGCTTGCTTGCCATCATGTTCATATTGTACTTGATATTGTTCTTATTATATGTGAACATGCTACATGATGTTACAAAGTTATAATATTTATTCATGTATTACATCATAACATACACTTAACATATTCAGGTAAGTAATACATAAGCCTATGCTGTAGGCGACGTTGTACTTACCTTGTCCGCTATGTCCGATTAAACGTTGATCTTATTCAGGATGCCACAGCAGGTTATTTTCTGCTATACATAAAGGACATAGGTAAGTATATTGTTGGTATTAAACCAACACTCGTGCGTAATTTAAGCTATATGTCCCCTTCCTATAGTTATATTTTATTGGGTTACAATAGGTAACCCTAGGGTAAAACTTTAACTTTAGTTTCCAAATTCATGTTTATTTTCTTTTTAGAAAACTTAGATTTTAAACTTAAAAATCCCTTTGAAAAGTCATAATTCTTGAGTTATATTCATAAAATACTTAAGGGTTGGAAACTGCCTTTGAAACAGCTTCCTTTGATTAAATCATCAGTGTATGTGCAGAAATATCATTTTCCTGCACTGTTTTATAAAATCCTGTGCAGGAATTTCCTGTTTCCTGCACAGTTTTTGAAATCTGTTTTCATTCCAAAATCTAAATTGATTTTGAAAAAGTTTTCTTCACGAAAGTTTTAGATCTCGAAAAATCCTAAAACTTTCGTGTTTTACACAAAACCAGATTCGGGCTCTAACCCCTTCGTTTTCTTTGTTGAGTTCACCTGGCCGTGCATCAAGTCTGGGCACGGTCAGGCTCGGGTTTTTGTAAAAACCGAGGCCGTTGGAGCCTTATTTTGGAAAACTGTCCGCGTTGTCTACTAGGAAAAACCATTCTCTACAACTTTCGTGTTTTGAGTTTTTCCAAATTCGGCCTCTAAAGGCCTCAAAATTTGATTTTCCGAAACTGGGCAGATTCTACCCGAGAATGGCAGTTTTGGTTTGAATTTCGTTTTTCGGCCTAATATGCGCATACTACCTCAACCGATCACATCGGGAGTCTAAAAAACATTCATACAACGCTTTTCTAACGTAACCTTTTCTTAAACACATTACCTATCCAACTCATGCAAACCATTTTTTTAAAAATCACCCATTAGGGTTTGCATGGTTTAGGTTGCACAATTTGGTTCAAAAATCATTCTAACTTGATTCTAGCAACCTAACATACATTTGATCATCATTCATGGCATATAAAGGGAACCTATAACATATCCATCATCAAGCACATAAATCATAAACTTATCATGCAATCCTAGATATTTAACATACTAAATAATCACAAAAATAACCAAACCACCCTTAAATCTAAATCAAGCACATAATTGATTCTAACCTAAGCAAATAAATAACTTGAGCTTATGCTCTTACAAACCCTTGGGAAATACACTTAAATTTCTCAATTGAAACATAAATTGAGAAGCTTAGAGTGTAAAGAGGTTTACCTTGCTTTGGTTCAAGAAATGGACTAGGTTAGGCTTGAAATCTCCTTTTCCTTTGGCTCCCCTAGAACCGGCCTTTCTTGGCTATCTAGGCTCCAAATCTTTCCCCCCACCCTTGCACTAAAATCCGGCCACCACTTGATGCCACAAATCCGGCCAAAACAGTTTTTTTTTTCTTCCTTCCCCTTGCTCCACCACAACCGGCCAAGGCTAGAAGAAATGGGTCCCAAAATTTTTCTTTCAAATTTGTGGGTTCTAGGTTAGAAATCCAACTTCCCTAACCTTGATTCTCACTTGAAACACTTAATCCTCACTCTTGGTTTTGCCTCTCCAATTTTCGGATTTTCTAGAACAAAATGGACAAAGTTTGGCTAGCTTTTCCATTTTTTGTGAATAATGCTCACCCCTATTTATAGGCAAATGGAAACTTTTTGAAATTGCAAAATAGTCCTTGAAGAAGCAACATTTTCCCCAAAAAGCATGCTAGGTGGCCGGCCATTAGGGAGGGTTCTAGAACCAATTTCTTTCCAAATTTTCATTAAATCCTTAATGATGTCATAATTTAAAAGTTAAATGATGTCATCCTTGCTAGGGTTTGTTTGGGTATTTACTTGATATGCAATCCAATTTCATGCTATCACAGATATTTTCAATACTGCTTTCTACTAAAAGCAGTATTTTTACACTGAACTGCAGTCCAAAATTTATCTGAATAAAAATGGACTGCATAAAAATTTTTTGATAACTTAAGGCCTCTTGGCCCATGATACCTTATCTTATGTGCTTGATTTTTCTATGGTGGTTTTAGGTCTAACACATGCAATCTTGGCCGTAAAAATGGTTTTTCGCAGTATATTTCTCATACTGCTTATCATATAACTGTATCATCTCATGTTTGACTTTTGAAGTCAACCGTTGACTTTTTAAAGTCAACTTTGACTTTTTAGGTCAAGCTTTGACCAACATAAAATCATAAAATATTTAACCCTTTTTACTCAAAAGGTTACATACTTGACTAAGTAATTATTTTTGAGTCTCGAAAAATCATGAGAACTCATAATGTTCATGAAAAACCCTAATCAGGCCGTTTCATAAATATCTCCTTGGTACAGCGTACGGGTTTTTACAGGAAATTAAAAATATTGTAAAAATCTAGTTATTACAATCTACCCCCCTTAAAAATTTTCGTCCTCGAAAATTAGAACAAACTGGGGTAGTTCTTTCTCATTTCATCTTCCAATTCCCAGGTTGCTTCTTCAACCTTGTGGTTTTGCCAAAGCACTTTAACCAGGGGAATGGTTTTGTTTCTCAGGACCTTCTCTTCCCGATCCAGAATTCGAACAGGCTTTTCTTCGTACGTCAAGTCCGTGTGCACTTCAACTGGTTCTTGACTAAGCACGTGCGAAGGATCTGGTATATATTTCTTTAGCATCGAGATGTGGAATACGTTGTGCATCGCAGCTAATTCTGGCGGCAAGGCAAGCTTATAGGCTACTTTTCCAATCCTCTCAAGGATTTCAAATGGTCCTGTATATCTTGGGCTGAGTTTTCCTTTCTTACCGAACCTCATTACTCCTTTCATAGGAGCAATCTTGATGAACACGGCATCTCCAACTTGAAATTCTAATGGCCTCCTTCGTTTATCGGCATAACTTTTCTGTCTGCTAAAAGCTATGTCGAGCCTCTGCTTGATCTTCTTGATATCTTCAGAGGTCTTCTTAATGAAGTCTGTGGTTTGCAACTGTTTCTGTCCGACTTCTTGCCAATGGATAGGAGATCGACATTTTCTTCCATACAATGCTTCAAATGGAGCCATACCAATCGAAGCGTGATAACTGTTGTTGTAGGAAAATTCGATCAATGGCAGCTTCTGATCCCAATTTCCCTTGAAATCCAGAACACATGACCTCAGCATATCTTCTAGCGTCTGGATGGTTCGTTCTGATTGACCGTCTGTTTGTGGGTGAAAAGCTGTACTGAACTTCAATTTCGACCCCATGGCATGATGCACACTTGTCCAAAATCGGGAGGTGAAACGTCCATCACGGTCTGAAATGATCGATCTTGGCACTCCATGCAGTCGGACTATCTGGGATACATAGACTTCTGCCAATTTTTCTACTGAAAAGGTGGCTTTGATTGCGATGAAATGGGCTGATTTGGTTAATCTGTCCACAATTACCCAAATTGTGTCATTCCCACTTGCAGTCCTGGGTAGTCCTATTACAAAATCCATAGTAGTTTGCTCCCATTTCCATTCTGGAAGCTCTATTTTCTGCAAATCCCCTCCAGGATGTCGGTGTTCAGCCTTAACTTTCTGGCAAGTTAAGCATTTCGACACGAAATCTGCAATTTCATTCTTCATGTTTAGCCACCAAAAGTTCTCTCGGAGGTCCTTGTACATCTTGGAAGCTCCTGGATGTACCGAATATGGCGTCTTATGTGCCTCTGACAGTATCTGATTCTTCAGAAATTCGAAGTCGGGAACACAAATCCTTTCTTCGAAGTAAATTACACCATCTGCAGAGGTCTTAAATTCCTTGTTCTTTCTGCCAAAAAGTTGTGCTTTCAGTAAAAAGGAATCTTTTCCTTGATGAGACTTGATGGATTCCAGCAGATTGGATTGGAGGGTCAGAGACGACAGTTTTCCTGTAATCATCTCCAAGTTGAACTCAGAAATCTCTCGTTGTAATGGCTTAGAAAACGCCTCAATAGACATCAGCATGCCTATTGATTTCCTACTCAAGGCATCTGCTACCCTGTTCGCCTTTCCCGGATGGTAAAGAATCTCGCAATCGTAGTCCTTTACCAGTTCTAGCCATCTACGCTGTCGCATATTGAGCTCCTTCTGAGTAAAAATATACTTAAGACTCTGATGATCGGTGTAGATCTCACACTTGTTTCCATACAGATAGTGTCTCCAGATTTTGAGCGCAAAAACCACTGCTGCAAGCTCCAAATCATGTGTGGGATAATTTCTTTCGTGAGTCTTCAGTTGGCGGGATGCGTAGGCCACTACTTTCCCGTTTTGCATCAGGACCGCTCCTAATCCACTTTTGGAAGCGTCACTGAAGATCACGAAATTTCCCGTATCTACATCAGGAATAATTAGCACTGGCGCACTGGTCAGCCTTCTCTTGAGCTCTTGGAAGTTTTCCTCGCACTTCTGGGTCCATTCATACATCTTCCCTTTTCGAGTAAGAGCGGTGAGTGGTGCTGCAATTTTCGAAAATCCTTCGACAAATCGTCGGTAGTATCCGGCTAACCCAAGAAAACTTCTGATCTCAGTAACACTTTTGGGTGCTAGTCATGCACTGACCGCCTCCACTTTTACAGGGTCTACAGAAATTCCTTCCTTAGACACCACATGACCCAGGAAATGAACCCTTTCTAGCCAAAATTCGCATTTCGTGAATTTGGCATAAAGCTGGTTTCTCCTTAACGTCTCCAATACCAACCTAAGGTGATGTTCATGTTCCTCCTTGGACCTTGAGTAAATCAAAATGTCATCAATAAAGACGATAACAAATTTATCCAAATACTCTTTGAATACTCGGTTCATAAGGTCCATGAAGGCAGCTGGGGCATTGGTTAACCCAAAAGGCATAACCAAAAACTCGTAATGTCCATAGCGAGTTCGGAAAGCTGTCTTGGATATATCCGACTCCTTGATCCTAAGTTGATGATATCCGGATCGTAGATCGACTTTTGAAAACACCACTGCTCCTCGGAGTTGATCAAACAGATCGTCAATCCTTGGAAGTGGATACTTGTTCTTGATCGTAATCTTATTCAGCTCACGGTAGTCGATGCACATCCGTAACGATCCATCCTTCTTCTTTACGAATAAAACAGGTGCTCCCCACGGAGAGTAACTCTGTCGGATGAATCCTTTGTCAAGCAGTTCCTGTAGTTGGACTTGGAGTTCCCTAAGCTCGGCAGGTGCCATACGGTAGGGTGCTTTCGATATCGGTGCAGCTCCGGGCAGCAACTCAATTTCGAATGAAATTTCGCGCTCCGGCGGGAGTCCTGGTAAATCTTCCGGAAAGATATCCACATATTCTTTGATAATGGGCACATCCCCTGGTGTTAACTCCTTTTCTTGATCTTTATCCACCATGTTAGCTAAATATCCTTGACAGCCATTAGCTAACATCTTCCAAGCTTTCAATGCCGAAACCATTCTGGTTGCTGAGCTTCGTGATTGCCCGTATAAATTAAACTCTTCCTCGCCGTAAGGGTTGAAAATCACACAACGTTTCCGGCAGTCGATCTTGGCATTATATTTGCCCAAGAAGTCCATTCCTAAGATCACATCGAAATCCTGAAGCTTGATTGCGATGAGATCTACGTACAATTCCCTGCCACAGATAATTACGGATGTATTTCGCATCCAAAAACTGGACCACAAAATTTCTCCGGATGGCAAAGAGGTTTTGAAAGGTTGAGTTAAACTATCCACACCTTTTCCTATCTTCTGGGCGAACTCCAACGATATGAACGAATGAGTGGCACCAGAATCAAACAAGGCAATTGCATCATGAGTGGCGATAGAGATCTGACCTGTCACCACATGCGATGTTCCGGCTTCTGCATCACCCTTGGTATAAGCATATATCCTGGCTTGGGGTTCAGGAGCCTCCAATCTGCCCTGCGTGATTGAGGGTCCTTCCAGTTTTGCTTGGACTGCGTGCAACTGGCTAGGGGTGTTCCGATTCTGATAGGAAGGGTTCTGGCCTTGGGTGTTCAGATTACAGTTCTTCGCAAAATGCCCCTCCTTGCCACAAAGGTAGCAAGCATTGGTCCCCATACGGCATACTCCCGGATGTTTTCTCCCGCACTTGGCACACACGGGGTAGCTATTGCTGTTTCCCTCATTTCCCCGATTATTTTTCTTTTGAGGAAAGTTTCTTTGTTGGCCCTGACCAGTAAAGTTTTCTTTTCTTTTGTTCCTCCCAAACTGTTTGGAACTTTGTGCAGGACTACTGGTCTGGCCTTTCAGGTTTGATTCGGCATTCTGTCGGGGCTGTGTCTGCTTTACCATGGCCTTTTCTTCTTTCCTTGTCTTGAAAAACTGAGCCCTAGCTTCCTTGTCCTGGTTGATCCAGTACTCGGCTCTTAATGCTCGGCTTATGCAATCGGATACCAGGGTAGGTGGGTTACTGCCAGCGCTTACTTGCTTAGAAATGTCTGTCCGGAACATTTTCATCATTCTCCGGACTTTCTCTGTTTCGGTGGGCACCAATTCAGGGCACAGACGGGCTAACTGCTCAAATTTCTTGACAGCTTCCATAACGGTCATCGACCCTTGCTTCAAACTTGTAAACTCATCTTGTTGGGCCGCAAGAATTTCACTGTTGTAGTACATGGTTCGAAACTCAGACACAAAATCTTGCCAGCTCATGACTGTAACATCTCTGCGCATCTGGACTGTCATCCACCAGTGTCGCGCGTCCTTCTTAAGAGCAAATGAAGCACATAGAACTTTTTCTTGCTCTGTCAGCCGCATGAAATCCAGGATGACCTGGATATCGATCAGCCAATTGTCGGCGGCTATAGGGTCAGTGGGTCCCTCAAATTCAAGCGCCTTCATCCGCCTGAATCGCTCATAAAGTAAATCTTCCCGTACTGGGGGTAAATTCACCGGTGCTTCAGCGGGTGGTAACGGGACTTCTGGATGGGCCTCTGGTTGACCCTCGGGTACTGGAGGTACTACAGGGGGTACCCTATTGTTTCGATGAGGAACCTCGTTAACTGGCGGTTGTTGATTTATCCGAGTTAACTGTTCTCGGAGTCTGTTTGTTTCCTGCTGCTGTTCAAGCAATTGCCGTTGCATATTTGCCACAACAGTTGCCAAATCTGGTACAGGTGGATTTTGGTTTAAAGGTATCGTTCGTCGTGGACGTACCATCTTCCTATCAAACCATGAGAAAAGATATTATCGCACTATTAATATCCTTTCTTTCGTACAAACTATTTACATATCGTAACATAATCATGCATTTCGTATCATTCATACATTTATCGTAACATAGCATATAATATCATAACGTATCATGACATAACTTTTGAGCATATACAAAAAGTACATCATATTTACAATATTGTAATTACATAATTATTACATTAATACATACATGATCAAAACTGGGATGGAAGTGTCTACCACTTTACCATCATACATAAGTACAAGCCTATCATCAAAAAGAACAAGCTAGTACATCCGTCTAAAAAAAAACAAACTAAACCTAATCTATAAACTCGTCCGTGATCACTGAGGCGGCATCGGAGTCAGACTCCCAATCTCCATCATGGAATAAAATCTCCTCCGGATCATCCTCAAAATCTTCTTCCTCTTCTAGCCAACCCGCGTGCTGCAACCCTTGATCTACTTCGTCTTCCATCCAATTAGCATGCTGGGGTCCCTGATCTTCTGCATCTTCTTCTGGCTCTTGCCCTTCGTCGTCGCTCGGGATGTCTATGATCGGAGGATCCTCAGGTTGGTCTTCCGGGGCAATGATAAAATCATCAACATCATGATCATCGGCATCCTGGTCGTCAGCATCAATCCCTGCCTCAGCCTCCTGGGCTGGTACCTCCTGTAATGGAATGGCAGGAATCGGGTCCTCGGGATCAACCGGACCTGGCTCATACACTGGCTCAGCCATCCCGGCATCATCTACAGGTGCCTGGTGCTCTCCAACGAAAGCATCGGCCTGCATCGCATGTGCCACTATCTCGGCCTCCATGATGCTCTCGATCATGTGTGCTACGGACATACCCCGTGCAGGATCTACAACAAACTGTCGAATCCGAGGTGGCAACCCGTTGCGAAGGATCACGAGTGTCTGCATCTCCGGACTCTCAATGTCCTGAGGAATATATGGCAGCATCTCATCCTGAAACCGCCGACAGTAGTGACCCATGGACTCCTGAGGGTAGGCATGCCATGTCACTGAAAAGCTCAGGTATCGGGCCTGGTGCATGTCTCGGTAAATCTCGGGATCGCGATAAGGCTCAGCGGCTCCCTCACCAGGTAGGGGTCCGAAACGCTCCATCATCAAGGTACGAAAGTTTGCCCAGGTACGGCTAGGCAATGCTTGCTCGCCCCATGTCAACCACCATAAACGGGCGTCTTCAGCTAAGCATCGGCTAGCTAAGGAGACCTGTAAGCGGGCCTCGATATGACATAAATGGAAAATCAGCTCCATATCTCGTAACCATGCCGTTAATGCTCCCGGCTGTCTTGTGCCAAAAAAGTACAGTGGGTGCGCCTCAAAGAATGACGTCACCGCCTCTCGATCCTCGTCTACTCGTGCGGGATCCATGACGTCGTATCTACCATATCATAATTAAATAATAAATATTTACGCAAATAAATAATTTAACTTACAATGATGGTGGCGATGGCAGGCAGACTGTGAAATCGAGTCGCAGGAAACCGCTCTGATACCAACTCTGTAACGACCCGTCTAGCACGGACCGTTACTATACATACATACGTGTTTGACTTGTTTCTATAAACATACTTGTTTATTTAAGGAAAATAGCGGAACATTTTTTTTTTTTTTTTTTTAATATACGCGTATAAATATATATATATACGTGTATTGTCTCGGTGTGTTTAAACATAAAATAATAAACATGATTAAACAAAACGCGTAGCGGCTCGACATTCCCTCGTTTCATAGTTCACCTCGCCACGCTCGCCATCTTGTATCAAAAATCGCCAATAGGTTGTTTACCTACAGCATAGACGTAAGTTGTGAGCTTTCGCTCAGCAAGTACAACTATTTTACCCGTATAATAAACATACACAAACATACATAAACATACATAAACATACATAAACATTTCATAGCATAATATAACATAATCTAGCATATTCTAATAATGCATGATCCAGTTATGCTTCATTATGCTTTCTTATCATACTTCATAATTCCTTTTATTGCTTATCTTACTTATGGGCCCCTTGTCATGAGTGTTCGTACCAGGCGCGCAACTATGGTGTGGTCGGGGCGGCCAAACCAAATCCAACTCAAACCATAGTCCAACCCGACCTGACGCGGGTCGGTACGACACAGGCAAGCTTGCTTGCCATCATGTTCATATTGTACTTGATATTGTTCTTATTATATGTGAACATGCTACATGATGTTACAAAGTTATAATCTTTATTCATGTATTACATCATAACATACACTTAACATATTCAGGTAAGTAATACATAAGCCTATGCTGTAGGCGACGTTGTACTTACCTTGTCCGCTATGTCCGATTAAACGTTGATCTTATTCAGGATGCCACAGCAGGTTATTTTCTGCTATACATAAAGGACATAGGTAAGTATATTGTTGGTATTAAACCAACACTCGTGCGTAATTTAAGCTATATGTCCCCTTCCTATAGTTATATTTTATTGGGTTACAATAGGTAACCCTAGGGTAAAACTTTAACTTTAGTTTCCAAATTCATGTTTATTTTCTTTTTAGAAAACTTAGATTTTAAACTTAAAAATCCCTTTGAAAAGTCATAATTCTTGAGTTATATTCATAAAATACTTAAGGGTTGGAAACTGCCTTTGAAACAGCT